>CM038220.1:152892911-154092911 GCA_021442155.1 Cymbidium sinense | reverse complement strand
GAACAAAGAAGAAAAGAAGAAAGAAGAATAAAGCTTGAAGACCCCCATAATAATGAATTCCTTGCTTAATTATAATTTAATTCATTTGTAATCCAGGTTGTATAAGGGTAGAGCTCAACTACCCACATTTGATATTTTTGGATTTGTGCGGTGGTACCCGATCACAATGGTATTTTATTCTTTTTGCGATTAGCTTTATAAATTGGTTGATGATTTGTTTAGCTTTTGCATTAAGTGGCATATTTTTCCTAGTTTCTTCCTTCCTTTATGTATGGCTTGGATGTGGATTAGACTCTTTAGGAAATAATAAATCTTTTACCTAACTTAACAACTAAAAATGAAAACTAAACAACTCATAACCTCACCTAAAGCTTAGGTTTAAAATCAAGATAAAAGAAATAGCAACCCCTTAGTTGGATGAGCATTTATTTTGTAATATTATACATAAATGCATCTTACTTCACTCTTGATTGGAGAGCTTCCACCTTTTCCAGAGAAACTTAGCTTGACCTTTGAGAGCCATGGTGGAAACTCACCTCCCCCTTTCTTGTTGATTTTGGCCAATAATCTTCTTTCTCATGCATTAGTTATATGGATCCTATTAGCCTAAGTCAAGATAATTGTCCAAAAATAAACATAAAATGAAATTTGAATTACATTTAATTTAGGTCATTTGAAACATGTCCCTTTACATGATGTAGTCTCTTTAGGGAGTGAGTTTAAGGACTTAGTCTCTTTCTAAATAAATAATAGCCTAGCTATCTTACATAAGCATAATGACTTGCCTACATGTATTTAAATCGTAGGAGGAGTTAGTTGGCGGCCACCCCCAGACGATTGTAAATCCAAGCTGTCGGGTGATTTGTCCTCTCTTGTGGAGGAAAACCAATTACCCATTTTCACCTTAGATTTAGGTTATGCTTCTGGCCCTTGCCAAAGCTCCCTAGATTTAGGTTCTGAGGTTGCTTCTCCCCTTTGTGGGCCATAAGCTTAATTCCTCACCTCTTAGGTATTTCCTTAATCTTGTGTTAAGAAAACTTAAGTCCTAAATTTCTAATCAAAGATGCAACTTAAACAAATTAAATCAATTTCAAAAATGTAAAGCCCAATTATAGGATAGTTTGAAATTGCTCGCTAGGTTTCCTAGCATCGTGTGCATTTCCTACTTATCTTCCATTTTGGCATCGATAATAACTCCCTCTTTTGATCAATCCCATTTGATCATTCAAAAATAAACCAGTCCATTGATAGTCCTTTCCTATTGAAATCTTCAAAGACAACTATCATTTACCTTAATCGAGAGTTTTCCTGAGAGATCCCATCCCTTAGGATGCAATTAACTATGAGGGTTTGCCCCTGTAGGGAACATAATGAACCCATTTTAAAATTAACCCAGGTTTACTTTTCCATGTAAAGTAGGGGAAGAATCTTTAGTACATATGCAGACCCATCATCCTTAGGAATCCTTATTGAGGTGATTAGGTCCATTAAAGGGTTGTGACTTCTATCTCTCGAGATAATACACTATTCCTTAATGTCATACTCGATCACCTGAATAAGTTCATCTACGGATCTGTGTGGCATCCTAAAAAGATGAATTTCTATAAGAGTCATGTCCTCTTTCATTTCTCACCAAAAAATTTAAAAGGCGACTCCCGATCCCCTTGTATAGGAATTTTTCTCCACAAATGCCTTCTTCGTAGTATAGTTGTTGCACATCGAGAGGCAACACCTTTGGTTGGATAGTTCTACTATGTGTTTGGTAGGCTACTCCTTTAGATTGGTAAATCTAAGCTAGATTAAGGCCGACATGGCCCCTACTCAGTGTGGTCCATCGTAAATCGATAAGGTTCATCTCAAAAGTTTAAAACTTAAAATTCTAAAAGAAATTCCTTCTAACCTCCCCAGTGCAATAAAATCTAAAATAAATTCAACCCTCCTCTCTCAGCGGAGCTAAACTAAACAAAAAAAAAATCCAATCAACCTCCCTAGTGGAGTCAAATTAATCAAACAAATCAAATCAATTAGCTTCTCCTTTATGATATGCAAGTCTTTTTGGTTCCCCCAACGGATCCCGAATTCTAATCCCTTAGAATTTCACAACTTCTTTTTCCTTCAGTGGATGAATTGAACTTGCTCCTCTAATGGAGGGTTCACATTTCAACCCCTAGTGGAATACCAAATCATAAACAAATTAAATCAAATTTTCTCCCCAGTGAGACTCAAATCAAATCAAACCTCTCATCCCTCAGTGGATGACATGAACCCTTTCCCTCAGCAGAAGGCTCACATACTCAATCCCTAATGGATTCCTCCTTCAATCTCTCATGTCTTTTGCATAAGTAGAGTCATATTGCACTAAGTTCTTGATTCCCTCTGCACATCAAATTTGGGAGTAGACCATTTCTATTAGTGCTTGTGATCGTTTGGTGTTGTTGATCATCTCGGTCAACACTAATACATGTGATATGTCTGATGCATCACACCTGAGCTCTCAACTTTCCCTTCTTAGACATAGGACTCCTCTAGACATTAATAGTTCCTTAGTATTAAAACACTTCTAATGATTAGGTGAACACTTAACCTAACCCTAGAGACTAAGAAGAGTTAGCCAAAGGAATAGGTTATTCCTTAGGGGGTATTAGGAAAACTTGCCTACCCTTTAGCCTAAACCCAATCCTTGCTCCCTTCTTTCAAGTCAAACTTCAAATCCAAATCAAACTTCAAATCCAAACCAACTTCAAATTTGAACAAACTTCAAATCAATTCCAACTTAAATGATTTTTCTCAAATCATTCAAATCAATTCCAATGGATTTTCTCAAATCATGAATCAATTCCAAATGATTGAAATCATGATCAACTTCAAATCCAAATCCAAAATCTTTCTTAAGTCAATTTGATTCCATCTTATGGACTTAGCCAAACTCAAATCCAAATCTAAAATCTTTCTTAAGTCACTTTGATTTCATCTTATGGACTTAGCTCAAATCCAATCCAAATCACTACAAACTCAAGAGATTTTCGCATAACCCATTTATATTCATAAATATAAATGAAATATAAATCCAAATAACCAAAACCAAATTCAAAACTCAAACCCAAATCTTCCCAAAATCCAACCTATGCTTCTTCAAGTCAAATTCTTGAACTTAGCCAAATCAAATTCAAATCAATCCAAACCCTTGGATTTTCTTCATGATTCAATCAATCATTCAATCATGAATCCAAATATAAATACAAACTTCAATTATCAAACCAAAATCAAACTAACCTAAATCAAACGCATGTTCATCCTTTGAACTTAAAATTGTCAAATGAATCAAAACCCATTTAACTCCAAATCACTTACAAATAGATTTATGTTTCAGCCATAAGTCCATATGTGAGTTCAACCAAACTTGAATCAAGCCTTGATCAAGCCAATTGACTCACTTAGGCTCACTTGACCCAAAGTGACCTAAAGCACCTTTTGAGCCAAATTCTAATCCTACCCAAATTGGATTGAACTAAGCCCATCTAAGCCTCACATTGTGAGCAACAATCATCATAAGATGATCAATCACTCAAATTGGATCAAACCAAGTCAAACCTAGCCTTTGACCAAGTCAACATTTGACCCAAACCAAACCTAAACTAGCCAAAATCTACCATAGGCCAAATTGATTGAAACCATTGATCTAAACTAATTCATGACTAATGATTGAACATGATCAAGCCATCAATTGAGCCAAACCTAGCCCAATTGGCCACTTGACCCAAGTTGACCCAACTTGACCTAAAAAGTAAAAATATGTCAAAACTTCATCTAAGCCAAATTGATTGCAACCAATGGGTCAAATTCATTCCAAATCACTTGTTGAACTTGACCACAACTCCAATTGGCCAACTAGACCCAACCTAACCCAATTAACCATGAACCCAACTTGACCTAAAAGGTCAAATTGACTTGAAACCAAACCAAACCAAAATTGATTGAAACCAAAGCTTGCAATACATTTCAAATGTTTAACCAAGCCTAAACCAACACATGACCTAACCCAATTAGGTCAAATGGGTCAAATTGGTCAACTTGACCCATTTGACTTAAATGAAATCAAATGAATCAAATCCAAATATTAACCAAATTGAACCAAACCAATGATGCCAAAACATTTCAAATAGTCATATGAACTTGACCTAACCCTTGGTTTGACCCAATTTAACCAATTGGTCAACTTGACCCAAGTTGACCCATTTTGACCTAAATGGGTCAACATGAGCCAAAAGATATCAAATCAACACCATATTCATTAAAAATTGGCACAACCCATTTTTCAATTATTCTAAATCTTCCCAAATTGAAATCAGAGCCAAATGACCATTTTACCCCTAGGTCAAAGCGAAACCTATGGTCAAATTCACTTGGAATTTGATCATATTTCAACTCAAGACCACTTGGCATCGTCTTAGTGGTCCATTTGGACACTAAGGACATGGTGCACATGACCCAGTGGGTTTGGGTTAGCCAAACCAACCTAAAGCCAAAACTGACCACCCAATGGAAAATGAGCACATGGAATCACCCCATACCCTCATTTAACACATGGGCAACTCTTCCACTACTCCCCTCTTCCAAAATCGAACCATGTGAAGCTCCTAACAACCTAACAAACCCATTCAATAGGATCAATTTGAACAAAATGGAAGAGAGGCTCACGGCCATCTAATCCAAGTAGGGGGAGATATAATCCCCCTAATTCCATTCCAATTCAGATCACTTACTGTCGATTGAACCCTAGAAACTCAGAGGAAGCTCCCCAAGCTCTCTCAAGCATTCCTAAGCTCGATTGAATTCTCCATTTATTGGTTTGCCTAAGCTGAAAATAGGGGAGGTGAGTGAGAGTGCCAACTTACTCAATACTCCATAGAATCCAAACCTCTTGCAAGCACCATCAAGGGACCTAATCGAGCTCACCCAAATCAAATCCCAAGCATCCAAGTCATGGGAAGGAGGAGTTCGATCAAAGCTGCAAGCCATTTAAGCTCATCTTGGTCAATAGGATGATCCACTTGATCTCAAGCCTTCAAACCTTCAACAGGGCTTCGTCTCCACTAGGCGAAGCTTCCTCAATGTTTGGGTGTGCCAGTGATAGCCTCCGACAAGGTATGCTTCAAAACTAAGTTTAGGTACAGAATTTTTTGGTCCTTTGTGAAGGGAAGTGTAATCCCATTGCAATTCAACCACTGGATGTCTTTTTCTATGCCCTTAGATGGTGTGTGTTTAATCCTGGCTCAATACAAGCTCAAGTGAGCTTGAATCAAGCCTTGGAAGATGGATGGCCTCCGTCTCCCATAGGCAAGGGCAGGGATGAATCATAGAACATCCATCCCACATGTTTTGGCTAGATGATCCTGATTAACCTGCATAGATTAGATGATTAACCCTTTAGAAATCATGGGTTTAATCCTGACCATCCATCCCACTTTTGTTCTAAACCTTCTTCTTCCTTAATCCAAACCTAATTAAAGAATAATCCACTAATGATCTCCTTAATTAGCTTAATTAAACCTCCAAAATAAATTTGAAATTAATCAATCTTCCTCTTGGGTAGATCCTTAAGTGTTCAAAAGCCTAAGGTAAGCTTATGGAAATCATAAAATCAACTCACATGTGTGGGATGATTATGAAAGTACTTAACTAAACCCTTTAGCTTAATTAATCAATAATTGTGTGCCAATTATATTAGGCCCCTTTCTTTCTTATGAGCATTGTTGATTTAAATTCCATGTGGTTTCATATCATATGTTGGCTCATAATTAGTTGGTTAATTATGCTAAAGTGGTATAGGTAAGGGATAATTAATGGACTTAATCTACACCTTAACCTAAACAAAATATAAAATCAATCTTAATGGTTCTAAAAATTAAACTAAAATAACACACACATGAGGGAAATGTGTTAAGATCAACAAACAATATTCTAACATTTCCTAAATCAAATTCAAATCAAATTCAAAACTAAAACAAAAATCTCTTTAAGAAATGTTGATTCTCTTTAAATGGTCTTATTCCATAGGATTATCTTTAGGAATTAATTAGGGTGAGTGAAATTACATGCTTACATCACTTCATCTCTTTCCAAGCATGCTAAATGGTGTATGTCATATGAACTCATGCATTCATACCTTTTGAGAAATCAAATTAAAATGAAATGTTTCCTTTATGTCAAATTGCATGCTTTGGCTAAAGTAGAATATGAATGGCTATTATCACTAATAAATCAAAAAATTATTTTCAAAACTTATAAATCAGAGTTTATAAATGAGTGTATGTTACTTATAAGTATTTATAAGCTTGCATGTGAATATAGCTTAAAATATGTTATATGGTTTCCTCCTCTTTTCTTAACATGGTTTGCAAAGTGTATAGTTCCTTTGAAAACAACATAACACTTGCTTAAATTTATTCCTATGCACTCCCATGTCATGAATTAAGAAGGATCTTCATATTGCACATATAAATTAAATGACCAACAAACATAAATCTTTTGCATGACTCTTCATCCATTCATCTACTTTTATACATACACGTGTATATAAGAAAAGTGGTATATTAGTATGGACACCCCGGGATTGTGAGGCTTTAAGTGGCCCCAAGTAGGTATTGTACCTTATACCCATAGTGTAGAAAAAATTGGTGTCGTACTCACTTATATCTTTCATACATATAAATGTGCATTTGGCTAATGGATAAGAAAGTCACTCTTTTCTACCTAAACAAAATCATGCATTTATAAAAACATTCAAATTTCCTTAAGCAACATCTCTTTGCATTCATCATTAAGGTATGCTAAAGTATTTGAATTACAAGTATAGCTATGCTTAGGATACATTCATATGCATGGTATACATGTTCGAAATAAATAAATTATTATGTGTTATGTGATAGTAGTTCACCTTAATTAATACTAAGATGCCTTTTTTATTGAATAGGTTTATTTAGAGTAAATCTAAACTTAGGAATAATTAAAACACTAATAAAACATTCATTAAAGAAATATCATTAATGAATCTAACTTAGAAATTACATAAGTTAGGGATGAAATGAAGTTCTCTTCTCTTTTCTTCTCTTTACAACACTTAGTAATTAGGTGTAGGTTCATTCAAACCAAATCAAATCATCAAATAAAATTGGAAAACCAACTAAACCACTTAAATAAAACCACCCACTAAGTTGAACCCTCTCACATTTAGGAAACTTCAACTTTAAAGCCTAGCTAAGACATACCACACAAGCTTTAAATGGCACACACATTAGGCTAAGTCACCATTTCTAGTCCTATGTTAAGGCGGTGCATGATTTGATGCCTGATTTTATTTTTTGATGTAATGTTTTAAAGTGGATGTTAGGGTATATGTGTGTAGACTGAATGGTAGGATGATCTTAGTCTAATCATTATCTTCTGCAGGGATTGTGCTTAAGGGGTGCTGTAATAAAAATATATAAATACTTTTGCTATGCAGGTTGCTTATACCCCTAAGCATAATCCAAAATAGGCCAGGTGGACTTGGTTACCCATGTGTGGGGTGCTAAGTCAAAATTATTCATATACATGCTTGGGATTGTGTAGTTTGTTTAGATAATCTCTATTTTGTAGTCTTTAGTAAGATTTACTTTTCTAATTTTTATGTAATTTTGTTGTTAAGATTTGGATTGAATGTTATGAGGGATTAGGATGAACATTGGTCATAAGACTATGTCTTATGTACCATGTAAAGACATTGGAGCATCCACATCCCAACCAACCAAGAGAAGAAAGGAAAGAAGAAAGAAGAAAGAAAGAAGAAAGAAGAAATGAAGAATGAAGACCCCCATAACATGAATTCCTTCTAAATTATAATTATTCATTTATAATCCAGGTTCTCTAAGGGTAGAGCTCGGCTATCCATATTTGTCCTTTCAGGTTAGTGTGGTGGAGCCCGACCTCAAAGACCTCTTATACTTTTGCGCTAGCTTTATAAAATTATTTGATATTTTTTTAGCTTGTGCATTAAGATGGCATATTTTTCCTAGTTTCTTCCTGGCTTTGCTCAATGGCCTGGATGCGATTAGGCTCTTAAGGGAAAATAAATTTTCTATCCAATTAAAATAACTCAAAATTAAAAATTAATAACTCATAACCTCACTTAAAGCCTAAGTTATAAATCAAGATAAATAGTAACCCCTTAGTTGGATGTTGTATGTTTCTCATCATACATAAAAAGTATCTTGTTTCAATCTTGCTTATGGAGGGGTTCCACCTTTGCTGAAAAAACCTCCTGATTTTACCTTTCTCATATAGGCATATGAAACACATCTTCTTGCTGATTTTAAATTACAACATTCAAATAAGACTTAGCATTCTGTTAAGATGTTATGAGTTATCTACATGAATTTAAAATCATAGGAGGAGTTAAGTGATTAAGTAGTGACTTTCTTATGGAGAATCTACCATTTTTTCTTTAGATTTAGGTCATGCTTTGGCCCTCACCAAAGCTCCCTAAATTCAAGATTTGAGGTTTCTTCTCCCCCTTTGCGGGCTACAAGCATAAGTTCTCACCTCTTATGCATTTTATGTTTTTATAATAAAAATTCAACTCAAATAAATAATTCTCTTCAAATTCAAAATTGTAAAGCCCAACCATAAGATAGTTTGAGATGCTCATTAGGTTTCCTAGCATCTTGAGCATCTCCTACTTACCTTCCTTTGGTTTCGATAATAACTCCCTCCTCTTGATCAATCCCACTTGATCTTTCAGAAATAACCAATTGACTAATAGTCCTATCTTTGAAATCTAATGATCATTTACCCAATCGAGTATTCTTAATGAATCTCATTCTTTAAGATGTAATTAACTATGGTGGCTTACCTCCATAGGGAACTTATCGAACCTAGTTTGAAATAAACCCTACTTTACTTTTCCATATAAAATGGGGAAGATTCTTTGGTACATCCAAAGACCCATCGACCTTAGGAGTACTCATTCATGTGATTAGGTCCATTGTAGGATGGTGACCTCTATCTCTCTTGAGAGTACATCATTCCTTAATGTCGTAACTAATCACCCTAATAAGAACATCTGCGGATTTGTGTGGTGTCCAACAAGTGTAATTTTTTGTTCATCCATTCGCAAGATAGATAAAGATGAAAAATAAACACCACTGTGGGTATTATATATATTCATATCCCAATCTTCATTCTAATCTTTTCAAAAAAAATAAATTGGATAAGGAATATATATATATATATATATATATATATATATATATATATATATATATATATATATATATATACACCTTGTCAGACACCACGTAGATCTATAGATGTTCTTATCAGGGTGATGGAGTACGGTATTGAGGAGAGGTGTACTACCTCCAAAGATATAATTCATCACACTATAATGGACCTAATCATGTGAATAAGGACTCCTAAGGACTATGGGTCTTCATATATACTAGAGATTCTTCCCCTACTTTACATGAAAAAGTAAAGTAGGGTCTATTTTAAATTGGGTTCGTTAAGTTCCCTATGGAGGCAAGCCCTGATTTTTAATTACATCTTAAAGAATGAGATTCCTTAGGAATACTCTTAATTAAGGCAAATGATCATTGTCTCTAAAGATTTTAAAAGATAGGGCTATCAATTGATTAGTTTATTTTTAGAAGATTAAATGGGATTGATTAAAAAGGAGGGAGTTCTTTTCAAATCCAAAAGAAGATGAGTAGGGGATGCTTTAGATACTAGGAAGCCTAGTAAGCATCTCAAACTAGTTGGGCTTTACATTTTTGAAATTGAATTGATTTATTTTCTAGGGTTGAATTTTCATTAGAAATCTAGGACTTATAATTCCATAATACAAGGTTGTCAAAAGTTCCTAAGAGGTGAGGATTTATACTTATGGCCCACAAAGGAAGAAGCAATCTCAAAACCTAAATCTAGGGAGTCTTGGCAACGGCCAAAGCATGACCTAAATCTAAGGTGAAAATAAGTATATGATTTACCTCCATAAAGGAGGATAAACCACCCAACTGTTACACTTGCAATCGCCTGGGGGTGGCCGTCAACTAACTCTTCCTATTATTTTAAATTCATGTAGGCAAGTCATATGCTTTTGCAAGATAGCAAGGCTGTTATTTATTAAGAAAGAGATTAAGTCCTTAAACACACTCTCTAAGAGACTAGATCATGTAAGGCATGATTTAATGACTTAAATCTAATACAAATTTTATTATTCTTTATTTTTATCTTAGACAATCCATTTGACACAAGCTTTAAGATTCAAATGCCTAATGCATGAGAAATTAGATTATAGGCCAAAATTAGCATAATAAGGAGGTGTGTCTCCACCATGGCTCTCAAAGGTCAAGATAAATTCTCTAGCAAAGGTGGAAGCCCTCCAATCAAAAGTGAAACAATGTGATTTTTATGCATAATATGAGAAAGAAAATATAACATCCAGCTAAGGGGTTGCTAATTCTTTTATCTTGATTTATAGCTTAAGCTTTAAGTGAAGTATGAGTTATTAATTTTTAGTTTTAAATTAGATTAATTGGATAGCAAATTTATTATCCTAAGAGCCTAATCATCATCCAGGCCATACATCAAAGTAAGGAAGAAACTAGAAAATATGTCATCTTAATGCATAAGCTAAACAAACATTAAACATTTTAAAATGCTAGCATAAAAGCGTAAGAGGCCAAGTGTGGTCGGGCACCACCGCACAAACCTAAAAAAAATTGGGTAGCTGAGCTCTACCCTTATACAACCCGGATTACAAATGAACTAATTACAATTAAACAAGGAAATTCATGTTATGGGTTGGGTCTTCATTCTTCTTACCATTTTTTTCTTCTTTCTTCTTCCTTCTTTTAGTACCTTCTTTAGGATTGTTGGAATGTGGATGCTTCAAAGGCTTCACATGGTACATAAGACATAGTCTTATAACTAATATTCATCGTAATCCCCCATAATAATCATTATAAAATCCTAATTACAAAATTATATGAAAAGGAAAAAAGTAAATCTAACTAACACCTGCATAACAGAGATTAGCTAAATAAACCACAAAATTCCCAAGCATATATATATTGAACTTAGCACCCCACACATGGATAACCAAGTTCAAATTAAGTTCAGATTGATTTGATTTTAAAATTTCAATTAATTAAGCCATTTATCAAAGTAATTAAATCATTTAATTAACTTACACCTCAATTAGATTTTTATTCAAATGGAATAAACTTAGGGAAAAAGATATGGGAAAGAACCCCTAATCTCATTCCCTAAGTATATTCACTGTTCTAAGGTGATTAGCAAACTTAATTAATCAACTTATCACTATTTAAAAGGTTAATTAATCATTTAATTGATTAAGTGAGTAATTAGGAATGAATCAAGCAATTTTCTAAACTAAACCATTAATAAATTCCAAGAAAATTAAGGGAAGCAGAAGTCATCCCCCTAAATGTACTTAAGAAGTTTGGAATTAATCAGTGATATAATTAAGGAGTAATTAACATAATTACATTCCTAATAAAACTCAATTTTAGAAAATATTACTATTCAAAATCAATTTAAATTAATTTTAGATTATTCCCCTTTGAATTATCTTCACAATGCATTTTATTTTATATTTTTTTTATTTTTATACATTTAGCTATGTTATTTTGAATTTTCTATGATTAAAATTTAATTAAATAGCCGAATTAAGTAGTTAATCCCGTCGGCGCCGCTTAGACCGCTGATGCGGGATGCGCTTTCCACATGGTGTGATGGCATTCCCTATTTAAGTTGTCACATTATATGTCACGTCAGCGGTGATGCTACGCTTTCTCTTTAGATCATCCGATCAAAGATCGGACCTCAAGCTCACGGTTTCTAAAGGGATTAATCACAGACCCTACGTGGCTTGATCATGGCCGTCCATCCAAAATGTGCAGATGGATAGTCCATGATCCGTCACTGAGTTCACCTGTGGGAGAGGACATCTGTCCATCCTTTAGGTCAAGATCCAAGCTCGATTGAGCTCGAATTCAACTTAAACTCAACCCACACCATCATCATGCAAGCACAAGAAGATCTAACAGTCAATTTTGCATGGGGTGAAAATTCTCTTCACAATAGACCACACACTCCCTATTTTAGGCTCGATTTGAAGGCATACCTAGCTGGAGGCTATCACCAGCACTCCCAATCGTCGAGGTAGCTTCGTCTAGTAGAGGTGAAGCCCTGTTGAAGATATGAGGCTTTGGTATTGGGTAAATCTCCCTATGGACCAAGCTCCTCTTCAAATTGTTGCGGCCTTGGTCTAGCTCCCACCTCCCTTGCCTTTGAAGCTTGGAAGAAGCCTTGGATGAATTTGATTAGGTCCCCTGAGGGTGCTTGCAAGAGCAATTGGATTGAAATTGAGAGTTGGATGAGATTGAATTCCTTGCTACCTCCCTTATTTTTGGTTTTGATAAATCGAGAAATGGAGAAATTCCAAGAGCTTTAGGGAGCTTGGAGAAGCTTGAGGATACTTGCTCTGAGTTTTGTAGCTTCAATGGAGTGTGTGAGTGTTGGATTCAAGTGGAATTAAGGGGAGTATATCTCCCCCTAGATGGATCGGATGGCCGAAAGGTGCTAAGCCGTTTTGATCAAATCCACTTCCTTCAATGGGTTGTTTTGGATATTATAGGTTGCACATGGTTCATTTTTGGCAGAGGGCGTGGGGGGGGAGTGGAGAAGTGCCATGTGCTGATTTTGGGTGGAGGAGTGATTATCATGTGCTTGAAATGAAGGGAGTGGTCAATTTTGGCCTTGGGTTGGGTTTGGTTTATCCAAACCCATTAGGTTAGGTGCACCACTCTTATTAGTGTCCATGGGGTCCACTAAGAGGATGCCAAGTGGTCATGAAGAGGATTGGACCAATTTCCAAGTGAACTTGGCTAAGAATTACCCTTTGACCTAGGGGTAAAATGGTCATTTGGCTTGGATTTCAGTTTGAATAAGTTTTCTATGATTGAAAAATAGATTGGGCTAAGTTTTGATGAATTTGGAATTGATTTGATATGATTTGGCTCATGTTCACCTATTTAGGTCAAAATGAGTCAAATTGGGTCAAGCAGACCAATTGGTCAAATTGGGTCAAACCAAGGGTTGGGTCAAGTTTATATGATCATTTGAAATGTATTTTGGTAACTTTGGTTTGGTTCAATTTGATTTATATTTGGATTTGGTTCATTTAATTTTATTTAGGTCAAATGGGTCAAGTTAACCAATTTGACCTATTTGACCTATTTGGGTTAGGTCATGGGTTGTTTTAGGTTTCATTGGTCATTTGAAATGATTTGGTATTTTTATTTCCAATCAATTTTGGCTCAATTTAACCTGAGGGATTTTGGTCAAGTTCAATAAGTGGTTTGGAATGAACTTGACCCAGTTGGTTTCAATCAATTTGGCTTAGATCAAGTTTTAACACATTTTTGACTTTTTAGGTCATGTTGGGTCAACTTGGGTCAAGTGGCCAATTGGGCTAGGTTAGGCTCAAATGATGACTTGGTCAAGTTCAAACATTGATCATGAATTAGTTTTGATCAATGATTTCAATCAATTTGGCCTATGATGGATTTTGGCTAGTTTAAGTTTCATTTTGGCTAAGTGTTGACTTGGTCAACCCTTAGGTTTGACTTGGTTAGACCCAATTTGAGTGTTTGATCATCTCATGATGATTATTGCTCGCAATGTGAGGCTTAGGTGTGCTTAGTTCAATTCAATTTGGTTAGGATTAGAATTTGACTCATAAAGGGTACTTTAGGTCACTTTGGGTCAAGTGAGCCTAAGTTCATATGGTTTAGTCAAAGCTTGATTTGAGTTTGATTGAACTCACATATGGACTGATGATTGAAATATAAATTAATTTGCAAGTGGTTTGAAGTCAAATGGTTTTTGATTCATTTGATAATTTCAAGTTCAAAGGGTGAACATGAGTTTGACTTGGGTTTGATTTTTGGATTTAGTTTTGGTTATTTGAATTTATATTTCATTTATATTTGTGAATATAAATGAGAAAATTTCTTGAATTTGAATTGATTTGAATTTGATTTGAGCTAAGTCCATAAGATAAAATCAAAGGGCTTAGGAAAGATTTTTGGAATTTGGATTTCAATCATGGGTTTCAATTATTTGGAATTGATTCATGGTTTGAGAAAATCCATTGAATTGGTTTGATAATTGATTTGGAATTGATTTGATATGAGTTTGGAGTTTGACTTGAAAGAAGGAGGTTGAAGATTTGGTTCAAGCTATAGGAAAAATTTTTTAACACCCCTAAGGCATAACCTATTCCTATGGCTATCTCTTTTAAGTTTTTAGAGTTAGGTTAAGTGTTCACCTAATCACTAGAAGTGTCTTAAGACAAGAAAATCTGATGTTTAAGATGGAGGGGTTGAGAGCTCATTCTAAAAATGAGGTCAACAAAGGTGGCCCAATAGGTGTGGTGTGACTACAAGCATACCGCACATATTGGTGTTGACTGAAATGATCAACAATACCGAACGATTCACAAGCACTAACAGAAATGATCTATTCCTAGCCCAAGGTGTAGAAGGAATTGAGAGCTTAGTACAATGTGACTCCACTTATGTGTAAGGCATAAGAGAGTAAGGGGGAATCCACTAGGGATTGAGTATGTGAACCTTCCACTAAGGGAAAAGATTCAAGCCATCTACTAAGGGATGAGAGGTTTGAATTTGATTTGAGTCTCGTTGAGGAGAAAATTTGATTTGATTTATTTAGTGCTCCATCGGGGATGAAAATGTAAGCTCTCCACTAGGGGGCAAGTCCAAGTCATCCACTAGGGGAAGTGGTTGGTTTGATTTGTTTGGTTAATTTGATTGGATTTGTTTCAAATTTTTGTTTGCTGAGTTTTGCTTGAAATTTGTTCAATTAAGCTCCACTGGGGAAGAAGGTTGAATTTGTTTCAAATTCTTTAAGTTTTGAATTTTTGAGATGAACCCTATTGGTTTGTGATGGATCGCACTGAGTAGGGACAGTGGTGGCCTTAATCTAGCTTAGATTTACCAATCCAAAGGAGTAGCCTACCAATCATATAGTAGAACTATCCGGCTAAGGGTGTGTCTTTCGGTGTGCAGCAGTTGTACTAGAAAGAGAGCATAGTAGACTTATATCCTCTATAGAAGGGATTAGTTATTGGGGTGATCAGTTGGCAAGGCGATGAATCAAACCCAACCTAGGGCTGACTATTGAGTGAATGTAGCTGGGAGACTTAAATCAACTCAAAGATAGTCATGATTAATTTCATTGTCTAGTTATTTTTGATGATCCCATCAGTTTACGATTGGACTATGCTAAGTAGGGGATGTAGTGACCTTGATCTAACATAGATTTACCAATCCAAAGGGAGTAGTCTACTAGCCACATTGTAGGACTATCCAACCAAAGGAGTTTCCTTTCAGTTTGCGATGGTTGATTCAGGGAAGAAAGCATGGGGACTCATATCTTCCTAAACAAAAGACCGCTGGAGTGACACATTAGCAAGGTAACATGTCAACTCAACCTAGGGTTGACTACTGAGTGAATGCCACTGGGGGACTTAAATCGTCTCAAAGATAGTCAAGATTAATTTCATTATTTAATTGCTTTTGATGGATCCCATTAGTTTGCGATGGACTGCACTGAGTAGGGGGTCGTGGTGGACCTGATCTAACATAGATTTACCAATCCAAAAGGAGTAACTTCCCGACCGAAGGGAGAACTATCCAACCAAAGAGGTGCCTTTCGATTTGCAGTAGCTAATCTAGGAAGAAAGCTTAGGGACTCACATCTTCTACTATAAAAGACCATTGGAGTGACACATTAGCGAGGTAACATGTCAACTCGACCTAGAGCTGCCCGTCAGTTTGCGACAGTCATGCTAGAAAGAATGCATAGTTGACTTATATCTTTCAAAGTGAAATGACTGCCAGGGGAACTTGTTTGTGGCGAACAGATTGAACCCGCCCTAAGGGTGACTACGGAGAAAGTGCTGACCAGGGGACTTATATTAACTCAAGTAGTCAGGCAATTCTTATATGGAGTTCTGCTGACACTGCCCTAAAGATAGGATGCCTTCTTGGGAAAAGGGGCCCTTTGGGAGCTTGAATTCCTAATTCACAAGCAAATTAATTTATTTATTTTGTTTTGATTGTTTATCATGGACCTTGTTAGTTTGCAAGGGATCATACTGAGAAGGAGCTTATATTAGCCTAGACCTATCTCAATTATAGAGAACCAAGGGAGAATATGTGCATCCGCTGAACAAATTCTCCAACCACAAGGGTGGTTACTAGGAAAGGGGGATTGTCCAATCCAAAAGTAACCCAGGTAGTGTCTAAATAGGGTTGCAAAGGATGTGATCCAAATATAATGCTAGCAGGGGATGAGGCCACTAAAGGTTTAATCCATCATCCTAGAGAAGATGACATGGCTAGTCATATATCAAATACATATTCGGTGTCCAATTTAAGGAGAAAGCTCAGGGACTCATATCTGCCAAGAGTGGTGTACCCACCGGGTGAGTCACTGTCAGTATAATGAACACCAAATAACCTAAGGTGCCCATTGGTTTGCGACAACCAACCTAGAAAGAAAGCTCAGGGACTCACATCTTATTATGGCAGAACAGATTGTCGGGATAGTCTATCTTCAGCTCGACGAGTGTCATCCGGCCTAGGGCTACTATTGAGTGAATGCCACTGCGGGACTTATATCAATTCAAAAGTAGTCAAGAGGAATGGAGCCTCTAGGGGACTTATCCTAAACCTCAAATATACTTAACCTAGTCAGTGCATGATGGTTAGTCCAAGAAGAAAGCATGGGGACTCACATCTTCTTAAACAAAGTCAATATGAGGTAGCTTACTAACTACGCAGTGAAGCCTACCAAACTAACAAGGTGCTCACTGGTTTGCAATGATCAACTTAGAAAGAAAGCTCAGGGACTCACATCTTCTAAACAAATGACCACTATGGTGACAGGCTAACGAGGTTGCATGTCAACCCAACCTAGAGCAGCTAATGAGTGAGTGCCACAGAGGGCATGTTCCCACATCAAAATAGCTTGAGGCAAAAGATTTGTGTTTGTGTTTATGTTTGAAGGAATAGGACACCTTTCGGGTTCTCTTACACCTAACCTAAACATGCTTGGGGAATTTGATGAGATGGGGCCAGGATGGTAGTTGCAATTTCATTAAGAAAGGATGCCGCTTGGTTCTCCTACACCTAACTTAGTCGTGCTAGTCAAAATAGGATGCCTCTTAGGTTTTCTCCCACCTATTCTAGTAGTGCTTGGGAAATTATGTGCAACTTATGTTTGTGTTGTGAAAAAGGATAGGATACCTCTTGGGTTCTCTTACTCTTAACCTAAACATGTTGTGGTGGATTCGCAAGACAAGCAGATATCACTCCAAATGAAGAGAAGATTTTGATGAATTGAAAAAAAAATTTATTGATTGATAGAATTTCTTTTCAAACATTATTTTTATGGGTAATATTACTTCAAATATAGCCCATTAATTGAAAGCATTGGGTGTTCCCTCTTACAGTCGATAATCTAATAAGATCCTCCTTGGTAGGCCTTCTCTATTATATTTAGGCCTTCCCAAGTGGGTTCAAACTTGCCTCTCATCTTTCAACGGGCAACAATTAGTCTCCTCGGAACAAGGATGAGCTCTCCTACTTGGAAAGACCTAGGGCAAACCAGCTTGTTGTGAGCATGAATCATTTTGGCTTTGTACAACTCGAGATTTTGGCACGCCCGTAGGCTTCTCTCCTCCAAACCTTTGAGCCCTTCTAACTGTAACTTGGTATTCTGCTTCGTAGTGATTTGGCACCCATTGCTATCCTTAGTGATAGAAGATGTACTTCTATTGGTAGAACGGCTTCAAACCCATAAAGTAAGGAAAATAAAGTAGATCTAGTCGGAGTCCTATATGTGGTGCGGTAGGCCCACAATGCTTCAACCAACTACTCATGTCACTGTCTTTTATTGTCATCAAGAGTCTTATTTAGTATCTAAATGAGAGTTTTGTTGAATGCTTCTGCTAAGCCATTTTTCCTAGGGTAGTAGATGGTGGAGTATCTTTAATCTAAACTATGTCTTCTAGCAAATTTGTTGATCTTAGAGCTCTTGAATGCAGTACCATTATAATATATATAATTTGTTGAGGTACCTTGAACTATATACGATATGGTTTATGAAAAACTGGAGCACATGTTGAGTTGTGACCTCTTTGAGTGGGATTGTCTCTGCCCACTTGGAATAGTAGTCGGTGGCAGCTAGAATGAACCGATGACCCTTGGAAGAAGGAGGATCGATAGGACCCACAATGTCAGTACCCTAACACTCGAATGGCCATGAGGTCAATGTTGGATGTAGAATGTTAGGTGGTTGATGTAGGACTACACCATGTACCTTACACTGATAGCATCTCCTAGCCATGTTCATGCAGTCCATGATCATCGAAGGCCAGTACTATCCTAGTCACTTGCTCTTTTCTTTCATCTTTGGACCAGATTGATGTGCTCCGCATAGACCCGAATGTACCCCGGTCATAATACCATAGGCTTCATGTTTATCTAAATAACATAATCACATTTGGTCAAAAGATCGGCAGTACAAGGTGCCATCCACGAGAGCATAAGAGAGAGCTCTCAATTTCACCTGATGGGCTTGTGACTTTTCTTGAGGTAGTTTGTCGGTGTTCAAGTAATCTATGAATGGTTGCCTCCAATCTAGCACTTCATATTTATTGGCAATGGAACCTCCCCTTCAAGAGAAAGTCTCAATGAGTTTAGCATCAATAAGGGAATGGACATGTCTATTTTGGACCCTTATTGGAATAAACTCATCTTCTGGACATGCCAATTCTTTGGCAAGTTTGGCCAAAGCATCTGCTACTGTATTCTCTCCATGAGGGACCTTGTAGATGGTGACCTCAAGGATCTAGGCCAATAGGTTTATGGTGTACTCATGGGAATGATGAAGCTTGGGTTTGAGAACCTTGTAAGATCTAGCAATATGGTTGATGACTAGCTAAGAATCCCCATAGATATTGATTCTTTTGACACACACTATGATGGTTAACTCTAGACCAACAATCAAATTCTCATACTCAATTTCATTATTGGTGCAGGGATTCAAAATATAGTATGAGAATCTCATCACATTACAATCTAGAGTTAAGAGAACTATTACTACCCCTGCCTTTCTTGGAAGAGTAGATTATGGTGCTTCCCCTTTATGAAAGGAAGCTGCACCATCAAAATACATCTCATATGGTGATTTTCAACCTCCCCTAAGTTCATGATTCATTCATCAGGGATATCGTCACTAAGCGAAGAATCAGCAAAAAGTGGGTGTGTTGCTAAGAAATCCGCTAGTGCTTGTCCTTTCATCGCACAGAGGGGTACGAATGTAATATCAAACTGTGAGAGAATAATGAACCAACTTTCCAAACATCTAGATAGTGTTGCTGTGTCATGAGATACTGCAGTAGATTGATTCTTTAAATCAAGTTTAGCCTATGAGAAAGCATATATTTTCGTAGCTTTTGAGATGCAAAGATTAAAGCTAGGCAATGTTTCTTAATTGGTGGGTAATTAGCTTCAGCACGGATCAGACAATGGCTGAGGTAGTAGAGAGCACCTCCTTCCCTTCATCGTTGGATTGGGCCAATAAAATTCCTAGGGAGTCGTCCAATGCAGCTGTGTAGAGGATCAACAGCCTGCCCAAAATAGAGGCTACTAGAACCAGTGGCTTCACCAGATATTGCTTGATATCTTTAAAGGCATGCTAGCACTTATCATCCAACTTGAACTTGGTATCCTTTTTTACAAGTGCTAAGAATGGTTTGCATCTTCCCACTAGGTTGAAGATAAAGTGTCTTAGATATGCCAACCGTCCTTGGAATGATCTAAGTTATGTTAGACTTTTAGGAGGTGGCTATTCTAAGATAGCTTTAATCCTTTCTAGATCTATCTATATTCCCTGGTGTCAGATAACAAAACCAAGAAACTTTCCTGAAGCTACTCCGAATGCACACTTCAAGGGGTTCATTTTGAGGTTGCATTATCTTAGCCGTTTGAAAATTACTCTCAAGTCAAAGAGGTGGTCTTCTTATTTTTTGCTCTTGACTACTAGGTCATCAACATAGCATTTAACTTGATGATGAATGAGTTCATTGAAGATCTGATTCATGGCTCGTTGGTATGTAGCACCAATATTTTTAAGGCTAAAAGGCATGACCTTATAACAATAGATTGATCGGTTTGAAAGCGTGTTTCTTTCATCCTCGGGGCTTGATTTGATTTGGTTAGCTAGATGACCCATCCATAAAGAAGAATTGCATGAGATGAGCGTGATGTCCACCATTAATGGTATAAGAGGAAACTCATCTTAGTACATGCCTTGAGTAAGTCGCATATGCAAATTTTGCCATTCTTCTTCTTAACTGGCACGACACTAGCTAACTAGGTAGGGTATTTTTCTTCCCTGATAAAACCAGCATCGATCAGTTTCTTGACTTCAGAAATGACCTCGTGTTCGATTTCTAATCACATGCGTCTAGGAGCTTGCTTGATAGGGTTAGCACTATGATCTATTGCTAGTTTGTGGATTGCTACGTTAGGAGATAATCCAGGCATTTCTTCATAACTCCATGTAAAATAGTCTTTAAACTCAGTCAATAGCCTAACTAAGTCATTAGTTTCTTCTTCATTTAGCAATGAACTGATGTATGTTGGGCGAGGATTTTCTTCTATCCTGAGGTTGATTTCTTAAGCTTGTTAATTATTGAATGGATCTTCTCTTCAAATTATGGTGGTGCATCTTTGATTTGGAGATCATTTGAATCATCTAAAGTTTCTAGACATACTTCCTCATAAGAGTTGGTATGGTTTGAAAAAAACCTATCAGACTCTAGATGATTGACAACAACTAAGCAATAATCATCATCATCGACTGGACCCACTGTACTAAATCCTAGTCCTGATCTTAATTATGCATCCCTGCCTGTATTGTTCCACAACTTCTCGAAGTATTTTGACCTATGGTTAGACCATGTATAAGGAATTAAACCATTCTTTATAAGATTAAGAACACAAGGTGAGTACCAATCAAAAGGCAATTCTATTAATTCTTTATATGAATTATCCTCAAGTTCTACATCAACTTCAGGACTTGAGGATGATGATCCCAAAAAGAATCTCTTTAGTTTCGCATCAATGGAAGACTTAGGGGCTTCCTTAACTACTAAACCTTCAGCTTTTTGAGATGAAAGTAAGAATAGACTAAGGTTCCCAACTGATGTCTAATAATTTCATATAAACTTTATTCAAATACTTTACTTTGTCTGGAGGCCTAGTCTTTATCACTATCTGGCTCGAGTGTCACCTCTAATAAAACCTACTGAGAGGGGTTGGCTAGTATGTTAATCACATTAGACTTGTCCTCCAAGCTAGATTCCAAGTCTATGTGGATAGTAGGGGTACTCCTATGAACTGGAACATAACTCTTATTGGCTGATGGCCAACCAGGGGGTCTTCCAACTCTGGAACTACCTCTATTTTTGCCTCTAGCTCTACCTAGTAGAGGTTGATTCATCCTACCCGCATGTCCATATGATGGAATGAACTATAAGTGGAATGTGATATGCGGCTCTACTTCTTCTTCAATGTCCTTTTTGTGTTCACTTGAACTTTAATTTTTCTTTTCTCTTTCTTTTTCTTCTTCTTTTTCTTTTTATTCATTTTCATTTTCTTTTGAATTTAAATTTTGACCAAGTTCATGAGAAATGGTATTTTCAGGAAGATAGTAGGTCGCATCTTCATATATCTCAACCTCTCTGACGAAAAATGGCTTTTCATCACCTTTGACATAGTATTCAATCCCATCCTTTCTGAACTTGATGCACTAATGTAGGGAGGATGGAATCATCTTACTCTGATGTATCCAAGGCCTACTGAGCAAAGCAGTGAATGAAGTATTCAAATCAATTATGTAAAACTTGGCTTCAATCTTTCATTCACCTATCTACAAAGGTAACACTATGGAACCCAAAGCCCTCTCACCTTGCTCATTGAATCCTCTCAACATCATCCGATCTCCTCAAAGTATGAAGATGTCGATCCTCAAGTAGGCATGAGTCTTTAGACTCATAATGTTCACCAATGCACCTGGATTAATGAGAACTCTAATAAGTTTGAATCTACCAATATCCACTGTAATGTAGCGGAGATGGTTGTGCTCCATGTCCCCCAGAAGTAGATCTTCATCTATGAAAGTGATTCCCTGAGCTTCTCTAGAATAATGTATCTCCTCTCTAATAGTGATCAGCTGAGCTAAGCATATTTTGGGATCAAGAAAAGCCTTGATTAATGATTTCCTCATCCCTTTAAATAATACAAGGGCATCATATATGCTTAGCTTAGATGGAAACATTCTCAGGTGAGAGAGGACATTGTAGTCCATTTTGGGCTAGTCCTCTACAAGCATATCCAAGGGTGGAGCATCTTGTGGAGGGGATTCTCGATCATCTGACCAATGACTTATTTTCTTCTATCTTGAGGTGTCTTAGGAGATAGAATCTTGCCACTATGGAGGTTGACTTTGATGATCTCTTGTGGCAGGTTAGTGGAAGATTCTACACATCGTTGGGCTCTCCTACACTTCTCTATGGGACTCAATGATGATTCTAAGTCTATCTCAAGAGGTGAACATGTAGTATTCAGAGAAGGAAGGTCCAACTCTAAATTAGAAAGAGGAAGATCGGAGTTATTATAATTGTTATTTATACTTGAAGAGTTTTCATTAGGAATAGAATTAGACAACCCATCAGAAGTGACACAGATATAATTCAAGCTAGCTTTATTCCTTAATTTCTTGGATTTTGAAAGGGGTACATAGTAGAAGTCAAGTAAAGTAAGTGGGGTGAGGGATTTGATGCCCTCATCTGTCGATACAAGATGTCTACTAGAGGTGGTCATTGATGTAGTAATTGTGAGCTGGAGACTGGGCTCGATCGATGGTTGCGCTACTTGGCTATCCTGAGCTAGAGTAGGCTGATGCTGTTGTTGTTGAGCTCCCCCTTTCCGTAAGTTGGCTCTGATAACTTGCATACCTTCCATGATGTTGGAGGTTTGAGCTGGCTCAAGCACCTGCAAGGAAAGTTTCTTGATTTTGGACATAATTTTCTTAAAGTATGGGATAAGGAGATATCCTAACCTTCTTTGGTTTTGGAAGGATTGCAAGTATCCCCAAGGATTACCCTAATGGAATTGGATGGTTGTTCCATAAGGTATTCCTTCAGGATAGCTATGACACTGGTCTTGAAGCTACGCTCAAGCTATTCCTTAAATGTAAAGCAATCTTTCGAAACATGACCTAGCATGCGATAGTAGGGGCAAAAATTAGGATCTTTATTGTTACCCACTTCCTCCGATCTCCAAGGTATGGGTAGCTAAAAATTAAGCTTTTTTAATAGATTCTTGAATATCTTCCTGATTACCTCCATCTTAAATGAATAAGGCTTGTCAAAGTTTATCCAAAAGGGTAGATGTACCACAGCTACCTGGCGATGGGTATGTGTACCACTACTGCTACTGATATGGTTGAGGAGGGAGGCGGTCTGGGGCCATGGAGAGGCTGTTGGTGGTGGTAGGACTACGAGGTGGTAGAGGAGGTGGAAGTGATGGTTGTGGAGCAGGTCTCTCATCTTTGCTCATGGTTGTTTCCCCTACTATTGTCCTTTGCTCATGGTTTCTTCTCATAAACCTTCTGTGGCTTCAGCTTTATTTGTTGATCTGGAAAAGGGAACTGTTTGGCTTCTCCTTAAAACTAACCACCTTGTTGATTAACTTCTCAAAGTTTTGATGGTGAAACCTTTGAGTATGAAGGTGATCGGCCATGGATATTCTTAAGAAAAATCTCAATGGCATGTTATTCAGAAAGCTGTGGTTCGCATTTCATACTCAAATTATGCCATCTCAGAATGTAATCAACGAGGGACTCACCATGGTTTTTGTTAAGCCATAATGAGATTGCCTACAGTCACCCTTTGTTGAGCTCCAGTAAACCTCTTGATGAATAGTTGGTCCAACTCAGCAAAAGTCTTTACTGAACTATTGGGAAGTTCAGCATACCAATCAAGGATATACCCTCTAAGCTACTAACAAAGAAACGGAAGAGTAAAGCATCACTACCACCAGTGTTATAATAACTGGCTCTAAAATGTGTAATGTGCTGCCTCAGGTTCCCACTGCCATCAAAACTTTTGAAAGAAGGTGGCACGAAACCCTTAAGATATTGGATGGCATCAAATTCCTCTAGATAAGGTCTTCCCTTTGGGCTGATGATCCTCCTTGAGGGCTTGAGCCACTTCTCTCACTTTTACTGATGGTCTTGATATTTTTTATATGGAGGTACTATCACTTTCTTCTACTGGCTGGTGTTGCCTCTACTTGGAGGTAAAGTCTTGGTTGGATCCAAGACATGCACCAACTCTGGATAATTAGTCTCAGCTATAGTAGGATGAACTGTCGAGGCTTGATTCTATAATGCCAAAATTATTGTTAGCAAGTCTTCATGCCTCTTCCCCATCCTATCTATTTGTTCATCTTTTTTTTATTTGCTAAAGGAGGTGTTCAGTTGAGTTTGTTGTGTCTAACTACTCAGCCTCCACACCTTTCAAAGTCTACTTCTCACGAAGGAGGGAACTCTTGGTGTCTACCATATGTACCCCCATTGAATCCTCTAACAGATCATCTTCATTTGGATCAAAACTAACCTTTTCATCCTCCAAATTAGACCAGGCATATCCAGATTTTCTTCTTCTCACAGATCTTGAGCATATGTCATATAGGGATGATTCATACAGTACAAAATCTAGGCTAACCTATGGTAGAATGGATGTCATGAACAAAATGCATCGACCTCTCTGGAGAGCTAACCTATGAGAAGAAAGATGCTCCTGACTGTTGATGGATCGGGGTGGAGTAGCACTCCTAGGAGGAGCTATGGCCATAAGGACAACTGAACTGTCTCCCCCTCCTTATACTATTGCAATCTCAATATCCTACAATGGTGGTGTTGGTGATGGGATGACTACGATGATGCATGGTCGTCATTCCTTCCTCACCACAACTAAGGCAGAAGGTCAAGTAGGCGAGCTCGGCCTCTCCATAGTAGGTGATGTTGATGGAATGGGATCTCTTGGCCATAGCTGGAACACCAGTGGGTCTTCTTTTCCCCAGATGCAGCCTTCATGGTCTTTGGCAGAATAGTAGATATTGGAACATGTATGGGAGACGGTAGATGAGGGGTAGGTGGTGTTGTGGAAGCACCATCGATTCTCTCTGAACAGGAGCTCCCCTCCTATGATGAGTAGTCCCCATAAGTAAGATGTTTTTAATGTGATCGATGCGATTATCGCACCAATTTGGAAAGTCCATAAATGTGGAGGCCGCTAACTATCGGCTATATTTCTAGGGCTCCCGGCTAGTAACATGAACTGATGTACGGGCCTCTCGGGCCCTTTCAAACCTAATCAGTCTGCCAACACTATGGGGGATGATAGAAGGCAAATTGAACTGAGCCCGAAACTCTGATCTTCTATAGGCTCTGCCTACTCGGCATAAAATTGATCGAAGGTCAGTGTACAACCTCCGCCTCTCACTAGTAGGTGCTTGAAACTGAACTGCTAGTGGAGGAAAAGAAAAAATCCTCCAAGCATCTTTTCTATCAGATCCAGATAGAGGGTGGAACTAGTTTTTTGTAACCAGTGGAGAAACCATCCTAGGAAACTCCTCTACAAGACAAGTAGCGCCTCCAACTCCTGCAAGTGTGATCTGATGATGTGGTTCTTATTTTTTTGTCTTTGTCCCAGTAGTGGGCAGGAATAGAGTTAGACCCAGCCTCAAAGGCAGGGGAGACAATCCCTGGAATCAGGGGAGCATTCCTCATGGAAGGTGTCAAGGAGTAGGTGCTAGCCCTAATTGGGGCGAAAGGAACACCGATCGGCAGCAATCTACTCTGTGGGAACTGACATAGCCTTCCTCTTCAATGAGGGGATCTCAAAATCTGATGGTAACTCAATGCGAGTGATCGGGTCCTGCCCGGTCACTACACTCCTGCTCACTGTGGTGAGGGTGGTCCCTCACATGTTATCTGAGCCCCCTTAAAGCCTCGGTCAAAGTGGATAAGCTGGGCATAGTCAGAGCATGGGAGGTTCACTTGATCCAAGGACAGATCCATTCCATAATGAAAGTGAACACATACTTTGGTGCTACCATCTGATTGAACCTCACGACTAAAGTTTCTCGTGAAGTGTGAAAAACAAACTTGAATCAGATTTCTTTTTTTTTTGTTGATTTTTTAAATTTTGGATTTAAGAATTTGAACCCACACTCAACAACTTAAAAGTGTTAAGTGGGACTCAAACGAATTTGGAAGAGAGGTTTTTTTACTTTAGATTAAAGAGGAGATTTTTGAATGTAGAATCCATTTTCAATAAATTTGCATATGTTGGAAATGGGTTCAAATATTTTTGAAGAGATTGATGCTTCCATAGGTTCATATTTGAGTTTTGAGTTTTGAGTTTTTGATTGTTTGGAGACCCTTCATTTAACAAGTTTGAGTATGTTAAAGTAAAGGGTCAATTTATTTTGTTTGGATTTTGATTTTGAAATTCACTTAGCAAATTTGGGTATGCTAAGTGATGTGTTTGAAAACAATTTTCTTTTTCTTTTGCTTGCTTGTGAATCATGTGAATTTTTGAGAATGGAATCTTCATTTAGCAAATTTGGGTATGCTAAATGAAGAATCCAAATGTTTTGTTGTTTTTGAAAAGAGGATATCTACTTATCAAATTTAGGTATGCTAAATAAAGAATCCTATGGTGTTTTGATTTTGTTCTTTTTTATTTTGAAAAGAGGATTTCTACTTAGCAAATTAGGTATGCTAAATAGGGTATCCAAATGTGTTTTGCTTTTATTCTTTTCGATTTTGAAAAAGAGGATCTCTACTTAGCAAATTTAGGTATGCTAAATAAAAAATTCCAAATGTGATTGATTTTGTTCTTTTGTTTAAAAAAAAGAGAGGATTTCTACTTAGCAACTTTAGTTATTCCAAACAGGAAATCCAAATGTGTTTCATTTTGATTTTTTTTGAAAAGAGGATTCTTATCAAATTTAGGTATGCTAAGAAAATCCAAATGTATTTTGATTTTTGATGTTTTGATTTTGAACATGGATCTTCAATTAGCAAATTTAAGTATGCTAAAGTGAAAAATCCAAGTGTTGTTTGAATTTTTTTATTTTGAAAAGTGGATCTTCACTTAACAAATTTGAGTATGCTAAATGAAAGATCCAAATGTTCTTTGAATGTTTTGATTTTTGAAAAGTGGACCTTCACTTAGCAAATTTGAGTATTTTAAATGAAAAATCCAAATGTTGTTTGAATGTTTTGATTTTTGAAAAGTGGACCTTCACTTAGCAAATTTGAGTATACTAAATGAAGGATCCAAATGTTGTTTAAAATTTTTATTTTGAAAATTGGATCTTCACTTAGCAAATTTAATATGATAAATGAAATATCCAAATGTTGTTTGAATTTTTTATTTTTAAAAGTGGATCTTCACTTAGCAAATTTGAGTATGCTAAATGAAAGATCCAAATATTGTTTAAATTTTTTATTTTGAGTATGCTAAATGAAATATGAAAATATTGTTTGCATTTTTTATTTTGAAAAGTGGATTTTCACTTAGCAAATTTGAGTATGTTAAATGAAAGATCCAAATGATGTCTGAATTTTTGACTTTGAAAAGGGGATCTTCACTTAGTAAATTTGAGTAAGCTAAATGAAACATCAAAATGTTGTTTTGATTTTTTATTTTGAAAAAGAGGATTTTCACTTAGCAAATTTGGGTATACTAAATGAAAAATCTAAATGTTGTTTTATTTTTGAAAAGATGAAAAAGAAGATTTTCACTTAGCAAATTTGGGTATGCTAAATGAAAAATCCAAATGTTGTTTTATTTTTGAAAAGACGAAAAAGAGGATTTTCACTTAGCAAATTCAGGTATGCTAAATGAAAGATCCAAATGTTGTTTTGAAAAGATGATTGTTAATTTTGATTTTAGGTGTTTGTTGGTTTTATTTTGAAAGGATGTTTTTTGATTTGTTTTGAAAATGATTGTTGATTTTTGAAAATGAAATCTTCATTCAATAAATTGAATGAAAATGTTCATTTGTGCTTTTCAAAAAACATGATTGTTAATTTTGATTGGAAATGAAAACCTTCATTCAATAAATTTGGGTATATTGAATGAAAGTGTTCATTTGTGCTTTTTGAAGATTTGATTGTTGATTTTGATTGAAAATGAAAACCTTCATTCAATACATTTAGTATATTGATTGAAAGTATTCATTTGTGCTTTTTGAAAATAATGATTATGGATTTTATTTCTGAAATGGTCCAACATATAACAATCATGAAGATTGTTAGATGAGGGTGACTTTAGAAAAATTTTTGTGTATCTTGGAAAAAGTGCTTTTTGAAAAGCTATATTTTTATGAAGGATTTATTTCCTTAGCTTTTGAAATGAACTTTGTCAAACCATAGAAATAGTAAGGACGAAGTCTTTAGTTATTTATTTTTATTAAATTTTTATCTTCACCAATTGGGGAAACCCAATAGGGGTTTTAAGACCTCTATGAAATGAGGTCCTAAAACCTAAAGATGTTGGCTAGCTTAACTTAAGAGTGAAATCAGATAAGTGCCAATGAAAAAGAAGGATAGTCTCAAACTTATACAAAGTACAAATTCACTATTGATGCTTGAAGACAACAATCATTTACCAAGGATGAAGAGAGAAACTATCCTTAGTGGAGTCACTAGAAAAATCTATAGGTGTAATATATATATATATATATATGCACCTTGTCGAACACCATGTAGATTCACAGATAATCTTATTAGGGTGATTGGGTATGACATTGAGGAGTGGTGTACTATCTTGAAAGATATAAGTAACCACCCTACAATGGACCTAATCACCTAAATATGGACTCCTAAGGACTATGGGTCTTCGTATATACCAAAGATTCTTCCCCTGCTTTACATGGAAAAGTAAAGCAGGGTTTATTTTAAATCATATTCATTAAGCTCCCTATAGAGGCAAGCCCATATAGTTTATTACATCTTAAAGAATGAGATTCCTTAGGAATACTCTTGATTAAGGTAAATGATCATTGTCTCCAAAGACTTCAAAAGATAGGACTATCAATCGATTGGTTTATTTTTAGAAGATTAAATGGGATTGATCAAAGAGGAGGGAGTTATTTTCAGAGCCAAAGGAAGATGACTAGGGGATGCTTTAGATACTATGAAGCCTAGTAAGCATCTCAAACTATCATATGGTTGGGCTTTACATTTTTAAAGTTGAATTGATTTATTTGTTAGGGTTGAATTTTCATTAGAAATCTAGGACTTACAATTCCATAATACAAGGTTGTTGAAAGTGCCTAAGAGGTGAGGATTTATACTTATGGCCCGCAAAGAGGAGAAGCAACATCAGAACTTAAATCTAGGGAGCTTTGATGAGGGCCAAAGTATGACCTAAATCTAAGGAGAAAATGGGTATATGATTTACCTCAACAAGGGAGGATAAATCACTTAATTGTTGGACTTACAATCGCCTGGGGGTGGCTTCCAACTAACTCCTCCGACGATTTTAAATTCATGTAGGCAAATCATATTCTTTCACAAGATAGCAAGGCTATTATTTATTGAGAAAGATATTAAGTCCTTAAACACACTCCCTAAGAGACTAGATCACGTAGGGCATGATTTAATGACTTTAATCAAATGCAAATTTTATTATATTTTATTTTCATCTTGGACAATCAATTTGACACAAGCTTTAGGATTCATATGCCTGATGCATGAGAAATTAGATTATGGGCCAAAATCAGCAAGATGAGGAGGTGTGTTTCCACCATAGCTCTCAAAGGCCAAGCAAAATTCTCTAGTAAAGGTGGAAGCCCTCTAATTAAGAGTGAAACAATATTCTTTTATGTATAATTTGAGAAAAAAAATATAACATCCAACTAAGGGGTTGCTAATTCTTTTATCTTGATTTATAACTTAGGCTTTAAGTGAGGTTACAAGTTGTAAATTTTTAGTTTTGAATTGATTAATTTGATAGAAAATTTATTTTTCTAAGAGCTTAATCATCATCCAGGCCATACATCAAAGCAAGGAAGAAACTAGAAAAATATGTCATCTTAATGCATAAGCTAAACAAACATCAAACATTTTATAAAGCTAGCGCAAAAGAATAAGAGACCAAGTGTGGTCGGGCACCACCGTACAAACCTGAAAACAAATTGGGTAGCCGAGCTCAACCATTATACAACCTAGATTATAAATGAATTAATTATAATTAAGCAAGGAAATTCATGTTATGAGGTATTCATTCTTCTTTCTTCTTTCTTCTTCTCTCTTCTTTCTTCTTTCTTCTTTCTTCTTTTTCTTCTTTCTTCTTTCTTCTTTTTGTTCCTTCTTTTGGATGGTTGGAATGTGGATTCTCCAAAGGCTTCACATGGCACATAAGACATAGTCTTATAACCAATGTTCTTCTTAATCCCCCATAATAATCATTCCAAAATCCTAATTGTAAAATTACATGATAAGAAAAAAGTAAATCTAACTAACACCTGCATAACAGAGATTAGCTAAACAAATCACATAATTCATAAGCATATATATATTGAACTTAGCACCCCATATATGGGTAACCAAGTCCACCTAGCCAATAAAATTATGCTTAGGGGTATAAGAAACATGCATAGCAAAAGTATTTATATTTTTATTACAGTGCCCCTTAAGCACAATCCCCTGTAGAAGATAATGATTAGACTAAATCATCTTACCATTCATTCTACGCACATACACCCTAACATCCAGACTAAAACATTACATCATAAAATAAAAGCAAAGCATCAAATCATGCACCACCCTAACCTAAAGCTAGAAATGGTGATTTAGTCTAATGTGTGTGCCCTTTAAGGTTTGTGTGGTTTGCTTAGCTAGGCTTTAAGGTTGAATTTTTCTAAGTATGAGAATGTTCAACTTAGAGGGTGGTTTCATTTAAGTTGTTTAGTTGATTTGGGCTAATTTTATTTGATGGTTTTGTTTGGAGTGAGTGAACCTACTTAATTACTAAGTTGTAAAGCGAGGGAAAGGAGAAGAGAACTTCTCTTTCCTTCCCTACCTTAAGTAATTTCTAAGGTAGATTCATATTTGATTTTTATTTAGTGAATATTTTAATATATGTTTTAATTAATCTTAAGTTTAGATTTTTCTTAAACAAACCCATTCAAAAAGAAAGGTATTTTATGATTAAATAAAGTGAATTACTATCACAAAACATACAACATTTTATTTCTTTCCCATATGTATAACATGCATATGAATGAATCCTAAGCATATCTATACATGCAATGCAAGTGTTTAGCACACCTTAATGATGAATTCTAAGAGGACTTGATTAAGAAAATTTGGAATGGTTCATGTATGCATGATTTTGTTAAGTAGAAAAGAATAATTCTTTTATCCATTTTTCATATACACACTTACAAGTGAAAAAGACATAAGTGAGTACGGCACCATTGTTAGCACCAGGGTTGTAAGCTACAAGGCCTACTTAGGGCTACTTAAAGCCTCGCAACCCCAGGGTTGTCTAGATTAATATACCACTTGTCTTAAATACATGTGCATGTACAAAAAGAAATGCATGGAAAGAGATTCATGCAAAGTTTTTGTTTGTTTGTTTGATTTGTTAATACAATTTACATGTGTAAGTGTGGATGTCCTTCTTAATTGATAACATAGGGATGAATTGGATTAGATTTAAGCAAGTGTTATGTTATTTTTAAATGAACTATACACCTTGCAAATCCTATTCAAGACTATGTTAAAAGAGAAGAGGGGGAAAGCCACACAATGCACATCTTTATATTTTAACCACATGTAAGCCTATAAATAATTATAAGTAGCATACCTTTCAGTTTTGATGTTTGATTAATAAGTTTTAAAAATAATTTTGGATTTAATAGTGATAATAGCCATTCATATTCTTACTTTATCCGAAACATGCAAATTGACATAAAGGAAACATTTCATTTTAATTTGATTTTCAAAAGGCATGAATGTATGATTTTCATATGACATGCACACTTAGCATGCTAGGAAAGAAATAAAGTGATGAAAGCATGTAAATTATTTTACCCTAATTAATTCCTAAAGATAATCTATGGAATAAGATTATTTAAAGGAAATTTAAGGAAAGTTTGATTTTGTTTTGAGTTTGATTTTAATTTGAGAACTGTGAGATGAGTTTGTTGGTCCTAACCCATTCCCACATGTGTATGATGTTTTAGTTTACTCTTTAGGTGATTAGATCAATTTTATGCTTTGGTTAGGTTAAGGTGTAGATTAAGTTCATTAATTACCCCTTACCTACACCACTTTAACATATTTAATCAAATAATTATGAGCTATTGTATGACATAAAATCATAGAAAGTTTAAATTTGTAATGCATCCTAGTAAAAAAGGTACCTAATGCAATTGACTCATAATTAATGACTAATTAAGTTAAAGGGTTTAATTTAAGTACTTTCATAACCCTTCCCACACATATGGGTTAGGTATGATTTCCTTAAGCTACTTAGGTTATTGAACACCTAAGTAATCTACCAAAGAAGGAATTGATTAAGTTCATATTGATTTGATTTTAAAATTTCAATTAATTAAGCCATTTATCAAAGTAATTAAATCATTTAATTAACTTACACCATAATTAGATTTTTATCCAAATGAAATTAACTTCTGGAAAAAGATATGGGAAAGAACCCATAATCTAATTTCCTAAGTACATTCACTATTCTAGGTGACTAGCAAACTTAATTAATCAATTAATCTCTATTTAAAAGGTTCATTAATCACTTAAGTGATTAAGAGGGTAATTCTGAATGAATCAAGCAATTTCCCCAATTAAACCATTAATAAATTTCAGAGGAGGAATCCCCTAAATGCACATGAGAAGTTTGGAATTAATTGGGAGTAATATAATTACATTCCAATAAATTAAATTCAAAATAAATTGAAATTAATTTTACATTATTCCCCTTTGAATTCCTCACAATGCATTTTGTTTTGTATTTTTTTTACATTTATTTATGTTATTTTGAGGTTTTTATGATTAAAATTTAATTAAATAGCCTAATTAAATAGTTAATCACATCTGCCCCACATGGACCATGGATGCGGTGCGCGCTTTCTACATGGCATGATGGGATTCACTATTTAAGTTATCACATCCAAAGTTACGTCAGTGGTGGTGCTACGCGCTTTCTCTCTAGATCGTCTGATCAAATATCAGACAATTGAGTTTGAGCCTATGGTTTCTAAAGGGATTAATCACAGATCCTATGCAGCTTAATCATGACCATCCATCTAAAATGTGCAGATGGACAGTCCATGATCCGTCACAGAGTTCTTCTGTGGGAGAGGACATCTGTCCACCCTTTAGGGCAAGATTCGAGCTCGATTGAGCTCTGATTGAACTCAAACTCAACCCACACCATCATCATGCAAGAACAAGAAGATCTAACGATCAATTTTTCATGGGGTGAAACTTCTCTTCATAAAGGACCACACACTCCCTATTCTAGGCTCAGTTTGAAGGCATACCTCACTGGAGGCTATCATGTAATTAAGGTAGCTTAGATCAGTATTTTTTGAGGCTTTAGTATTGGGTAGATCAATTGATGGACCAAGCTCCTCTTTAAATGTTTACAACCTTGGTCTAGCTCCCACCTCCCTTGCCTTTGAAGCTTGGAAGAATCCTTAGATGAGTTTGATTAGGTCCTCTGAGGGTGCTTGCAAGAGCATTGAAATTGAGAGTTGGATGAGATTGAAATCCTTGCTACCTCCGCTATTTTTGATTTTGATAAACTGAGAAATGGAGAAATGTCAAGAGCTCTAGGGGGCTTGTAGAATCTTGAGGATGATTGCTCTGAGTTGCCTAGCTTCAATCGAGTGTGTGAGCATTGAATTCAAGTGGAATTAGGGGGGGAGTGGAGAAGTGCCATGTGTTGATTTTGGGTTGAGGAGTGATTGCCATGTGCTTGAAATGAAAGGAGTGGTCAGTTTTGGCCTTGGGTTGGGTTTAGTTGACCCAAACCCATTGGGTCAAGTGCATCACTCTTATTAATGTCCATGGGGCCCACTAAGAGGGTGCCAAGTGGCCATGAAGAGGATTTGACTAAATTCTATGTGAATTTGGCAAAGAATTACCCCCTAGGGGTAAAATGGTCATTTGGCTTAGATTTTGGTTTGAATATGTTTGGTATGATTGAAAGATGGGTTGGGCCAAGTTTCAATGAATTTGGAATTGATTTGATATGATTTGGCCAATGTTGACTCATTTAGGTCAAAATGGATCAAATCAGGTCAAGTTGACCAATTGGTCAAATTGGGTCAAACCAAGAGTTGGTACAAGTTCATATGACCATTTGAAATATTTTGGTAACTTTGGTTTGGTTCGATTTGGTTTATATTTGGATTTGATTCATTTGATTTCATTTATGACCCATTTAACCTATTTGGGTTAGGTCATGGGTTGGTTTTGGTTTCATTGGTCATTTGCAATGATTTGGTATCTTTGTTTCCAATCAATTTTGGTTTAGTTTGATTTTGGCTCATTTTTACCTTTTAAGTCAAGTTGGGTTCATGGTCAATTGGGCTAGGTTGGGTCTAGTTGGCCAATTGAGGCTTTGGTCAAGTTCAATAAGTGGTTTGGAATGAACTTGACCCATTGGTTTCAATCAATTTGGCTTATTTCAAGTTTTTACACATTTTGACTTTTTAGATCAAGTTGGGTCAACTTGGGTCAAGTGGCCAATTGGGCTAGGTTAGCCTAAAATGATGACTTGATCAAGTTCAAACAATAATCATGAATTAGTTTTGATCAATGGTTTCAATCAATTTGTCCTATGGTAGATTTTAGCTAGTTTAGGTTTCATTTTGGCTAAGTGTTGACTTGGTCAACCTTTAGGTTTGACTTAGTTTGACCCAATTTGAGTGATTGATCATCTCATGATGATTGTTGCTCGCAATGTGAGGCTTAGGTGTGCTTAGTTCAATCCAATTTAGTTAGGATTAGAATTTAGCTCATAAGGGGTACTTTAGGTCACTTTGGGTCAAGTGAGCCTAAGTGGATCAAATGGCTTGGTCAAAGCTTGATTTGAGTTTGATTGAACTCACATATGGACTTACAATTGAAATATAAATCCATTTGTAAGTGGTTTGAAGTCAAATGGGTTTTGATTCATTTGACAATTTCAAGTTCAAAGGGTGAACATGAGTTTGACTTGGGTTTGATTTTTGGATTTAGTTTTGGTTATTTGAATTTATAGTTCATTTATATTTGTAAATAAAAATAAGAATATAAATGGGTTGTGAGAAAATTTCTTGAATTTGAATTGATTTGAATTTGATTTGAGCTAAGTCCATAAGATAAAATCAAAGGGCTTAGGAAATATTTTTGGAATTTGGATTTCAATCATTCATTTCAATTATTTGGAATTGATTAATGGTTTGAGAAAATCCATTGAATTGGTTTGAGGTTTGATTTGGAATTAATTTGATATGAGTTTGGAGTTTGACTTGGAAGAAGGAGGTCATGGATTTGGTTCAAGCTATAGGGTAGGCAAATTTTCTAACACCCCTAATGCATAACCTATTCATATGGCTATCTCTTCTAAGTCTCTAGGGTTAAGTTAAGTGTTCACCTAATCACTAAAAGTGTCTTAAGATTAAAGAACTCTTATTGTATAAGAGGAATCCTATGTCTAAGATGGAGGGTTTGAGAGCTTATTCTAAAAATTAGGTCAACAACCACATAGACAAAGCTACCTCCTCCATTGGAAGCGCCGGTGATAGCCTCCCGTAAGGTATGCCCTTGAAACTTTAGCTATAGGAAAAATTGATTGGTCCTTATTAAGGAAAAGTGTCATCCCTTGAGATCTTGATCATTATATACATTTCTTGTGCTTCCTCGAAGGTTTGTAGTGAGTTTGAACTCCATCCAAGCTCGTGTGAGCTCAGATCGAGCAAGGATCGATAGATGGCATTAGATACCACCGCCTTCGAAGGAGATAGATCACCGCCGTCCAGGTGTCGCATGATTGACACAGCGGTTTTGACTAGATCATGATAGATCTCCCTCTGATTTAAGCCTAAATCATAGGATTAATCATGGTCATCTGATCTTAGATCAGACGGCTCGTGGAGATAGCGCGTCCGGCGGATGTGATAACTTAAATAACCTATCCCATTACACCATGTGGTAAGCATGCTGCTTCAGTGGAAGTGGCCCAATGGGATTAGGGGGTTAATTAAGCTTAATTAATTCATTTTTGATGCTGAAAATTTCAAAATTCATAACTAACTGTAGAAAAAATTCAAAAAATATAAACTCAAATTCATTTTAAAGATAATTCAAAGGAGAATAATATAAAATTATTTTAAATTAATTTTGAATAGTGATTTTAACTCAATTTAGGTTTTATTAGAAATGTAATTAGGCTAATTACTCCTTAATTACTTCAACAATTAATTCCAAACTTCTTAAGGCTGATTAGTGGGATGATCTCTACCTCCCATGATTTTATTAGAATTTATTATTGGATTAATTTAGGGAATTGTTTATTTCACCCCTAATCACTTTCCTAATTAGCTAAATGATTAATTAGCCTATTAAATAGTGATAAATTCATTAATTAAGCTTGCTAATCATCATGAAATAGTGAATGGACTTAGAGAATGAGATTAGGATTTCTTTTCCAATCTCTTCCCCTAAGTTTATTTCATTTAGCTAAACACTTAATTAATTTGCAAATTAATTAATGACTTAATCACTTCATTAATTAGTTCAATTAATCAAATTTAAAGATAAATCATTCCCGAACTTAATCTCTTAATCTTAGGTAGATTCTTAGGTGTTCAATAACTTAAGGGACTCTAAAGGAAATTATAATCAAACTATATGTGTAGGATGGTTATGAAAGTACTTAATTAAAACTTAATCAATAATTGTGAGTCAATTGCATTAGGCCCCATTATTTCTTAGGTGCATTACTGATTTAAATTTCATGTGATTGCCTATCATATGTTGACTTACAATTGTTTGGATAATTATGTTAAGGGGGAGTAGGTAAGGCATAATTAATGGATTTATTACATACCTTAAATTAAACAAAACATAAAATCAACCTAATTGTTCTAAAATTAAACTAAACCAATTCACACATGTGGAAAATGGGTTAGGACCAGCAAAAGCATTTCACATTTCTTAAGTCAAATCAAATTCCAAAATAAAAATATTTTTAAAGAATTTTGATTCATTTTAAATAATCCCATTTTATATGATTGTCCTTAGGAAGTAATTAGGGTGAATGAAGTTATGTGCTTACATCCCTTTATTTCTTTCTAAGCATGTTAAATAGTGTTTGTCATATGAAATCATGCATTCATTTCTTTTGAAAAATCAATTAAATAAATGTTTCCTTTATGTCAAATTGCATGTTTTGGCTAAAATTAAGAATATGAGTGGCTATTATCACTATTAAACTAAAAATTATTTTCAAAACCTATAAATCAAAGATTATGAATGAAGTCATGTTACTTATAAGTACTTACAAGCTTGCTTTCGATTTTAGCATAAGATATGTTCTATGTTGCTTTCCTCTCTCCTCTTAACATAGATTTGAATAGGATTTGTAAAGTGTATAGTTCATTTGAAAAGAACACAACACTTGCTTAAATTTATTCCTATGCATTTCTATGTTATGACTTAAGAAAGATCTTCACATTTATACATGTAAATTATACAACCAAATCAAACATAATCTTTTGCATGATTCTTCATCCATTTATTTCTCTTTATACATCTACATGTATTTAAGAAAGTGGTATATTAGTCTGGACACCCCGGGGCTGCGAGACTTTAAGTAGCCTAAAGTAGGTCTTATATTTTACGACCCTGGTGTAAAAAAACAATGGCACCGTACTCACTTATGTATTTTATATATATGGATGTGCATTTTATTAATGGATGAGAAATCCCCCTTTTCTACATAAAAAAATAAGCATCAATGAAACATCCAAATTTTTAAATCATATCTCTTAGCATTCATCATCAAAGTGTGCTAAAATTTGCATTACATGTATAGGTATGCTTGGGATCATTCATATGCATTGTATACATGGTGGAAATAAATAAATGGGTGTGTGTTATGTGATAGTAATCTACCTTAACTAATCCAAAGATGCCCCTTTCTTATTAAATAGGGTTATTTAGAGTAAATCTAAATTTAGGGTTAATTAAAACACATAATAAAATATTTACTAAGGAAAAATCATTAATGAAGCTACCTTAGAAATTACTTAAGGTAGGGATGAAAGAGAAGTTCTCTTCTCTTTTCTTCCCTTTATAACATTTAGTAACTAAGAGCAGGTTCATTCAAACCAAATTAAATCAACAACTAAAATTGACAAATCAACTAAAAAAATCATTTAAACTGAAAAGACCCTCTAAGTTGAACCTCCCATACTTAAAAAATTCTAACCTTAAAGCCTAGCTAAGACATGCCACAACACTTAAATGGCACACACATTAGGCTAAGCCACCATTTCTAGCTCTATGTTAGGGTTGTGCATGGTTTGATGCCTAGTTTTGTTTTGTGATGTAATGTTTTTAAACTGGATGTTAGGTGTATGTGCGCAATCTGGATGTTAGGTCGATATTAGCCTAATTGTGCTTTCTACAGGGGATTGTGCTTAAGGGGTGCTGTAATAAAAATATAAATGCTTGTGATATGCAGGTTGCTTATACCCCTAAGCATAATCTAAATTAGGACATCTAGACTTGGTTGCCCATGTGTTGGGTCCTAAGTCTGAATTATTCATATACATGCTTGGGTTGTGTGGTATTCTTAGCAAATCTCTATTTTGCAAGTTTAGTTAGATTTATCTTTCCCATTTCGATGTAAATTTTGCAATTAAGATTTGGAATGAATGTTATGAGGGAATTAAGGTGAATATTGGTTATAATAATATGTCTTATATACCATATAAGGCCTTGGAGCAAACTACATCCCAAGTCAAATCAAAAGAAAGAAAGGAAGAAAGAAAGAAATGAAGAATGAAGAATGAAGAATGAAGACCCCCACAACATGAATTCCTTTTAATTGTAGTTATTCATTTGTAATATGGGTTGTAGCTAACCACATCGGCCTCTTATTATTTTATAATAATTTTATAAATTGATTGATGATTTGTTTATGATTGTGCAATTAGGATGGCATGATTTTCTTAATTTCTTAATTGCTTGATGGTTGTTGAATGGCCTAGATGCGATTAGACTCTTAGAAAAAAAATAAATTTTCTATCCAATTAATTAACTAAAAATTAAGTTAAATAACTCATAACTTCACCTAAATCCTAGGACATAAATCAAGATAAAAAAAATATTTAGCAACCCCTTAGTTGGATGTTGTATGTCTCACATCATGCATAAATCATATTGCTTCACTCTTGCTAATGTAGGGCTTCCACCTTTGCTAGAGAAAATGGCTTCACCCTTAAGAGCCATGTTGAAAACACACCTCCTTCTTTCTAATTTTGGTCCATAACCAATTTCTCATACATTAGGCATATGAAATCCCATAACCCGTGTCAAATACAAATGTCCAAAAATCAAAATAAAACCTAACAAAATTTGCATTAGATTTAGGTCATTATTCATGCCCTTCATGATCTAATATCTTAGGCAGTGTGTTTAAGGACTTAGTCTTCTTTCTAAATAAATAACATTCTAGCCATCTTGCAAAGCATAAGACTTTCCTACATGTATTTAAAATCGAAGATGAGTTATTGGTTACATTGTGATTCAAGTGGATTTAATCTCATGGAGATAAATCATATACCCATTTTTCTTTAGATTTAGTGATCTTGCACTCACCAAAGCTCTCTAGATTTAGGATCTAAGGTTGTTATTTCATTTTACTAGCTACAAGCATAAATCCTCACATGTTTGGCACATCCATGATCTCGTATCATGGAAATGTAAGTCATAGATTTCTAATAAAAATTCCAACACAAATACATAATTCTTCTCAAATTTCAAAAATATAAAGCCCAACCATAGGATAGTTTGGGATGCTCACTAGGTTTCCTAATATCATGAGAATCCCCTACTCATCTCCCCTTAGTTTCAATAATAACTCCCTCTTTTTGATCAATCCCACTTAAATTTTCAAAAATAACCAATTTGTTGATAGCCCTATCTTTGAAATATTTGGAGATAATGATAATTTACCTTAATCGAGAGTATTCTTAAGGAATTTTATTCTTAGAAAATTAACTATTTTGCCCATAAAACTAAAACTCATTAAATAAACCCTACTTTACTTTTCATGTAAAGTGGGAAAGATCTACATTCAAGACACATTGTAGAGTCCCATTATGATTAGCATAGGATGGTGACTTTTGTCTCTCGATATAGTACATCATTTTTCAATGTCATACATGATCACCCTAATGAGTACATCTATGGATCTACGTGGTGTCCCACACCTCCTAACAAAATTAAAACACCACAAACACCTTCAATCTATATTATGACTTCGGGCTAAGTTGTTAATCTTAGTGCTTTTGAAGGTGATACTATGTGGAAAATTTATGACACCACATAGAGTTTAAAACTTTTTTATTGGCATGATCAAATACATCATTAAGGAATAAATATATTATCTTAGAAGATAAACATGTTTTCCTATAATGGATTCGATCATTTAATAAAATACTCCTAAGGCTAATGGGTCATTCATGTATTAGAATTTTTCCCCTAAACTATATGGAAAGTAAAATAAGGTTTAATTTAAATAGGGTTCATGGTTCTTTATAGAGGCAAGCCTCTATAGTTAACTACATCTTAAAAAGGGTATCTTCCTAAGAATACTCTCGATTATAGAAATAAGTTATTATTTCTAAGGATTTCAAAGTTGGTTTTCAAAGGATTAATTTTTTGAATTTCAATTGGGATTGATTAATATTGGAAAGAGTTCTTTGGATGCCAAACAAAAAAAAAATAGAAAATGACTATTGATACTGGGATGCACAGTAGGTATTTCACCTATCCTATAATTTGGGCTTTAAATTTTCGAATTTAGTTTAGATTTTGAGTTGACATTTTCTTAAAAGTCTAGGACTTAGATTCTAGCAGCATAAGACTGCAGAAATGCCTAGGATTGAAAACTTATTCCTAAAAAGGATGCTTCAAAACCAAGTCTACATGTTCTTTTGACACATGTCAGATGCGCAACCTAATTTAATTTTTCAAATTATCTGTTATTCCTCTCAATTGAGGAAACTAACATATCTCTGGCTCTTCTAGACTTATAACCAACCTGGAGAGGGTTGTCAGCTAATACCACCTAAGTGCATTTTAAATTCATGACGCTAAGTCTCATGAATGAAAGATGGCTGGGTTGTTGCATTTTAGGAAAGGAATTTATAAACCTAGATTCACTCCTTAATCCCTAGAAGCATGTAGGGTATGAAATGCATCTAATTAATGCAAATTTTTTAGATTTTTAAATGTTTTGATTCAAGATTCATTTAAAGTCATAGGTATGCATTTTTATGCCTAATGCCATGCAATTAGAAATGGTTATGGGCCAAATCAATAATAGAAGGCAAGCTTCCCCAAGAAGGTGATCATCCTCATAGGTCAGATGCTTCTTATGTGCAATGGGTGAAGTTGCCTAATTCAAGGATTGGAGCAATATGATTTTATGGTTTCAAAATTTTATTATTTTTTATTTATTTTATGTTTTGCCTAAGGCTTTAGTTTATGTGAGGTCTCAAATTTTCTTTAATTTTTTTTAGTTGTTTATATTTAAGTTGGGTATAAAACTTAGTTTTCCCTATGAGCCTAATCGTCCATGCATTCATTCATAGGAAAGCACAACATAAAAAGAAACTTAAAAAAGCAGGTTGATTCTATTACACACCCAAATAAATTAAGCCAATTTAATTTTATAAAAAGGTCAATGTGGTCGGGTACCACTGCACACTCGGAAGAAAAGGTAAATTGAGAGTCGAGCTCTACCCATATACAGTTCGGCCTAGAACTATAAGTCAAGATCTATAGGTCTTCTTTCCAGGATAGTCTCCTTCCTCAGGGATATCCATTAGGCTTCATAGGGGACCACTGCACCTATCTTCTAGTAGGAGTTCTTTAATCCAAGACCCCATAGATCCTAACCTAATTTTAAGCTTAAATTTACATTTTAATTTTAAATTTATTTCTATACCCTGCAAACTAAATGTTAGGAAATACAAACAGCACATAGCAGTTATATTTTACAAACATATGGGGTTAGCATTGGTTGCTTGCCAAGCCCACCTGTCCTATGGGTTATGCTTAAGGATTTAAGCATACTTGTAATAAAATGGTATTTTTAATTTTATTTATAATAACAATCCTTTCTAGCATAGCCCCCTACAGAAGACAATGTTAGATCTAGAAAGAACATCCTACCATCCAATTTAATGGGCAAACAATCCTATACATGAAATCTGAAATAGTACACCACAAACACATATGAAGCACATCATACACAACACATCACAAGGAATCACAAATGAATCACGAAATAGCCTAACCTAAGTCTAGGGTCTATGACCTAACGATCTAGTGTGTGAAGAGAATAAGCTTATGTAGCAAGACTTTGCTAGGCCTCTTTAGTTTAAGTTGCAAGTTGGAGTTTGTGTTTGTTTGAATTTTACTTGTGTTTAATTTCAATTCAAATGATTTTGTGATTTATTTTTATTTTTATTTCAACTTTATTTGGTTAAAGTGAAGTTTAGGTTTTCAAGAATGAAGAATAGAATGAATTCCACTTTTAGATGGGACCCATTTTATTCAACATCCTAACTCCTAATGAAATTAAGTCTTCAACCTAAGATGAAGATCCATCCTAAAGTTCTAACTAAGATCCTTAAGTATCTTAATTAATCCTTTTTATTTCATTTATTTTGTTTAAATTTGGATTGATGTTTCTTTTTTTTTAAATTTAGTTTCATTTTCATTCTTGGTTTAGTTTTCAATTTAGTTTGGTTTGAATTATTTCATTATATTTTATTTGATGTGGTTCATTTCATTTATTTTATTTTATTCAGTTTGATTTGGTGTTTTGACTTTGGTTTGTTTCATTTGATTTGTATTAATATTTTGGATTAAGTTATGTTGGTTTCATTTAGTTTGATTCATGTTAACTTAGAGTATTTAGGTTAAGGTTTGATTTCATTTGATTTTATTTAGGTTGTTTAATTATGAATTTAATAGCTTAAGGTTTAATTACTCTTAATATGATTTATTAATTTCATTAATCTTTAAGTATGTAATTGATTAAATTCTTTGACTTAAGATGTTTGGAAAACCTTTCTAAGAGTTTCTCATGTTTGATTGAAATTGGTTCGAGTTGTTTCATTCTTTAATGGATTAATGAATTTTCTTTATTTATTATTTGATTAATATTGACTTAGGAATTTGGAAATTCAACAATTCCCAAACCAAAGATTAATTGGGTTTGAAATTTTTATGGCAAGTGGGGTTACATGTCAGTTTCATGTTTCCAAAGTTTAATCTTGATTAGATTCATAATTACTTGTAATTAAAGTTTTAATTATTTCATCAAAATTCAAATTAAGCCAAATTTGATGCAAATTATTTGAGGGTTTGATTTTTCATTGATTCCTCTCAAAACGATGTTTCCAAAGAGGGTTTAATCATAATTTTGGACATTTGGTTGATTTATTATTATTTAATTAAGTTATGGTCAATTATCTGATTTATTTAATTCAATTAATTACTTAATTAAGGCATTTTGTGATTTATTAAGTTTGAATGAGTTTCATTAGTGTTTTAATGTTCATTAAGGTTCATTAAGTTAATTTAAAGTTGTTTGATTCATTTTCAATAATTATTTTATTTTATATTAATTTATTTATTTAAAATTGATGTTTAGAATCTGAAATTTCATTTCTCATGAAATATATTGCAATAATTCATGAAACATATTCGTAAGGTGTGTTGTAACATCAATTTTAGTTCCCCAAAGTTTCATTTCAATTGGTTTAATGGTTTGGGATTAATTAAGATTTAATTTATTTTAATTAAACCTAAATTAAGGCTTAATTACCCAAAATTAATTTGGAATTTCAATTTTAATGGATTCCTCTCATTAAGATGAATCCATAGAGCCCAAGTTTGCATTTTTTTTGGATTTATATTTATTATTTTATAAATTTTTGAATGTTTTGTGATTTGTAATCAATTTTTAAAGGGGGTTAGCCATTTGGTAATGGTTAAATTTGTGGCACAAGCGTGAGTGGACATGCGGATTATTGTCAATCAAAGATTGATTCGATTGATTTTGGCATTTAAGTTAAATTAAACCGTCATTTAAATCAAGGTCTTGATAATAGAAGGATCGAACAACGGGAATTCAATCTCATAATCCGCAGGCGAGAACGGACATCGTCCATCTTTTTTGCCTAATCACTGGTGATCATCAATGAATTGCACCACTATTTCAATTCTAAATTGACCAGTGATCATTTTAGGACCCATCTATATGATTTGATCAAATTAGTGATCAAATTCCCTTCAAAAAGGGCCAAAACCAACGGCCTAGGGAGATGGTGAGGGAGCATACCTTGATTTTGGCGATCACTGGTGATGATATCAACTCCATTAGCTTTATTTCACCTCGATGAAAGTGTGGACGAAGTTTGATTTTGCCTCCCATGGATTGATCCCACAAACATCGTTCAATTGGGTTTGGTCATTTTCCATCTTCAGGGTCAAAATTCATTTGAGGTCGCCCAACCTCTATAACATGTTTCAATTTGATGAAAGAGAATTCTTGGACATTATAGGGGAGTTCTATTTATTCTATGGTGTAGCCAAATGAGAGGTCAGTCAAGGGTTGATCTTCATCTCTTGCCTTGGTGGACGTTTTGGAATGAAAAGGGGAGGGAATTTTCTTTCCATAATCACCAAAAGCCTCCTTTTGGGATTTTGGTGGCATTATTATTAGATGTCAATTGGGATGAATTCAATCCTCCTTTCAGTGAGCAAGCTTATAAAGATTGGGCAGGGAGTATGGCTTCTTGCTTATTTTCTCCCCTTGGTCGTGCCCCTTCCTTCTAATTTTTTCTTCTTGGCATGTGGCTTCTTCCCTTGGAGAAGGAGGAAGAAAAATTTTATTTTGCTTTGGCTTTGTTTCCTTCAATTGATGGCAACCATCCTCTTTCTTGGACAAGAGGTGGGATGAAGCTTATTTAAGAGGGGAAGTGAGACTTGTTTTCTTCCCTTCGGAGAAAGAAAATTCCTTTTTTTTCTTTTGCTTGGTTTAGAATTGATTAGTTTAATTAAGATTACTTGGCAACCTCTCTTAATCCATGCAAGGGTGAATTTAAATAGGTTCCATAAATTTCATTTCAATTTGAATTCAATTGGTGATTAATCTTAGCATTGGAATTAGTTTCAATTTCAAATGCTTTAACCACCATTGATTGATTTTAAATTTTTATTTGGATCATCTTTAATCGTTCATTGGATGATCAATTTTGTTTTGATTTAATTAATTCATTTATATTTGAATTAATTTTGGATTTCATTTCATTTCAACCCATTTAAGCCTAAATGGGTTAAATTTGATCCCAATTGGGTTCAAATGACCAATTTGACCTAATTGGATTGGGTTTGGACTCCAATCATGCTTGATAACATGTGAGAGATGATTTGGAGTGATTGATTTCATTTAATTTTAATTAGATTTCAATTTGAACTCATTTTACCTAAAGTGGTCTTAATGGGTTAAGTTTGGGTTTCATTTGGGTCAAATGACCAATTTGACCAAATTAGACCCAATGGTGGGTTGTATTATGTTTAAGTATCATTTTCAATTTGATTTGGGTTTAAACCCAATAGGACCCATTTGGGGTCCTTTTAGACTAAGTGGTCTAATTAACTCAATTAATGCCTAAATGAATTTGAATTTATTTAGATTTGTGAGTAATAATGTTTGTTTGATCATTTGGAACATTTTGAATGATTTAATTTGGTCAAATTCTTGGTAGGTTGTCCTTTGACTTTATGGGACCCACTTAAGTCAAACCTATGCCAAATGGGTTGACTATATTTTACTTTGGATTTGGTTTCTTTATTTTAATTTGGCTTCATTTTAATTTATTTGTATTCTATTTGAGTTAATCTAAATTTAAAATTTGGGTTGATTCCACCTAAGCTAATTAGGTTAGCTCAAGCTGAAACATGATTCCCTAGGTCACTAGGTATAGTGTCCTAAGCATTGAATTAAGAGATTCCTAATCACTGACTTCACATTTCAAATTAACCTCATCCAAAAATGAGGTCGACATGTACCATTATCAAATATTATTCGGTGAGGTATTCCAAATTTAGACACAATAAGGTTCCTAAAAAATAGAGCGCACGCTGAGCTTTGACTTCCCTAGGCAGAATCACCTCCGCCCACTTGGAAAAATAATTTGTAGCTGCTAGGATGAACCGGTGACCCTTGTATGATGGAAGATCAATCGAATGCACTATGTTAATACCCTAGCACTTGAATAGCCATGTAATTATAGTCAGGTGTAGAATGTTGGGTGGTTGATGTAGAACTACTCCATGCACTTGACACTAGTGAAAATTCTTGGGTATGTCCATGCAATCTATTATCATCATTGACTAGTAGTACCCAAGCCTCATAATCTTGGCCTTCATCTTGGGACAAGGCTAGTGAGGTCCACATAATCCCAACTGCACATCGATCATAATCTTATGGCATTTGTGTTTTCCTAAACAACATAATCGCATATGATCGAAGGACCATCGATATAAGACACCATTGACGAGAGAATAAGAGAGGGCTCTCTAGTTAACTTAGTGGGCTTGAGATTTCTCTTGAGATAGTTTTCCTTTGTTTAGGTAATCAATGAAGGGTTGCCTCTAATCTGGCACTTCAACCTCTTTGGTAACTGCCCTTCAAGAGTATATTTGTTGATAAGTTCAACATCAATGAGAGGTAGGATCTACCTATTGTGAATCTCTATTGATATGGACTCATCTTCTGGGCATGCTAACTCTTTTACAAGCTTGGCTAAGGCATCCGTTATAGCATTTTCTACTTGAGGATCTTATAGATTGTTATCTCTAGGATCTGACCTAGTAACTCCATGGTGAACTTATGATAGTGATGGAGTTTGGGCTTTAGAATCTTATAGGACCCAGCAATTTGGTAGGCCACTAGTTGTGAATCCCCAAATATACTAATGCTTTGGATGCCTAAAGAGATGGCTAACTCTAGATTGTGAGTAGAGCCTCATATTTAGCTTCATTATTGGTGCAGGATTCAGATAGATGATATGAGAATCTCATCATATCATGGTCTAATGTTATGAGTATTATCCCTACCCCTGCCTTGCCTGAAAGAGTAGATTATGGTTATTCTTCTCTTTGAGAAGAAGCGGCACCATCAAAGGACATATCCTAATGATGAGTGTTTGCATCCTTTAGATTCATGATTTGTTGATTATAAAGAACATCATTAAGAGGGGAATTCATAGGGAGAGGGTGTGCCACCAAGAAGTCTACGAGTGCTTGCCCTTTCACTATACTGAGGGGTACAAATATGATGTCAAATTATGATAAAATCATGGACCATCGTGCCAACCATCCAAATAATGTTAGTCATGTCATGAGAAATTATAATGGATTAACTATAGAAATTAAGTTTACTTTTTGAGAAAGCATATAATGTCGTAGCTTATGAGCTGCAAAGATCAAAGATAGACAACGCTTCTTAATGGGTGGATAGTTCACCTCAGTGGGTATCAGACGATGATTGAGATAGTAGAGCATATTCTCTTTCCCCTCGTCATTGCCTTGGGCCAACAAAATGCCAAGGGAGCCATCCAATGTAGTAGTGTAGAGTATGAGGGGTTTGCCAGGGATAGATGGCTGGTACTGGCGGCATCATGAGGTATTGCTTGGTACTTTAAAATGCATGTTGGCACTTGTCATTCCACTTGAATTTGGTGTCTTTCTTGACTAATATTGAGAATAGTTGACATTTGCGTGATAGGTTGGATATAAAGCTTCTTAGATACACCAACCTCCCTTGGAATGATCTGGTTGAGTTAGGCTTTTAGGGGGTGGCATTTCTAATATCACTTTAATCTTCTCTAGATCGATCACAATCCTATAATGTCGAGCAATGAACCCTAGAAATCAAGTTTATTTTTTGAGAAAGAATATAATGTCATAGCTTCTGAGCTGCAAAGATCGAAGCTAGGAAATGCTTCTTTATGGGTGGATGGTTTGCCTCAGTAGTTATCAAACGATGACTGAGATAGTAGAGCATGCCAACAAAGCACCAAGGGAGTTACCCAATGCAACAATGTAGAGTATGAGGGGTTTGCTCAAGATAGAGGTGACTAGGACAAGTGGCAGCATGAGGTATTTCTTGATACTTTCAAATGCATGTTGGCATTTTCCATCCCACTTAAATTTTGCATATTTCTTGACTAGTGCTAAAAATGGTTGAAGTCTTCCTAATAGGTTGGATATAAAGCATCTTAGATATGCCAATCTCCCTTCGAATGATCTGAGTTGAGTTAGGCTTTCAGAGGGTGGCATTTACAATATTGCTTTGATCTTCTCCAGAACAAATCTCACGGTATCAAACAACAAACCCAGAAACTTTCCTGAAGTTACCCCAAAAGCACACTTTAGAGGGTTCATTTTAAGGTTATATTGCCTCAACCGCTCAAAAATTACTCTCAAGTCAAAGAGATGGTCTTCCTTTTCTTTACTTTTGACCATGATATCATCTACATACCACTCGACTTGGTGGTGAATGAGTTCATCAAAGATTTGAGTCATGGTCTGCTAATATGTGGTACTAGTATTTTTTTAGGCTGAAAGACATGACCTTATAACAATGAATTTTGATCGGGGTCTAAGTCAGTGTTCTTTTCATCTTCAGGTGTCATCTTGATTTAGTTATATCTAGATGAATCATCTATGAAAGAGAATACTGCATGAGATGAAGTAATGTCCACCATCAGTTATAGTATTAGTAGTAAAAATTCATCTTTTGGACACGCCTTATTTAGATCTCTAAAAGCATATATGAGAATTTGGTCATTCTTCTTTTTAATTAAGATGACACTAGCCAATGAAGTAGAGTTTTTTTTCCACCTGAATGAAATCAGCATCGATCAATTTCTTAACTTCAAAAATGACTTGTTTAATGTTCAATCGCATGTGTCTAGAAGCTTGCTTGATAGGGTTAACGTCAAGCAATATTGCCAGTGTATGGACTACAACTGCAAGAGCTAATCTGGGCATTTCTTCATAGCTCCATGTGAAGCAATCCTTAAACTAAGTGAGTAGCCTAATTAAGTCATTAATTTTTGATTCATTCAATAAGGAGCTTATGTATGTTGGTCGTGGAGTGTCTTTAATGCCCAAGTTGATTTCTTTAAGCTCGTCGATAGTTGATTTGATTTTCTCTTTGAATTTTGGGGGTGCATCATTGACTTGAAAATCATCTGGATCATCTGAAGTTTCTAAGCAAACATCTTCATATGAATTAGTATGGTTTAAGAAGAACCTATCAGGTTCCAGGCGATTAATGATAAATAAGCAATAATTATCATCATCTACTAGGCCTATTATGTCGAAGCCTAGTCTTGGTCCTGATTGAGAGTTCTTGCATTTATTGTTCCATAGCTTTTTAAAGTACTATGACCTATGCTTAGACTATGCATGTGGAATTAAACATTTCTTTACTAAATTTAAAACATAATGTGAGTACCAATCAAACAATAATTCTATTAATTCTTTGAATAATTCATTCTCAAGCTCTACATCAACTTCTTGGCTTGAAGATGTTACTTTTGAATAAAATCTCTGAGATTTAGTATTTGCATATGTTTAATAGCTTCCTTAACTACCAAACCCTTAACTTTTTTTTTGGAAAGTGGGGTAAAAGTTAAGGTGCTCACATATTCTATAACAATTTCACATAAAGAGGGCTCAGATACACTCATGCTTTGCTTGGTGTCCCAGTCTTCATCACTATCGGGCTCAAGTGTCACCTCCAATAAGGTCTAATAATGTAAAGAGGTAGCTGGTGTGCTCACTACATAGGACTCATCCTCTGAACTACATTCTAAGTCTATGTAGATGGCTGGTGTACTCCTAGATGCTGGAACAAACCTTCTAGTGGGTGGTAAGTATAGAGGTATACCACCTTTGGGACTTTCTCTAGACTTGCCTCTTCCTCATCCTGGTGGAGGTCAAGTCATCTTACCCACTTGTTTGAATAGAATAATGAACTGTGGGTGGAATCTAATCTCAAGCTCTATCTCCTCCCTGATGTCTTCTTCTCGCTCCCATTTCTTTTCTTTTTCATTTTTTTTCTTTCTTTTTCTTTCTTTTTCTATCTTTTCTTCTTCTTTTTCATTTTTATTAAGTTCACAAGATAATACATTTTATTTCTTAGAGAGATAATAGTTCGCATCCTCATAAATCCTAACCTCATGCATTGCAAATGGCTTGAGATATTCTTTGACATAATATTCAATCCCATCCTTGATGAACTTGATGCACTAATGCAAGGAGGATGGAATCATGTTGTTTTCATGAATCTAAGGTCGCCCTAATAAAACATTGAACGATGTATCCGAGTCTATTATATGAAACTTGGCCTCAGTCTTCCAATCATCTATTTCCAATGGTAACATTATGGAGCCAAAGGCCCTCTCGCCTTGTTTATTGAATCCTTTCAACATCATCTTCTCATATAGAAGTTTAAAGATTTCAATCCTTTAGTAGGCAAGGGTTCTTAAACTCATAATGTTCATTGATGCACCCAGATCAACCAACACTCTATATAACCTGAACTTTCCAGTATCCATTATAATGTAGAAGGGATGATTGTGTTCTATTTTTCCTAGTAGTAGATCTTCATCTAAGAAGGTGACTCTTAGGACTTGTTTAGAAAAACACGCCTCTTCTTCAACTAATCAATAGTGTCCAATTGAGTTAAACATATCTCAGGGTCAAGCAATGCTTTGATTAGTGACTCCCTCATTTCTTTGGATAAAATAAGAGTGTCATATATGCTTAGCTTAGTTGGCAACTTTCTAAGATGTGTCAGGACATTATAGTCAACTTTGGGTTGGTCCTCCACAAGCATATCCAAAGGCAAAGCATCTTGTCATGGTGCTATCTGCTCACTCAAAACTAATGACATGTTTACCCTTATCTTGAGGTAATACCTTAGGAGGTAGAACTTTACCACTATAGAGGTTAACTTTAATAACTTCTTATGATTAGAAAATTTCTACTTGCTCGTTAGGTATACCTACATCTTCTCCTAAAAGATCATCAAATTCAGATCACTCCAAATCTATCTCAAGAGGTGAACTTTGGAGATTCATAAAAGAGCAATCTATTTTTGAATCAGAGTGGAATTAATTAGAATTATTTAAATTTTTATTCTTATGACTTGGATAGCTATCAATAAGAATGAAATTACTATGGTCATCAAAAGTAGATAAGATGTAAGCATAATTAATCTTCTTCATTAATTTCTTGAATTTGGGAGGTACATGATAAAAGTCAAGCAACGTAAATGGCTTGAGTGGCTTAGTGCCCTCATCCATGGATATAATACTCCTGCTAGTAGTGGTGGAGCTAGTAGATGTGATAGCTACAATGGTGGAAGAGAGAATGTTGGACAAAATGGTGGTAGTGCAATGGAACTATCTTGGGCATGTGGAGGTTGTTGCTGTTGTTAGACTTCTACTCTCCTCGAGTTGTCACTCAAAACTCATAGACCTTCCTTGGTATTAGAGGTCTGAGCTAAATCAAGAACCTGTAGAGAAAGTTTCTTGATTTTAAAGATAATATTTTTAGAGGTACAAGATAAGGAGCTATCATAACCTTCATTTATCTGAAGAGGATCAAATATCTCCCCAAAGATTACTTTAATGGAACCAGAAATTTTTTCCACTAGATATTCTTTAGGGATCACTATAGCTTTTGACTTATAGTTGTGCTCAAGCCAATCCTTGAATGTAAAGCAATCCTCCAAATACATGGCCTAGCATGTGGTGGTAGGGACGATAGTTAGGATCATCACTTCTACCCACTTCCTTCGGCTTTCTAGGCCTCAGTAGTTGAAAGTCAGGCATCTTCAAAATATTTTTGAAGAATTTTCTAACTACTTCCCTCTTGAATGAATATGGTTTATTGAGTTTGTTAGTAAGAGTAGGTAGGTGATAACTACCTGATGGTGGATACTAGTACTATTGATGTTGTGTAGGCTATTGAGGTGGCCTTTATGGTAGCCAAGGTAGTGGAAGAGGTGGAAGTCAAGGTTGTTGGACTCTATCCCTCTCAAATTATGCTCTCACTAGCTTTTTCCCATTACCCAATGCTGCTACCACCCCTGACTTCTTCTTAAATACCTTTTCAGGCTTGGGATTGTACGTTTGTCAAAAAAGGATAACTATTTAGCTTCCTCTTGTAGATTGGCTGCCTTATTGATTAACTTCTTAAATGTAATGATGGTGAAGCCCTTAAGCATGAAAGCAACTAGATCATGAATCTTCTTAAGAAGAATCTCAATGGCATGCTATTCTTACAGCTATGTTTTGCATTTCATACTCACATTTCTCCACCTAAGAATATAATCAACAAGAGACTCATTGAGTTTTTATTTTTCTACAATAAGGTCCCCTATAGTTACTCTCTATTGGGCTCATGTGAATCTCTTAATGAAAAGTTATTCTAACTCCACAAAATACTTCACCAAACCATTGGTAGTTTGGCATACCAATCAAAAGCAACTCTAGAAAGGCTACTGACAAACTACCTAAAGATTAAGGCATCACTACCACTGGCGTTGCAACAACTGACTCTGCAGTGTATTATATGTTGCCTAGAGATTCCACTACCATCGAATACCTTGAAAGATGCTGGAAGAAAACCCTTCGGGTATTGAACTACATCGAATTCTTCTGGGTAAGGTATACACTTTGGAACTGATGAGCTCCCATAGGCAAGTGCAAATACTTCCTTCACTTGCTGCTCTACCATCTACTTAATATTCATCTCATGAATGGAGGTGATATTAGTTGTCTTCCTATGCAAGCTACCAATATCTTCATCCATTGGAGTGATGCTCTTAAGACGATCTAGGATGTGTACTAACTCAAGTCTATCAGCCTCCATAAGAGTGGAATGGGGCATAATTAATTTTGCAATGCCAACACTACTACCATCAACTCCTCTACTCTCCTCTCCATTCTATTGATCTGATCATTTTTCAATTTAATTTGTTGGAGAAGGCATCAAGTTGAGTTTAATTCCTCACCTTCCTCAATTACAATGCCATGAGCTTCTTAGCTAGGTTGTTCTCTATGCAAGGACCATCGGGTATCAACCATGTGGACCTCCTACATCATTTAGGAGGTCATCCTCATCGGCATTGAAATCTAACATGTCCTCTTCTTGATCAAAGTGGTCATCTCCAACTATTTACCTCACTGCAACACAATAGTCCTCCAATATCTCTTTTAAATATTAGTCATCTACTCACCCGAGACTACTAGGACATATGTTAGGTGATGACTCACTATTGGACTGTGCTCCAAAGAGGTGAAGCATCGTATTTCTTGAATAGGAGGAGTGTTAGCTATGACTGGTTCAACAATCATAAGAGCCAACTTGGAACTCCCTTCTTCCTCCTTCTTTTGTTGGCATGGTGAAGCAACTATGACACTCTTGGGCCATCACTCCTTCCTCTCCACTGTTGAGGCAGGAGGTCCAGTGGGAGAGCTTGGCCTTACATCAACTGGCAAGGTGGATGGAGTGTGATCCTTGGGATGTAGTCGTATCACTAAGGGGGATGATTTTTCTCCAGATGCTTACTTATAATACTTGGTAGGAACCAAAAATGGTGAGACATGAACTGGTGATGGTGGTCGGTGAGTGGAGTGGCATGGTGATGATGACACTAGTTGACTCTCTGCTGAAGGTCTGCTCTTACGGTTAGAACTAGTAAGGACTATCCCGTTTAAAATGATCGGGTTTCAACCATTTCGCTGGCATCAATCTTGGCCTCTATGGCCCTCTCTCTTCAGATATCATCCTTGACACTCCTAGGGATAACCCATCTCAAATCATGCAAGGTGGCAGACTCAGATCATCCATGTGCCCTCCTAACTCATCTGAGCATGAACTTAAGGCTAGCATAAGATGTTCTCCTATCCCTGTCTGATGTCTCATTCTCGGTAAGGCATGGGGGTGATGTAGTTATTTTTCTCATATCCTCCTCTCCCTCTACAACTGAGAAGGGTGAAACCTACTACCATCAAGAAGGGGAGAGGTCTCACGATTGGATCACTCTTTAGCTATATTAAAGGCTTTCTCAGCCTCCTTGGCTATGTGCTCATAATATCTCTTGATCTTTTTACTCTTGTTACGGTGTTGAGTCTTAGTCAAAGGCATATGGAAAGAGCTAGTACAAACCTTGAAGGCAAGGGAAACAACCTCAAATGCTAGGACAGACTTCCCCATAAAGACTTGGGCTACAGTAGGGGCGATACTAGTCCTAATGGAAATCTCTAAGTCTTTCCTCTTCAATAATTAGAACTCAATATATGACTGTAAATCAAACTATAGAAGTGGTTTCTTGTAAACAACCACATTCCTACTCACTGTGCTGAGGGTGGGACCATCACAAGTAATCTTAAAGTGTTCAAATCTAAGTCCAAACTTGATGACTAGGGTAAAGGTGAGTATGGCTTGATCCATGGCCAAATCCACACCCAAAGCAAAGGAAAAGATGTGCTTTCAGGAAGGCATAGTGACTGACTGCTTAAAGGCAAGAAGGACTGGAGTTTTCTTTATGTTGTTAGAGAAGAAAAGGCATAGGATTAGACCTTGCTTTAGTTGTATCTTTCTTTGACTTGACTTTAAATCGAAACCCTTATGTAATAAACTTGGTTATGTTAGCTGGGGTTTACATATTTTGGAGAGATTTATAGTTTTTAGGGAGATATTTTATTTAATTTGAACTTCACTAAGAGTGAGCTCAAATGAGTTTTGAGATGGCAGATAAACCCTACTTTGCCAAGCTTGTGGCAAGAGGTTCTTGAAAGTCTTGAATTGGATTTGTTTAATTTATTTGAAAATTTTCTTTGGTTAATTCTCTCTCTTTTTGTTTCTGGCCCTACTTTAAATAATGATATTTCAAATAAATAGATCTAAGCAATCATGTGTGCTTCCAAACAAGATTTTGTTCACCCTTTTCTCTTACTAATATCTTCTCTATCTTTGGCAATCCTAGATCATGTGTGATCAATTTATAGTAATGTTTAATGGCAAAAAAATTTTATACCATCAACTAGTTATTCGAGATTAGTGATGCTATAAAACTGAAACTTAGAATGATACTAGACATCACATCATGTGCTTCACACATGCGCAAATCATCTTCAAATATTGATTGAATATTATTTGAACCTCATTCAAACTCTTAAACTAGCTTCAAATAATATCAAAGATGGTTCAAACAAGATTTGATGATAGTTTAAACAAGATTTGAAGATGGTTTAAATAAGATTTAAAAATGTTTAAATATATTTTTTAAAAGGTTTGAATAAGGTTTAAATATGATTTGAATATGATTAAAATAAGGCTCAAAAAAGATTTAAATATGATTTAATGAGATTTAATTGAGTAAAATAAAGTTTGAATAAAGTTCAAGCAAGATTTAAATAAAGTTTAAATATTATTTGATTATTATTTAAATATTATTTAAATTATATTATTTTAAGTCTTTTAGAATTAACTCATTTAAATTATTTTATCACATATGGAGATATATGCTCAATCATACATGTAAATAGTCATTATAATACTTAAGTCACATATAAAGCTAGTGGTGTGATAAAGAAAATTGTTAATTAATTTGGGGCTAATTACTTTTTAATCAATATTGGGAGATTCCCTTTATTAGTTTTTTGAATATCATAAACTTCAATTCTTATATAATAAATGTCCTAACCTAATGATTCAACCCAAACTTGACTTAAAAAATTAGTGTTTAGATTGACTCATTTACTACTTGGACCAATTTTGGGTCAAAAGGGTTGGTCTAATTATTATAGAATTCACCAACCTCTCAATGATAAATTCACTGCAGAGAAAATTTATCAATATTTTTTAGATCTTAAAGGGGTACACCAATTCTTCATAGTTAATTGCTAACCTATGATACATCCACTATTGTATGTTATCCAAAATGAGCCCATTCTCCATGTTTTGATTTTACACAAATCTAAACTATTAATCGATGGCCAGTCAATCAATAGAAAATAAAATACATGAAAAATAAACACAAAATGGCTACATCCAATCCTTAAAGAAGGGATTTAATTCATAATGAAAGAAAAGAAAGCACAAAGATATAAAGCCATGAACAAGGAAATATTCTAAAAAAATGAAATAAAGAAGAAAGAAAACAAGAAAAGTTTTGATAGATATCTTGTCTTCAAGCCTTCTTCTTTTTTAAATCTTCTCTAATCTCTTCTTCCCTAATGATGTTAAGAGGCTATAACACCCAAAAGTGGGGTGAATTGGGTTTTTAAAAAATAATTTTAAAAAACTTAATTTTAACCTTTTGTATAAAAATTAAATCTTTATTGATAAAGATTTAGATAAATAAAATAACAATCAACAATAGTATGGGAAAGCAAAGTGCAGAAAAATAAAGAAAGAGAACACAGAGATTTTTATGTGGTTCGGCCAAACCCCAAAACTGGCCTGCGTCCATGCCTAGCCACCCAGGCTAGGAATTCACTATATTAAAATTGAGATTACAACAAATCTCCCATACTCTCCCTCACGGGCAAGTATAACCCAACATCATACTTTCTTTGATGGGCAAGTACAACCCAACACCATACTTTTCTTAATGAACAAGTACAAGCCAACCACGTACTTTTCTTAATGGGCAAGTGCAACCTAATAAGAAAATAAGAAAGAGGAATATGAAAGTATATAACTGTCAATTTAAATTGTTTTGCTCTCATAACCCAACTATAATAATATTAAGACAATTGAAATAAAATGAAAGAAAGATAGCTCACTTTAATTAATATTTAAATATGTAAGCAATGATTAAACTTGAAGTATGTAAATGATGCACATGAAACTATAAACTATTTGATGTGAATGTAGTACTTAAAAATCAAATTGATTTAATTTTAATGATTTGAAATGTAGCACAATAATGATTTGAAAACTAGATCAATTACTTTTACAAAAGAGACATTGAGTTTCCAAAAGATCAAATGTAAAATGAAATTTTAAATCACATGAACTCAATTTGAAAACTCATTTCAAAAAGGAATATCACTTGTGCAAAGTATGGAACTATTTAATAGAAAAGAAATCTTGCAACTTACAATTGTTCTCACATAATTTATTTCACAAATAATCATGAAAACAATTGGCCAAAAAAGTTTAGGATGAGAGATAGGATAAGAGAGAGAAGACTAGGATAATAGGAGAGAGAAAAATACTACCTTGAATAATTTTTGGATAATTTAGATTCATGCATTGAATAAATTGATAATGAATATGCCTAAGTATGAAAATAATTTAATAAAATGTGAACTTAATTTAACTTGCATGGAAGCACAATAAATATAACATAATTTATGCATTTAATTTACTTTATCCAAAAATAAATAATTTTAAAGAATAATTGTAAATATGAAATATAGTGTTTATGAATAATTTAAAATACATTTTTTTAAAATTAATGAATGATATATTTATTTTAGTGAGCATTTTATTTGCCTTAATATTTATTCCTAGAAAAATTCTCACCCAGCCCATGTCCAAAAGCATTAGCATTCTGATATTGATTGAAAGATCTGGAGTTGAAGAATTTTTTTGCACACTTAAAATTCTTGCCTTGTAGAACCTGCATATGGTGAAGGTAATTACAAGAACTATTGTATGCATGTTGAACTTTGCAAAATCCTTTTCTACCAAACAAATAGTTGGTTTCAAGACAAAAACTACAGCTAAAGTTTAGGGTTACTATACGACAAAGATGTTCACAAACTACCAAATGTATTTTTCTTGAATGGTTCATCCGATTTTCCTATTGTTTTAATTTTGTCCCTTTAATTGTGATTGAGTTGACCCCACACACACACAATGGAGAGAATGTAATCAGGCTAATTATTTGAATGAATATGTAAGTAGTTGCTAAAGTGTTTGGCCTAAAGTAATAAGCTGAATAGGATTAGTTTTGATTTATTACATGTATATTTATAAGTTAAATAAGCTAGTTGTTGATTTAATGTTGTTTGATTTGAAGATTTTGAAAATATAATGTGGTTAACTTCAAATTTTCCTAATTTGCATCTATCATTCAATTTAACATGCTATATATTCTCCAAAAAATGAGTTCAACTAACTCATCGGTGTCGAGGAGCATCAGTAGACCTAGACTCTATTGCATATGCAATTTATTATGCTTGGAATTTACTTGCTTTCGAGGTAGGAATCGTGGAAGGAGATTTTATCGATGTCCAAGAAATCGAACCGATGGTGATTACCATTACTTTAGACGGATCAAAAAATGTGGATAGAGATATTTATAAAGACTTAGCAAGAAGAGCAATGATGATTATAAAGAAATAAAATTTGCATTATTGTTTATGTTAGCAATCCTACTTGTTGTAGTGGTGAAGATCTTTTTTTTCTTAAGTTTTACCAATTTATTTTGATGTATTACTTTGAAGTGTTGCCAGTCTATTTTGATGTATTAGTGGAACATGTTATGAGACAACTTGAAAGATGAATGATTGTACACATAAACTTCTCTTTGTACTTTTTTTTTTTTTTTGGATGATGTATACTATTATATGGGTTTTCAAATTGATTCCAATGTGTAGTTGTTTCATTAAACTTAATACTTACAATATTGGGTGCCTGGATGTGTATTCTTAGTGGTGCTTCAATGTGTTTTCAGTGGGGATATTATGGCTCATTTACCATTATCTTAGTCTGATGGTTAAGAGCAAAGTAATAGAAGCGATCATTCTTCATGAGGAAGAAGGTAGGGTGTTAATAGGTTCAAAGTGGTAATTTTGTTTTCGGCGATGTATATAGCAAAGTCAACCGGATTTGCATAGCTCCCTGCATTCTGTCTTCTGGTTGGGTCTCTCATTTCCTTGTTTTTATCTAGTTACCTTATTAAATGGAATTGCTAATTTTTCCAAGTCTTTGCTAATTATTTAATTTGATTTATTAATGCTAAAAAAGCAAGGTGAAGCACCAATGAAATCATATATGGTTGCTTTAGGTTTTATTTAAGCTAACAATTTTATTGAATTCATGAATATTTGCTTGAGATAGATTCCCAAATTGAAAGGTTCCATCAAGTAAATTAAAACAATAGCAAGCTAAATATATAGATTTTGTAGCTGCTTCTTAATTACATGCAGCATTTTCACATATAGTTACACATTGTTCTTTTACGAGAAGATTCAGCTTGCAATTATCTCATGTGTAGTTATCTAAGAAGATTACATAACAATTAGCCTTCACACATTTAACCTTCTATTTCTATAATTGTTTGTAGCCTCCAACCGGCCATGTATAAATTCTGAAAATTGGAGTAATTCACAGAGTGCGTGTTCTTGCAGCTACTAGTACTAGTTAATTATGTTTGTAGTTGAACATTCAATCTGCGCTATAATATATTTGAATCACAAAAATGAAAATAAAGTGATGCCATGAACTGAATCTGCATAGGGTGGATTCAATTCAAAAAAAATGGGCTGCAAGCTTTGTCCAACTATATCCTATGAATGATTAGTTATATTATTCAGACATCATGTTATAGAATATCATCCAACTACAGGTTCTCAAAAAAATCAGACAGGCGTTAATTACATAATCAGAAAAAACAACCACATAATGCGAGCTTAAAGAAGTATGATATATTTTTGCAACCGAAAATGAGGAGTGTCACATATATGTAGTATTCCAAAATCCAAAAAAAAGCTATGATTCAAACCTATACAAGCCACCAAAAAATTGTTTTGAGTTACATTTCAATTGACAAAAAAATGTGTATGGCCTCAAAAAAAAAAAGATTTAAAGTTCCACAAGCTATGCTATCTCCAATAATTATGTTGCTTCTTCACGCTTAATTGAGAGTTCTGCTTGAACATCCATTGTACCAAATAAGTTAGCTAAATGTGTCGGTAGATCAGTGCATGTCATCTATGCTTGTAGAGGGTTCTTGCATGTGCTTCTATGATGACCCCATAAACCACACCGACTACATTTATAAATGGTTTTTGATTTCATCAAGCTCTCTAGAAAGTTTTAAATTCTTCTCTTCTTGGCCCTACTGTGATGACGCAAAGAATTTAGAGCACCAATATGCACACCATCACTGACTATATTCTATTGCTCCTTCCTTGAAAGTGTTGAAATTGCACCTTCATATGCCATTTTATATCTACATGGAAGAAAACAAAAAAAAACATATTAGATAATAACATATATATAGTAGTTACTTAACAATGTAGTTGTACCAATAAATATGATAGTGTTCATCCACGAATGTGTTCCAAAGTGTGTGTTGTTTAATTCCAATGAAAGCTACTGCATGTATACAAGGTAATCCGGTGATTTTCCAAAATCCATAACTACATTCCATTTTATCAATGTCAACTTCATGTCATTCACTATTGCCTTCTCTCTCAACCTCGGTAGTTGTTGACTGTCTTAAAATGAAATGTTCTTTTCTAGTTGTTATTTCTCTAATATATTTCTCAACATGATGTACTAGCTGTCCCTTCTAAGAACATGCATTTTGATTCTTTTATGCACGTAGTTTCATGAGCATACCTCTAATCATATCGATCAAATCTACAATTCTTCAATCCAAGAATTGAATGATTCTAACATATTATTTGTATTGTAATGATTTCTTATCTTAGTTGAAAAATAGGCCTTGGACCACTTGAATGGCAATGAAAGCAAGTAGGAGTGTACTTCCGGATTGATGTTAAATATCTCATTTAATTTAAAATTAAATTCATGCTTATTGTATGCATTGGAAGCTATCCAAAACAAAGCTTTAGAGTTTGTGTTCGTCATCACAACAAAGAGTTTTTTCATATTTTTTCATAAATGTCGCATACAAATCCTATGCTCCATGTGGTGTTTTATTTCGGAGCACCGGGTGAATACCATGCAGATCGTAGGGAGTACTTTATTGAAGTGATCGGGAAGATATTGAGGTATGATGTACTATCTAAAAAAATTGAAACATCACCCCACAATGGACCTAATCATTTAATAATGACTCATAAGCCATGATGGGTCTTCGTATGTATTAGAGATTTTTCCCCTACTTTATATGAAAAAATAAAATACGTTTTTTTTTAAGCTGGGTTCTCTAATTCCCTATGGAGGATAGCCTCCATAGTTAATCACATCCTAGGAAATGGAATTTCCTAAGAAAACTCTCAATTAAAGTAGTTGATTATTGTCTCCAAAGATTTCAAGGTTAAGACTATCAATGAATTGGCTATTTTGGAAAATCAAACAGGATTGTTCAAATAGAAAGACTTGTTTTGGAATCGAAAGAAGAATAAATAAGAAATGTTCATGATACTAGGAAGCCTAGCGAGCATTCCAACCTACCCTATAGTGAGGCTTTATATTTTTGAAAATCAGAAGATTTATTTTATTTGCATTGAAATTTTATTAAATTGCTAGGGTTTATAATCCATCAATACAAGTTGTGGAAATGCCTAAGAAGAAAGGATTTATACTTGTAGCGTAAATGAAATAAGCAACCTCAGATTCTAAATCTATGGAGCTTTAGCATAAACTAAAAGCATAACCTAAATTTAAGCGAAAAGGGGGATACAAGGGCCTATTCCACAAAAAAAGATAGACCTGCCCGACTCTTTTGGACTTACAAACATCCGAGGTGGCTGCCAGGTAACACCTCTTACACTTTAAATCTATGTAGGTTAATCTTATGTAATTGCAAGATGGTTTAAGCTATTCTTTAACTTGAAAAGGGACAAGAGTCCTAAACTCACTCTTTAAAAGACTAGATCATATTTTGCATGAGCATATGACTTAATCTAAATGCAAAATCTTTTTAAATTTTATATTATTTTTGACACAACATTTTGGACAAAAGCTTGGGATATTTTATGCCTAAATGCATGCTAAAATTTAGTTATTGGTCAAATCAAGAGAGAAAGAGGGTTAATCTCTACCATAAGGGGTTGTTGTCAAAGATCAAGTGGTCCCTAAAGTACAAAAATGGAGGCCCTCATTTTGCAAAAGTGGTATAATATGATATGCATTATGTTAGTCATACAACATACAGCTAAGAAGTTATTAAATCTTTTAGTTATCTTAATTACAACCTAAGCTTTAGAGTGAGGCCAAAAATTATTTTAAATTTTAGTTATGAGTTATTAATTTGATAAAAAAATTAATTTAATCCTAAAACCCTACCGTTCACACAGTCAATCATCAATCATTAAGAAACTATAACAATCATATTATTCTATTGCCCAAATTAAACACAATACCCATTTTATAGACTATAGTGAAAGAATAAGAGACAAGGGTGGTCGGGTACCATCATACACCCTCGAAAAGAGAGAGAATGGATAACCGAGCTTTACCCTTATACAACATGAAATTACAAAATAATCTTACAATTTAGAATTGAATACATGTTATGGGGGGTCTTCATTCTTCATTTCTTCTTTCTTTTGATTTGATTCGCTCCAAAATATCATAGGGCACCCCAAGATTAAGCATTCTAGCCACTACTCATCCTAATCCCCATAGCATTAATCATAATTCCTATTGCAAAATTACATTTTATGAAAAAAATTATAGTTTTCTAACCACTGCTCATTCACAAGCAGTTATATTTCATAATTTGGACTTAGCAACTCGCAGATGAATAACCAAGCCCAGTTGTCCTAATGTGGATTATGCTTAAGGGCATAAGCAACTTGCAAATAGAACATTTATATTTATTTTCGAGCGGTCCCTTAAGCACAATCCCTCACAGAAAATAATATCAGGCTACCGATAGCCTAACATCTAGTCTAAAATATTATATCTTAAAGCAAAACACATTATCATTACATATATCATCCTAACCTAAAGTTAGAAGTTGTGATTTAGCATTCTAATGTGAGTGATTCGACTTCATGTGGTATGTCTTAGCTAGCTTTTGAATTATAATTTTCTAAGTTTTGGAATTATTTAAGTTAACATGAGGGGTGGTTTTCTTTTAAGTTGTTTAAAGACTTATAAATTTTAATTTGTATTTTATTTTGTTACATTTGATTTACACTTAGCATCTACTTATGATAAAGAGAAGATAGAGGCTTAACCTTCTTCATCCCTATCTTAAGTTGTTTCCTAAAAGCATGTTATGATTTAGTTTCTTTTAGTGAATGATTTATTAAATATTTTATTAAATCCTAAATTTATGTCAACCTTAAAGAATCCAATTCAACATGAAATACATCTTAAGATTAATCTGGTTGAATTACCATCACATAGAATATGTTGAGTCATTCCTTGTCATCACCCATAATATGCATATGATTTAACACTTAATATACCTATACATACAACATATTTTAGCATGTTTAAATGATTATGGATGCATACATTTTTTTAATAGAAAGGTAGATTTTCATTCTTTAATCAAATACACACACATGTATGAAAGTTGTAAGCAAATATGTGCCGTTGTTTAAACCAGAGAAGTGAGTTAATCAATTGGGGCTACTTAAAATCTCGTATTCTTGAAATGTTCAGACTATATACTTGTTATCTTAAATACATATGAATGTATATACAACTATAAGAATAAAAATCACACAAAAAATTAGATTTTTGGTTGAATTATTTATACATGTAAAGTATAAAATTCTATCCAAATCTTAATACAAAGATACATAGAAATTAAATTAAATAAGTACGTGCCTTCGTTAACCAGGGAAGTGAGATAATCAAATGATCTCCTTGGGGCTACTTAAAGCCTCGTATTCCCGGATGTCCAGACTATATACTTACTATCATTCAAACACATGTAAATCCATATATGAATGTTGGAAGAAAGCACTATCTTAGCATACTTAAACTATACACAGATGCAAGTCCTACGTATATTTATAACTACTATCACTCCAAATATTATTATTAATTTAAAATTTTTGAAAATTAATTTTGAATTTATTAATGATAATAGCCACACATATAAAAAGATTAAGTCATCACATGCAATTTTACATAAGTAAATTTTATTTAATTTTGAAAATATAAACACATGATGTCATATAACATATAACATTTATGATAATTGAAAAGAAATAGCCAAACATTCACATATAATTCATTCAACTACACTAATTCCTAAGAACAATCACATTAAATAAAATCATTTAAAGAAAACCAAAGTTTCTTATTAATTTAATTTTGGATTTTTAATTGAACTTAAAGAGGAAAGATCATTTATTGTTCTTATCTCATTCCCATGTTAGTGATTTAATATATTTAAAGAAAGATAATTAAGTGATTTTTATACTTTAATTAAGTAGAACTATTAAATAATCCATTTAATTACCTTTCATATGCTTCTTTAATTTAATTAATCCTTTAATCATGAGCCACAAATGACATGCACATGAAAAAAATAAAATTACAATGCTCCTAAAACACTTAATGCAATTGGCTCATAACTAGATATTAATTAGATTAAGAAATCTAATTAAGTACTTTCATGATTTTTCCACACTTATGAGTCAATCATAATTTCCTTAAAGGTCTTTATATTATTGAACACATAAAGATGAATCCTTAATTTAAATGATAATCATCTAAAGTGATTATCAATTTGATTTGATTTGATTTGATTATTAATCAATTAATTAATTCCTTAATCAAGTCATGTTATAATTAACTCTCTTTAATGAAATAAATTTGAAAAAATAATTAAGAGAGAGGTCATAATTACCCTCCCTCATCATGTCACTGTTAATCAGTGATTAATGAGCTTTAATTAAATAATTTTTATTATTTTGAACTTTAAATAATCATTAAATTAATTAAGAGGGTAATTAAGGAATGAATTTCAAATTCCTCTTAATCACATGGCCAATAAATCTCAAAAAAATTATGAGCGGCAGAGGTCATCCCATTAAATCAATATGCCAAATTTTGGATTAATTGACCAAGTAATTAAAACTTAATTAAGCTAATTAAAGAAACATTCAAACCCTAATTAAGTTCTAATCACTATTCAAAATCAAATGGAATTATTTTTATTAAAATCTTCTCTATTTGACCTTTCTAAAATTTATTTATTTGTATTTTTTAAAATTTTCAATAATTAGTTATGAATTTATACAGTTCTTAGTAATTAATTACATTTTAAACCCTAATTACTCTCTAATCTCGTCAGTGTCATGCGGGCGGCTGACGTAGCAACGCTTTCCATGTAGCGCCGCGGTATTGGCCACTTAAATCATCCGATGCGACAGCTAAGTCAACGGTGGCAGATGAGCTTTTGCCCCCATCGTCTAATCTAAGATTGGATGGTGGGGATTAATCCCGTGATTCCTATAGAATTAAAATTGATTTATCTAGTATATTAAATCATGGTCATCCATTCCAATCACGCAGAATGGATGGCGGATGATCCTTCACCCCCCAAGCGACATAAGACGAACACCATCCGCCCTCCCCCACTTGATCTGAGCTCGCCGGAGCTTGTGAGGTATATGGATTGACTTCAAAAGCTTTGGGGAAGAGATCTAAAATGATCTAACGGTTGGAATCGCACAAAATCACACTTTTCTTCACAAAGGCACAAAAAAATTTGAATTTCTTACAGTTTATCAAAATTTATCTTGACGGAGCTCAAGATCGGTGATCTACCAACTGAGATAGCTTCATCTTGAATATATGAATCCCTGCTAAGAAGCTCACGCCTTGCCTCCTCACCAATGGCTCTGTGATCAAACGTCGTCAGAATCCTTGTCGGAGTTGGTCTAGGAGTGGTCTCCGGTGCTCGAATCAATCAGAAATCGATTTATTTCCTCTCGCCAGAGCTTGTTGAATGAGTGGGTGAAGTTAATCTGAAAATGATGGAGATTAAGGGAGGGTGGATGGAGATAGGCTATGTCCTATTTCAAGTTTGGTGTTGCTAGCAAGAAGGCTCAAGGAACTCAGGGAAAGCTCGGGAGAGCTCATTTTGACTCTATCATGCTCTAGGAATGCTCTGATGTGTGTGAGAGTGAGTTGGGGAGGAGTATACCCTCCTCCCCCTCAAATCTGATAGCTCGGATTGATTCTGCCTTTGGCAGACGTCTGACCAATGCAAGCTGTTGGGGACGTTAGAAAGATGCTGAGGTGGCTCGGTTTGAGTGGGTGAGGGTCTAAAGTGGGTTGCCATGGCTTTTCCTTAGTTTTCTATGTGTGCCAATCAAATGAGGTGGGTTAGCTCATCTCCCTTGACCTATGGCTGACCCAACTAGCCTTAGATCAGGTTAGCCATAGAGCCAAGGGTCCAAACTATGCTTTGAGTTGCCAAGTGTAAAGGATGGGGTTTGACCACCCAAAAATAAATTTTGTCTTATATGGAGGGCTTTACCCAATGGGTAATGGGTCAATTCCGGTTTCATTTGAGTTGGGTTTGATTTGAGCTGACTCATGGTGACCAAAAGATGTCAAAAAGATGGGTCATGTTTGAGTGAGTTTAATTTGACTCACTGCAGTCAAATTGGGCTAGGTTAGGTTAAGTTGACCAATTGGTCAAATTTGGTCAAATCATGAGTTGAAACAAGTTCAAATGATGATTTAAGATATTTTGATTCAATTGTTTTAGCTTGATTTGGATTAGATTTGGATTGGATTTGAATTGGACTCATATGAGTTCATATGAGTCAAATGGGCTAAGTTGACCAATTTGGTTAAATGGGTTAGGTGTTGGTTTAGATTCAATTGATCATTTAAAGAAAATTATAATTTTTGATTTCATTCAATTTGAATTTAGGAATGATTTAGACTAATTTGACCCTTTAGGTCAATTTGGGCTAAATGGGTCAATTGGGTTGACTTGGCCAAATTGAATTTAATCAAGGGTTTGATCATATTCAATAATCAATTTGGGATGGATTTGAGTCATTAGTTATAATCAATTTAATGTAGAATTTGATTTGGCCCAATTTGATCTTTAGGTCAAATTGGATCAACTTGAGTCAAAAGGCCAATTAGACTTGATTTGATTCAATTGATGGTCAAATCATGTTCAAGGATCAATTTATGATTGGTAGGTATCATTGATTTCAATTTATTTGAATTGGGATGGGATTTGGTTTAATTTAATTCATATAGGCTAATGGGTCAACTTGGGTCAAGTGATCAAATTGACTTGGTTTAACTCAATTAGTTGCAATTGATCAATCAAGAATTATCAATAATCAATATTGAAGGTTTTGCATGGATTGAATCAATCCAATTTGGGTTGGGTTGAATTAGAGTTTGGTTCAAATGGGTCTTTTAAGTCACTTTGAGTCAAGTGAGCTTAATGAGCCAATTGAATTTGCTTTGCATTGAATTGAGTTGATTTGGGATTGATTGATGGTTTTGATTGCAATTGATTTGAGTTTTATTGGATTTTGAATTTGGACATTTTTGGGTTCAAATGGGTTAGTTTGGGTTGATTGGATTGATTTGATCATTTGGCTTGATTGGCTTGATTGTAGAGTTTGGAATGAAGATTTAAAAGGTTGGAGCGCTTTTGTGAAAATCAATTGAACTTAGTTCGATTGAAGGAATTTTGGTTAAGTCCGTAGGATTTGATTAAGCTAGATGGGTTTGAGTTATGGGTTTCAATCATTTGTCTTGGAATTTAGATATGAATGGAATTCAATTGGGATTGATTGGATTAATTTGAGGTTTAGTTTTGCATGATAAGATAGGCATAAGTCATGGGTTAGGCCATAGGATAGGTAGGCTTCCTTAGATCCTAAGGCAACTCCTCTTAAGCCTCTAAGTTTGGGTTAAATGTTCACTTAGTCATTAGAAGTGTCTTATGACTAGGGAAACCTTAGTTTCTAGGAGAGTCTTAAGCCTAAGATGAGAAAGATTGAATACTCACTCCAAAAGTGAGGTCAATACTCCGCATTTGGAAATATATGCTGTTATGGCTTCAACAAGACCTTTCTCCATATTTGATACAAAAGCCAAATGCTCAACCTCTCAACCTAAAGTTTGCAACAAATTCTTCATAAACCTAACCCAAGAGCTTTTTGATTCTGATTCAACCACTACAAAAGCAATAGTAAAAAGACCATTATTTCCATATAAACAATTTGCAAAGAGAAGTACTCCTAAGTACTTTGATTTAGGTGATAAGTATCCACTCTAATTAGAGGCCTACACCCCACAATAAAATCATCACTACAAACTTTGAAGCTAACATAAAACCTTTTGAAGGAGTTGTCATGAATATCATATGTGTATGTTATATGTGAACTAAGGTTTCTATTGATAAGCTCTGATCTTAGTGTAGGGACTCAGCTATAGTTATCATCTATCGACCGAAATAAGTTCTTCCTTGCCTTTTTTCTTAATCTCCACAATTTCATGTAAGGTAACGATAATCCAAATGTGGTCTATAAGTTATTATTGATGTGCTTTGGAATAATATCTAGGTTCTTTTTGACAATATCTTTTGATGAGCCACCCAAGTTATTGTGGCTTGCTTATTTCTAGCTCTGTTCATTCCATGGCACATATGTGTGGCATCTAACTTCCTCACCTCAAAGGAATGACCATCTGAACATAAAGATACACATACTCTCCATGGACATCCTTGATATGCATAAATAGCTATAACTCTAGTTTTATCACTAGCTTTTATATTCACGGCAAAGTTGTTCAAAATGGCATTAGTACGAAGAATTTGCTTAAACATGGTGGAATCCTCAAAACTAGAACATACTACTAAAGAGTTCATCTCTTCACTTTGAGAAATTAGAAAACCATCATCCATATCATCAAGCATAACATTCTTGTTGCCACCATTATCTGAGCATGAATGATACAACTCTAAACGCTCATTGTCATCCTTAATATGTGTATTTTGTGATGCCATAACCACTTCATAAACTTGCATATTAGTCACCAACTCAATTCTATTGCTTACAATGGAATGATCGAGCATATCCTTTACATCAATATCACTTTTGATTGGCATATAAATCTTTGGAGATGTTCCATTAATATGATAGTTTAACTCATATTAACAAAGGACAGAGCACTTCAGTTTATTCTCTAATCGACAAAAACTTGATTTTGTTACTCTCAAGTTGCACCTTCTTCTAACTTCCACATTCGTATTTCTTTCTACTTTGGCCTCTGACTTCACTCCAATATCCACCAAATTTTAATGTAACAAAGAAGTACTCATTCGCATTCATAACTGCATTACCAAAGAATAAACTATGTAAAAAAGAGATATATAAGATAAATTGATTTTCTAATAATTAACAAAAGATTCTTTTGAATCAAATAAAATTGACTAAAACTATAAGCAAGATATATAACATTATGACAAACCCAAGTTTATACCATTTACTTTGTTAAAAATATATATTTACAAGTAAATAATATTAAAGGAAATGAGCACACATCAGTTGAACTTTTAAAAGCTAAAACTTAAAATATATTCCCGTAGTTCCTCCTATATATCACTAATGCTCTTAATCTCCCAAAACTCCACAAACTAAAGTAGGTAGTCGTCATTTACAGAGAAATGCAGTAATTGACAATGACAAAAATATAGGCGGCGACAACTACTTTGCTGCAAAATAACTGGAAGCAAAGCAATCGACATGAATGGAACAACAAAATGCAGACCCGTATAGTATAACAACTGGAAATATAGAACATGAAGGGCTTTTTGTATAGCCGGCGAGATTTAGATATGATGACACCAAGTGGCTTTAAAGAGGAGAGGGATAGGAAAAATGAGTCCTATTGATGGGGACACGCGTCCTTGGAGATTCATGAACCGGCTGCCTGCGATGTCACCACGTGGGCTTGGAGATTGGGGTAGCTTCGGGAAGGACTGATAGCTTCTTCAAGAAGGAATGCGGCTGGCTTGGGATTATCCTAACTATTTGAATAGAAACTACACCATTCGAGCGGCTAAGCTCCAGAGAAGGGAGGGTTTTCGGGAAGAAGAGAAGGAGAAGAAGACTTGTCGGAGAAGAAGAAGCAGAAGGAGAATAAGTAGAGATGTTTCTGGGATAAGTTTTTTCATCCCTTTCTTTGTTGTTTACTCTTTTTATTTATAAGCAAGGGCTACAATCTTCTTGGTTTCTAACTGAATATGTTTTAGAGTTTTGTTACATCTTCTTTCGGTTCTTGAAGTTCTTTACAATGAGGTTTTTTTATTTGTTGTACTTTACATTTCCTCTGATGTTCTGTTGGTTGGATCTAGTTTAGCTTCTTGCTAGCCTTTGTATTCTGTCTTTCTGTTAGTTGATGTCATTTTCTTATCTTACTTGACATAGTCTTTAAGCCATGTTGGTGATTTTCTATCTCTTGTGCAGTTAGTGTTTGATGTAGCTCTGAGTACACATCATTACTCCCTTCCCGATAATCAACTTTGTCATCAAGGTCGAAGTTAGGGTAACCTTTCTGAAAGTCTCTGAGAGATGTCCAAGATGCATCCTTGGCTAATAATCCATCCCATTGCACTAATATTTCTTTGACTGTTCTATTTGCTTATACCATGATTCTTTCATCTAGGATTTTGATTGGTTTAACGAATGGTTGGCCTTCGATAAATTGTGTTGGGAGTTCTGTTGAGTGTAGGTTGGAGTCTTGCCAAAATTGTTTGAGGCGAAAGATGTGGAATACATTGTGAATTTTTGCTGTGTCTGGAAGCTCCAATTTATATGCCACTGCTCCTATCTTTTGTATGATTTTAAACAGGTCATAGTATTGCCTTTGGAGTTTTGTATAAGGCTGAATAGTTACTGATGTCTGCCTGTATGGTTGGAGTTTAACTAGAACTAGATCATTTACTTGAAATTGCAACTCTCTTCTTTTTTTTTGTTAGCCATTTGTTGCTTTCGGTTTTAGGCCTCTTGTAGATTTTGTTTGAGCTGATGTAATATCTTATCTCTTTGTTGTAAGATTAGTTCCACTTCTGTGTTGGTAGAGGAATTACTGCTATATGGTATTATTGGTGGTGGAAGTCTCCCGTAAACTATTTAAAAAGGGGTCATTTTTGTTGAGGTGTTAATGATTGTGTTGTAGGAGAATTTTGCCCAAGGTAGATACTGTAGCCAACTTTTGGGTGACTCTAATACAAAGCTGCGAAGATATTGTTCCAGTGTTCTATTAGTCACTTCTGTTTGGCCATTTGTTTGTGGGTGATATGAATTATTATGATTAAAGGTAGTGCCACTTAATCTGAATACCTCTTGCCAGAAATTGCTCATAAAGATTGGGTCTCTATTTGAGACAATAGCCTGTGGTATGCCATGCAGTTTGCATATATCTGATACAAATATCTGTGCAATTGAGATTGCTGAAAAATTTGTTTGAAGAGCCGAGAAGTGTGCATACTTTGATATCCTGTCTACTACCACTAGGATAGCTGTTTTATTTTATGATTTGGGTAAGCCTGTGATAAAATCCATTGAAAGCTCCTCCCATATAGCTATAGGTATAGGTAAGGGTTGCAGTAAACCTGCAGGTTTTTTACTATCATATTTTTACCTATTGGCATATGAGGCAAGTGTTGATGAATTGCTGAATGTTTTATTTCATTTTTTCTAATAAAATTATTGAGTTATCCTTGCTAATGTTCTTCTTATCCCACAGTGACCTCCTAGTGGAGATGAATGCAATTCTCTCATGAATTCAGAAACAGATAATGCGATTTTTATACTAACCCTTTGTGTATAATTTGAAACTTCTCGAGTCTTGTAAGAATATGTGAGTTGTTGTAATTCTTGGTGAGCTTGTGTTTCTTGTGTAATTTTTCTAGTAGGGAGTTGAATTATTTGTAAGGAGGTTTAGATAGTTATGATTTTGTGATATTTCTGTTGTAGCTTGGTCTACCTCTATGCTTTGACTTTTGCGGGATAGGGCATCTGTTGCTTTATTAGTTATTCCTGGTTTATATTCAATTGTGTAGTCAAAACCTAGGAGTTTGATTAGAAATTTTTGCTGTTATGATGTTTGAATCATTTGCTGCATCAACTCTCTTATGCTCTTTTGATCTGTTCTAATTGTGAATTTATTGCCTAACAGATATTGGCACCATCTCCCCATTGCTTCTGTGATTGCATACAATCCCAGGCATAGGTTGATATTTTCTGTAAGGCTGGTGATAGTTTCTTGCTGAAGTATGCTAAAGGATAGCTATTTTGGAGTAGCACTGCTCTTATTACTGTACTTGAAGCATCTGTTTCTAATATAAAAGGTAAGAAAAAATTGGGAAAAGCCAAAACAAGTAATGATACCATAGCCCTTTTGAGTTGTGTGAATGCCTTCTGAGCTTCCTCTGACCACTGAAATTATTGCTTAGCTAGGAGTGATGTTAAAGGTGCAGCAATTGTTGCATATTGTCTCATGAATTTTCTGTAGTATCCTGTTAACTCTAAGAATCCTCTTAGTTGTTTAACAGATTGTGGAGCTGGCCATGACTATACTGCTTCAATTTTTTTTGGTCTACTGCTATCCCTTGAGCTGACAGAATGTGGCTTAAGTATTCTATTCTTGTTTGTATAAATATGCATTTTGATGGTTTGATGAACAGGGTGTCTTGTTTAGTTTTTCCAGGACTGATTGTAAGTGTTGTTAATGTTGGTTGATGGAAGGGCTATAGATTAGTATGTCATCAAAGAATACTAACACAAATTTGTGTAGAAAGGGTTTTAGAATTGAATTCATCATGATTGAAATGTTGATGGTGCATTTGTCAAACTAAATGGTATGGCTACGAATTCATAGTGTCCTTCATGTGTTTTAAATGCTATTTTGTATATATCTTCTTCTGTCATTCTAATTTGATGGTAACCTGAACATAAATCTAATTTTGAAAAAATGATTGCTCCATGTAGTTCATCCATTAATTCTTCAAGTGTTGGAATTAGGAATCTATCTGGGATAGTAATTTTGTTTAATGCCCTATAATCCACACGAAATCTCCATGTCCCATCTTTGTTTTTTTTTAAAAGAGCTGGTGAAGAAAAAGGACTAATACTTTCTCTTATTATCCCTGTCTCTAGCATTTCTTTTATCAATTTTTCAATTTCTAGTTTTTGAAAATGAGGGTATCTGTAATTCTTTACTCTTACCGGCTGGGCTTCAGGTGACAAGTTGATATGGTGGTCTATTCCCCTTTTGGGAGGTAACTCTATCGATGTCTAAAATAATTCTTAGTATTTATTTGTTGTATGTTTACAGGTAAGTCATTGAAATCATTCAATGGATATTGTGGCTGCTTTAAAACTTCTCCGATGTGTAGGTATGATACTTCTTCAGTCTTGTTTTTTAGTTTTGCAAATTGGTGTTGAGAAATCTGTTCCCAGTTTGGTGTTGTGTCTCTTGTAATTGTATTACTGTGTCATTATATTTGAATTTCATTATGAGTTTCTTGTAATCTGTTCTGCACTCTCCAAGCTGTTCTAGCCATTGCACTCCTAAAACTACATCTCCTTGCATGGTAATAGTTATAAATGTGTAGCCTTGTAGTTTGATTTGTATTGCAAATTCAGTATTGTAGTGTCTCCCATTTCCTACTAATACTTTGAAGAAGGATGGTGTTACCGTGTGTTCTATAAATTTGGCTAGTTTGGATTGGATGAAATTGTGTCGATCCACTATCAATCAATACTTGTAATTTTTCTAATTATTCCTTGTAAACATAAAGTTCTTGGGTTTGATTGTCCTGAATGCAGCATTTCGGGATATCATAAAGTATTTTCCGTTGGCTTTCTTGCGTTATTGTGTTCTCATCATGACTATCATGAGGGCAAATAGCTTAGATTTACAGTTGTGACTCCTATGATATTTCTCATCACAATTAAAGCATAATCCTTTCTTTTTTTCTTTCTTCCAGCTGAGCTGCTGTAAGTCTTTGAATTGGCAGTGTAAGTTTACTATTTTCTTGATTATTTTGGATTTGAGTAGTTGGTGTGGGCAGTAGGGGTTGATGTTATTTAAATACTGTTGCTTGATTGTTGCAATAACTTCTCCCTATGTGTACTTCATCTGATAATCTATCTTTCATTAGTTTTGCCAACTCAAAGGCTTGTTGTAATGATGCTAGTTGTAAAGCTCTCACTTCTCTTTTTATGTCCTGTCTCAGTCTAGGTTCAAAACAACTTTGAAGAAAATCGTGGAATTTCTGAAATTTGATTTGCTAAATCTTCAAATTCATTGTAGAAGCTTTGTACTAATGTTTTTGTTGCATTTTGGTTAGTTCTCCCCGTAAGTCTCTATATAGTGATGGTCTAAATCTTTGTATGACTTGATCTTTGAAATTTTGCCAAGAATTGAGTAGTTTATTAAGATGCATCCATTGGAACCAACTTAATGCTGGCCCATCCATGTATACTGATGCTATGATAAACTTTTGTTCTTCTGAAAGATTGTAGTACTGAAAGAATTGGTCTGCTTTAAATAGCCATCCTCTTGGGTTTTCTCCATTAAAATGGGGCATGTCTACTTTAACTGGTCTTGAATTTATATTTGTTGGTTTTATTTGTGGAGTAAATTCTATGGGTGTAGAATGACATACCTGTGATTCTTTACTTCCTTATTGCTATTCTTGAATTGATTTCTCCAGCTTATCTTCAATGGTTGAGAATCTGCGAGAAACTTTATTGAGGATTAGGGTAATTGATGTCATCTGTTCATCATTTTTGTTCAATCGCCCCACACATTCTTTTATAGTTTTTGTTGTGTGTCTTGTGCCTTCTGCCATTTTTTCTGTGCAGAGGTTCAACGAGAGCACCAATGATGGGGACACGCGTCCTTGGAGATTCTGAACGGCTTTCAATGCGGCTTGGAGATTGGGGTAGCTTCCGGGAGAAGGACTGATAGCTTCTTCGAGAAGGAACGCGGCTGCCTTGGGATTATCCTAACTATTCGAATCGAAACTACGCCATTCGAGCGGCTAAGCTCCAGAGAAGGGAGGGTTTCCGGGAAGAAGAGAGGGAGAAGAAGAAGAAGAAGAAGGAGAAGAAGTAGAGATGTTTCTGGGATAAGTTTTTTCATCCCTTTCTTTGTTGTTTACTCTTTTTATTTATAAGCAAGGGTTACAATCTTCTTGGTTTCTAACTGAATCTGTTTTAGAGTTTTGTTACATCTTCTCTCGGTTCTTGAAGTTCTTTACAAGAAGGTTTTTTTTATTTGTTGTACTTTACGTTTCCTCTGATGTTCTGTTAGTTGAATCTGGTTTAGCTTCTTGCTAGCCTTTATATTCTGTCTTTCTGTTAGTTGATGTCATTTTTCTGTCTTACTTGACATAGTCTTTAAGCCATATTGGTGATTTCTGTCTCGTGTGCGGTTAGTGTTTGATGTAGGCTCTGAGTACACATCACCTATGCATGGGAAAGCTTATTTCATCGCCCTTCCTAATTCACAAGATGGGATCTAACCTAGAGAAGAAACAAGACGGGAGCTCGCCGAGAGTTAACGGAGTGGTAGATTTGATAATGAAAGGGATATTTGGATAGTAGAAAATTAAATATTATGATTTAGGTGTTAGATTTGTAATTATTATAATTTTAAATGTTATGTATGTAAATGTATTTTGAGATATTTATATACATACTACATAATTTTTATATATTTATATATATATATATATATATATATATATATATATATATATATATATATATATATGATATCTAATTACTCATCACAATAAAATACTATTTTTTTAATTTTTTAAAGCAAAATTTATTTTTGAAGTATAAAAAAAATATTATATTTATAAATATTAAATTTTAGATATTAGATATGTAAATGCATAAAAATTGTATGCTATGTATGTAAATTTCTCTTTTATTTTTATTATTTTTCAGTGCAGTTTCTCTCGCGTGGAGTTCTTTTCAGGATTCGATAGCCACTGGTGTTTCGATTTGTTGTAGCAGTCATCGGCATCTTATTCCTTTACAGGTTACTTTATTTTATATACTTATTAATTTTCTTCCGGATCGCGCCAAGACCAATCGAAACCCTAATGTTCATTTTCGTTTTCCGCTTATGATTGGCACAAGTTTCGTAGATTGTGAGTTTTCATATCATTTTTTCCTCTGTGTTTTACGGCTTTTGAGATGCCGCAGTTTTGAAGTTATTGTTGATTCCTTGTTTTTCATAGTTTGAGGACGCTTCCAATTATTTCTGTTCTTCTTTCCATTACGAGGTATCCGATGTACTTATATAATCTGACTAGTTTTTTTTCCCCATAGACAGTATAGTGATTGGCCAAATGCCCGCTAATTTTCTGGATTTGATTATTCGTCAACTGAATGATTCTGCTTGTGATGGATGTTTAATTGAAAATGGACAAGATACAATTGTAATCACTAGTCTTAAAAAATTGGCAAGTGATTAAAGGAAATAAATGGCCAAAAAAATCCTTTGCATCTGTTGGGGCTGTTTGGTTGCAGGATTTGAGTAGGATTTAAGCCAGATTTAACTTAGATCCAGCCAAACAATATTTTTGGATAAGTTAAATCCCTTGCTTTTGTAATCCCATTAAAACCGCTTTTGCAAGTTAAATCCGGATTTACTAAATTCTGTTGGTAGGTGGATTTATGGGATTTAAAGAAGTAAAAGCGTGCGAAGGAGGGTGGGAGGGAAGACAAGGATTACCTTTGCGACATCTCCCTTCTCTTTTTCGGGCAGCAGCAAAGCGGAAGGAAGGAGTACAGAGATGAGGATTTCGAATGCAGAAATGCCGTCAATCCCCTTCCCTTATATTAATTTTATTTTGATTTATTTTTAATTTTATTTTAAATTATTTAGATAATAATTAATTAATATATCATCTTAGATTAATTATAATTTAATAAAATTAGATATAGACTTACTACTTTATGATTGATTAATAGATTTGTAATTAATTGATATATTATATTATGATAATTATATTTAAATTAATTTAATTATGATTATTAACTTATGTAAGTAAATTAAATAAAAATTATTATTTAATTAACTTAGTAGATATCCTCAATCATAGTCTCAAGACAGGCGAATTATGTATTTTGTTGATTATTTAAATGATATTTGAGAAGAATATATTAATTGCTACCATTTGCTTCTTCTTTTCTTTTTCTTTTTTTGTGCTTTTATAACTTTCATTTAAGTATCTATTAGATATTATTTATTATAATTTCAATTAATACTGTCATCTACATTGCTATTGTACTTTTAATTATTTGGCTTATATCTTCTTGACTTAATTGTTTAATTAGTCTTTTTTATTTTATTTTGTGATAAAAAAATATAATAAAAATAACCTCCAAATATTCATTATTTAAATATTAAATGAAATAACTAACTTAAATCCTGATATAAGTCACCAAACAGTAGCGCAAGATTTGGATTTAATTATCAGCATGTCAAACAGTTTTCTGAATTTAACTTTCACAGGATTTACTAAATCCAGATTTACTGGATTTACTAAATCCTACTTGAGTTAAATCCTATGTGCAGCCAAACAGCCCCATTATGTTTTACTAATTTGTTGGCTTCCATTTAGGTTAATCCCTACATGCATAGTTGTCATATAGTAAGATATCCATGTAAAACAGTTGGCTATCTATGTGCTTAGCACATCATTGTCATCATATTCATCTTTGCCATACACCAATCAGTTGGGATTAGTTTATGAATCCTACTTCTCCATTCATTTTTGTTGAGTGATGTATAAAGTGTTAATTCCATTATGTATTGTAATATTTTTTTCTCTATCTATCCATTTTGTTATGGGAATTTACATACATACTACATCATTACTCTTATGTATTTATGTATCAAACACCAAAACTTTAATATTTACTTATATAATATCTAAATCTTTAACATCACATAAAAAATATCATTAATATAAATTTTCTAAATTGAATTACACCTTTTATGCATATGTTTTGATGTGATTGTGAAATTAAAGTGTTATATAAGTAAACATCGAATTTTAGGAGTTAGATATGTAAATCTATAAAAATTATGTGGTAACTTTTTTAATGCATCTTTATCTTTTCTAAAATATGCCCAAGCTACTTATATTGTGGGCCTTGAAATATTGTCACTTGGTTATGATGAGTCAAGTGATTTTGAGCCGTTTTAAGGAGATGCTAGACAAAGCAATTCCTTCAATCTCTCATAAAGAACTTTATCTTTCCTAGCATAAGGCTTTCCATGGGTGCAAGCCCTCTTTGTTAATATATACTCTCTATTATGAAAGATAAATTTTAATTGAGGTTAGTTTGTAAGCTTTTCAAGGATTTGTTGCAATTGGCTTCCCATATGGACTAACTTATAGAAGTGCTTTGGTGAGAGAAAAAAAATGTTGTTTGTAGTTTTAGATTGGATGATGTGAGAATAATGATGGACATAATAAAAAAGCCCAAAATTTCATAATTATGGGTTGTCATAGACCCCAACTAGCTTAGTTATAGGAGGTAGTCTACTCAACTTAATTAAATGATACTTACAAACAATCATGCATTACATTGTCTAGGAGAACCTCATAAAGTGTGAGAAAAGCTAGCCAAAGTAGTCAATTTTGATTAACAGAGAACTTTTTTTCCCTATCTAGTGAGTTGCACTCATACACATGCAGTGGTTTTAATTTTTGAGATCAATTTCTCATCAAAACGTTGCATTAAATGTTAAACCATTAAAGAATGTTTTCTTGAATCACCCAATTATTCTTTACAGCATGCCTTCTCATATAATTTCTCTACTTTAATGATTACTTGCTTCCAAAATACCCGATTAGTTGATTTCTTATGATTCTAAAATTTATCAGTGGCGTATTCATATTATGATAGTAGCTGAATTCAGTGTTGGTATATTCATACATAGGTAGCATTTAGGGCATAATTGATGGCATCTACAACTAGCCAACTGCAATTTCGTTATACTCAAGCACCATCTAAAGTGATTCATTTGAGAAATCTACCATGGGAATGCACGGAAGAGGAACTCATTGAATTCGGAAAGCCTTTTGGTAAAGTTGTTAATACAAAATGCAGTGTTGGAGCAAATCACAATCAGGCTTTCATTGAGTTTGTGAGTTGCAACTCATTGTGATTCCTTACATTTCTTGCATTTGTTTTTTCCTGAACGAATGACCAAGTCCTGTTCATGGCCTCCTTACTTCTCTTCCTGCAGACAGACTTAAATCAAGCAATTGCAATGATTTCGTATTATAGTTCATCTGCAGAACCAGCTCAGATACGAGGGAAAACTGTCTACCTCCAATATTCCAACAGACAAGAAATCCTCAATAACAAATCTATAGGAGATGTTGCTAGCAACGTTTTGCTGGCAACAATTGAGGGTGTGCAGGCTCATGATGTCAGCATTGATGTTCTACACCTGGTATGAATAATATAAACGTTATATTGATTGAGGCATATGCTTAATGTTGCAATTTCTGTTGCAGTAATACTATTCTTTAATATAATTGGCTTAAGAAATTAGATATTATCTTTTTGACATGAATCTAAATGGATCAGCAGGCCTATGTCAAGGAAACATCTTCAATGGCAGCCTACTGCATCAGGAGAATGCTCATGTGTTTGTCTCCTTTCCCTTGCTCAATGCCACTTCTTAAACTTCTCTCCCTCCCTCCCTCTCTCCCTCATCTTCTGTAGATTTAGGATGCGTGCTTGCTTTTCCTCTATATCCATTTCCCTTAGCTCTACGTCTACAGGTCTTTTTTTCCCAGGAAATTAGCTTTTTATGTTATTATGGGCAATTCATCAGACATGTGGAGTTAGTTTTATGGTTTAATTCATGTCATTTATTTTTATGTTGCTTTTTTTCTTATGTTACTGGCACTTTTCCATTTGACAGGTCTAAATTGAATAAAAGTTTAATCAGGTGCTCAGTGTTTTCACCACAATCGAAGTGCCATCCATATCAATGCAACATTTTGATGTATAAAGTGCTAACGATACTAAACCAACCTACTTGAGATTATGAAGTAGAATCATTGTACTCGAAATGATCTTTTGAATTACTAAAACAAGCCACCTTGTCGATTTGTTCCTTTGGTCATGCCAATCACTTTGAATACTAAAATATCATACTTGAAGTATGATGTTACTATTAGTTTATAGCTTGTCACTTGGTGTATTAAATTTAGCATAAGAAACTTCTTTGTCGTATAATCAGCACTATATGTTGTTTTGATTCAAAATAAGTTGAATGGGTCAATTCATATACAATTGTTTCCAACTCAGAACTATTAATTATCAAATTTCTAGATTGTGCAGAAATGCTGGAATGCAATCTAAGCTTTACCAACTTGGCAATGCTGGAAACTACTTTTATTCTTTTAGAATATTCATGGGAATAGAAAAAAAATAGCTTTGTATTTTCATTGCAAAGCGCGTTTGCAATGCCCATTTGGATGCTCCTTGCTCGCCTGAACTTGTTTTTTTGTTGCTAGTAAAAATACATGTGGCCATTGCATGTAGTTAGGATTATTATTTTGCTCCTTTTTTTTTTTTTTTTTTTGGGCAACTCTGTACATAAGATAAACCATATAACATATTTTGAGTTTCATATCTCACGGTTATACAGCATTTGATAAAACTTCCTTTTAGATATTTTGAACAATTTGATAAAACTTCCTTTTAGATATTTTGAACAATTTGATAAAACCTCCTTTTATGCTGCTACAAATGAGGATCTCTTAATATGATCCTGTAGAGAATATGGAAAGGTTGCTTGGCCATTTTTCATAATCTAAATCCTTAAGGTTGATTGCAGTAGGTTGATATACGTCATCGGCATTAAGGGCTAGTTGGTGGTGTTATGCCCCTTACCAAAGGAGTTAAGGTTGATGACTAAGGAAGCTGTTTCTTTTTCTTTCAATTTATACCTTTAGTTTGTTATCCAGTTCTATTTCGAAAATCTATTTATGTCTCAAGAAAACATTCTAAATGGATCAAAATTTTAAGAAACAAGCTCTAAATGAATGCAATTAGATTTCATAACTGAAGTTGGCAATGGAAGTCTGAATTATTAGAATATGCATTGATTTTTTTTTTACTTTATTGCTAAAATTAGTTCCTGCCAAGCAAACCTATGAGAATGACTAAATTATTTCAGAATTTTATTTGATTCCAAGCTTTAAATTAGGTAGACGAATAACTTTGATGGCTATATGGGGATTTGAGCTATCCATGCAACCTAAATCATCATTTGCTAATGACCGAGTAGAATGTTTAATACTATTATAAATGTTTTGTAATTAAATTTATGAGAATTTATTAAGTTCAATATCATATTTAGTCTAAAAGAAGAGTTTTACTTCTAAAACATTAGTAAAAGTTACTGAAATCAGATAAAAATTATTATGAAAATTATGTCTGCATTCAAAACTTTTTTTTTTTTTATTTCTAAATAAGCCTTAATCCCACTAGGTGGGTCAATGAATCCTTCTGCCTCCATTGGCCTATTATGTCAAATTCAAACAAAAATTTACAAACATTTATTAAAGAACATAATTTCATATAGCGGCTTACATTTTTAAATTGTTTCCTTAGAATAAATATATCACACACATTTATGTTGACTTAATCTTTTTTTTTTTTTAATAAACACCCATGTCCTAGTTTCACATATTAATTAGGAAGAAACAAAGAACAGATATTAAGAGAATTAAATTTATATTAAATATACATGATTGCAAACTAAAACTTGGATTCAAAAGCCAACACCATCCAAGAAGTGGGAAGTTGCAATTACTGTGGTTTCAAGCAAAGGAGGCCAATTAGATGGAGTTGAATCCGCGGCAAAGTAATATCAATGGACATGGTGGCATTGGAACCAATGTAAGGATGTTTGCAAAAAAGTGGCCTTTTAAAGTGCGGGGACTTTTCATGGAGATGGCAAGTCCATTCATGTAGAAAAAGGTCTAGTGGTTTGAATCCAAGTGAAATTTTCAAGTGATTTTTGTAGAAACAATATCACTGTTAATATAAAATGATACCTAAGAGCAATGGCTAAGATAAAGTGATTTTGAAATATAAAATTTCATGCTTGAGATGTAAGCATGACAAAGTTTTAAGACATTTTTTAATAATGTTATGGATAGTTTATATAGAAAAACTCCTAGTGTTTAGGGTGGTTTGGTGATGCAAATTTGCAATGACATGCACAAAACTACATAATCACAAATGCAGTTTCATAGATCACTAACTCTTAATTTAGATATTTCATCATATTGCCGACCCCACCTAGTGGGATTAAGGCTTGTTGTTGTTGTTGTTGTTGTTGTAGATGAAAATCGTAATTCAATCAATTCCATTCAAATGATGGTTGATAGCCTTCTAATAGAAATAATACTTAGAAACCCATAAACCCAAAAAAAACCATTTAATCAATTGAAATCTAAGTTGCATCAAAATTGATTATAATCAATCACACTTTCATTCCAATAAAAAAACAAGTGAAAGTAAGAGGAAAAAAATCACACCAAAGGTAGTATAATTAAAACCTCACTTCTATAAAAGGAGGTGATCTCCATTACTATTAAAATTAGAAGAAATAAAACATTTTACTGAAGTTTTATTTAGAACTAATTGTTTTGATTTTTTACATGCTTTTTTTATAATCATAAATTCTAGATTTACATTTAAAATCTCAAAAAGTAATTATCTGTAGCCCAAATTCTTTGATAACTGATTCTTAAGCCACTCTTATGGCTAGATAGGATTTTTAGAAGGAACCGTACAAAGCTTTAGACTGCCTATAACAACGTTCTTAATAAAATTTGATTGGTGAATTGAAGCCAAAACCCGCAGGAAAGTTTCGGGACCCAAAAAATGCACAAAACAGTGGGAATCGAAGCTAACAATCCACATGAAAGGCATAGGACCCACAAGAATACATAAAACAGTCGGAATCGAAAATCCCTTTGAAATTTGCAAGTGTTTGCTGGGATACATGAAAGTCATTAAAGCCTCCATGATCAAGGGGTGCGGGAGTTTTGCATCAGATTAGCTTCATTTTATTGGTAATAAAAATGACATAGTTCCGTTTGGTTTAATTAAAGCATTGGTTAGACTTGTGTAGGCTTATAACCATCAAAACATTATAATAAAGATGACAGATCCTTTTGGTGTGATTAAAGCATTGGTTAGACTTCTGTAGGCTTATAACCATTAAAACATTAAGTAAAATCCCTAAATGCTATTGAAAAGGCAAAGGAAAATATAGTCTTCTTGGGGTGACTATGATTAAGCTTTAGAATTTTAGCATGGATTCTAATCTTACCTGGGTATGTGGCTTATTTTGACTTCAGATTGCCGACAGTTGAACTAAGTTTGCAGTGGTTGTCCTTGATATTTTCCAACTTCTATATTGCTTGACTCCTTTTGTTTGCATTTTGAGTATGTCCGTGAAGCCTCTTCCAATATTCATCTTCTTGCATATCCTACATTGAGTTGATGATTGATGCTGTACAAGTATTATATTTTTACTTTTATTTGAGGCTTGCTTCATGCCAAGCAATACTTTCTAATGCTTGCGTTGTTTTAATGTCATTAGATGAGTGAGCACCTTTTCCTTTTTTATTATTTTTTTTATTTTTGTTATGTATGAGGTGGTATGGGTCTAGCACACACTTAACATAAATGAGGGATTATAATTTTGGCTCATTATGCTTGTTTGTAGGTTTTTTCTGCCTTTGGGTTTGTTCATAAGATTGCCACCTTCGAGAAAACAGCTGGTTTTCAGGTCATAATTGCAGTTATTTGTACTTTTGCCGCATTATATTCTAAATTTTGTTCTCATGATATATGCACCCCCTTGTCTTTAGGCATTAGTCCAGTTTTCAGATTCAGAAATTGCGTCTGCTGCTAGAAATGCTCTGGATGGGAGGAGTATTCCACGGTATTATCAAATTTCTATGGTTTAATTTATGCACTGATTGGTAATTGATGATCTTTTTTTTTCTGCAAGATTAGATACCTTCTACCAGAGCATGTTGGTGTCTGTACTCTTCGAATAACCTTTTCAGCACATAAAGATTTAAACGTGAAATTTCAGAGTCAGAGGAGTAGGTAAGCAATTTATTTTTAGAATGCTGCATTTCATTATTTTGCTTAAGTACTGTTTTAGGCCCTAGAACTGTTGTGTGGTAATTTTTCTTGTTTTTGTGAGCTTCTTTCTCTGATACTTTTCAAGAAGCTAAGAGTTGAACCATAGTGTTTCAGTTTATTTTTCTGAGGAGGTTATTTCTCTACAAATTTTGCTATTCAGATGTGCGATGTCTGATTTGCCACAACTGCATTTTCTGAATCTTCACCCAGAATGTTCTTAATTTTTAGGGGTCATTTGTCATGTTTTACAGGGATTACATCAATCCCTACCTGCCTGTGGCTTCTTCAGCAGTTGATAGCACTGGGCAGGTAAGTTATATGTTGATTAGTGATTTCATGTATGTATGTATGTATATATGTATCTATGTATGTATGTATGTGTGTGTGTGTGTGTGTGTGTGTGTGTTTACAATGTATTATCATCTATGCAGTCTTGCATCCAGGATGTTATGAATCAAGAGCTAGAAAGCAATGTTCTTCTTGCATCTATGGAAAATATGCAGTATGCTGTCACCATTAATGTTCTCCATGCAGTAGGTTTCCACTCTTCTTTTGTAAACATTCAAAGGCAAAGATGGACTTACGTTGACTTGTTTCTGCTCTTTTATTAGGTTTTTTCCACCTTCGGTTTTGTTCAAAAAATAGCAATTTTTGAGAAGAATGCTGGTTTCCAGGCTTTGATCCAGTATCCTGGTAAATATGATGTTTCAAATTCATAGACTATCCAATCTTATTTTATATACACTTAACACTTTTTTGTCGCTTTCTTATTGCATACATCAGAAAACATAGCAGTAAATATGATGTTTCAAGTTAGTAGACTAACCATTATTGTTTTAATAGACATGGTATTGACAATTTAGAACTTCATTCCGTTTGGTTGCGCACTTATACTTCTCTTTCTTATTGAACGTGATGATGTTTCCTTGCTTCCAATGCAGATGTTCAAACAGCTGTAACGGCCAAGGAAGCCCTAGAAGGACATTGCATATATGAAGGAGGATTTTGCAGACTTCACCTGACATATTCACGGCATACTGATCTTAATGTAAAGGTAAAATGAACTTAACATTAAAATTAACTTTCATTGTTAAGCAATTTGTCTTCATTAGGGCTTGTTGTCCTAATGAAGACATAATTAACTTACCTGTCCTGTTTGACGAGTACTTTCCTTCGGTCTAGTTGTACAACTCTGTCCTTGTGAAAGCAAGTTTGAGGTTGGTACATAGTTTATAATTCAAGATAAGGCTCTGTAAGAGAACAGTAGCGATATTTAGGTCTTCTACCTTCTCAAAAGCATTCTTGTCTTCGATCATATATCCAGAGAGTTTTTTCAGATCTAACTGAATTGCTTGGAAAGAATTGATGGTGTTCCTTACGAGTACTCATTGCTTCATCATAAAGATAATGAAACTGATGGTGAAACATCATATTGTTAGCAACATTTTTAGATTATGGTTGATGTTCTAACAAGTTAAATCCATTTAGATGAACAATGATCGTGGCTGGGATTACACTGGAATGAACGGTGCCATTACAAACAGCCAACCCTCCATTCTTGGACCTCAGCCAGTTCCAATACTGGGCGCTGTTCCTCCATCATCATACATTAGAACTCCTTATCCACTGGCACCTCAGCCTGCCATGAGATGGAGCACTGGAGCTGTAGCGATAGAACCTCCATTTTCTCATTCTCATCGCCAGATTTACTTGCATCAGCCTGTAACAGTGCCTCCAGGAGTTGCTCCTGGGATGGTTCAGCTGTCCGGTCCTCCCATGCCACCCCAACAGCCTTACATTCATTGAAAAGCATCTGAGCAGTTGATGGAGCATCATTTCGCTTGCTTTTTTTTTTTTTTTTTTTTAATATGACCTTTGCTGTATTATTTTGTAATTTTTTTGGTTCCAGGTTAGAGTGGGATGCATAGCCAGTATTGTGAAATGAAAGTATGATTTTGTTTTGAAATGAGAACATATTTTATAACATTTACATGTTTTCTTGCTTATTTATTGGTTTTTTTTTTCTTGTTGAATTTAGAATCTGTTATGGAGTGACGAGCATTGGTTGTGATTTGAAAGATTCTATCTCATATTGCTCTGTTGCCAAGAATGAAAAACCGCTTAAAATTTAAGGCCTATTTGGAGTCGATTTTATTTTATATTATTTTAAAAATATATTTATTTGATGTATTTCTTGAGTTTTTTTTTTTATATATTTAAATATTAGAAAATAGTCAAAATAATTTTTAAATATTTTAAGTATTTTAAAAATGATTATTACTAATAAATGTTTTATTTTCAATTAAATATAAATAAGATAAAATGAAATTCAAAACTAAGAAAATTAAAACAATAATCTTTTATGGTCTCTCAGTTTTGTTTTGTTTTTTTTTTTTTTTAATGTAATTTACATGAAGTCCATTAAACAGCCAGAGGCATCTGTAGTTGTTCTGTAGATTCCTTCGAATAATACCAATTACATATAAATTAATTGGGATCCCTAAAATAATGTGATTTCATAGCAATTATGGGTAGACGCTCATTCTTGTATAAATATTCATTCATATTAATAAGAAATATACAATAATAGATGGGAAAAAAAAAAAAACTAAGCAGGAGTATGCAATATCTAAACAATTTCATGAGATGGAGGGGAATTTTTTATTAGCATAATTTGTATGGCCTTTAATACTTAAAATGATGTATCACTATAGTAATTTCCTTGTAACATTTGAATAAGAAATGGGATCTTATGGCCCCTCAATAGGGTTAGGGTTTCGTATCGGGACAAATATCATGGTTATCATTGCATATTTAATGGTTGAAACAATCATCATTATTAAGGATATTGAATACTTCATAAGATTATTGATGATATACTTAACACTAAACATCTAATATTTAAATAAGTACTACATTGATCGAAAAAAAATATTAGACATAATCAAAGGACTATCAACATCTCCAAGATCACATTAAAAGCTAGTCATGAGCCAATAAACTCATGGACTTCAGATGATGACTCAACAAAGTGCTAATAGAGAAAATGAGAAGTGTGTTAGTTCATGTACAAATTCTAAAAAAATCAAGAGTAATTTTCATTATCCTTGGAGGAGATGAATATGATGCATCTATTAGAATGAAAAATAATGGCATCTAAAGTTGCCCAAACATAATGATTGATATCATGTTAATTTTTGTTAAAGAAAACGGTTTAATTATAAGCAACTCAGATAGTAACACCGTCATGTTGATGCAATGATCAATAACAACATTATAATTAATATACTCACAAATAAAAGGAGTTTTAGTCAACTTAAATTTTTAATCGGAATTCTCATGAATAAAAATCTACTTACACAAAATATCGGTTAGCGAGGATGGGAAAATAGGAATTGAAGGAATTATCATCCTATCAATAACTTACAGGGAAGAGTCTGTGTACATAGTTTTGTTTGATTTATCGTTATTGAAACACCAATACACTTTAACTCAATCATGGAATGTAGTTGCCAAACTTTTTCAAAAATGTGATGTCAATATATCATTTAACCATTAAGTTCTTGGCAAAAAAATTGTGTTGCTACACCCCTTAGGAGACTTAATATAGTCATTGGCTTGTTACTTAATACTTTAAAGGAAAACAATGGACAAATTAATTGATAATAATGGTATTCTAATTCTACACTTTGCAATTAGAGTTGGTATTTAATAAATTATAGAATTTTTCATCTAACATTATATTTTGCATGAAAAACTAATACAAACTAATGACTGATATGATTACTATAAGGTTCACTGTGATAAGTATGCCTGTTATATGGATGACTTATAAAAAATATAAAATGGGACTTATAAGTAACAATTTTCCACAAGCTTGAAAACTATATAAATGGAAATATGAGACAAGACTCAATCATAAGCTATTGGGGAAAGAATTATGGTCATTCCAAAAGGTGAAGTTCTTACTATATAAATGGAAATATGAGACAAGACCCAATGATAAGCAATAGTGGAAAGAAATATGATCATTCGAGAAGGTGAAGTTCTTACTAATATAGAGATTAGAGAATTTTGAGTACTATAAGCATACTAGACAAATAAGTTGATTGTCTTAACTTATCAAGATAATAACTTAATGATGAGTGTATAATTCACTCTTAATCTAATCAAAATCAACACTATAAGGTGATTTTTACATGTTGATGTTTGATTATTCTATATGTAGAGATATATAATCATAATGACAAACTCCTTCTTGGGGCAAGACCCTCAGTACCTCAAGAGGGTATGATCATCTAATATATTTTGCACTTCATCAAAAGTATCTATATGACAAAGGTATCTATCTAGATTAGCTTTAGCAATTATGCCTAAGACCAACTTTGAATAAATTTGCATTCGATTTTGATGGTCCATTGCTTAGAAACAAAAATCTATGTAGCAGTTACCTCAAAAGTAATCACCTGCTTTCAACCTAACTATAACTAACACTTAACATCAACATTCTGTTGAGATTTGGCACCATCTTGTGGATTTCTTGATGACCTCCTTTAAGGAACTCAACACCCTTTTCTCAAACCTTGATACACCTCTCTCAAAGAACTTAGCCTCCATGTTGACTTTGTATTTGCTTTTATACTCACCTTTCTAACTTAGCCTTTCTAGTCCACATATCTTTGTTATTATTATTTTTTAATTATCATCTATGGAATTGAAAAGAGCCTCATGTAATCAAGGAAGGGGGTATGGAAGAAGTGGATCAATATCATTCTAATATTACAATTGATGGAAAAGGGAGGGGTTTGGGAATTGAAAGGAGTAGATTGTACCATACTAAAAATATTTATCATGAAACTTTCTATTATAGCATTAAAATCAATGGAAGGCATATTGAGTTGTGCTATTATAGAAGGCAGCAATTCTCTCTCTAGACCCAATTGATAATAATATATTTAATTAAGACTAGAGATTTTTCTTATACATAACACATTTTGATTCTAGGTGATTTGATTTCTCATTGGTGTAAACCGTTATGATGAATTACATTCCAAGTGTGAAACTTAAAGAATAATTTTGATTAAGGATGATCTAATCCAATTTAACTTTTAAATTTTCAAGAAATATTTTATACTATGTCTAACAAAATAAAGGAGAGGCCTTTAAATATTGTTAGAAACTCTCCATCTTCAAGATTGGATGTTCCTTATCCTACCATGTTAGTTGTATAAATTACTATTGAAACTTTATGCATGTTTATCAAAAAGATTGAAGTGGTTATAACATCTATGAAGTTACTTAGCAAAGTAGAATATATGAAAGAAAAAAATCACTAAAAAATGATGCTACATGTGGATATAGTTTGTGTGAAGAAGTAAAAAATGTAGAAGTAGAGATAAGAAAATGATTTATGATAGTTAACAAGCTTCATCATTCAAGAAAATTTATGATGACTTAAATTGTTTTGCACTTATAAGCAAAATTGCTTATCAGAGTTACATATTATTAAATTTATGATGATTTTATATATATATATATATATATATATATATATATATATATATATATATATATATATATATATATATATATATATATATATATATATAATAGCTCTAAATATAGTAAATTACCATAAAATTTCAACCAAATAATTCTATATATGATAAAAAATATGTCCTCATAGATGTTAAATTTTGTTTAATTATAAATTTTCATAAACAAGCTTTTGGGTGCCCAAAAGAATATTATAGAGGTTAATAAAAAGGCTTAGCAAGATTATTAATGTTTTGAAAATCTGATCAGACATTGAATTAGAAAAATAAGAGGTTCAAGGTTCAATAGTTCAAATGAGTTTGAACCATATGATATAATAAATATAAAATATTTTAATATAATTTAAATAATATAATAATAATATAATAATAATATTTTTATAAATTTAAAATATAATATTCTAATTTAGGACTCTTCGTACTTAAATATGTTGAATATACTTCTAAAATTAAAATTTTAGAACACATTATTTTAATTATTTTTAATTTAAATCTCTTATTTTTAACCATATAATTAAAAAAGCCAAAGTTTGATTAAAATTGGCTAGTTCTTTGAAAACTAATTTGGTTGACCGATTCCCCACAACTTCAATTTTGGTTGGTTCTATACATAAGTGGTTTGGGTATGTACCGAATCAGTTAGAGGACCTGTTCACTATTGAACCAATTAAATTGGTCGGTCTAGTCAAATTTTAAAAAACTTGGAAATTCATTAACCTTTTTATATTGCCTTACAAATGAGAGATTTATTAAGTTTGTAGGGTCTTGAAAATTTTAACAGATGTTCATAAATTAAGTCAAATTTTAAATACTTGTTTTTTTTTTTCAAAATTTTCTACTAAATATTTTACAAAATGTGTTTTCTTAATACTTTAATTAATGATATATATATATATATATATATATATATATATATATATATATATATATATATATATATATATATATATATATATATATAATTTTAAAAATATATATATTAATATAACAACTTAATTTTGAAATATTAATTTTCAGTTAGGTTATTTTTCTTTTGCTTGCTAGAATGCTTTGATTTCTATTTCATGCATCTCATATATATGAAGAATTATAAGAATTTTTATATTCTAGATAGCAATTTTCATATGCTAAATATATAGTACCAATTTGGATGGTTTATTTTATTTATTTTCATAGTATACTTTTTATTATAAAATTTAATATCTATTATGAGCTTATGAGGTCAACATCAACATCTCATGAAGTCCCCAAAGAGTTTTTTTATTATCATTCATCAATGTGGTGAGAGACACTGACATGCTTAGGGGTCTTATAGATGAGTAGTATCTACTAAATCAATTGTATTGTATGCTACTTACCTTGATGTATTTATTATTTATGTGAAAAAAGAAGAAGATTTGTCTTACTTTTATTTGTCAACACTAAATATCTCATTAATATTTCTCACCCTATTAAAATTAACTTTATTTTTTAAATTCCTTTATATTGCTTAGGAAAAAGAGAAGTATAAAAACAAAGAATAGAAGTGAGAAAAAAAAAGAAAAAAAAAGAGAGAAGTGTTAGTGGAAGTAAAATAGATTCCTTCAAAACTTTTACCACATTACCACAAAAATGAATGCAATGGGTTAGAAAATAAAGTAAAAAAGAGATCCCATGAAAAACCTATTGAAACCTAGGCTATCCTAAAATGTAAAGCTATAATTTTTTAAATTGTTTCCTCCCAGAAGAAAATATTTTCCTTCATTTTTTTTGCTTATAAATATCCAAGATATGGGATAATTTTGATGATTTTATATGATAATGATGGCATTCCTAATATCAATCTTCCTATCAAATATGCCATTGTTTTATGCATGAAATATAGAGAAAAGGGAAACATTTTATTGATCTTGCTCAAGAAGCTAAATAAGCATACTATATTAAGACTTTTAAAGCTCATGATACTTTTTTGATTGATTAGAGAGATCAAGATAAATAAGAAGTTATTATTAAATTATAAGAATAAATCAATCAAATGGTAGCAAATGTGGATACCTTATCATCTCAATTACTTCTCATAATTAATACTTAAATAGAATCATTTATGGTCCTATCAGTTAAATTATCTCAAACTGATGTTATGTCTAATTAGGTATGTGTCTCAACAAATTTCAATGCAAATACCCCAACTAATTCCAATTCTACTTTAGCAAATCATAATTGATGATCTCTCTACTTTACCTACATATGCACTAGTAGAGGCACCTATTATTAATGGGTATATGTTTGATTCTCATATTTATTTCATAATTATAACTTGATTTAAAAATTTTTTTGCTAGAATGATGTGAAGAGACCATGTTGAAGAAAGGTTGTCCTCGTATAAAAGAGTATGAACTTATCACATAATCTAATGGCTTTGTACCTCCTTAATTTTAATAATTATATGGATCATAAATCAAGATAACACATCACTTACTAAAAATCTTAATGTTATAACATTGAAAATGATTATTTCCTATTATTTCATTTATTTTTCACATTTTATTAAGTATTGCATTTGGTTTCTTTTAAATATTCATTAAGTTATAAAAAAATATGCATTAAGGAACATTAGTAATTATAATGCATGATATTTTGTCTAAATAATAAAAGCAATCTATGGCACTTATTGATTTCATTTTAGGATTGAGTAATGGCAATATAAACTGTGAGCCACAACTTCAAGAGCGTCTTGAAGGTGATCTTTTAATGGATATGATCAACGGCTTAATATATCTCTTAATAAAACTCTCTTTTACCAAGACATTCAAAAAGTTGCTTTCAAAAATAGCAAGCTTAAAAGATGAGAGGTTATAATGAAAGCTAAAAATTATTAAGTTAAAAAAATAAAAAAATATTCCATCATGTTATCTTACTTAGGAAGAGTGAAGAAAGCATTGTTGCCCTATCTTAATTGACTATAAATAACCTTCCACATGCAAAAGAAGTTTTCTTCCAAAGGAAGGCTTTAAACCTAGAAATAAATCCCTTTAATTATTATTAAAATACAATCCCTCTTGAATCACTTTATCCTTGCCCCTATTACATTCACTAATAAGGTATGATATATAAAAGGAAATCATTAAGTTTGATATTATTAACACCATTCCTCGATTAAAGCTGACTGGATTTTTTTGTGTACACAAGTACATGTGCCAATTTATGTAATAAAATGTTGAGTAAAGTATGGTTCTCACAAGGATTTTAATAAAGTGCTCAATTTTAATCAAGTTCATTACTAATTCTTCTAATTTTAATTTTTATTCAACTACTATTGATGGATAACATTTTAAACTAAATTCTACCTTTTATTAACTAAAAAATACATTTATTTTTTATGATTTTTTGTAGAAAAAGTTTTTAATGTTGTTCTTTATGGTATTAAAATAGTACTCTAAATATTTTATATTTCTATTTGTGTTCTATTTCAAAATGACATTAAAAAATTTTTAATTTAATTTCTTTGTAGTGTCGGTCTAGAACATGAATATTATGATGTCTATACTTAGATCAACATAAACAACCCACTTAATTTAATTAGCCCTCCTTCTATCTAATTAAATTTCAAATGATTACTTTTCTCTATTTATGATTGTTGATCTGAAATATCATATAATTCATTTATTTTTTCTACTATTCTTCTAGGATTTACATATTTCTATATCACAATTTGTTTTAACTTCGTAATTGGTCACATTGAGAGTAAATTAAGTGCAGGAAAAAAAATTTTCCAATTAACGCACAAACAACTTTCTTATATAATTTCCAACATCAAGTTTGATACACAAATATCAACTTAAAAGTACAAATATATAGAATACTTTATATATTTGACATGTTAAAACAAGATGCTATGATAATTAGAGAAAAGTAATAAAGAACCCAAATAAATCTTTAAAAGCTCCTTCTTAATTACCTTATTCTGCTTACTCGTGAAAATGCTAAGAAAATCTTGTGCAAATCCTTGGTATGGATCTTCTTCTTCATTCCTCCAGCAAGACCAACACACCACACTAAACCCACTCACTACACAAACACAATAGTAACCCACACACACTGCACTTTGAGTGTCACTCTCTAAGTGTCCTCACACTCATTCACACTGACAAACTCCACCATCCCAAAATTTCTTTTTGCTGCAAATGGACCCCAATTTATATCCTGCACTCCCTTTAGGTGGTTTCTCCCATAGATCTAGTACGAAAACTGCCCAAACTGCTCGTCATAATTGCTCAAATTGCTTCTATTGGGACGTCATACCATGGTGTTGCTAACATAGCGCTTAAGTTTTGAGTGTAGTGTTGCAGCACTATTGAATGACACTTTGGCACCAACTCCTCTATTTACTGGCTTGATTCTATTGTCCACTAGAGCTACAACGCTTGAATTGCAGCACCTTAGTGTTAGGGGATCCTCCATGGTGCCCTCCAGTTAAGTTCTCAGCACCGCGACTCTGAGGATTTGGCACTTAGGCACTGAACTCTCCATCTCTTAGTGCTTGATTTTTGGGTGTCGTACAATTGGTTTCTATCTATACTTCAAAAATTAGCTTATTTCTACATTGCGTTGTTGCTTTTATAGTGACTAGGAGCTGGGTCTAATTTCAGTATTTCTTATGATATTTAGAAATTTCCTATTTCATCATAAAATGAACTAAAAATATCATTTTTTGGTAGAAAATAAATATAATAGAGGCTCAAAACATATATAATATTTTTGCATAAATAATGATAATCAAAAGCCAATAACACCAATTTTTAGACCAAAAATTAGCTATATATTGTTGAATTATGTTTAAATTTTCTAATTGATGGTCGTGGATAGCCTTTTTGTGGAGACTAAGGGATAAAAAACATATGAATCTTTATATTAATATTTAAATAAGAGATTTTTAATTTTTGGTGAAATGTTAAGGGATTTAGTATGATCTTTTACAGAAACTTCCAAGACTGGCGCAGATTGAGTTAATTTGAGCTAATTTGAAAGATCTCTTGAGAAAATAGATTTTTGATGATGTAAATGGCTGAAAATAATTATGGATGATTATATTAAGATGTGAATTAATGATTTGAAGTAAATGGCTGTATTTGGTGGATTTTATAAGGGTTTTGATGAGCATGAAATGAAATAAGGCCATAGTCTTGCTTAGTTGTACAAAAGATTTAGGTGGGATTTTAGAGTAGATGTGAGGTTTGAGATGTGTGATGGTTGGTCTTAGAGGAAGCTAATAATGTAAAAAAAGCAATTAAGCCCAAGAAAGTAAGAGAGTAAATAAAATAAAAATTAAATAAAGGTCATCAAAGAAAAGATGAACTTGAGCTACCAAGCACCAAGTTAATAAAAGAGAAATACTTCACTAAAAATAATCATTCAATAACTAAAGTTACAAAGTATTTCAACCCATATCTATAAGCATTATAAAACTTTTGGGCCAAAACTTTTGGAGGGAAAAAGTGGAGGAAAGAGAGAGAGAGAGAGAGGGAAAAGACGGGTTGATGGCTATTTATGGAAGAGTTGTTACATCCACTCATTTTTAATGTCTTCTTCATATCATAACCAGAAATGCAAGCTTCTAAATGAGAATTAAAAATATCAAAATATTAAAATATAAAACACATATAAAATATTCTAGCTTTTGGTACCTTTATTTGGCTTTGGGTAAGACTCTTGTAATTGGATCGATTCTTTATTATTTTTCTTAGGTTTTTGCCTTAGATCTTATAATAGAACCTTTAATTTGATTTTTTTTTTTTTTTTTTTTTTTTGCAATGTGAAGCGTCATTAACCCATCCTAAATAAAAAATCATAAATATAATTGGAAATTAACTTAGGAGGTGACTTACATTTGAAGGTGATCCTAACGGGAACTTAAACCTAAACTATCTATGAAAATTTTATTAAAGTCAATTAAAATCATTAGTTGTAATCAATTTGATCATATTAGCCAATTTGACTTAAAGGATCAACTTAGGTCAAATTAGATCAATAAAACTAATTAGCTAAGTTGAGCGGGGAGGAGCGTCCCCATGCACTTAACAAATCATTAAGATGTCATCTTTTTATCCTTACGGTGAGAAAGATGGAACCTCCTCGAAACATCCTGACGTCTCCACTTTAGAGTGTTGGGTTGAGTTATTCATATTAAGAATCAATTAATATCAGGTTACCTATAATTAATTAATGACCTAATTGAGAGGGTTTACAAATGCTTTCCCTGTTTAATTTAGTTAAATTAATATATTTGGTCCTTATGGTCACAAATTGCTCAACTAGGATAAATAGACTATTTGGCTTATAGGAGAGCCATTTGGGATCAAGTCATCTATGTTTGACTTATTTAAAATTTTCTAAATTATTAGCATCAAATCAATTTGATCAATTTAGTGTGTTTGGCTCTATAGAATCAAAGAGGTTTATTCAGTCTTGTTAGGTCAATTGATATGATTAGGTTGCACTAAAGGGTTATTTAGCTTTATCAGATCATTAATAATTTGCTAGGACCAATTCAAAGGGTTGACTAGAGATAGTTTATCTAATTTTAATATCAAAGTTTGCATGACCTAATTAGATCTTACTAGGTCAAACTAAGGTTTAATGGGTTTGTTCTTATCCCATAGTCACAATGAACTATGGTCAACTAATCTATAATTTGGTTTTAAATTTTATAAAAGAGGTTTAGCTAGGACATAAATCATTTGGTTGGAAATCACCAAAATAATCTATAGTCTAGAAACTATTAGCACTAGGTTAGCCATAGGATAAACCTATAAATAAATCTCTAGCGATCTCATAATAAATTATAATAAATTAATATATATATTTAAACTAATGAAGGAGAGACAAAGTACTTACACCACCAATTGAACCTAGTTAAACTAATTATGCTTAAGATAATATAATGTTCTTCTTATGGTTGATTTAGTCAAACCTATTTATAGAGAAATGATGTAAACTGAAATTTAATGATTAAATGGTTCCTTCTATAATCTTTTCTAACTCCACATAGATTCAATTATCAATGTACGATCAAGTTCCATGTTAATTTAAACTAAGGGGTATTTGAAGCTTTCCTTTAAATTATAAATTAACTTATAAATAATTTAAAGGATAGAAATTAATTGAATTGATGAAGAGGAAAAGTTTCAAATACCTTTATAAATGAGTTCGAGAATGGGCAACACAATCTTTGCTTATAGAACATCTTGAATCAGTTTACTAAGCATTATGAGTTGACATTTTTTTATACCTATAAAGGTTCCAAAAGGCTTGGTATTTAAATAATTAAATGTGACATGTGTGATGTTAATTATCTTGACATGTCTTATCTACTATAGGTGCTTGACTAGTTATGATTATGGTATTGTGGGTACTAAGCAGTTAAGCATTTAGGTCATCACAATTTTCAATTTAAGGCCTTCTTGAGTTGAAGGTCTAATAACCAGTATTAGAACACAAAAGGGAAATCCATCATATCAAGGTATTATTAACAATATAGTTAATGACTCAAAATAAGATGCACCTAAGTTGGAGAAACGGTTTGTGATAAGCCATCATGATAATGAAATTGATGACTATTGACATCACTTTTAGTAAGGTTGACACCCACCACTTCTTAGACTTAGGATTCAATCTAGGCACTAAGGTTTCCTCACCTAAAGCTACGACACTTCCAATGGTTAAGGGGACACCAACCCAAAGGCTAAAAGACTTGCAAGGCTTCCCTAAGGTAAACCCCAACCCCAACTAGGTCGAACCCAATGACTCCAACTTCAAGCCAGATCTCACATATCAAGCCCAATTGATCATATGATATCCAAAATTCCAAAATTATTCAAACCATACCTAATTGATGTTCAGTTTGACCAACTAATTAAGTTGATCTTATATGACCTATTTGAGCCTAAAGGGCCTAAACCCAAATTCCTCCAAATCATTTGAAATTAAACTTGCCCAAGCACCTTAATACATTATTTGAGCTTAATTGAGGCCTTATTAGAATTCAATTTGGATTAGCTCACTTAGCCCAAGTTGATCCAATTGAACCTTATAAGGCCAAAATCAAATCCAATTTGATCCAAGCCAAATTAAGCCAACCCAAAGCTCCAAAACTTTTTAATTACATATTTGAACATTCATCATGAATAATTAACTTCTAATTTGACCAATTAACCAATTTTACCTAACCTAGCCAAATTTGACTTTAAGAGTCAAATTGAACTAAACTTCAATTCAACCCAAATCAAACCAAACTAATTTCTATAATTACCTCCAAAATGATTGATGATCATGTTCCAACATCCAATTGAAATCAAGTATGTCAATTTGGTTAATTGATCTTTAACCTTATTTAACCCAATTTGACCTAAAGGACTAAATTAGATCAAACATTGATCTAACTCAAATTGGGCCAAGCCAATTATTGCAATCAATCCTAAGACCATTGTTGGTCATGCTCCAATCACCAATTGAACCCAATTAACCAAATTCAACCATACATGAGTTGATCTAATTTGACCTAAAGAGTCAAATTGAACCAACTCTTGATCCTATTCAAGTTGGATTGAATTAATACTTGTAATTAATTTTAAATTGATTATTGAATATTCTTTAATATCAAATTAAAGTCATTTTGATCAACTTAGCCCAATTGACCAACTCAACCCAAATTGACCTAAAGGATCAAATTGAACTATTATCTAATTCAAACCAAATTAAAAAAATTCAAAGCCTACAATCAACTCTAAATGAATAATTGAACAGGACCCAATCTCCAATTATACCCAATTTGGCCAATTTGACTAATTGGTCAACCTGACCCATTTGGCCTATATGCGCCAAATTCAAATCCACTATAAATTAAATATAACTGATCACGAAAAAAATATCTTTAAGGATGCGTTCCACCATCTTTGTGGAATGGGTTGGGAGTATGTTTTCTTGTGAGACATTGATTATTCTATTCAATTTTTCCCTAACATTTATGTTAGGGATTTCTGATCTAGGTTCTACTTATGGACAGTTACCCTCTTACCATAGTAAGAGAGCACTCTCAAATAAAGTTGAAAATATACATATCTTAGTGACATGTAATGGTGTCTCAGAGGTACAGTGTGGTTCAGATAATAGTCTAAAAAGAAATAAGAGTGTAATCCCGATGAAGATCTTATGGTTTTGTCATCTCGGGACTACGTTATTCCAACCTACTAACAATAGAGGGACATAACCATAATGTTTAGAGAATATGATTAGTATCCAACCTCATTTCAAGTATTCCAGGTATACTTAGAATTTTTAGTGTAAGTGGTGTAAGAGTGTTCATGTGATGAGCATATTATAGGCGAATGCGTAGATGTTCACATGGTGAATAATATAAGGTCTAGACTTACATCCCTTTGGAATGCCAAAATTAGGGTTGTCCATAAGGTGGATGGATATGAATTTATTCGCATGGCAAACAAATTATGTGGTGTCTGCGTGGAAAATAGACATATGTTCACATGGTGAATGAATAGGAGATTGGGCTTACATCCCATTATAGAATACCAAAATTATATGAGTGTTTGCATTATAAATGGATAGAAAAACTGGACTTACATCTCTTTGGATTGCCATATAGATGAGTTATCCATATGTTGGGTAGATATAGTAGTGTTTTTATGGCAAATGAATAAAAAATTAAATTTTTATTAGAACTACATAAAATTCTTAATTTAGGGACCCAACACCTCAACGTTGTGATTCAGCACCACAACTTTGTGATAGTGGAGCCTAATGCTTATGTGGAATGACATGGGGGGAAAATGAGCTAGAGGCTCAATGCCTCGGTACTGCGTATATAGTGCAACTGTGCCAGCATTATTGATCCTTTGTTCATTTTAACAGTGTTGTGGCGTCACCTCATAGTGTCACGGCACTGGTCAAGATTTTTGATAGGCATGTAGCATGTTTTAAGGGGAAACGACAACTTCATTTTAATAAGCACCATGATGCTTGGTTCGAGCACTATGGTGCTACGCTCTTTTCATGTGCATCAATTACAAAATTTATTTTAATTAAATATATCTTTTTGATCACTTAATAATCAACTAGATGAGCTGACTAGTGCCTCAGTGCTACATGTCATGTGCGATGCGGTCTTTGAGGTCATGTTATCTTCGAAAGACCGGCGGAACAGCGACGCTAGTTCTAATTTATAAATAAGCCTAGGCTATTAAGGAATTTTCATTCAGTAATCCTTTCTCTTTATAAAATTTCTCTCTCTCCTAGCTCTCTTTGCTTCTTAAGTTTAAATTTTTAATCATTCTCCTTAGAAGATTGATGGGAAAGAAGAGAGAATCCATCAATACAAACTGCTTCATTAGTGCTGCTTGTGAGGAGAGGTATCAGCACACTCTCCTTCACAAGCACCTGAATCTAGAAAGGGGTTTACAGAATCCCAATGGCAACGTGGAGGGGATAATCATAAAGCAATGGTGGATCAAGCTAGCTTATGACAACAACTCATGTATCATCCTAGTGGCATGTGAATTCTTTGCTAACGTACGAGATAACCAGGACAACAAAGCATATGTTCGGGGAAAGCTAGTAAGTTATGACAGTAGTGCTATAAATGCATATTTTTGTCTTCTTAATATTGAGTATGATCAATATCTCTCCTACTACAATGACCATCTTGATTTTGATGAGATCATTCATTTTATTTCTAGCAAAAATGAAAGTGTGCAATGGAAATGATGGGAGGAAATGATTATCAACTTTTCTACTATCGGTATGACAACCACTTCTAAGGCTTGACACTATTTTATTTCTGTCAAGCTTATGCCCTCTAGTAATATTAGTGAGGTTATCAAAGATAGGGCCATCTTAAAATTTTCTATTCAAAAGGGGTTCTCGATTAACATCTGGAAGGTCATTTTTTATTCTATTTGTAATATACTGAAGGGGAGCACTAATGCCTGGTACGACCACCCTTCTCTTATTTATGGTTTATGTGTCACGATGAGTGTAGTAGGAGTGGCCTAATAAGGAGGTACTCTTTTAGAAGGCCCCTCTAATGAAGAGTGTGATTAGGGGATTTAAGAATAAATTTGAAGTGGGAGAGCATACATGTCCTCCCCAATCTAAACCTCGAACTCCCAAATCATTGGTCGAGCAAGTTCAAGAGATTAACAACTAGGTCAGAAAATTGTGAAAGAGGGTGGACAAGAGTAGTCATAGGTAGGAGATGCTGGAATGCAAATTTGACCATCATATAGGTTAATAGTAGATGTAGTTCTCTTACATGACCAAGTTCAACACTGCACTGGTCAACATATTTCAGAATTACCATCTTGCAGATCCTATCAAGCTCTCCTTCCTTACGTTGCCTCAATATCATCCCTGTGTGATTACCCTACCCGTACCAAGCATGGAGGAGGAGGAAGAAGAGGAAGAGGACAATGGAAATGAAAACAACAACTAGTTTCCCCCCATTTATATTTTCCACCTTTTTCTTATTTTTTATGATTGTAATATTTGAGTTTAGTAATAAAATTTCCCCTATTTTATAATTATGTGTTGTGCTTGTATATTATTGTCACTATTGATGCTCTAAGATAAAAGGATAAAAAAATAAAAATGGTAACACATATAAAAAAAGGTCATATCAGGATACAACATCATGATGCTGGTATGCTAACGCCTTAGCGTTGGTGATAGAATGTAGAACCTAACAATTGGGTGCAACGTGGTTGTACTACAACATTGCAGCATTGTGGGATATTATTTTCTCTCCAAAAAAAATTTTTTTTAAGTTTTTTTTCACATACACAAAGGAGACATAGTGCTGCTATACTGTCCCTACAGTGTCATAACACTATGGGATTTTATTTCTTTTTTATCAAAAAATATTCTATGTCATATTCCAAGTGACACATACCTATGGCACCGCAGTGCTAATGCCATGGCGTCGTGGTGCTATCCTATAATTTTACTTGTATTATGGTGATATGGCATCATGACGCTGATGTTATGGCATAGTGGTGCTATGGGATTTTGTTAAAGCCCTCCGACACTAACTCTTGAGCACTCGAGACCCTCTTATATAATATACACGAGCACAACACGGTCTTTGAGGCCAAAATTTGAATTTAAAGTGTGAATCTTTCAAAGAAATTTTAGAAATTTCGACAGTATTTTGCCTCAACAGTGCTAGATTTCAAGATTGCATAGTGTGAAGCACTCTTCTCCCTTATTTCGAATCTAAGATCAATGGAGGGGAGAGGGTTTTTATCTCGTGAGGAAATGAAATTCAATGGCATAGGTCTTCAAATCTTCAAGTTTTCCATGTTGGATCAAAGATCAGCGGTGGGATTTTTATTAAACATATTTTTCAAAAGTAAAATAACATAAATTCTTTACTTGAAGTGAGGGATATTGGAGTGAGGAGCAATCACCAGTGCAAAGAAAGTGGAGTCAAGTGAAAAAAAGATTCCTGAAGTGAAATGCTCACTTCTATTTATAGTAGTGGGCATATAACAATTCCCTCTCAATAGCTAGTGCAGCACCTCAGTGGCAAGATTGCAGTGCCACAGTGCTATACCGTAATTCGATAGTTGGACCAAGCAGTTGTTTCTTCTAGTGCTAGAATCCATATGAGCATGCTGCGATGCTATAGTTAAAATAAAAAATTTATTTTTATTTTATTTTATTTCTTTTGATATTAATAATAATCGATGGTGCTAATGTGTTTTAAGTCCTCACTTGAACACAACAAAATAGCCCTCTAGACTTAATTTGGTCAATTGATCAATTTGACCCAATCAAACTTAAATTGGCCTACATGAGTCAAAATGCACCAAACTCATCCAAATCAAGTTTAAACTCAACCAAACTTGGCATGACTCATCCTCACATATCCCTTGACCAACTCTAGTAGACACAATCCATAGTAAACCTAGTTCAACCCAAACCAAGTGAACTAATGTTTCAAATAAAGTAAAATCCCAAAATAGGATGGTCAAACCCTCCATTTGGCCAAAGTAATCACCTTAGCATGCATTGAATGCTCCCCAACTAACCCAAGCTGACTCAAGGTTGGCTTGTCCAACCATTCACCAAGGTGAGTCTCTCTCAACTTAGGCAGTCCTTAGTTGACTAACCATGGGCTATCTCATTAGTCCAGAGTTGGTTGTGGCCCTATTCATTGTCTGACCAAGTACAATGGCCTGAACTAACCCTTAATTACTTTTCTGATTGACTTAAAATTTTTAAGGGACATTCTTGATGATGCCCCTCACCTCCCAAATTATTTTTAGTCAATTTGATTAACCAATTAATAATAATTATTTCTTAAGTATAAGTTAGTAAATACCCCCTAATTATTTAACTATAAAAATTACAAAAAAAAATGATTAAATGGGTCCTTAATGTCAATCATCCATGATTAACATCCTAAAAATTTTCAAATCTCTAATCATAATAATTTTAAGAAATCACACTTTATGGCACTTAATTAATTAAATAATTCAATTAATTGACCTATAATAAGGAAAATTCATAATTAGTTATCTATCACTCTACAAATTATAAATGAACATTTCATGGATTCACTTAGGTGATGATTAGTGAATGAAATCAAAATCTTCTTTGAAATATTTTGAGTGTAATTATCTAATCACTAAAATATTAATTAATATAATTAATCACTTTTTTAGGTCCAAATGACTTAGGATTTTTGCTATGTATTTTTTACTTTTGAAATTTTCTTTAGATTTTGGGCTTATTGATTGTGATTAACTAATTTCTATGGTCTCTTAAGTATTAATTGGATAAAATATTTATGAAATTTAATTAATTCAAAAACTCATCATTCCATCTCTTAAATCCAATTAATAACTAGTGGACATGAAAGGGGGAAGTCCATCATTTAATTTCTCTTTTATAGGCCTAACTAAATACAAATGATATATATTAATTAAAAAGTGTTAATTAGACTTAAATGGCATTATGTTCATGTGGAAGATCATAGGGTTTAATACCCTAAGTTGTCACTTCATGATATTTATTTGATTTCCTCCCTTCAATTATGAATATATAGCTAATTCACACTTATGTTTAAAGATAAAATCATTCACACTTATGCTTAAAATTAAATCTTCTATGTGTATGATGTATAAGTGATATGATCACCATCAAACCAAGAAATAATATTCTTATTATCTAAGTTAAATTTAGAATTAATTGAAATAAATGAAACCCATATGCATAATTCATATGTAATATACACTTCTTAAAGGTATATAGTCTGTTCGCAAGAGGTCTTGGATAGATATCTTATGTCCCTAATTTAACAATTGTATGTACCTAAAAGTTATTTTTGATCATTTCTATATTAAAAGAATGTATATTACCTTAGGGAAATAAATTATTAAAATGATGAGATAGATATATAATTACTTTAAAAAGAATGACAAAAATATGATCATTTCAAAATGAGATATTAAAATAATGAAGTAAACATGCAATTATGAATTATTAAAATAATAAAAGAAACATGTAGTTATTTTAAAATGAATCATTAAAATTTATAAAATAAATACATAATTATGAATTATTAAGATAATAAATACATAGTTATTTAAAATAAATTATTAAAATAATAAAATGAACAAATGTTTATTTAAGGATGATTTATTAGAGTGGTAGGGTAAATACATAATTATTTTGAAATGGAATACTAAAGTGATAGAATAAACGTATTATTACTTTAAAAAAATGAAAGATGAAATATTTAAAATGATAAAAAGAATACTTCAAATAAGAATTAACAATTAAAGTGATAAAGAGTTGAAGGATATCATCAAGTAAGTCACCCCGCATGAATATTAGTCTAAAAGTGTTTTCTCGTGAAGATATAAGTCAAATTAAGTTTGATCCTAACATAAAGATTAATAAAAGTCTTAACGCTTCATTAAGAAGGACTAAAAAATCATAAATATATATTTAGATTTAACCTTAGGGTAGAGTATTGAAAAGAAGTAAATCTCATTCTAAGTGAGAGTTATGAACTTTCATACTTTTTAAAACACTAATGTCAATTTAAACAAAATTAAACTTGTAAAAATGAAATATCACTTCTGAAATCACTAATCATTTGAATCAAAATCACCCCTTTGGTTAGCTACTTAACCCTATCATTTAATTTGTCACTTAATTATTAAAACCTAACTTTGCCATACCACACCAACCTAAAATACACATATTAGATTGATAAGTCACCAATCATAGACTTAAGTTAGGTTAGTGCTCTATTATGATGTATTGATTTTTTTTCTTAGTGGTATAATATTTTAAACTAGATGTTAGGATTATTTGTGTATTAGTCTAGACGGTAAGACATTGTTTAGTATACTACAAATATTTTCTATAGGGGTTGTGCTTAATTAAAAAGAGCTACTATAATGATAAAATAAGTTAAATATTTTTGCTCGCAGGTGCTGCTTGCCACTTTAGCATAGCTCATTAGGATAGGTGGGCTTAGCATCCATGGGTGCTAAGTCTAATTCTATGATATATGATTGCTTGGTGTATATATTGTTATAAACCTTTTTTCAAAACTTCTTTTAACTTTTAATGTAAATTTGTAGGATTAGGATTGATAAGCGAGTCTAAAAGGCATATACTTTGGAGGCCTTGTAATACTTGGAGGATCCAATACATGAAAGACAGGTTAAGATAAAAGCCCTCATGGCTTACTTTAATTTTATTCATGAAAATGCAATTCAAGTTGTATAAGTGTTGAGCTCAACAACCCACCTTTTTTCTTTTTCAGAGTGTATAGCAAAACCCAATCACATCGACCTTTCATTATTCTTTTAATTTGATTGAATATTTATCGTGCTTACTTTAATTACTCTATAGAGATGACATGCTTTTTTAGGTTTCTTTAAGTGTGATAATTGTTGTGTGTGGCTTGGATATTATGAAGTTCTTTAGGACTTTTTTAAATAATCAACTTTATCTTAAAATCAATAAAACTGATAACCTCACTATAAAACCATATGAATTAATCAATAAAATTGATTTAGACATCTAGGTTTGTGATGAATGCGTGTAACATCATGCATGCATATTATCTTCTTTCTTGAATATAAGGGATCTTCACTCATTATTTGATAAGGGGAGTGCAAGACCATTAATAATAACCCCTTGAGTGAAGAAGACATTTCTCATGGATTGACCCATAACTTAATTTCATTATGCATATAAGAATACTTGTCCGCCAAACGTGAGTCAAATTAATGAGTCAAAAAATAAATAAAATATGTAATTATTATTACATTAGTCAGGCATATTTTCATATGAATCATGATCTAGGCTCTTATAAAGTGAGTTTAGGGTATTAGACTCTTTTCTAATAAATAATAGCCTAACTATATTACATTCATAAGGCTTGGCCACATGATTTTAAAGCATAGGAGGTATTAGCTGGCAACCACTCCAGATGATTGTAAGTCTAAAAGAGTCAGGATGGGTTCACTCTCTATAGTGCAAGTGAACCAACGCAGCTCAATTTTTCTTGAGTAAAATTAAGTCAAGCTTTTAGCTTATGCTAAAGCACTTTAGACATTAGTTAGAGGTAGCTCATTTCTATTTTTATACAAATATAAATCCTCACTTCTTAGGCATTTTCATAATATTGTGCTGTTGGAGCATAAGTCATAGCTATCTAATAAAATGTCAACTTAAATAACCATAATTTTTATTTTTAAAAATATAAAGCCTCGCCATAAGATAGATTAAAGTGCTCACTAGGCTTCTTAGTATTATTAGTGCTTCTTATTTATCTTTCTTTGGACTCTATGAATAACTCTTCTAGTTTGAGCTTTCTAACTTGCTTTTAAAATTACCAATATGTTGATATTAAACTTTAAAATCAATAGCATGTTAGCTAATAACTTTAATCAAGAGTTTTCTTATGAGATTCATGTCCCCAAAGATGTAATTAACTATAGGAGCTTACCCTATAAGGAACTTAAGAACATGGATTGAAATAAATCTTGTTTTATTTCATCCATATAAAGTAGAAGAAAAATCTCTAATACACATAAACCCATCAGCTTTAAGAGTTCTTATTAGATGATTGAGTATATTGTAGGGTGATATCTCTATCTTTCGAGATTGTATATCATTCCTTGATATCATACTCGATCATTTCAATAAGTACCCTTGTATGATCTACGTGGTGTCCTCCCATCAATTTTAAACACCATAATAATTTGACCAGGTGTTAGTTAAAGGACTTTTGGATTGTGATTTTAAAGTAAGTAGTTTAAGATCTTAAGGGACCTACAACTAACCAAATTGATAGTAAGACGTAAGTAGTTTAAGGTTTTATAATGATTGTATCATTGAAGGTCATAAGAATACTAAGTAGTTTATGGTTTTATAATAACCAACTAGTTTAATGTCTTATGAGAACTAACACCATAATAATATAAAGGCTTAGTTTGCTTTTATATCAATCCCCTAAGCTAATAGTTTACAAAGCTGTAAATAAAAGGTGGTTTTTAATTTTTTTGATGGCCTTCTAAGGCTATGATTTATTTAGTTGGTAATAAAGCATTGGTGTTAGTTTTATAAGAGCATTCTTGATTGACAAATCACTTAATTGGTGATAAAAAAATAGTTTATAGAATTTTTATATTGCCAATATGTAAACAAGTAATGAAGCACATAGATTGGAATAAAATATGTCAAATTGTTATTAATAATAAGGTAGCTTATGACTTTACATAAGATGGCACCATGAATGTATGAATTGAATAACATTAAGCTATGTTAGTATTGAAGCTAATAATTTGACAAGAAATAATGGTAGTCTGAAGCCTTTTTAAGCTAATAATTTACTAGTTTAGTAATAAACTATGTACAAATAGAGGTACTTATGGGGAAAATTTATGACACCGCATAGGATTTAGGAATTTCTTATTTGGATTATCAAATGCATCATTAAGGAGTAAACATATTATCTCAAAAGAAAAATATATTATCTTATAATGGATTCGATCATTTAATAAAAAACTTATAAGGCTAATTAGTCTTTCATGTACTAGAGAGTTTTCCCCTAAACTTCATGGGATGTAGAGTAGGGTTTATTTTAAACAAGGTTCATGATTCTCTATAATCCCTTATAGTGAATTACATCTTAGGAATGAAATATCTCTTCCTAAGAATACTCTCAATTTAAAAAATAAGCCATTATTTCTTGAATTTCTATGCTAGTTTTCAAAGGAAATGATATTTGGAATTTCAATAGGAATGATCCAAAGTGGAAAGACTTATTATTGGAAGCTAGTCAAGATTAAATAGGAAATGCTTGTTGATACTAAGATTCCTAATTGGCATTTCAACTATCCTACCATTGGGCTTGAAATTTTAAGATTTAATTTATATTTTAAGTTGACATTTTCTTAGAAATCTAGGGCTTAGATTCTAGTAGGATAAGGCTGCAAAATACTTAGGGTTGAAGGCTTACTCTAAAATGATGCTTCAAATCTTAAATCTATAAGTACTTCTGACACAAGTCAGATGCTCAACCTAGTTTCGCTTCTAGGAATTATCATTTATTCCTCTCACTTGAGGGAATAGACCTATCCCTGACTCTTCTAGACTTATAACCCACCTCTGCCCCTAACACCAGATAGCACATTTTTCCATCCATGCACAAGTCTCATGTATGCAAGATGGTTAGACAATTGTATTTTTTAGAAATGGAATCTAAGAACTTAGACTCACTCTCTAATTTCTAGGATCATGTAAGGTATGAAATGCACATAACTAATGCACATTTTTTAGCTTTTAAATATTTTGACTCATGATTCATTTGAGATCTTGGGTATTCACTTTTATTCCTAAATTTCATACAATTAGAATTGGTTATGGGATAAATCATTAGAAGAAAGCAAACTTTCCCAAGAAGGCGATCATCCTCATAGGTTAGATGCCCCTTATGTGCAATGGGTGAAGTATCCAATTCAAGAGTTTAGAGCAATATGATTGCATGATTTGCAAGAATTAATTAATTCTAGTTGATTTTAGGTTATTCATAGGGCTTTAATTTATATGAAGTTTTAAGTTTCTTTATTTTTGTGTTTGAGTTGATTAGATTTAAGTTGGGTAGAAAATTTAGTTTTCTTTAAGAGCTTAATCGTCCAGACATTCATCACAGGAAACACTGTACATAAAGAAACCTAGAAAATAAAGTTGATTCTATTACACACCCAAAATAAATCAAGCCAATTTTAAATTAAAAAAGGCCAATGTGGTTGGGTGCTGTACACCCCAGAAGAAATAGAAAATGGGCAGCTGATCTCTACCCTTATATAGCCCAACCTAGAACTATAGTTTAGATCTATGGGTCTTTTTTTCAAGATCGTCTCCTTCTTCAAGGACCTCCATTGGGTTTCATAGGGGACCTCTTCACCCATCTGCTGGTAAGGTTAGCTTTTTCTAATCCAAAATCCTATAGATCCTGACATAATTCTAAGCTTAAATTTTTATTTTAAATTCAAAAATAAATCCTAAGCTCTACAAAATAGATGTTAAAAAAATACAAATAAAATATAATAGTTATATTTTACAAATATACGAGCTTAACATTAGCTACTTGCTAAGCCCACTTGTCCTATTGGGCTATGCTAAGAAATTATTCAACACTTGCAAGAAAAAAGTAATTTTATAATTTATTTATGATGGCAGTCTCATTTAGTATAGTATCCTGCAGAAGATAATGTTAATTTTAAAAATAACATCCTACCATGTAGATTAGCGATAATCAATCCTAGCCATCCAGTCTAAAATAATACAACATAAAATAATAAAAAGGCATTCTACATCAAAACACCATAAAATATCATAGGAAATCACAGAAAACCTAACCTAAGTCTAGGTTCCATGACCTAATGATCTAGTGTGTGAAGAATGGGGGTTTGTGTGGCAAGACGTTGCTAGGCCTTGTTAGTTTCAAGTTTTAATTTAGGTTCCCAATTTAATTTGATTTTTTATAACTTGTTTAATTTTCAAAATCTAGCTTCATAGGTACGTGTCATTGTTATACCGGAGATTTGAGGTATCAAGACCTCATTTAGACCAGTTGCCCTACAACCTCTGGTGTCTAGACTATATTCCATATGATGCTAATTATAAAAAAATTATTTTAATTCTTTTTACTTCTTTTAGTTTTAAAATTAGTTTAATTTACCAAGGGTGGTTTCTCTCTAAGTGATTTAATGATTTACAACTTTGTGTCCATTTTAGGTACATTTTATATTAAAGTAAGATTAGGTATTCAAGAATGAAGAATACAATAAGTTTTATTTTGGATGAAACCCATTCTATGCAACATCCTAAATTCTAATAAGATAAAGTCTTCATCCTAAGATGAAGATTCATCTAAAAGTCCAACCTAGATCCTAAGTATCTTAGTTAATTCCTTTTAGATTCATTTAGATGATTTGATTTAAATTAAGTTTGTGATTTTCATTCTTTTGAAATTTGATTCTTATTTTAATTTCTTTTTGATTTGATTTATTTTTCATTCCTTTTGTTAATGTTCATATTTGATATTTATTTGTGTTTAATGTGTATGTTCAATATGTCAATTTAAACATATTTAAATTATTATGTCTCACACTTTTCCACTTTGTTCAATATTATTGGTATGCTTTAGTTTAGATTAAACCTTTATGTTTGATTTCATTGACTTAATGTTTTATCTTTTGACTTTATGTTTCATTAAGTTATATTCATTTTATTTGTTTATTTAATTTTGGAATAATTTAGTTAACTTATTACATTTAGATGTATGTATCATGTTTATTTCAAAGTTGAATTCATTTGTTCATTTTGTTGATGTTTATTAACTTAAGTAAATTTACATCCAATCTTAAGTTTAACATTATTCAAAATTGGTATCATCTTGAATTGATCATTCAAATTTTATTACTTTTAATTTCTCTTATTTCAATTCATTCTTTTCATTAGTTTTTCCAATGCTTATTAATGAACTTCGATTAAGATGATTAATTCTAATTTATGTATTATGAAATAGTTCAATTTACTTCAATCAACTTAATGGGAATAATGATTATGTTATTTTAAAAGTTCTTTTTTTTATCATTTAACATAATGTGATTTCCCTTATTCAGCATGACTTAAGAAGTTTAAGAAGAGTCATTATTATTTTTTATGTGAATCAAGCTTACCCAAAGTTATTTTAACTCTTATGTTATTTTAAATTCAATTAATCATAATCTTCCACATTTACATTTGTAGCCATTTTATTCCTTAATCTAAATGGCCTTAATGCATCTATCTTTATGGATTATAAAGTTAGGTCTTCAATTTATTAATGGTTATTAATTATGTTTAATTCATTTTCCACATTTCATTGCTTGGACATTTTTATTTAAATGTTTTAATGTCAATTATGATGTTTTAAGTTTATATTATGGATTTTGTAATCTTTGTGATTTTTTTATTTATTATTTCCATTAAATTGATAGAGACTTGGAAATTCAAGAATTTCCAATCCAAAAGTCAATTGGGTATGACATTTTTATGGAAAGTGGGGTTCCTTGCCAATTTAATTTTCTAAAATTTCACATTAATCAAATGTCTAATTGGGATTAATTAAAGTTTTAATTATTGCATTAAAACCTAAATTAAGCTTAATTTAATGTGGATCATTTAGGGGTTTTATTTTTCTATGATTTCCCACTTGAATATGCATTCATAGAGGGTTTATTCATAAATTTTGAAGTTCTGGTTGATTTAATATGATTTTTCTAAGTTCATGTTAATTAATTAAATTAACTAATTCAATTAAATGCCAAATTAAGTGATCTTGTGATTCATTAGGTTTTAGTGGATTTCAATGGGTTTTAGTGATGTATTTAAGTTCATTAGGGTGTATTATGATATTTTGGATCATTGTCAAATATTTCCTAATATAATTAAGTAATCTTTAATTTATTTTTATTAAAATCAAGGTTTATAATTGAAATTTTCATATATTTAGATTTAGTGTTCAATAAATTATGAAAAATTCACCCAATATGTATCTTAACACCAAATTCAATTCCTCAAAGTATCAAATCATTTTGATCAATGGTTTAGGATTAATTTAGGTTTGAAATTTTTAATTCAAACCTAAATTAATGCAAAAAGACCCAAAAAATTGATTGGAGATTTTAATTTTTTATGGATTCCTCTCATTGAGAGGAATTCATAGAACCCTTATTTGCATTTTTTGGATTTATATTTTATTTTCTATAACTTTTGAAATTTTTGGCATTTTTCTTTAATTTTTAAATTTGGAAAACCCTGAATTTCATCTTAACCTTGTCGGATGCAGCACCCCAGTATTTTGTCCACATGGGATCTACATAGATTTCATGTCAAAATGGCAGCGCACATGGGATAATTACGGGCCAGCCCATTGAAGATCGAACGGCTCTAATCATTCCATGATTTTCTTAAGAGATTTAATCAAATGATCTACTTAAATCTCGGTCGTCTGTTACGGCAGAGATTACACCTCCTTATGTGATAATGAGAGCCGAGAGCTGTCCGTCAAATCGAGGAAATTTCCAATGATCCTTGTTGAAATCGCTCGATTTCACTTCTAAAATGATCAATGAACTAAAATGAAGGGATTTATATGGTTTGGTCTCCCTTGAGATAAACTTCCTTCAAAAAGGACCAAAAACAAAAGCTTAAGGGGTGGCTTTAATGGCGTACCTCGATTCCGGCAATCTCCGATGATGGGGTTGACTCCAATAGCTTTGGAATGGTGCGACAAAGCTGTGGGAAGAAGTAATTTGGGTTGCCTCCTCATGGATCAGCCTCTAAACCAATGCACAAATGGATTCTAGTGAGCTTGGTTATTCTTCGGCTTCCCGGTAGTGTGGAGATCGGGGTATGGGTGCACTCAACTTCATTTCACTCAAGGAACATGGTGGAACACTCAATTTTTTTTCTGAGGAACTCTCTAGCTTAACTTGCTATTAGAGGTCGAAAGCCTCTTATGTTTTTATTCTCCTTATTGGTCTCCCATGGCTATTTGATGTCCTTGGAGGCTAGCTCTAAGGATCGTTAGATGTTTAATAGCTGTCAAAGGCTGGAGAGGTGGAATGCTAAGACAATGAGGGATTGGGCAAATTGGATTTGGCTTCATGCAATCCCTCTTTTCCATGGCATATTCCATCATTTTGGTTTGACTTGGGTTTAATTAGGCTGCTTAAAATTGGTTTTTAATCATCCTAAATTCATTTTAAGATGTGTTTGAGTGCATTCCAAGGGATTGGGTTTGAACTTGGGTTCAATTTTGCTATTTAAGTAATTTTTTATTTATGTTAATCTAACTTAGTCCATTGAATGGATTAACATTAGATTAATGCTTCAATTACATCAATTCAATTATTTGTGATGTTCCCAATTAATGAATTACATAGAATTTCCAAATATTTATTGGTTAATTCCATGTTATATCCATTATAGTTCAAGTGAACTTGGGTTGGATTGGAATAAGTCAAATGGCTTATTTTCTCAATTATAATGTATTTTCTTTTCAATTATGTTGATCCAAGGATTTGGAATTCATTGGATCAATCAATTTCATTTACTTAAGGTTTAAAACCCAATTTGGTCCACCTTGGTCTTATGGGTTAAGCTTGGGTTAGGTTTGAATTTGAATGAGTTAAATGACCAACTTTGACCCAATTAGAATATTTTTTAAACTCTGAGCATGCTTAAGCACATGTGTAAGATGATTTGGAGAGATTGATTTCATTTAGTTGAATTTAATTTTAATTTTGACCCATTTAGCTCACATTGGACTTAATGGGTAAAGTTTGGGTTCATTTGGGGCAAATGACCAAATTGGTCAAATTTGACTGAATGATGGGTTGAATTATGTTTTATTATCATTTCCAAATGATTTTGGACAATTAATTTGGGTTAATTTTGGTTTAATTTGGATTTGAATCCCATATGATTAATTTAGGCCCATTCAGCTTAAATGACCTATTTAGCCTAATTATGGCCGTATTGAATTTCTATTTCTTAAAATTATATTTAAACATGAATATATTATCATTTAGATCATTTGGGATGATTTTATTTGGTCAAATTTTGGTGGGTTGATCTTTGACTTGGTGAGACCCACCTAAGTCAAACCTATGTTAAATGGGTTGGCCATTTTTTTGACATTAGTTTATATTTGGATTTATTTATGATTTTAATTTGATTTCATGGTTTTATTTGATTTTGATTTGCCTTTATTTTAATTTAGTTTGAATTTATTTAAGTTTAAATGATTTTAGGACAAAATAAGGTAATTAGGTTAATTACCCTATTCACATTAATCTAAGTTCAAGTGTCTTTAGATTTCAATTTTTCTTAGGTTTGGATTTGAATTTGGTCTAGGTTTATCCTATCTTGTTGAGTTGGATTAGATTCTAGAAAGGTGCATTAGGCTACTAAGTGGAGTGTCCTTGGTATCTAATTAGGAGATTCCTAATCTAGGATTAGTTATCCTAATTACTATTTTTAGAAGTAATGTCAACCTCAACCAAAAATAAGGTCAATAGTATTCTGTTAGGAAGATAATTATATTAAGCTATCATTAATGATGAAGTTGATGACTTAATATAAGGCAAAGCTAATTTAAGGCTTTTCTAAGTTGATGATCTATTAGGTTAATGATAGAGCATAGAGGGATGAAGGTGTTGCATTAAAAAGACAATCATACTTTTTTGATGATGAAGAAAAGAAACAAACATTGGTAAAGATTAGTTTAAGGTATCTTAGGGCGGATGTCCTAACAAACAAATAGTAAATCATAAAAAGGTTCATTGTTGCAAGTTGTTGTCAGTAGTATAGCAAATAACTCAATGCAGGTTAGTGTCTTGGTGGCATAAATATGGCTTGGATAGTTTAAGGCCTTTTCAACTTAATGATTTATCTTAATATCAATTGAACATAAAATATATACTCCAGTATGAAAACATATTGTTTTTTTGCTATCACTAATAATAAGGCCAATGGCTTGACATGAAGATAAGTAATTTAAGTCCTTTTCAAGTAGGCAATTTCACAAGTTAATGGTAAAATGTAAGGAAGGGTGATCATGCTAAGCTATCATCTACAAACAACCTAATTATTCAGTGTGAAAAAGGTTAGTTTAAGGAATTTCTACAATAAGTTATCATTCTTTGAATGATAGCTTATTGGGTGATAATAAGGCATAAAATGTATACACCATTTCATGGAGTGCGAGCCTAAGGATAAACCTTGAATTTTTTTTCATAGGTAGCTCCAAGAGATGTTCAATAAGATATGAGAGGACTTGAATAAGATTTTTATATAATGGATCTAAAAGAAGACCCTAGTTATGAGTTAGTCAAGTAAGGTGTAGTCAAAACTTAAATATATTAGACCTAACTTTAGGTTTTAAGCATAGATGATGTAAGTGGCTACATTTCTTGAAATCACTTGAAAACCTTATGAAAATGTGCATAAATATGTCTTAAAAAGCTTTATAATGTTTAGATACCTTTTCAATAATTTTAAGCATTTAGAACAAAATAAGGTCTAGGTAAATCAATAGCCTAAGGTGAGTCAGTTGGCTTTAGGAAATGGATTTATGATTTGAAAAATAATGAAAAAAAAAATCATTGGTGGTAAATAAAATTGTCTATATTAGATCTAACATTTAATTCAAATTTTACATTGTTTTCATTAACAAAATAACCAAGGAACAAGACTAGATGGTATTTAGCGCCTCTTTAGGTGACTACTTTAAAGGAGGATAGAGAATATATGGAGGCATAAAGGGAGGTGAGATGTAAAACTTTACTTTAAACTTTAAAAGATTGTTAGAAAACTAAATAAATTATTACCGACCAAATTGGAGGTTTAAGGAAGACCACCAAGTCTCATTTTGTATTGATTTGCCAGCAAGCCTCCACACCTTTGAAATAATTCAAATTCTGGTTTCCAATAACAATATTTCCCCATTCATCCATCAAATAAAAAAATGAATATAACTTTATAAATGTTAATACCAAATAAAAAGAAAGAAAAGTAAGAGGAGGAAGAGGGTGGCCCATGCTTTTTTTAGCTTCCATTAAATCAGTTAATTCTATGGCTATATGTGATAGAGGTCAATAGGCAAGAGATATTAGTACGAGAAAAGATATGCTACTAAGTAACATCTAAGAAGTGGACTAATTTATTATGTAGGGACTAACTCTATAGGCCCCTTTTCACCACTATTTGATAATTGCTACTTTCTAGAGGATATTGACTATATCTCCATGTAGGTAAAAATTGTTGCCCTTATGATTAATGATGAAAAAGTGATAAAATTTTTTGAAGAAAAATATTTTATAAGATTTGGCATACCCAAGGTGATAATCAGTGATAAAGATGGCATTTTTGTAATAAATAGTTAAATGTTCTACTAAAAATGTATGGTCCAATACAAAATTCTTATAAGAACCCTGAAATATGTGACCAAGTTAAAATCTCCAACGGTGAGCTTAAATGGATTTTTAAGCAAATTGTTAGTAACAACATAAAGAATTGATTTTTGATACAAGATAACACATTTTGGGCATGTTGAACTGCCTATAAAACGCATATACACATGTCACCCTTATAGTGAAATTAGAGCATAAAGCATTTTGGCCATCAAAAAGCTTAATTTGATATGTGTGGTGTAAAAGAGAAAAGACAACTACAGCTAATTATGATTGATAAATCTAGGAGTGCTTCATACAAAAATGTCGAACCATATAATAAAAGAATAGAAGTATGACATTATAAACATATTTAATAGAAAAAAATTATGCATGTCTATAAAGTGTTATTGTATAAGTTAAAGGCTTAAAACTATTCCTAGGCAAATTAAAGTCTAAGTGGTTGAAGTCATTCATGGTAAATAAAGTTTACTCTTATGAAGCAATTAACATCTATCTTAAACAATAAGTTTATTTCAAATTAAATGGACAATAGTTAAAACCATTCCATGAAGTGGATGCTCAAATCACTCTATTAAAATCCTATTAAAGGACATTGTGATTCTGAGTGTAGATATTTTGTCAGACTAAGGAGGTTAAACTATGCACTTATTAGGAGTCAATATAATATTTTTAAAATTTTCATTTAGTTCCTATACCTATTTATTATTTTATAAAAAATTAGTTATTTTTAAACTGAATATTATGGAAAGAAGACCAACATAGGCAATTTTAGCTATAGTAATTTTAGAAGAGGAGATCGATGTGTAACACCTCTCTTATATGGAAGTTTCTATCCATTATTTTTTGTTCATTTTTATTACTAACTTCATAGTTTTAGCCTATGTAAGGGGTGGATTTCTAATTTACATCTTTTACTAGTCTTACTAAATGCTATTTATTGGACTTCTTTTAGTTTGACTCTTGTTATCCTGGTATTATGGAAGAATGGAGATGTCAGAAATTTATTTATGCTATTTTTACTTTATTTGTTACAAATTTTTTGTTCAATTACATTTTATTTTATAGTTGTTATGTTTTTTTTATTGTTGTTTTCTTAGGAAAAAGGAATATACATGTATTTAAGCTTTAGTTGCTTGCTACTTTTCCTATACTAATCAATAATTTTTATTGAATAAATACTATTTTTAGTACACTACTAACTATTTAAGAAAATTTTGATTAGATAAGTAACTTTAATTATTATTATTATAAAATTTTAAACTTATTTAGAAACTTGAAATTAATTTATTATATAGCCCATTAATTCTTAATCATTATGAACCTATATTTTTTTAGTATAAATTATGTAATACATATGTTTCTGATTTGAGCACATAAGAAATCATTTTAATTGTAATATTTAGATTACATAAGTAAATAAAAAAAGTATTTATGTAGCCACACAAAAAAGTAAAAGTTGTAAATTTATGAGAAAGAAAAGGATTGTGAGTTGGGTATATCTAACATTTTAAAAAAGGATGGGATCTATCGTTAAAAAAAAGGATGTGAGTTAAGCACATGAAAACAATGAAAGAAAAATGTAAACACACTGTGATAATGATTTAAGCACATGAAAATAGGCCTCATAGACTAGAAAAATATAAGTACTTAGTATGAGGAAAAGTATATTAATAGAATGATATAGTATTTATAATATATTTCTTAATAGTAGATTGGAAGAGGATCCTAATAAAATTTTCATCTTTCATTCAAACTCATGGTAAATATTTATTTCTTAGCATATCATGAAGTTAATTAAGAAAATCAAAAGAATGTGTACCCAATCTCCTAAATATATTAAGCTCCCTTTGGTTAGTTACACTCGCGAATACCTCTAAGAGAAGCTCTTGATAAATAGAAATATGCTTTTATTTTTTATTCTATTTTTTAAGTTTTTAAAAAAATTATCATGATTTAATAATAATTATCATAATAAAGTAATCTATATGTTGGGTATCAATTCATAAGGTAAACGGTGAGTCACCATAACCAAACGAGATGATGACCTAATATACAAAAATCATATATGGCAATAATCACTGAATAATCAAAAACTTAACAAGGAGTACAATGAGCTTAAGAGTGTAAATAAATATGAGAAAGAGATCTTTGAAAAGGTAGAAATAATCTTAGATTGAATTTCATGGATCTATCATCCCAAGCTCTCAAGCTTAAGGTTATTTAATCTTGAAAGATAGTCGACACAATCCAAACATGAGAATTTTTGTTAATAACCATGAATTATATCTTATAGAGTAAGTTTCATGACATCCTATTCACTTAAAATATCAACCTAGCCTTCTAGAAGGATAACTACTCAGAGCTAGCTGTCAAAATTACAATACAACACCACGACACTAAGATCTTGGCATTGGCCTGACTATTAAGGAATAGTTACAAAACACTATTCGTGTCCCTTTGTTTCTTCTTCTCTCTCACTCTCCAACAACTCCTACTCTCACTCCACTCCAACTCTATGCTCATGCTCCAAGTGATCTTCTTTTGTTCCGAGATTCTCTATTTGCTTCAATTAAAAGATTTATGCCATTTATTTTTAAAAAAGCATGTTAAATCATAATCCCACTGTTGATCTTATATTCGATGAGGAAAAGAAGATTGGATATTTAATGACCTCTACTATTGAACTTCGTTCAGGTGCGACATAAAAACCCCTCCCATTCGTCGGCCTTAGATCCAGAATAAAAGAGAATAGTGCATCGCACTATGACTTTAAATCTAGCACTACTAAGGCGAAATGCTATTAAATTTTCTAAAAAATTTCCTTAAATCTCACAAGAAACTCAATTTCTAACTCACAGTGCCTCGACACTGAATATCAGTGCTGCAACATTTTGCACTTGGGTAATCTTATTATAAAGTGCAACACCACGATGCCCCAGAACTAGTGCTTCGATGCTTTATCAAAATCGCCCTAGTGTTGTAGAATCTGCACTACGGTGTCATGCTTACTTAGCACTGGAAATATAACTTAGCATATTCTCTGATAAAAAATGCATAATATCCCCCAGTGTTGCAGTGTCATAGGACCAGCACCTCAGTGTTATATCTCCCTAACACAAGTAAAAAGGACTTACTACTAGGATCTCATCAAAATAGGATAATCATTATAATAAACAAGATATTAATTGTAATCAATATCTTAGAGATTGTAATATGAATTAATAGAACTACTATCGAAATATACAAGTTTCCCCCAAATGTATGTTTTATTATCCTGGCTCTCCCGTGCTTTCACGAAAAACTTGCCCACCACCGAGACAATGTACAAACTTTTATCACAAGCTAGCTTGGCTCAGACTAATCATAGGATCACCCCTTCGACACTACCGCCAGGATCTTTGAAGCTCCTCTCTGAGATCAAGTGTTTATGGATGAGGGCATGTTGATACCACTCTTTGGCATCAACGCTAATGAATCTGTTGGCATTATTGGATGCCCTCTTCCTGCTCACTACCCTTCTGAGAGGCATGATGATAATGTTAACTACAAAGAAGAATATAGCTGAGAGAGAGAAAAGAAATCTTTAACGAGAGAGACCAGTAAATGAAAATTATTAATAGCTTTAGGTCCTATTTATAAATCAAACCCACTATCGATGTGCCCAAACATGGCATCGGCGAGTTCGAAGATAGCCCATGACATCCACATGCACCACCAGGCACGTCAATCCGCTACGTGTGGTCAAAAAGATAAATTTAATTATAATAAATTTTATAACTAATGCATATGAAAAGCATTACAGTGCAGTGATGTGCTGCTCTGACTGAGTATCGTAAATTAAAATGAGGCTATCATTTCTCCTTTAATTGATTGTACAACTGTCAGAAATCTTGACTGGCACCATAGTGCTATAAGGAAATGCTACAACACTATTCAAATGATCAAAATTGACAATAATGCTAGTGTCATGACACTACCCATGTAGCATTGAGCCGTTGGGCCTCACAGTTCATATGTACACCTTTCATATGAGACTATCGCCTAAGCAGTGGCGCCTAGGCACCATATCCCAATGACTTGGCGCTACCCCCTCAAATAAAAATATAATTATAATAAAAATCTTCAACCTTAATTCAAGCATTCTAAAATGGTATGTAAGTCCAGTATACATTCAGCATGCGAACACCCCATAATTCATTCACCACTCAAACAAAATTCATATATGTCCACTATGTAAATAACCTTAATTTTTTGCATTCCAAAGGGGCTAAGCCTAACTTTCTATTCGTTCACCATTTGAATATTTGCATGTTTGCCATACAAACACCACATAATTTATTCATTATGTCAATAAATTCATATATGTTCACCATATGGATGACCCTAATTTAGGCATTCCAAATGGATGTAAGCCCAGCTTTTTATCTGGTTACCATGTGAACATCATGGCAAACACCCCATAATTCATTCACCACGTGAACAAATTCATATTTGTCTACCATGTGTTTAACCCTAATTTTGGCATTCTAAAGAGATGTAAGCCCAACCTTCTATTCATTCACCATGTGAACATTTGTCCATTCGCCATGCGAACACCTTATAATCTGTTCACCACTTGAATACTCTTACATCATTTACACTAAAACTCTAAGTCTACTCGAGATACCTGAAATGAGGCAACCCATGGCTGCTTATCAGATTCTCTGTACATTACAGCTATATGCCTCTAATGTTGGCTGATTAAAATAATGTAATCTCAGGATGTCAGAGCCATGGGATCTTGATCGGGATTACATTCCTATTTCTTTTTAAATGGTCATCTGAACCATACTATACCTCTAAGTGACCAATGCATATCATATAGATATATTTGTTTTCAACCATAATTGAGAGTGCTCTCTTGCTACAGTAAGAGAGGAAATTAATTATGGAGGCTTGCATCCATAAGAAGTAAAACTCATATCTAAATAAACCCTAACATGTTGTTAGGAGAAATTTGGTTGAATATATATCAATCTGGCTCATGACTAACATACTCCCCCTCTCATCCAAAGATGGAGGAGTGCATCCTCAAAAATGTTTTTCTGAGCGATCAGATTTCTGGCGACTTTGCCAAGGGATCGCTTCTCTCTCCATCTCTGGTTCAAAAATTAAAGATAAATGGTGTCTTAGGAAATATCTCAGGTTGCATTATTTAGATTCATTGATTCTAGTAGAACCTGACTTTAGATTTACACTCATGTTCAAAATCATCCATGGTGAGCTAAGTAAATATGATGACTATCAGATTACATCAGGGATCCACTATCAAATTCCCCTAAGCTATAATTAACATCGGTTCTGCTGGAGGCACTATCCAGTTTGGAACAATCTCTAAAGTTATCCAGTTTCTACTAGCTAAAGTAGTGAATGAATTTATATCTGAAGCATTCAGCAAACGAAACAAGTCAACCCCGAATAAGCCCAGGCCTGATACAACCTCAAAGAGAACATATGTCTCTGATAGGTTATCAAAGATAGTCCTGAATTCTAAGGATAAAATAACTGTCAGGCCTAAATTAAAATCTATTATTATCAACTCACTTAGCATCGTATCTGAAGAATAAAGCCCAGCACAAAACACTATCCGAGCTCCGAGTGACAAAAATGACCATGAAGCATCTTCTTCACGCACTAAAATGCCCATAAGAGCTCGAAGGAAATGCAATGCCTCCCGTAGAGCTGCCAGACTATCTATTCATACCAAATAGTAATTTGACCCACAGATAGAGGCCAATATACCTACTAGTAATAACTTTGACCTGCTGAGATGGGTCAAAAGAAATAACTCCGAAGGAGAGATAAAAAAATCTTTCTTGGACAAACCTACAAGTCCCATGTTACAAAATAAGTTACAACAAAGAAAAACTATTTCTTTCTAAATTTACAAAGTCTTGAATACTGTTAAGAATAGAGGTCTTCAAAGAAGGATCAAGAAATAGGTGAGCTAAGTCACCAAAATAAGAAATAAATGACTATCACAAAGTATCATCTTTCCCATCTTGAGTAAAAATCAAGACCAAAAAATTTAATGATCGGTGAGCACCTATAACAAGCCATCCAATCCAAAATAAACAGATGGCTAGTTATTATATGATACCAAAAGCCAACAAAAGCACCAAGATGAGCACCAAGATGTGACATCTATGACTCATTCTTATAGATCCATCACTGGGATGTCTCGATTGATAAGGAGGGCCAAAGGATCAAAAGATACAAAGATGAGAGCTCAGCATGAATCAGCTACACCAAATAATGAAGAAAGTAAATCTTTTATCATTAGCTAGAAGTGTCGGTCTGAAAGAGCTAGCCAATGGATGATGACATGGATGATCAACTTTTCTGGGAAGATGAAGATCTCCCAACCAATGAAGAACTGCAAAGTTTAGACCTCCAAAATAATTAAGGTGTTGATCACATGAAAGCCAATATCATTGGTTGACACTCGCCTATGAAACAAAGGTGTGGCGTCCGAACAACTAAGCGAGGAGGATCAACAAAGAAACCCAAGTCACCGAGAACCTAGAGGCGAGACTCAAGTAGAAGTGGAAGTGGATGAAAAACTCACGAATATTGTAGCAAAGCTATTATAATATATGGGTTCTCAACTCTAATGGAAGGACCAAGAAACTAGTCAGCTCAATAATCACATTAAGAAATGAACAGGCTGATGCAGGAATGATTTGGTCAGCTTAACCTCATAGCAATGACAGTACAACAAATAGCTCCAAGGAATTTACCAGAGATAAATAATCCAACATTGGAGAAAGAGAGTGGACAAAATGCTCCACCCAATTTACTAGCAGTTGTGGCACAAAGACAAGAACTCATAGGGGAAGCCATACTGAGCCCTCATCATGAAGCTGATGTTATCACCAAATCCCAAGTGGAAGACCTCATTAGCCAAAAGGTTAAAGCAATGATAGCCTAAAAAATTGTTCAGCAACTGGTAAGAAAAGGATGATCATATCCAGCTAAGTACAATCAAGTAGAATAACCAAAGGGATACATTGTGCCAAAGTTCAACACCTTCTCAAGCACATTAAATCCATGACAACATTTGGCCTAGTTTAAAGCATCATGCGAAAATACTAATAGAAATAACACTTTATTACTATGTCAATTAGTTAGCAGCTTTACTCATATGGCCTTCGAATGGTATGTTGAGTTACTTAATGACTCAATAAAATTATTCGTTGAGCTAGAACCACTCTTCTCAAAAGATTTATAGGTGCAATGAAGAAAGTAACAATTAGAGATCTCACCTTGGGAAAAAAGGAGAAAGGATGAGAGTGTCACTAAATATATTACCAGATGGAGGAATCTAAGCATGAGATGTGATCAATAGCTCATAGAAAGGAATTCAGGGGAACTCCTCATGGGAAATATACATAATCAAATGGCCCCATATCTTGTTATGGCCATAATCAATACATTTCTAGAATTATTAGATTGTGTAGCCAAGTTTGAAACATTGCCCAAATAAAAAGGCCTTAGTTCAGACTATAATAATCTCTGTTGAAACAGGAAAGTAGCCCAAGCTACAAGAGTTTGAAAAGAATAGTGTGAATACATTAACACATTTATAGTGGACAAAAAGGGAAACAGAAAAGCATCAACTTTGCGATCAGTCACAAAGCTAACAGAGGAAAAGAAAAGTGTACCAACCCTCTAGGATAAAATAGTTAAGTAGTACTCGTTTAAGAGAGAATGTTCTGCTTAGATTTTTAAATATGTCATAAACTTGGGATTCCAACTGCCAAAACCATGTTGAATAGATTAAGTAGACAAGGTCCATGATCCAAATTATTGTCCCTTCTATAGGCTTATAAGTAATCCGATTGAAGATTATTTTATTTTCAAAGACTAGGTTGAGATGAGCTATTGCAATGGAGAACTTACCTTATCATACAACATCTTGGTAAATCCTAAAAAGGAAAATGTAAGCTTTGTTATGACACAACTAAATTCTAAAGTACAAAAAGGCCGAGTTGAGTAAGACTCGGGATACAAATAAGGATAAAGAAAAAACTCCACAGGTTCAAGAAGAAGAAGAAGGTGGCTAGGAAACCTTCATTTCAAAGAAGACTAAACAATGATCAATATTCTTCTAATTGTAGAAGGCATTCAGTGGAGGAATGCCATAGAACCTTAAATCAATCCCACCATACTTCCCCTAAACATGGGGCAATTTTTATATAAAATGAAGGAGTGGATGAAAAATGATAAGCCTTCTGCATTAAAGCCTTGTAAGTCAAGAAAAAAATAAGAAAGTCAAAAATAAAAATTTGAGACATAAAAAGTGATAGATTCTTTAATGAAGTATGAAAAACCTCCTTATTGATCAGTTAGGCTAGAGGAATATATTATAGCTCAACACAAAAGAGCCTAAAAAAAGAAGTTGTAAAAGAAATAAGTCGAATTATAAATATGGTTAAAACTTCAATTGATTCTAAAGGGTTATACTTTCCCAAAAAAAAAAATCCTATCAAATGAAAAAACAAGCCAAGCTCTAAGAAACTATGTCCTGAATCAAATAGTAGTTCTGAGAGTCATGAAAACTCTAAGAACTCCAAAGAGTTACAAAGCTCAGAGACTTCTTCTGATGAGGAAATTCGGGTAGAAGAGGTAATACAGGTACAATTGAGGAGTGAAAAAAAAAATTCTCCACCTCGATAATAGAAAGCCAGTGAAAAAGGCAAATAAATTTAAATTAAAGAGAATGTTTACCTCCACCATCGACTAAACCCTAAAAGTCTACCAAAACAGGAGTAGACTATAACATTCTGGCACACTTATGCAAGCTTCTAGCTCTATTAAGTATATATGATGCTCTCATGATATCCTAAGATATACGAGAGACCTTAATAAAAGCTTTACAATGCCCAAAATAATATAAAGAATTTTTTTGTTGAAGAAAGGATGAAAGAAGATCTTACCTTTCAAAAACAAGCAACTGTCACCTTTAATGATAAGGATTTGATACTTAGAATGACTTAACACAATTGACCTCTCTATACTATGGCTGAAATTAATTCTACATGCATAAAGAGGGTGCTGATTGACCTAGGAGCTTCAATCAATATCTTAACAACCAAGAAATTTAGGGCACTAACTTTGGATGATAGATGCCTCAACAAGAGCACATTACATGGTTTTAATGAACAAGGGTAGTAAATCTTAGGGTCCATTGTCCTATCCATACGCTTTGGGGAATTGTATATAGAAGCTAAATTTCATGTAATCGAGGCCAAAGTTGCATATAAGCTAAATTTCACTTGCTTAAATTTATTCCTATGCATTCTAATGTCATGAATTAAGAAGGTTCTTCATATTGCACATATAAATTAAATAACCAACAAATCAAATAAACAAACATAAATCTTTTGCATGATTCTTCATCCATTCATTTGCTTTTGTACATGCACATGTATTTATGAAAAGTGGTATATTAGTCTGGACATCCTGAGGTTGCGAGGCTTTAAGTAGCCCCAAGTAGGTCTTGTACTTTATACCCCTGGTGTAGAAAATGATGGCATCGTACTCACTTATGTCTTTCATACATGTAAATGTGCATTTGATTAATGGATAAAAGAATCCCTCCCATTTCTACTTGACAAAATCATGCATCATCAAGCATCAAAATTTTCTTAAGCAACATCCCTTAGCATTCATCATCAAGGTGTGCTAACATTTCCATTTGCATGTATAGATATGCTTAGGATTCATCCATATGCATGTTCCACATGTTGGAAAGAAATAGAGAGTTGTGTGTTATGTGATACTAATTCACCTAAATTAATTATAAAATGCCTTTCTTATTTGAATAGGTTGATTTAGAGCAAATCTAAACTTAGGATTAATTAAAACACATAATAAAAGATTCACTAAAGAAAAATCACTAATGAATCTGCCTTAAAAATTACTTAAGCTCAGGAGGAAAGAGAAGTTCTCTTCTATTTCTCTCTCTTTACAACACATAGTAATTAAGTGTATGTTCATTCAAATTAAATCAAATTATCAAATAAAATTGACAAATCAATTAAATCACTTAAATGAAACTACCCTTTAAGTTGAACCCTTCATGCTTAGAAACTTCAACCTTAAAGCCTAGCTAAGACATACCACACAAGCCTTAAATGGCACACACATTAGGCTAAGTCACCATTTCTAGTCTTATGTTAAGGTGGTGCATGGTTTGATGTCTGATTTTATTTTGTGATGTAATGTTTAAGACTGGATGTTAGGGTGTATGTGCGTAGACTGAATGGTATGGCAATCTTAGTCTAACTATTGTCTTCTACAAGGGATTATGCATAAGGGGTGTTGTAATAAAAATAATAAATACTTTTACTATGCATATTGCTTATACCCCTAAGCATAATCCAAAATTAGCTAGGTGGACTTGGTTACTCATGTGTGGGGTGCTAAGTCCAATTTGTTCATATACATGCTTGGGATTGTGTGGTATGTTTGGTTGATCTCTATTTTGCAAATTTTAGTTAGATTTACTTTCCCTTTTCATGTAATTTTATAATTAAGATTTAGAATGAATGTTATGAGGATTAGGATGAACATTGGTAATAAGATCAAGTCTTATGTACCATGTGAAGCCTTAGAGCAAACTACATCCAAACTAACCAAAAGAAGGAAAGAAGGAAAGAAAGAAAGAAAAAAAAAAAAAAGAAAAGAAGAAGAAAGAAGAAAGAAGAAATAAAGAAAGAAGAAAGAAGAATAAAGAATGAAGACCCCCATAACATGAATTCATTTTTATTGTAATTAATTCATTTATAATCTGGGTTGTATAAGGGTAGAGCTCGGCTACCAATTTTTTTCGGGTTTGTGTGGTGGAGCCTGACCACAAATGTCTTTTATTATTTTGCACTAGCTTTAAAAATTGTTTGATATTTGTTTAACTTGTGCATTAAGATGATATATTTTTCTAGTTTCTTCCTTGCTTTGATGAATGTCCTGGATGCGATTAGGCTCCTATAGAAAAATAAATTTTCTATCCAATTAATCAACTAAAAATTAAAAATTAATAACTCATAACCTCACCTAAAGCCTAGGTTATAAATCAAGATAAAAGATTTAACAATCCCTTAGTTGGATCTTGTATATATCACATCATGCATAAAAAGCATCTTGTTTCACTCTTGTTATGGAGGGCTTTCACCTTTTTCAGAGAACATGACTTGATCTTTGAGAGCCATGGTGAAAACACACCTCCTTCTTGCAGATTTTGACTCATAATCAAATTTCTCATGCATTAGGCATATGAATCCCATAGCTCGTGTCAAATTATTTGTTCAAGAATGAAAATAAAAAATAATGAAAATTTGCATTAGATTTAGGTCATTACTCATACCCTATGTGATCTAGTCTCTTAGGGAGTGAGTTTAAGGACTTAACTTCTTTCTAATAAACAACATCCTAGCTATCTTGTAGAAGCATAAGACTTGCCTACATGTATTTAAAATCATAGGAGGAGTTAGTTGGCGACCACCCCCAGGCGGTTGTAAGTCCAACAGTCGGGTGGTTTATCCTCTCTTGTGGAGGTAAAACTATTTTCCCATGTACGCCTTAGATTTAGGTCATTCTTTGGCCCTCACCAAAGCCTCCTAGATATAGGTTCATTGGTTGCTACTTCTCTTTTCGTGCTACAAGCATAAATCCTCACCTCTTAGGAATTTTCATGATCTTGTATCATGGAATTATAAGTCTTAGATTTCTAATAAAAATTTAACTCAAACAAATAATTCTCATCAAATTAAAATATATAAATCCCAACCATAGGATAGTTTAGAATGCTTACTAGGCTTCCTAGTATCATAAGCATCCCCTACTCATCTCCTTTTGGTTTCGATAATAACTTCCTTCTTTGATCAATCACATTAGATCTTCCAAAAAAACCAATTGATTGATAGTCCTATCTTTAAAATCTTTTAGAGATAATGATCATTTACCTTAATTGAGAGTATTCTTAAGGAATCTCATTCCTTAAGATGTAATTAACTATGGGGGCTTACCTCCATAATGAACTTAATGAACCCAGTTTAAAAAAAACCTACTTTATATTTTCACATAAAGTAGGGGAAGAATCTCTGGTACATACAAAGACCCGTAGTCCTTAGGAGTCCTTATTAAAGTGATTAGGTCCATTGTAGGATGGTGACTTCTGTCTCTCGAGATAGTGCATCATTTCTCAGCGTCATACCCGATCACCCTAATAAGAACATCTATAAATCTACATGGTGTCCAACACAATAAGTGTTATTCTTGTTCTTCATTTATTTTTCTCAAAAGGATAGATGAAGAATGAGAATAAAAAAATTCACCACAGATTTTTCGGGTGACTCTGCTGTGGAAGGTTCCTCTTTCCATCTTTGGTAACTGATCATTGTCTTTGAGTATCGATAGTGGGTTTGTATTTTATATGAATCCAAAACTATCTTTCTTTTTCGTTAGTACTTAGTTTATTTCATCCTTAAGCTAAGCTAGCCAACATCCTTTAGGTTTTAGGACCTCACTCCGTGTAGGACTTAAAACCCTTATTGGGTTCCCCAATAAGTGAAAATAAAAATTTAATAAAAAAAGTAATAACTAAAGACTTCTATCTTACCATTTCTATGGCAAGGAAAGGTTCATTCCAAAAATAAATAAAAAATCCTTTATAAAAACATCAATTTCCAAAATCACTTTTCCAAAATCCACATACTAAAATGTTTGCACAAAAATTTTCATAAATCAACCTCACCTAACAATCTTCATGATTGTTATATGTAGGATCTTCTCAAAAATAAAATCCAAAAATCATTCTTTTCAAAAAGCACAACTGAACATCTTCATTCAATTTATTGAATGAAGATTTCATTTTCAAAATAAAACCAACAATCATCTTTTCAAAATAAAATCAACAATCATCTTTTCAAAAATAAAATCCAAAATCATACTTTTAAAAAGAACAAATGAACATCTTCATTCAATTTATTGAATTAAGATGTCATTTTCAAAATAAGATCAACAATCATCTTTTCAAAACAAAATCAACAATCATCTTTTCAAAACAAAATCAATAATCATCTTTAAAAAAAAAATCAATAATCATCTTTTCAAAAATAAAATCCAAAATCATACTTTCAAAAAGTACAAACAAACTTCCTCGTTCAATTTATTGAATGAGGGTTTCATTTTCAAAACAAAAATCAACAATAATCTTTTCAAAACAAAATCAACAATCATCTTTTTAAAAATAAAATCCAAAATCATATTTTCAAAAAAAAAACACAAATGAACATCCTCATTCAATTTATTGAATAAAGATTTCAATTCCAAACAAAATCAACAATCATCTTTTCAAAATAAAATCAACAATCACTTTTTCAAAACATGAGACACACTTGGATTCTTCATTTAGCATACCCAAATTTGCTAAGTGAAGATCCTCTTTTCAAAAATCAAGACATCAAAATTAAAAATACATTTGAACATTATTTTGAATACACAAAATTACTAAGTAAAGTTCTCATTTTCAAAAATTCAAAATCAAAAAAATCAAAACACACATGGATCCTTTATTTAGCATACTTAAATTTATTAAGTAAAGAATCCTCTTTTTAAAATCAAAAATCAAAACACACATGGATCCTTTATTTAGCATACCTAAATTTGCTAAGTAAAGAATCCTCCTTTCAAAAATCAAAATAAAACAAATTTGGATTTCTTTAGTATACCTAAATTTGCTAAGAATCCTCTTTTCAAAATCATCAAAATAAAAACACATTTTCATTTATTTTATTTAGCATACCTAAATTTGCTAAGTAAAGAATTCTCCTTTTAAAAATCAACAAAACAAAACACATTTGGATTTCTTTTATTTAGCATACCTAAATTTTCTAAGTAAGGAATCCTATTTTCAAAAATAAAAACAAAACACATTAGGATTCTTTATTTAGCATACCTAAATTTGCTAAGTAAAAATCCTCTTTTCAAAATCAAAATCAAACACAAAACACATTTGGATTCATTCATTTAGCATACACAAATTTACTAAGTGAAGATCTTCCTTTTCAAAAACAAAACAAAATGCAAAACACACTTGGACTTCATTTAGCATATCCAAATTTGCTAAGTAAAGATCCCATTTTTTCAAAATACAAAACAAAAGAACACATTTTGATTGTTCATTTAGCATATCCAAATTTGCTAAGTGAAGACTCCATTCTCAATTTTACTCATAATTCACAAACAAGCTAACAAAAGAAGAAAATTATTTTCAAACACCTCACCTACCATACCCAAATTTACTAAGTGAGTAAATTCCAAAATCATAAAAAAAATAAAAAAAAATAAATTGACCCTTTACTTTAACATACTCAAATTTGTTAAATGAAGGGTCCCCAACAATCAAAAATCAAATTCAAATATGTACCTATGGAAGCATCAATCTCTTCTAAAATATTTGAACCATTTCCACCATACACAATTTTGTTGAAAATGGATTCCAAATTCAAAAATTTTCTCTCCAATTCTAAATCCAAAGTCTCTCTCCAAAATCAAAGAGCCCCACTTAACATATTCAAATTATTGAGTGTGGGTTCAAATTCTAAAAAATAATTAAAGCAGAAATCTGATTCAAGTTTGTTTTCAAACATTGCACTTAGTCGATTGATTAGTTTAGTTGATCTGGCAAGTATATGTTTTCTTTTCCTTTGGATGGATTTGGCCTTGGATCGCTAGCCTCCCCCGACTTCACCCACCTCATTCATTTTGCCTTTGAGGGGGATCACTGTGAGGGGACCACCCTCACAACTGTCAGCTGGAGTGTGGTGACCGGGATGAAGGTGGTCATCCAGGTTGAGATGTTATCGACTCAGAGATTCCCTCACTTAAGAGGAAGGCTGTGGTAGTACCCACAGCAGTTGTAGTTCTAATGCCAATGCACTCAGTGGTTCCCCTTTTTGCCCCAGTACGGACTAGTACCCACTCATTGGCTTCCTCCAAAGGGAAGGCTCCCATCCAGGATAGGCTTCCCCAGGTGGGTCTAGTTCTTGTCGCCCCCTCTAGCAGACCATAATGGCGGTGACACAAGATCAAGCAGCCTCATGATTGTATAGCCAAGGAGCTAAAGGCAGTTTCCCAGTTTGCAGTAGAGGAGTTACCTAGGATAGTGTCTCCTCTTATCACAGAGAACAAGTTTTACCCCCTCTCTAGTTCTGATGGAGAGGAAGGCATTAGGAGGATCTCAGTTTCACCTCCACCCATAGTTTATTTTGAGGCTCCTATTAGTGAATGAGAAGGACGTATGCCAGCCTTAGATCATTTCTTCGCCAAGTTGGCAGAGCTTACGGATGATCAGAGTTTGAGGCTCAATTTGATTTACATTTTGTCATCCCTCGTAGTGTGGGCAGACATATTAGATAGGAGAGGGCTAGGAAGGTGCGGTTATTAGCTGACTAGCGAGAGATGAGGTATGGTGATGCCTCACCCTCATAGATTTTCCCAATCGTACCCCGTCGATCATCGATAGCATTTACTAGCAGTACTACCCACCATAGGTGAGGATCTCCTACCTAGAGAGTCGGTGGTGTCTCCACCACACCACTCTACTACATGCCCACCATCTCTAGTATAAGTTCCATCATCCACTGTTTCAGCAAAAGCCATGAAGGTATCATCCGGGGAAAAGAGAGCCACATTGGTGATTCAGCTATAGTCAAGAGATCCCATTCCATCTACACTACCTACTGAGGTAAGGTCAAGCTCTCCTGCTTGACCTTCTACCCCAGTTATGGGGAAGAGGGAATGGTGACCTTGGAGTATAGTAGTCATTTCATCACCACCACCACCGCAGCAGAGTATGGAGATAGCAGCAGCCGAGGGGGAAGGAGATAGTACCACTGTCCCTATGGTCATAGATCCTCCTAGGAGTACCACTCAACCTAGATCTAGTAGCAATCAGGAACATTTCTCTAGTGAGTGTAGTCCTCACAAGATCAATTCTCCAGCAGCATGGGAGGTTATATGTCTCTCCATTCATGACAGTGATCCTACCACCAGTCAGCCTCAATTTTTTATACCTGTTCAGCTGGAATGTTCCCTAGATGACATTATAGTACAATATCTGGTAGAGAAGAAGGAGATCCTAAGATACGACTGGTCTGACATAGAGGAGGACAGATTAGTTTTGATCCCAATGAAGATGACAAGTTGGAGGATTCAACATTGCACATGGTTGATACCAGGGGTTCTCTCCTTCGTGATCAGCAAGGTTTGGAAGGTGCTACGGGCAAGCAGCCTGAGTTGTCGCATATCTTGGATCAAGCCAAGACTTCACCACCAGTAGAGCAAGACAGCATAAGCTTGTATAAGAAGGTAGTGGACAGTACCTCTGTATAAGAAAAGCACATTAAACTCATGGTTGAGCAGCAAGTGAGAGAAGCATTGGCTCAAGCCCAAGGAGGATTATCGATTCCAAAGGGTAGACCCTCCCCAAAAGAAATTTGATGTCATTCAGTATCCTAAGGGTTTCGTGTCACCTTCTTTTAAGAGCTTTGATGGTAGCGGGAACCCACGTCAGCACATAGCGTACTTCAGAGCTAGTTGTTGCAACGCAAGTGGCAGTGATGCTCTTTTATTTCATCTTTTTGTCAACAGCTTAGCAGGTATAACCTTCAATTGGTATGCTGAACTCCCCAATAGTTTAGTAAAGACTTTCATTGAGTTGGAGCAACTCTTCATTAAGAGATTTGCTAGAGCTCAGCAAAGGGTAAATGTAGGTAATCTCGTTGTGGCACAATAACATCATGGTGAGTCCCTCATTGATTATATTCTCAGATGGTGTAATTTGAGTATAAAATATGAATCACAACTATCTGAATAGCACGCCATTAAAATTCTACTGAAGAATATTCATGGCGTGGTCGCCTTCATGCCCAAAAGTTTTACCATCAAGACATTTGAGAAGCTAATCAACAAGGCGGCTAGCTTACAAGGAGAAGCCAAACAGTTGCCTTTTCTGGATCAATCAACTAAGCCAAAGCCACAGAAAGCTTATAAGAAGAAGATAGGTAAGATAATATAGATGGAAGCAATCGCTAGAGAGATTTGAGACCTCTCGAGCTCCACACCATCACTCCCACCTCTCTACCACCATCGGCCATCTTATCCCATGGCGCCTCTTGCCTCCTCCTCAACCACATTCATAGCAGTAGTGTACACATACCATACCGGGTGTACCATCCACTACTCTTTTGGATAAACTAAATAAGCCTTATTCATTTAAGAGGGAGGTAGTAAGAAAAATATTTAAGAACCTCTTAAAGAAACTTGACTTTTAGTTACCCGAGCCTACAAAGCTGGAGGAAGTGGGCAGGAGCAATGATCCTAACTTTTGCCCCTACCACCACATGCTATGCCATGTTTTGGAGGATTATTTTATATTCAAGGACTGGCTTGAGCATAGCTACAAGACGAGCACCATAATTATCCCAAAGGAATACCTTATGGAACAATCATCCAGTTCCATTAGGGTAATCCTTGGGGATACCTGCGAACCTCTCAAAACCAAAGAAGATTGGGATATCCCCTTCTCTCGAACCTCTAAAAAGATTGTATCCAAAATTAAGAAACTTTCCTTGCTGGTGCCTGAGTCAGGTCGAACCTCCAACATCAAGGAAGGTTCGCAAGTTGCCATAGACAACTTAGGGAGAGTGGGAGCTTAGTACCAGCAGCAGTAGCCCATGCCAACTCGGGATAGCCAAGTAGCACAACCACTGACCGAGCCCAGCCTCCAATCCACAGTTGCAACTACTACCTTAGCCCACACCTCTACTTGAGCTAGCTCTTCCTCTAGTAGACATTTTGTATCGATAAATGAGGGCATCAAATCTCTCACCCCACTTACTTTACTGGATTTCTACTATGTGTCTTCGTCAAAATCCAAGAAATCAAGGAATATAGCTAGCTTGAATTACATCTGTGTCACTTCTAATGGGTTGTCTAATTCTACTCTTAAAGAAACTTTTCAAGTATAAACAACAATTATAACAACTTCGATCTTCCTCTTTCTGATTCAGAAATGGACTTTCTATTTTTGAATACTTACGGGTTCACCTCTAGAGATAGACTTAGAATCATCTGATTCTAAGGGTCATATAGGAGAAGCTGTAGGTGAGCCTCACAAGCAAGTAGAATCTTCCACTAGCTTACCATGAGAGATTACCGAAGTTAACCTCCTAGGGTAGCACATCAAGAAAAGGGGAAACAAGTCATTGGTTCAGATGAGCAAGAATCTCCTCCACAGAATGCTCCACCATTGGATATATTTATGGAGGATCAGCCTAAAGTGGATTACAATGCCCTTGCTCACATAAGAAAGTTGCCAGCTAAGTTAAGCTTCTATGATGCCCTTATCTTATTCAAAGAGATGAGGGAATCATTAATCAAGGCTCTTCTTTATCGAGAGAAATGCCTAGCTCAGCTGACTGCTGTTGGAGAGGAGGCACATTACTCAAGAGAAGCCTAGGGAGTCACATTCACAGATGAAAACCTTCTACTGGGGGACATGGAGCACAATCATCCCCTCTACATTACAATGAATATGGGCAGATTCATACTTTCTATGGTTTTGGTTGATCCAGTGCATCAGTGAACATTATGAGTCTAAAGACCCTTACCTATTTAAAGATTGACATCTCTACACTCTGAGGAGATCGGATGATGTTGAGAGGATTCAATGAATAGAGTGAGAGGGCTTTAGGTTCTATAGTGTTACCTTTGGAGATAAGTGACTAGAAGACTAAAGCCAAGTTCTACATAATAGATTCAAATACTTTATTCACTGCTTTGCTCGATAGGCCTTGGATACACTAGAACAAGATGATTCCATCCTCCCTTTATCAGTGCATTAAGTTCAGGAAGGATGGAATCGAATACTGCGTCAAAAGAGATGAAAAACCATTTTCAGTTAGGGAAGTCGAGATATATGAAGATGCGACCTACTATCTTCCTCAAAATCAAAATGTTTATTCTCACAAACTTGGATAAAATTTAAATGCAAAAGAAAAGGAAAAAGTGAGAGAAAGAAAAGAGAAAGAAGTAGAGCCACATGTTACATTCCACCCACAGTTTGTTCCATCATACAGACATATGGGTAGGATGACTCGACCTCCATCAGATAGAGGTAGAGGCAGACATAGAGGTAGTTCCAGAGGTGGAAGACCCCCTGGTTGGCCACCAACCAATAGGGTTATGTTCTAGTTCACAGGAGTACCCCTGCTATTCATATAGACTTGGAATCCAACTCGGAGGATGAATCTCATGTGATTAGCATACCAGCCAACCCCTCTTAGTGGGTTTCATTGGAGGTGACACTCAAGCTGGACAGTGATAAAGACCAGGCCTCCAAGCAAAGCATGAATGTATTTGAATTTGGTTTATGTAAGACTATTAGGCAGTAGTTGAGAACTTTAGCTATAATCTCACTTTCATCTCAAAATGTTGAATGTTTAGTAATTAAGGAAGCCCCTAGGTCTTCCATGAATGTCAAGCCGAAGAGATTCCTATTGGGATCATCATCCTCAAGTCCAGAAGCTGATGTAGAGCTTGAGGATAATTCATATAAATATTTAATGGAATTACCTTCTGATTGGTACTCACATTGTGTTATTAATATTGCAAAGAAAGGTTTGTTTCCTTATACATGGTGCAAGCACAGGTCAAAGTACTTCGAGAAGCTATGGAATTATATAGGCAGGGATGCACAATCAAGATCAGGACTAGGATTCGATATAGTGGGTCCAGTCGATGATGATGATTACTGCTTAGTTGTCACCAATCATTTGGATTCTAACAGGTTCTTTTTACACTAAACTAACTCTTATGAGGATGTGTATTTAGAAACTTTAGATGATCTAGATAATCTTCAAATCAAGGATGAACCTCCAGAATTCGAAGAGAAAATCCATTCAATAATTGACAAGCTCAAAGAAATCAACCTTGGGACAGAAGAAGATCCACACCCGACAAACATCAATTTGCAGCTGAATGAAGAAGAAACTAATGACTTACTTAGGCTATTGATTGAGTTTAAAGACTACTGTAGATGAAGAGATGACGGATTATCTCACGACATAATATACTCATAGGCCCAACCCTCACAAGCAAGCTCCAAGACACATGCGATTAGAAATTGAACAATAGGACATTTCTGAAATCAAGAAATTGATCAATGCTGGTTTCATCAAGGAAAAAAATACCCTACCTGGTTAGCCAGTGTTGTCCCATTTAAGAAAAAAATGTCCAAATTCACATATGCATCTATTTCAGGGACTTAAATAAGGCATGTCCTAAGGATGAGTTTCCTCTTCCTATACCAGAATTAATGGTGGACATGGCCTCATCTCATGCAATTTTCTCCTTCATGGATGGATCATCAGGCTACAATCAAATCAAGATGGCCCCCCGAGGATGAGAGAAACACTGCTTTTTGAAATTCGATCGAAATCTACTATTATAAGGTCATGTCTTTCGGCCTTAGAAGTGCTGGTGCTACATACCAATGGGCCATGACTCAGATCTTCAATGAACTCATTCATCATCAAGTTGAATGCTATGTTGATGATCTAATAGTTAAAAGTAAAGAAAAGGAAGACCACCTCTTTGAATTGAGAGTAATTTTCAAACGGTTAAGATAATTTAACCTCAAAATAAACTCCCTGAAGTGTGCATTCGTAGTAGCTTCGGGAAAGTTCCTTAGGTTTGTTGTTCGACATAAGGGAATAGAGATAGATCCAAAAAAAGATCAAAACTATCTTAGAAATGCCACCCCCTAAAAGTCTAACTCAACTCAGATCATCCAAGGGCGATTGGCGTATCTAAGATGATTTATCTCCAACCTATCAGAGATGCAAACCATTTTCAGCACTTGTTAAAAAGGACATCAAGTTCAAATGGGATGGCAAATGCCAACATGCCTTTGAAGATATTAAACAATATTTGATGAAGCCGCCAGTTCTAGCAGCCCCTATCCCGGGCAGGTCGTTGATCCTCTACACAGCTGCATTGGATGACTCCCTTGGGGCTTTATTGGCCCATGCCAATGATGAATGGAAAAAAAATGCTCTCTACTACTTCAGCCATCATTTGATCCTTGCTAAAGCGAACTACCCACCTATTGAAAAGCATTGCCTAGCTTTAATCTTCGCATCTCAAAAGCTACGGTACTATATGCTTTCTCATAAGGTGAACTTGATTTCAAGAATCAATCCACTGCAGTATTTCATGACATGGCTGACATTATCTAGACGATTGACACATTAGTCCATGATTTCTCGCAGTTCAATATCACATTCGTACCCCTCCATGCGGTAAAAGGACAAACACTAATTGATTTCTTAGCAGCACACCCACTACCTACTGATTCCCCACTTAATGATGATCTCCCTGATGAACAAATCTTGAACTTAGGGGAGGTTGACAACCACCGTTGGGAGATATATTTTGATGGTTCGGCTTCCTTTCATAAAGGAGAAGCACCATGATCTACTCTTTTAGGAAAGGCAGAGGTAGGAATAGTTCTCTTAACTCTAGATCATGATGTGATGAGATTCTCATACTATCTCTCCAATCCATGCACCAACAACAAAGCCAAGTATGAGGCTTTGATTGTCAGTCTGGAGTTAGCTATTACAGTGTGTGTCAAAAGCATCAATATCTATGGAGATTCTCAATTAAGTATCAACCAGATTGCTGGATCCAACAAGATTCTAAAACCCAAGCTTTGTCATTACCACGAGTACGTCATGAAGTTGTTGACCCAGATCCCTAAGGTCACCATCTACAAGGTTTCTTTAGGAGAGAACAGCAGTAGAAGATACTTTGGCCAAACTTGCCAAGGAATTGGCATATTTAAAAGATGACTCCATTCCAATAAAGGTCTAAAATAGGCAGGTTCTATCCCTTATTGATGTTGAACTCATCGAGAGATTTTCTCTTGAAGGGGAGGTTATCATTGACAATAGAGACAAGGAGCTAGATTGGAGGCAACCATTCATGGATTACCTAAATCATACAAACTACCTAAAGAGAAATCACAAGCCCATCAGGTGAAATAGAGAGCTCTCTCCTATGCTCTCATGAATGGCACCTTGTACCGATGGTATTTCGATCAAATGTGGTTACATTGATAAACACAAAGCCCATATAATTGTGATCGAGGTACATTCAGGTTTATGTAGAGAACATCAATCTGGTCTAAAGATGAAAGCAAAGATCAAGAGACTAGGATACTGGCCGATGATTAAAGGCATGAATGTGGCTAGGAGATCTTGTCGGTACATGTATGATCTTACATCAATCACCCAACATTCTACATCCTATATTGGCCACATGGCCATTTGAGTGTTAGGGTACCAAAATAGTGGGTCCTATCGACCCTCCTTCTTCCAAAGGTCATTGATTCATCTTAGCTGCCATCGACTACTTTTCAAGTGGGCAAAGACAATCCCACTCAGAGAGGTCACAGCTCAGCATGCGCTCCAATTTTTCAAGAACCATATTATATATAGGTTCGGGGTGCCTCGATGAATTATATCCGATAATGGTACTGTATTTAAGAGCACCAAGATCAACAAATTTTCCCAGAGACACAACATAGATTGGAGATACTCTACCATCTACTATTATGAGGCAAATGGCTTAGCAGAAGTATTCAACAAAACTCTCATCCGGATACTAAAGATACTCGATGATAACAAGCGGCAGTGGCATGAGCGTTGGTTGAAGCTTTGTGGGCATACTGCACACATCTGAGCTCCAACTCATATACCTCATTTTCTTAGTGTATGGGTGCATTCTATTAGTTTAACTCATCACTAAGGATAGCATTGGGTAGCAAAATCACTATGAAGAGCAAAGTTGGTTAGAAGAGCTCAAGGTTTGGAGGAGAGCGCTATGGGTGTGCAGAACCTCGAGTTATATAAGGCCAAGATGATTCAAGCTCACAACAAGCTGGTCCGCCCTAAAACTTTTCAAGTAGGAGAACTTGTTCTTGTTCTAAGGAGACCAATTGTTGCCCGTCGAAAGATGGGAGGCAAGTTTGAACCCACTTGGGAAGGCCCCTTTGTCATAGAGAAGGCCCACCAAGGAGGATCTTATTAACTTATTGATTGTAAAGGGGAACACCCAATGCTTCCAATTAATGGGCTCTATTTGAAGAAATATTACCCATAAAAATATTTTTGAAAATGATCATCAAAAATTTCTATTCCAATTCATCAAAATCTTCTCTTCATTCATTGTTATCTGCTTATGCATGTGTTTTATAGGTGTAAGAGAGGCATCATATCCTTCTTTCACAACACAAACACAAGTTGCACACAATTTCCCTAGCACTACTAGAATAGGTGTGAGAGAACCCAAGAGGCATCCTATTTCGACTAGCATGACTAATTTAAGTGTAAGAGAACCCAAGCAGAATTCTTTCTTAGTGGAATCACAATTACCACTCGTGGCACCATTTCATCAAAATCCCCATAGTGTTTATGGTAAGTGTAGGATAACCAAAGCGGCGTCCTATTCCCTTTAACGCAAGCACAAAAATAAACACATATCTTTTATTTCAGGCTATTTTGATGTGAGAGAAAGCCCCCTGTGATACTCACTCATTGGTAGTCGGTTAACATACTACCTTACATCCACCCGGTGGTCACTTATGTAGATGTGAGTCTCACTTTCTTCCTGACTTGACCATTGCAAATCAATGAGCACCTTGTCAGTTTGATAGGCTTCACTGTGCAGCCAGTAAGCTACCTCATGTTAACATTATTTAAGAAGATGTGAGTCTCCACACTTTTTTCTTGAACTAATCATCATGTACTGATTAGGTCGAGTATATTTGAGGTTTAGGATAAGTCCCCCAGAGGCTCCTTTCCTCTTGACTACATTTAAGTTGATATAAGTCCCCTAGTGGCATTCACTCAGTAATCATCCTAGGTCGAATAGCACCTGTCGAGCCGACATATCGGTTCCTTGTATAGGAGGATGTGAGTCCCTTTCTTCCTAGGTTGATTGTTTTACCACACTTAGGTTGGTTGATATTCATTGTTAGTGACTCACCCGGTGGATACACCACTCTTGGTAGATGTGAGTCCCTGCACTTTCTCCCTGAGTTGGCCATCGAATACCAATGCAAATTATCTTCTTCAGGGTGTTCGATAAATCCCTTAGTGGCCCCTTCCCCTGTGGGCACTCTATTTGGATCACATCCTTTGCGACCCCATTTAAACACTACTCGGGTTACTTTTGGATTTGACAGTTCTCCTTTCCTAGTAACCACCCATGGTTGGAGAATTTATTGGATGCATATTCTCCAGGTTGTTAAATCTTAAATAGGTGATATAAGCTCCTTCTCTATGATCCCTCCATATGGTCCATGATAAACAAACAAATAAACAAATTAATTCACTTGTGGATTAGGAATTCAAACCTAGTGGCCCCTTTTCCAAGCGGCATCTATCTTTAGGATGTATGAGCAACTCCCTATAGGAATTTCCGCTTGAGTTGAGATAAGTCCCGGTCGGCACTCTCTCATTGGTTGCCTTAGGTCGGGGTTCAATCTATCCACACAGTTGCCAGGCGGTCATTTCTCTTTGAATATGCTTTCTTTCTAGCATGATTATCATATCCACGAAAGGCCCCTAGTCGTTTGATTTATTGCCCAAGCAACCGATCACCCCAGTGGTCTTTTATAGTGAAAGATGTGAGTCCCCGTGCTTTCTTCCCTAACATGATCATTGCAAATCGAAAGGCACTCCTTTGGTTGGATAGTTCTCCCCTCAGTTAGGAAACTACTCCCTTTGGATCAATAAATCTAAGATAGGTCTAGGTTAATATAAGCTTCTTCTCAGTATGATCCCTCGCAAACCCATGGAATCCGTCAAAAAGCAATTAAAATGAAATCAATCTTGACTATCTTTGAGCTTATTCAAGTCCCCCAGAGGCATTCACTCAGTAGTCAGCCCTAAGTCGGGTTCGATTTGTTGCACAAGCAATCGATCACCTTGGTTTCTTATTTTGGAAGATGTGAGTCCCATGCTTTCTTCATAACTTAACCATTGCAAACCAAAATGCACTCCTTTGGTTGGATAGTCCTACTGTGGTTGGTAGACTACCCCTTTGGATTGGTAAACCTGATGTAGATTAAGGCCAACATGGCCCTACTCAGTGCAGTCCGTCGCAAACCAACAGGATTCACCTCAAAAATCCAAAAATCTAAAATCTGATACAAACAAATCCAATCAACATCCCTAGTTGAGTCAAATCAAATTCAACAAAGCAAATCATTCAGCTTCTCCTCAGTGAGATGCAAGTCTTTCTAGTTCCTCAGTGGATCCTAAATTTTAATCCCTCGGTGTATTTCACAACCTCTTCTCCTAGTGATGACTTGAACTTGCTCCCCTAGTGGAGAGTTCATATTTTCATCCCTGGTGGAGCACCAAATCATATCAAGCCTCTCCTCGGCGAGATGCAAATCAAATCAAACCTCTCATCCCTCAATGGATGACTTGAACCTATTCCCTTAGAGGTAGGTTCACATCCTCAATCCCTAGTGGATTCCTCCTTCGCTCTCTTATTTCTTAGATATAAGTAGAGCTACATTGCACTAAGCTCTTGATTCCTTTTACACCTCTAGTTTGGGAGTAGATCATCTCTGTTAGTGCTTACGATCGTTCGAGTGTTATTGATCATCTTGGTCAACACTAATACGTGTGGTGTACCTTGTCAGTCACACCACACCTATTGGGAGCTCTTTGTTGACCTCACTTTTAGAGTGAGATCTCAACTTCTCCATATTAGGCATAGGATCCCTCTTAGGCATTAAGAGTTCCTTAGTCTTAAGACACTTCTACTAATTAGGTGAACACTTAACCTAACCTTAGAGACTTAGAGGAGTTAGCAATAGAAATAGGTTATGCCTAAGGGGTGTTAGGAAAATTTGCCTACCCTATAGCTTAAACCCAATCCTTACTTCCTTCTTTCAAGTCAAACTCAAATTTAAACCAACTTCAAATTCAAATCAACTCCAAATTCAAACAAACCTCAAATTCAAACTAACTTCAAATCCAAACCAACTCCAAATTCAAATCAAATTCCAACTTAAATGATTTTTCTAAATCATTCAAATCAATTCCACAAATCTAAATCACTTCAAACTCAAAATATTTTCTCATAACCCATTCATATTCTCATTTATATTCACAAATATAAATGAAATATGAATTCAAATAACCAAAACTAAATCAAAACTCAAGCCCAAATCTAACATAAATCCAACCTAAGCTTTTTCAAGTCAAATTCTTGAACTTAGCCAAATCAAACTCAAATCAGTCTAAACCCTTGGATTTCTTCATGATTCAATCAACCCTTCAATCATGAATCAAATATAAACAAAAACTTCAACAATCAAACTAAAATCAAACTAACCCAAGTCAACTCACATTCACCCTTTTGAACTTAAAATTATCAAATGAATCAAAACTCAGTTTACTCCAAAGCACTTGCAATTGGATTTGTATTTCAATCATAAGTCCATATATGAGTTCAACCAAACTTCTCTCAAGCCTTGATCAAGCCAATTGATCCATTTAGGCTCACTTGATCCAAAGTGACCTAAAGCATCTTTTTGAGCCAAATTCTAATCCTACCCAAATTAGATTGAACTAAGCCCACCTAAGCCTCACATTGTGAGAAACAATCATCATGAGACGACCAACCACTCAAATTAGGTCAAATCAAGTCAAACCTAAGTGTTGACCAAGTCAATACTTAGCTAAAATGAAACCTAAACTAGCCAAAATCCATCATAGGCCAAATTGATTGAAACCATTGATCTAGACCCATTCTAAATCAATATTTGAACTTGACCAAGTCATCATTTGAGCCAAACCTAAATTCTTGACTCAAGTTGACCTAAGTCAAAATATCAAAAGCCAAATTAATTGCAACCAATGGGTCAAATTCATTCTAAAAAACTTGTTGAACTTGACCAAAGCCTCAATTGGCCAACTAGACCCAACCGAGCCCAATTGACCATGAACCCAACTTGACCTAAAAGGTCAAATCAAGCCAAAATCAAATCAAACTAAAATTGATTGAAACTAAAGCTTGCAAAATATTTCAAATGACCAACCAAACCTAAACCAACCATGAACTAACTCAATTGGGTCAAATGGGTCAAATTGGTCAACTTGACCCATTTGACCTAAGTGAACTCAAATGAACCAAAATCAAATATAAATCAAATTGAACCAAACCAATAATACCAAACCACTCTAAATGGTTAGATGAACTTGACCCAACCCTTGGTTTGACCCAATTTGACCAATTGGTCAACTTGACCCAAGTTGACCCATTTTGACCTAAATGGGTCAACATAAGCCAAATGATATCAAATCAACTCCAAATTCTTTGAAATTTGGCCCAACCCAATTTCAAACTATTTCAAATATACCCAAATTAAAATCAAAGCCAAATGACCATTTTAACCTTAGGTAAAAGGGTAATTCTTGGCCAAATTCACTTGAAATTTGGTTAATTCCTTTTCATGGCCACTTGACACCCTCTTAGTGGACCAAATGGACACTAATGAGGATGATGCACATGACCCAATGTGTTTGGGTCAGCCAAACCCAACCCAAAGTCAAAACTGACCACCCAATGGAAATTTCTCCACATGGAATCCCTCACATCCTCATTTAACACGTGCAACTCCTCCATTACACTTTCCTACCAAAATCAAGCCATGTGAACCTCCTAACAGCCTAACAAATCCATTCAATAAGATCAATTTGATCAAAATGGCAAAGGACCTCACGACCATCTGATCCAAGTAAGGGGAGATATACTCCCCCTAATTCCATTCTAATTGAGCACACTTGCATTCAATTGAGGCAAAGAGACCTAAGGCAAGCTCCCCAAGCTCTCTCAAACAATTCTCAAGCTCTTCCCAATTCCCCTTCTTAGTTTTCCTTAAGCTAAAAATAGGGGAGGTAGGAAGAAATCCTAACTCAATCAATTCTCCATAGAATCAAATTCCTCTTGCAAGCATCAACAAGGGGACTAATCGAGCTCACCCAAATCAAATCCCAAGCATCCAAGCCATGGGAAGAAGGAGTTCGATCAAAGCCGCAAACCATTGAAGCTCACTTTGGTCAATAGGAAGATCCACTTCATCTCAAGCCTTCAAAACTTTAATGGGGCTTCGTCTGCACTAGACGAAGCTACCTCAACAGTTGGGAACACCGGTGATAGCCTCCGGTGAGGTATGAACCAAAACTAAGCTTAACTTAGAAAATCCTTGTCCTTTATGAAGGGAATTTTAATTCCAATTAAATTCCACTGTTGGATGTGTTTCTCCTTGCTCCTAGATGGTGTGTGTTGAATCCTAGCTCAATTCAAGCTCAAGTGAGCTCAGATCAAGCCATGGAGGATGGACGGCCTCCAAGGGCTGGGATGAATCTTGGACCGTCCATCCTGCATGTTTTGGATGGACGGATTAATCTGAGAATGATTTAATCCTTCAAACTGTTTGATCTTGACCATCCACCTTTGATCGGATGGTCCAAGAGAGCATGTACTGCAACCGACGACATAGGATGTGATAACGTAAATAACCAATCCCATCGCCAGCGTGGAAAGTCGGTCCATGTGCACCGATGATTAGTTATAGAATTAGGATTATTTAATTATCCTTAATCACTGAAACTTCAAATATTCATAATTAAATATAGAAAAATAAAAAAAATGATTAAAGGCTCATTTTAAAGAAGATTCTGTGAGGAACAATATAAAATTATTTCTAATTGATTTTGAATATTGAATTCTCCTTAATTAGCTTTTATTTAAAATCTTAATAACCCTAATTACTCCCTAATGACTTCATTAATTAATTCCAAACTTCTTAGGTATATTTAGTGGGATGACCTCTATCTCCCCTAATTTTCTTGAAATTTATTAATGAGCTAATTAGGAAAATCAATTAATGAATTCCTAATCACTCTCTTAATATAATTAAGGGTAATTAAGCATGTGACCATTGGTTTAATCACTTAATTAAGATAATTAAATAATATTTTAAGTGATTAAAATATTTATAGATTAATTTTGGGATATTTTGCTTAAGATATTTCCTAAACCCCCTTTCTTCCTTAATCCAAATATAATTAAATATTAATCCACTAATGATATTCTTAATTAGCTTAATCAAATTTTCAAAATCAATCTGAACTTAATCAACCCTTTCCTGAGTAGATCCTTAGGTGTTCAAAAACCTAAGGATGATTTAAAGAAATCAAATCCAACCCACATGTGTGGGAAGGTTATGAAAGTACTTAATTAAAGACTTTAACTTAATTAATCAATAATTTTGAGCCAATTGCATTAGGCTCATTTCTTTCCTAGGTGCATTGCTGATTTAAATTCCATGTGGTTGTATATCATATGTTGGCTCACAATTATTTGAATAATTATGTTAAGGAGGTGTAGGTAAAGAGTAATTAATGGATTTAATTCACACCTTAACCTAAGCAAAACATAAAGTCAATCTAATAATGGTTTTAAAAATTAAACTAAAATAACACATACATGGGGGAAATGGGTTAAGACCAGCAAACTCTTCTCACATTTTCTAAATCAAACCAAATTCAAAATTAAAATAAAAATCTCTTTAAAATAATTTTGATTCAGTTTAAATAACCTTATTTCATAAGATTGTCTTTAGAAATTAATTAGGGTGAATGAAATTACATGCTTACATCACTTTATTTCTTTCTAAGTATGTTAAATGTTGTGTGTCATACAAGAATCATGCATTCATATCTTTTAAAAAAAGAATCAAAATAAATAAAATGTTTCCTTTATGTCAAATTGCATGTTTTGGCTAAAGTAAGAATATGTGTGGCTATTATCACTACTAAATCAAAAATTATTTTCAAAACTTATAAATCAAAGACTATAAATGAATGTATGCTACTTATAAATATTTATAAGCTTGCATGTCAATATAGCTTAAAATGTGTTACGTGATTTTCTTCTCTTTTCTTAACATGATTTGTATAGGATTTACAAAGTGCATAGTTTCTTTGAAAAGAACATAACACTTGCTTAAATTTATTCCTATGCATTCCCATGTCATGAATTAAGAAGGATCTTCATATTACATATATAAATTAAATAACCAACAAATTAAATAAATAAACATAAATCTGTTGCGTGATTCTTCATCCATTTATTTACTTTTATACATGCACATGTATTTAAGAAAAGTGGTATATTAGTCTAGAAATCTTGGGGTTGTGAGGCTTTAAGTATCCCCAAGTAGGTCTTGTACCTTACACCCCTGGTGTAGAAAATAATGGTGGCATACTCACTTATGTCTTTTATACATGTAAATGTGCATTTGATTAATGGATAAAAGAATCCCTCTCTTTTCTACTTGACAAAATCATTCATCATGAAGCATCCAAATTTTCTTAAGAAACATCCCTTAGCATTCATCATCAAGGTGTGCTAACATTTCCATTTTCATGTATATATATTCTTAGGATTCATTCATGTGCATGTTACACATGTTGGAAAGAAATATAGAGTTGTGTGTTATGTGATACTAATTCACCTTAATTAATCCTAAATTGCCTTTCTTATTTGAATAGGTTGATTTAGAGTAAATCTAAACTTAGGATTAATTAAAACACATAATAAAATATTCACTAAAGAAAAATCACTAATGAATCTACCTTAGAAATTACTTAAGGTGGGGAAGAAAGAGAAGTTCTCTTCTCTTTTCCTCTCTTTACAACACATAATAATTAAGTGCAGGTTTATTCAAATCAAATCAAATCATCAAATAAAATTAACTAATCAACTAAATCACTTAAATGAAACCACCCTTTAAGTTGAACCCTTCATGCTTAGAAAACTTCAACCTTAAAGCCTAGCTAAGACATACCACACAAGCCTTAAAATGGCACACACATTAGGCTAAGTCACCATTTCTAGTCTTATGTTAGGGCGGTGCATGGTTTGATGCCTGATTTTATTTTATGATGTAATGTTTTAGACTGGATGTTAGGGTGTATGTGCATAGGGAATGGTAGGCGATCTTAGTCTAATCATTATCTTTGTAGGGATTGTGCTTAAGGCTTGTAATAAAAATAAAATATTTTTACTATGGGTTGCTTATACACCTAAGCATAATCCAAACTTAGGCCAGGTGAACTTGGTTACCCATGTGTAGGATGTTAAGTCCAATTTGTTCATATACATGCTTGGGATTGTGTGGTATGTTTGGCTAATCTCTATTTTGCAGGTTTTACTTAGATTTACTTTACCTTTTTATGGAATTTTACAATTAAGATTTGGAATTAATGCTACGGGGGATTAGAATGAACATTGGTCATAAGATCAAGTCTTATGTACCATGTGAAGCCTTGGAGAAAACAACATCCAAACCAACCAAAAGAAGAAAAGAAAGAAAGAAGGAAAGAAAAAAAAGAAAGAAAAGAAGAAATGAAGAAAGAAGAAAGAAGAAATGAAGAAAGAAGAATGACGAATGAAGAATGAAGACCCCCATAACATCAATTCATTTTGATTGTAATTAATTCATTTATAATCCGGGTTGTATAAGGGTAGAGCTCGGCTACCCATTTATTTTTGAGTTTGTGTGGTGGAGCCCGACCACAAAGGCCTTTTATTCTTTTGCACTAGTTTTATAAATTCTTTGATGTTTGTTTAGCTTGTGCATTAAGATGGCATATTTTCCTAGATTCTTTCTTACTTTGATGAATGGCCTGGATGCAATTAGGCTCCTATGGAAAAATAAATTTTTTATTTAATTAATCAACTCAAAACTAAAAATTAATAACTCATAACCTCACATAAATCTTAGGTTATAAATCAAGATAAAAGATTTAGCAACCCCATAGATGGATGTTCTATATTTCATATTATGCATAAAAAGCATCTTATTTCACTCTTGTTATGAAGGGCTTCCACCTTTGCCAGAGAACATGGCTTGACCTTTGAAAGCCATGGTGAAAATACACCTCCTTTTTACTGATTTTGACCCATAATCAAATTTCTCATGCATTATGCTTATGAATCCCATAGCCCGTGTCAAATTATTTGTCTAAAAATGAAAATAAAAAATAACAAAAATTTGCATTAGATTTAGGACATTACTCGTACCCTACATGATCTAGTATCTTAGGGAGTGAATTTAAGGACTTAGATTCTTTTTAATAAACAACATCCTAGCTATCTTGCAAAAGCATAAGACTTGCTTACATGTATTTAAAATCATAGGAGTTAGTTGGCGTGACCCAGCGTTGTAAGTCCAATGGTGTAGTTTATCCTCTCTTGTGGTGGTAAACCATGTGCCCATGTTAACCTTAGATTTAGGTCATTCTTTGACCCTCGCCAAAGCCCCCCTAGATTTAGGTTCAGAGGTTGCTACTTTCCTTTGCGGCCTACAAGAATAAATCCTCACCTCTTAGGCATTTCCATGATCTTATATCATGGAATTGTAAGTCCTATATTTCTAATAAAAATCCAACTCAAACAAATAATTCTCTTCAAATTTAAATATATAAAGCCCAACTATAGGATAGTTTGGGATGCTTACTAGGCTTCCTAGATCATAAGCATCCCTTACTCATCTCCTTTTAGTTTTGATAATAACTCCCTTCTTTTGACCAATCCCATTTGATCTTCAAAATAATTGATTGATAGTCCTATCTTTGAAATCTTTTAGAGACAATGATCATTTACCTTAATCGAGAGTATTCTTAAGGAATCTCATTCCTTAAGATATAATTAACTATGGGGGCTTGCCTCCATAGCGAACTTAAGGAACCCGATTTAAAATAAGCCCTACTTTACTTTTCCATGTAAAGTAGGAGAAGAATCTCTGGTACATACGAAGACCCATAGTCCTTAGAAGTCCTTATTAAGGTGATTAGGTCCATTGTAGGATGGTGACTTCTGTCTCTCGAGATAGTACATCATTCCTCAATGTTGTACCTGATCACCCTAATAAGAACATATGTGAATCTATGTGGTGTCCAACATAAGAAGTGTTATTCTTGTTCTTCATTTTGTTTTTCTCAAAAGGATAGATGAAGAATGAGAATAAAAAATTTCATCACAGATTTTTTTGGTGACTCCGCTAGGGAAGGTTCCTCTCTCCAACTTTGGTAAATGATCATTGTCTCTAAGTATAGATAGTGGGTTCGTATTTTATATGAATCCAAACCTATCTTTCTTTTCTATTGGCACTTAGTTTATTTCATCCTTAAGCTAAGCTAGCCAATATCTTTTAGGTTTTAGGACCACTCCGTGTAGGTCTTAAAACCCCTATTGGATTCCCCAATAAATGAAAATAAAAATTTAATAAAAAAAATAACTAAAGACTTCCTTCTTACCATTTCTATGATAAGGAAAGGGTCATTCCAAAAATAAAGAAAAATAAATCTTTTATAAAAACATCAATTTCCAAAAAGCACTTTTCCAAAATGCACATAGTAAAATGTTTGCACAAAAATTTTTATAAATCAACCTCATCTAACAATCTTCATGATTATCATATGTAAGATCTTCTCAAAATAAAATCCAAAATCATACTTTCAAAAAGCACAAATGAACATCTTCATTCAATTTATTGAATTAAGATGTCATTTTCAAAATAAGATCAACAATCATCTTTTCAAAACAAGATAAACAATCATCTTTTCAAAAAAAAATTAGCAATCATCTTTTCAAAATAAAATCAACAATCATCTTTTCAAAAATAAAATCCAAAATCATACTTTCAAAAAGCACAAACAAACTTCCTCATTCAATTTATTGAATGAGGGTTTCATTTTCAAAACAAAAATCAACAATCATCTTTTCAAAACAAAATCAACAATCATCTTTTCAAAAATAAAATCCAAAATCATATTTTTTTAAAAAAAGCACAAATGAACATCCTCATTCAATTTATTGAATGAAGATTTCATTTCCAAACAAAATCAACAATCATCTTTTCAAAACATGAGACACACTTGGATTCTTTATTTAGCATACCCAAATTTGCTAAGTGAAGATCCTCTTTCTAAAAATCAAAACATCAAAATAAAAAATACATTTGAACCTTATTTAGCATACACTAAATTGCTAAGTAAAGTTCTCATTTTCAAAAATTTAAAATCAAAAAAATCAAAACACACATGGATCCTTTATTTAGCATACTTAAATTTGCTAAGTAAAGAATCCTCTTTTCAAAATCAAAAATCAAAACACACATGGATCCTTTATTTAGCATACCTAAATTTGCTACGTAAAGAATCCTCCTTTCAAAAATCAAAACAAAACACATTTGGATTTCTTTAGTATACCTAAATTTGCTAAGAATCCTCTTTTCAGAATCATCAAAATAAAAACACATTTGGATTTTTTTTATTTAGCATAACTAAATTTGCTAAGTAAAGAATTCTCCTTTTCAAAATCATCAAAATAAAATACATTTGGATTTCTTTTATTTAGCTTACCTAAATTTTCTAAGTAAGGAATCCTCTTTTCAAAAATCAAAACAAAACACATTATGATTCTTTACTTAACATACATAAATTTGCTAAGTAAAAATCCTCTTTTCAAAATCAAAATCAAACACAAAACTCATTTAGATTCTTTCATTTAGCATACACAAATTTCCTAAGTGAAGATCTTCCTTTTTAAAAACAAAATAAAATGCAAAACACACTTGGACTTCATTTAGCATACCCAAATTTGCTTAAGTAAAGATCCCATTTTTTTTTCAAAATCCAAAACAAAAGAACACATATTGATTCTTCATTTAGCATATCCAAATTTGCTAAGTAAAGACTCCATTATTAAATTTACACATAATTCATAAACAAGCTAACAAAAGAAGAAAATTGTTTTCAAATACCTCACCTAGCTTACCCAAATTTGCTCTGTGTAAATTCCACAATCATAAATCAAAACAAAATCAATTGACCCTTTACTTTAACATACTCAAATTGGTTAAATCAAGGGTCCCCAAATAATCAAAAATCAAATTCAAATATGTACCTATGGAAGCATCAATCTCTTCAAAAATATTTGAACCCATTTCTAACATACACAAATTTGTTGAAAATGGATTCCAAATTCAAAAATTTCCTCTCCAATTCTAAATTCAAAGTCTCTCTCCAATTAAAAGAGCCCCACTTAACATGTTCAAATTATTGAGTGTGGGTTCAAATTCTAAAAAATAATTAAAGAAGAAATATGATTCGAGTTTGTTTTCAAACATTGCAGACTTTCAATCAGTTTCAGTCAGTTTAGTTCATTCAGTTCTAAATGATAGCTCAAAAGTATGTGTTTACTTGTTCTTTCAGGATGGATTTGGCCTTAGATCGGGCCAGCCTCCCACAGACTAACTTTGCTCCCCTCATTCATTTTGGTCGAGGTTTCGAGGGGGCTAGGATCACTTGTGAGGGGACCACCCTCACAACCGTCAGCAGAAGTGTGGTGATCGGGCAGAAGCTGGTCATCCAGGTTGAGATGTTGTCTGACTCAGAGTTTCGCTCACTAAAGAGGAAGGCTGTGGGAGTGCCCACAGTAGTTGCAGTTCCAGTGCCAGTGCGCTCAGTGGTTCCCCTTTCTTCCTCAGTACGGGCTAGCACCCACTCGTTGGTTTCCTCCAAAGGGAAGGCTCTTCTGATCCTAGGGATAGTCTCCTCGAGTTAGGGTATAGTTCTCGTGCTGCCCCTCCCAGTAGTACCCAATGTCGCAACTAGTGCCACAAGATCAAGCGGCATCACGACCGTATAAACAAGGAAGTAAAGGTAGTTTCCTAGTTTGCAGTAGAGGAGTTACCTAAGATAATGTCTCCTCTTATCATAGAGAACAAGTTTCACCCCCTCTCTGGTTTCGATAGAAAGGAAGACATTAGGAGGATCTCAGTTTCACCTCTGCCCGCAGTTCATTTTGAGGCTCCTATCAGTGACAGGAGAAGGTCGTATTTCAGCCTTAGATCAATTCTGCATTGAGTTGGTGGAGCTTACGGATGATCAGAGTCTGGGCTTAGTTTGATTTACATTATGTCATCCCTCACAGTGTGGGTAGACACATCAAATAGGAGAGGGCTAGGGGGGCCTAGGTATCAATACAGATTAATAGTAGAGAGAGGTGGAGGTATAGCAGCCAGTCAACAACCTCAACCCTTATTGATCTTCCCGATTGGTGCGTTACCCACGTCGATCATACTGATAGCATTTTATTGATGGATACTACCCACCATAGGAGAGGTGCTCCTACCCAAAGAGAGTCAGTGGTGCCTCCATAACACTGCTCTACTCCATGCCCACCATCATTTCTCGATGTCATACCCGATCACCCTAATAAGAATATCTGTGGATCACATTGTGTCCAACACAAGAAATGTTATTCTTATTCTTCATTTATTTTTCTCAACAGGATAGATGAAGAATGAGAATAACAAATTTCACCATAGCATGTAGGCATAAAAATCTTATAACGATTGTCCAAATGAAGTGTCAAAAATTAAATAAAATTTGAAAATATTTTATGTTAGATTAAGTCATTACTCATACCACTCACGCTCTAGTCTCTTAAGGAGTGGGTTTAAGGACTTTAGTCTCTTTTCTAAATAAATAACTACCTGACTATCTTGCAATTTCATATGATCGGGCCACTTGGATTTGAATCAGAGGAGGTGTTAATTGGTGACCACACTAGGCGATTATAAGTCCAGAAGTCAGACGAATTTATTCTCTCTTGTGAAGGTAAACCCTTATGTCCACCTATTTCTTAGATTTAGGTCATGCTTTAGCTTATGCTAAAGCTCCCTAGATTTAAGATCCGAGGTTACTATTTTCTTTAGGCTACAAGAATAAATCCTCACCTCTTAGGTATTTCCACAACCTTGTGTTGATGGATTATAAGCCCTAACAATCTAATAAAATTCAACTCAAATAAATCAATCTCCTCATTTTCAAATATATATAAAGCCCAATCATATGATAGATTGGAATGCTTACTAAGCTTCCTAGTATCATGAGCATTCCTTATTTCCTCCCTTTAGATTCCAAACATAAGTCTTCTCCTTGAACTTTCCTAATTAATTTTCCAAACATAACCAATCCTTTGATAGTCTAACCTTGAAATCTTTGGAGATGATAATTGTCTACTTTAATGGAGAGTATTCTTTGGGAATTTCATTTCTTAAGATGTAATTAACTATGGAGGCTTGCCTCCATAGGAAACTTGAGAACAGTCTAATATAAACTATGTTTTATTCATCCATGTAAAGTAGGAAAAAATCTTTGGTATACTTGAAGACCCATCATGCCTTAGAAGTCCTTATTAAGTGATTAGGTCCATTGAAGGGTAATGCCACTATCTTTCGAGATAGTACATCATACCTCAATGCATACCGGATCACTTCAATAAGTACCCCCTACTATCTTCGTGGTGTTCCCCCATATATTCCAAAAATAAATACCACAGATTTTGTTGGCGGCTCCGCTGGGGAGAGTTTCTCTCCATCTTTAGTAAACAATTATTATCTCAAAGCATTGATAATGGACTTATATTTTATATAAGCCCAAGACTATCTTTCTTTTTATTGGCACTTTTCTTATTTTATCCTTAAGCATAGCTAGCCAACATCCTTTAAGTTTTAGGACCTCACTCCATGTATGTCTTGAAACTCATATTGGGTCCCACTAGGTAAAAATAAATTAACTAATGCAAGGAGAGGACTAAATTTAGAACCTCTTTGCCACTAGCTTGATAAGGCAAGGTTCATCGCATATTCAAGAATGTTTCAATTGAATTCAAGCTAAACAAGTAAAGTCTCTTGCAAGATTTTCCAAAAGTACTTTTTCTAAATAAAATCATTTTTGAAATGCACTTAATATAACATAAAGTTTACAAAATATAAAATTTTCAACTCTCTTTTTAAATAATAAAGACAATCAAGCCTCATTTAACATACCTAAATTTGTTAAATTAGGACACTTTTCAAAAATCAAAATCAAATATGCATCATCAAAATCCTTTTCAATGAATTTTTACGAGCACATTTTTCAAAATAAAATCGATCAATCAACCAACTCCATTTAACATACCCAAATTTGTTAAATGAGAGTTCTTCAAAATATTTCGAACACATTTTTCAAAAATTAACCAACTCCACTTAACATACATAAATTTGTTAAATGGAGTTTTATTTTCAAAATCAAAATCAAAAAAAATAAAATCAACATATCTTTAAACTTCACTCAACATACCCAAATATGTTAAGTGAAGTTTCCTGTTTTCAAAAGCAACATCACACACAAAATCAAAGCATATTTGAACTCCATTTTGACATACCCAAATTTGTCAAATGAGAGTTCCATTTTTTAAAAATCAAAATAAATTGAATTTTATTTAACATACCAACATTTATTAAGTAGAGTTCCCCTTTTCCAAAATCATGAAAATCAAAACACATTTGAATTCCATTTGACATACCCAAATTTGTCAAATAGGAATTCCATCATCAAACAACACATAAAACAAATTAAATTCTATTTAACATACCCACATTTGTTAGATAAGAGTTTCTCTTTTCAAATCAAAATAAAGCAAAAATATCTTGAACCATACTTGACATACCTAAATTTGTTAAGTAAGAGTTTCATTTTCAAATCAAAATAAAATATCAAACAATTTGGAACCTACTTAACATACCAAAACTTGTTAAGTAAGAATTTCACTTTTAAATCAAAATTAAATCAAACATATGAACAACAACCCTCACAAACAAAATGTTTTCAAAGATTTTCAAACGTATATTTAAATCTCATTTAGCATACCTAAATTTGCTAAGCGAAGATTCCAAAATCAAATAATCAAACAGAGGATAAATAACAAATTCATCTCCAAAGGCTCTCCAAATGAACGAACCCCATCGAACATAACAAAATTTGTTGAATGTGGGTTCCAAATTAAAATAAAATCATATGCAAAGTCACTCTTCAAATATCAAAATCTCTCCAATTCAATGAACCCCACTTAGCATACCTAAATTTATTAAGCATGGGTTCAAATTCTAAAATCAAGAATCAATGATTGAAGGCAGCTATTAAAGCAAGGGTCCTATTCAATACTATTTTCAATAAATGTAGAGATAGCAGTTCAGTCCTTCATTCGCTTCTTTAGTCAGTCTTCCATCATGTCTTCTGGAAAGATGATCTTTTCCTTCACATCTAATGTGGAATTGGCCTTGGATCAGGCCACACTCACCAACACCACCATGCATGTCATTCTGTTTGGGCGTGGCTTCGAAGCTACTAGAGTGGAGGTGGCAGGGCAGAAGCCACTCCTTCATTTTGACATCTAGTCAGATTCTGAATTTCCCTAGCTGAAGAGGAAATCCATTGAGGTTCCTGCGGTAGTGCTAGTATTAGTTCCATCTATTTTGGTACCAATTTCAATTTTAGTGCTAGTGCTTGCAGTTCCAGTTGTAATAGTGCCCGTCATTCAGTCTGTTGTCACCTCCACTGCAGTCCAAGCGAGGGCTGGCACCTCCTCATTGGTTTCCCTCATTCTGAAGGTGAAAACTATCTTGGCCTTCGAGATAGTCACCCCTACCTTTGAGGTAAGCTCAAGTTCCCGCTCTTCCCCACTTACCAAGATGTAACGCTGCAATAAGAACAGAAAGGTTAAGCGGCACTATGAGCACGAGGTGACGCGGGTAGATGCTGCCTCTCACATTGCTAAGGAGCTTTCTCCTCATGAGACCTCTCCACTCTTGAGTAGTAGCAGGTTTCACCCCCTCTCAGCTTTAAACGGAGAGGAAGACTATAGGAGGATTGATGCATTGCCTTCACAACCAGCATAATTTGAGACACCAGCTAGGGAGAGGAGGAAGCCCTATGCTGGTCTATGATCAGTTCTTCACCAAGTCAGCAGAGCCCACAAATGCTCAGAGTCTGGCACATTATTTGATTTGAGAACTCTGATCCCTAGGAGTGTTAGGGATCAGAGACATAGAGAGAAAGCCTCAGAGGCTAGAGTTGTAGCCCAAGCTGGCAAAAGAGAGAGAGGAGGAGGTATGCTAGACAGTCACGTGGCCTCCACTTTGGTAGATTTCCTGGATTGGCAAGCTACCAGAGTCGATCATATAGTCCTTATAGGCACTACCATCTATAAGAGGAGAGCTCTGGTGGAGAGGCAGTCGATGTATCCACCATCACACTGCTCCACTTGTCACCCACCATCCTGTCCAAAGCTCTCCTTCTGCAGTCCTCGCCAAAGTACAAAAGTCTGCATCTGGAGAGAGGACATCTCCATTGGTGATCCGGCTATAGCCTAAGGATCCCACTCCACCTATCCACCCATTGAGGTGAGGTCGAGCTTTCCCATTCGACCTTCCACCTCAGTTATGGTAAAGAGGGAGTGGCGACCCAAAAGCGTTATAGTCGCTCCATCACCACAGCTAACAATAGAGGAAGAAGGGGATGTCAGTGCAGTGCCCATAATAGTTGATCCCCCTAGGGAGAGTAATCCATCAGTAGGCAGTGTATGACATATAAATTCAGATGAGCACAATCCTACAGCCAGTCATCAGTGGGTCTATGTGACAGTCTGGCCATGCAAAGTATGTGACTGGTCACTAGATGACATCCTAAACAGTTACTTTGTTGAGATCAGGTAGATGGATAGGGGTGATCATTCTGATCAGGAAGAGGGTGGAGTAGATTTTGAACCTTGATGAGCATGATCTATTTGGGGATTCAACTAAAGTCCACGTGATCGATACTTGAGGATCCCTTGATAGAGACCATCAAAATCAAGAAGGTGCTATGATCGAGGAAGGCGACACCTCTCAGTCGACTCAGCACCTCCTTCAGCAGCTCAGGCAGAAAGACTAGCATATCAACAGATGGAGAAGAGGGTTGAGAACTTATAGCAATAGTTTTAGCACTTTAGAGTCAAACTCCAGATTCACAGCCTAGTCCCATGGAGGTTGATCGGCCTGAGCTCTTACATATCTTAGATCCTCTCAAGAGTGCCTCTCCCATGGATCAGGACAGTGGTAGTTTGCATTGGAAGGTCATAGACAGTACCTCCATGCATGAGAAAGACATCAAGTTGATGGTTGAATAATAAGTGAAGGAACATTGGCACAATCCCGAGGGAGCTCACCCATTCCATAGGGCAGACCTTACTTGGAGGAATTCGATGTAGTCTAAAACCCTAAGGGTCCTTCAAAAGTTTTGATGGCAGTGGGAACCCATAATGAAATATGGCACATTTCAGAGCCGATTGTTGCAACATTGGTGGCAGTAATGCACTTCTCTTTCACCTTTTGATTAGTACGTCGAGCTGCCCAATGATTCGATGAAGACTTTTGTTGAGTTGGAGCAACTCTTTATCAAGAGATTTGATGGAGCGCAATAAAGGCTAAGTGTAGTTGACCTCGTTGTAGCAAAATAAAATCCCAACGAATCCCTTGTTCATTACATTCTCAGGTGGCATAACTTGAGTATGAAATGTGAACCACAACTATCCGAATAGCACGGCATTGAAATTATTCTCAAGAATATCCATGGCTCTATCGCCTTCATGCTCAAGGGCTTTATAATTAAAATATTCGAGAAATTAATCAACAAGGCGGCCAATCTACAAGAGGAAGCCAAATAGTTTCTTTTCAAAAACCAATCATCCAAACCCAAGCCACAGAAAGTGTTTGAGAAGAGGCCAGGGATAGTTATGTCAGTGGACAGAGGGAAGCAGCCAGCTAGAGTTCAGAAGAGATCATGAGCTCAGCATCCTCTTTTTCCACCTCCTCTTCTACCACCTCAGCCATCATACCGGCCACCACAACTATCACAGTGGCTGCCACCACTGCCACCACAGCAGTACACTCAGCCTCGGTATTCATATCCACCGCCATGTAGCTACTATCCACCTACTCTTTTGGACAAGTTAAATAAGCCTTATTCATTCAAGAGGGAGGTAGTCAGGAAGATCTTTAAAAATCTTCTAAAGAAACCTATTTTCTAGTTATCGGGGCCTAAGAGGCTGGATGAAGTGGGAAAGAGCGATGATCCTAACTTTTGTCCCTACCACCGCATGTTAAGCCATGTCTTAGAGGATTACATCACTTTCAGAGACTATCTTGAGCATAGCTACAAGTCAGGTACCATAATTATCCCTAAGGAATACTTGTTAGAACAACCATCTAGTTCTGTTAGAGTAATCCTTGGGGGTACTTGTGATTCTCTTAAGATAAAAGAAGGTTACGATATTTCTTTATTCCGAACCTCTAAAAGATAATCTCTAAGATCAAGGAACTTTTCTTGCAGGTGCTTGAGGCAACTCAGACCTCTAACACCATGTAGGGTTTGCAAGTTCCCAAGGATAACTCAGGGAAGGTGGGAGCTCAGCAATAATAGTAGTCTATACTTGCCCGAAATAGTCCAGTAGTGCAACCACCATCCAAGTCAAGCATTCCTTCCATCGTTGCAGCTACTACAACTTCATCCAGCTCTTCTTCTACCAGTAGGAGCATTTTATTTACAGACAAGGGCACTAAACCTCTCGCTCCACTTACTTTACTTGATTTCTATCATGTATCTCAACCTAAAAAGAAATAAATAAAAAAATAATTTTACTAACATATGTGCCAAGTCTGATGATCTTATTGAGTATATTCCCAAATATAACTCTCCAAGTCTAAATAATAATAATAGATCTAGTAATTTTGATCTTTTCTTTTCTGATTCAGAATCAAACTTTATTTTTTTGAATCAATTGGGTTCACCCATTGAGATTGACTTAGAGTTAACCGACTCTGAGAGTCCCAAAGGAGAAGTTGTAGGTAGCACTTTTCATAAGTTCATCATTCCAGTAAGTCACTGAAGTCAACCTACACAGTGACAAAGTTCTATCTCCATGGATAGCACCTCAGGATAAGGGTAAACAAGTCATTGGTTCTAGTAGGCAGATAGCCCCTCCACAAGACGCTCCACATCTAGATATGTTTGTGGAGGACTAGCCCAGAGTTGATTACAATGTCCTAGCTCATCTTAGAAAGTTCCTCACCAAGTTAAGTATATATGACGCCATTGTCTTATCCAAAGAGATGAGGTAATCTCTAATCAAGGCCCTACTTGATCCAGAGATATGCCTAGCTCAGCTGACCACTACTGAAGAGAAGGCATTATACTCGAAGGACCTCTTAGGAGTTACATTCAGTGATGAAGACTTATTTCTAGGGATGACCGAGCACAATCTCCCTCTTTACATTACAGTGGATGTTAGTAGATACAGGCTATCAAAAGTATTGATTAACCTAGGTGAATCAGTAAACATTATGAGTCTAAGAACCCTTGAATACTTGAGGATCGATAACTCCAAACATCAAAAAGAATGGATGATGTTGAGAGGATTCGATGAATAAGGCGAGAAGGCCTTAGGCTCCATAGTCTTGCCCTTGGAGATAGGCGATTGGAAAATTGAAGCCAAGTTTCACATTATAGACTTAGATACATCTTTCAATGATTTGCTTAGGAGACCGTGGATACGTAAAAATAGCATAGTTCCATCCTCTCAACATCAGTGTATGAAGTTTGTGAAAGGTGGGATCGCCTACTATGTTAGAGGAGATCTCAAGCCATTTGCAGTTCATGAGGTCAGCATATATGAGGATGCGGCTTACTACCTCTCGCAAAACCAACAAGTCTATTCTCGTGAACTTGGCCAAAGTTCAAAAATAAAAGAAAAAGAAAAGAAAAAAGAAAAGGAAAAAAAGAAAATAAAAGGGAGAGAAATAGACTTGGAGGAGGAAGGAGCGACATTAGATTCCACCCACATTGTTTCTTGAACATATGTGGGATGACCTCCACCAAGTAGAGGAAGAGGCAAATTCAGAGGCAATCCTAGGGGTGGAAAACCACCTTATTGGCCACCCAATAGGAGATATGTCCCAACTGCCAAGAGTACACCTACTATACATATAGACTTAGAATCTAGTTCAAACAATGAGTCCTATATGGTTAGCACACCAGTCGGCTCTTCTCAGCAGCAGATCCCCTTGGAGGTAACAATTGAGCCAGACAATGATGAAGATCGGGCTCCAAAGTAATGCATAAGTGTATCCAAGTATCTATGTAAAATAGTTACGCATCAATTGGGAATCTTAGATATAACCTCACTTTTATCACAAAAAATTGAGGGTTTGATAGTTAAGGAATCCCCCAAGTCATCCATAGATGTGAAGACTCAAAGGTTCTTCCTGGGAGCATCATTCACAAGTCAAGAAGTTGATGTAGAACTTGAGGATGATTCATTTAAAGATTTAATAGAATTACCTTTTGATTGGTACTCGCCTTGTATTCTTAATTTAACAAAGAAAGGGTTAATCCCACATACTTTGTCAAAGCACAGGTCAGACTATTTTAAAAGAATATGGAAGAACAAAGTAAAAGCTCTCAATCAAGTCCGGGACTAGGATTCAGTACAGTGGGTCCAGTCGATGATGATAATTACTTCTTAGTCATCACCAATCATTTAGAATCTGATAGGTTCTTTTCAAATCACATTAACTCATATGAGGAGGTGTGCTTAAAAACTTTAGATGGTCCATCTGATTTTGAAGTCAAAGTTGTACCACCAAAGTTCAAATAAGAGCTCAAGAAAATCAATTTAGGAACTAAAGGAGATCCAAGTCTGACATACATCAACTCCTTATTGAATAAAACTGAAACTAATGACTTAGTTAGGTTATTGACTGAGTATAAGGAATGCTTTACATGGAGTTATGAAGAGATGCTTGGTTTATCTCCTAACATAGTAGTCCATAAACTAGCAATAGAGCTTAGTGTTAACCCTATCAAGCAAGCACCTAGGTGCAATGCGATTAGGACATTGAACAACAGGTCATTTCTGAAGTCAAGAAACCGATCGATGCAAGTTTCATCCAAGAAGAAAAATACCCTACCTAGTTGGCCAGTGTCATCCTAGTTAAGAAGAAGAATGGTCAAATTTGCATATGTGTCAATTTTAGGGACTTAAATAAGGCATGTCCAAAAGTTGAATTTCCACTACCGATACCATAACTGATGGTGGACATTTCTTCACCTCATGCAGTCTTCTTCATTTGGATATAACCAAATAAAGATAGCTCCTGAAGATAAAATAAACACTACTATTAGAACCTCGATCGGAATCTATTGTTATAAGGTCATGTCTTTCGGCCTTAAAAATGGCAGTGCTATATTCCACTAGGCTATGACTCGAATCTTTGATAAACTTATTCATCATCAAGTCGAGTGTTATGTCGATGATCTCATGGTCAAGAGTAAGGAAAAGGAAGACCAACTCTTTGACTTGAGAGTAATTTTTGAACGGTTAAGATAACTTAACCTCAAAATGAACCCCCTGAAGTATGCATTCGAAGTAGCTTAAAAAAATTCCTTGGGTTTGTTGTCTGACACCGGGGAATCGAAATCAATCCGAAGAAGATTGAAGTGATATTAGAAATGCCACCCCTATAATTTTAACTCAACTCAAAATATTCCAACGGCAGTTAGTGTATCCAAAATGCTTTAAATCCAACCTATCAGGAAGATGTCAGTCATTTTCAGCACTTTTCAAAAAGGACACCAAGTTCAAGTGGGATGGCAAGTGTCAGCATACCTTCAAAGACATAAAGCACTACCTGATGCCTCGCCCGTTCTAGCAGCCCCTATCTTGGGCAAGCCACTCATATTATACACTACTACATTAGATGATTCCCTTGGCGCTTTATTGGCTCAAACTAATGACGAAGGGAAATAAAATTGTCTCTACAACCTTAGCCATCGTCTAATCCCTGCTGAAGCAAACTATCTACCCATTGAGAAGCATTGCCTAACTTTAATCTTTGTATCATAAAATCTACGACATTACATGCTTTCACATAAGGTGAACTTAATCTTTAGGATCAATCTACTATAATATCTCATGACACGGCTGACGCTACCGAACGATTGGCATGTTGGTCTATGATTTTGTCATAGGATGAGCACTCGCATATTTCTTAGCAGCACACCCACTTCCTACTGACTCTCCACTTAGTGATGACCTCCTTGATGAACAAATCATAAACTTAACGGACACTGATATTCACCGTTAGGAGATGTACTTTGATGGTACGGCTTCCTCCCAAAGAAGAGAAGAACCACAATCTACTCTTCTAGGAAAGGCTGAGGTAGGAGTAGTTCTCGTAACTCTGGACCGCAATGTGATGAGATTTTCATATCACCTGTCCAATCCTTGCACCAATAATAAAGCCAAATATTAGGCTTTGATTATCATTCTGAGTTAGCCATTACTCTAAGCATCCAAAACATCAACATCTTTGGGGATTCTCAATTAGTCATCAATCAAATTATTAGGTCCTACAAAGTTCTAAGGCTTAAGCTCCATCGCTACCACAAGTATACTATGGAGTTGTTGGCCCAAATCCTAGAGATTACCATTTACAAGATTCCTCGATGAGAAAACATCATAGCAAATGCTTTAGCCAAACTTACCAGGGAGTTAGCATGTTCGGAAGTTGAGTCTATATCAATAGGGGTCTAAAATAGACAAGTCTTATCCCATATTGATACTGAACTCATCGAAAGATGCTCTTTTGAAGGAAGGTTGTCATTTCCAAAAAGGACGAGGAGTTGGATTGGAGGCAACCATTCATTGAACGTGACTGAGGAACACTCAAGATTACTGAAATAGAGGCAAACTACCTCAAGAGAAATCCCAAGCCCATTAAATGAAGCAGGGAGCACTTTTCTATGCTCTCGTGGATGACACCTTATACCGGTGGTCCTTCGATCATATGTGATTACATTATTTAGACAAACACAAAGCTCGTAAGATCATGACTGAGGTACACTCAAGATTATGTGGAGCTCATCAATCTGGTCCAAAGATGAAAGCCAAGATCAAGAAACTAGGATACTATTAGTCATCGATGATCACAGATTGTATGGATGTAGCTAGGCAATGCCACTAATGTCAGGTACACGGTGTGGTCCTACACTAACCACCTAACATTCTATATCCTACATTGGCCTCATGGCCATTCGAGTGTTAGGGTACCGACATAGTGGGTCCCATCGACCCTCCTTCTGCCAAAGGTCATCGGTTCATCCTAACTGCTATCGACTACTTTTTCAAGTGGGTGGAGGTGATTCCACTCAGAGAGATCACAGGTCAGCATGTGCTCCAATTTTTAGGAACCATATCGTATATAAGTTCAGGGCACCTCAATGAATTATATCTGATAATGGTATTGCATTTAAGAGCACCAAAATCAATAACTTTGTCTAGAGACTCATCATAGATTTGAGATATTCTACCATCTATTACCTAAGCGCAAATGGCTTGGTAGAAGCCTTCAACAAAACTCTCATCCAAATACTGAAGAAAATACTCAATAATAAGAGATAGTGGCATGAGGAGTTAGTTGAAGCCTTGTGGACCTACAATACCACATACAGAACTCCAACTCAATCTATTTTTCTCCTTAGTGTATGAGTCCAAAGCAGTTCTACCATTAAAAGTCCAACTCCCACCATTAAGGATAGCTGTGGGTAGTAAGATCACACTAGAGAAGAACGCCAAGTTGTGATTAGAAGAGCTCGAAGGTTTGGAGGAGAGACACCTACGAGCATGCCAAAACCTCAAGTTATACAAAACCAAAATTATTGGAGCTCATAACAAGTTGGTCCACCTGAGAGCTTTTCAAGTAGGTGAGCTTACTTTAGTTCTAAGGAGACTAATTATTTCCCATCACAAGATGGGAGGCAAGTTTGAACCCACATGGAAAGACCCTTTTGCCATAGAGAAGGCCTACCAAGGAGGATCTTATCAACTTATTAATCATAAAGGAGAGTGTTCGATGCTTCCAATAAATGGGCTTTACCTAAAGAAATATTATCCATGAATTCATGTTTGGAAATCTTTATCATCAATAAAAAAAATTCCTCTTCAAATCAAATCTTCTCTTCCATATTGAAAACTTTTTTGTTTGCAAATCTATCATGGTGTGTTTATGATAGGTGTAAGAGAACCCAAGAGGCATCCTATTTCTTTTAACACAACACAAACACAAACTACACACAAACATACAAAACAAACACATATCTTTTGTCATGTGTTATTTTGAGTTGGGATAATGCCCCCAACACACTCACTCAATGGCTGCCTAGGTCGGGCTGACGTGCTACCCTACTAGTGTGTCTCCCAAGTGGACTTCTTGCTTTGGAGGATGTAAGTTTGCTACACTTTCCTTCCTTACTTGACCACTACACACCGACGAGTGCCCTGTTAGTTTAGTAGGCCTAACTGTGCGGTCGATGAGCTACCTCGTGTTGGCTTCATTTAAGAAGATATAAGTCTGTTACATCTTCTTCTTGAACTAGCCTTCGTGTACTGACTAGGTCGAGTATATTTTAGGATTAAAATAACTGCCCGAGTGGCTCCTTTTCTCCTGACTACTTCAAGTCTGGGTCCAGTCCTTCATTATCACTCCCAACTTAGTAGTCGCCCTTAGATTGAGTTTGATCTATTATGCACAAACAAGCTACCCCAGCGATTATTCTTTGCTTTAGAGGACATAAGTGTACTAAGCATTCTTCCTGGCACAACCGTTGCACACTGATGGGCAGCACTAGGTCAGATAGCACCTATCGAGTTGACGACAGACTATCCGGTGATCAGTTCTCCTTTAGGGAGATATAAGTCTACACACCTTCTTCTTAGACTGATCGTCGCACACAAACGGGCACCTTAGAGTGGTTGGTGTTCACTATGCTGATAGTGACCCACTCGGTGGATACACACTCATGGCAGATGTAAGTCATCTACGCTTTCTCCTTGAGTTGGCCACCGTACATTTACAAGCTTTATTCTTTACAGGGTCCAGGATAACGCCCCGAGTGGCACCTCCCTTGTGGGCACTCTATTTGGGACACATCCTTTGCGACCCCATCTAGAAACTACCTGGGTTACTACCTGTTGACCTCATTTTTAGGATGAGCTCTCAACCCCTCCATCTTAAACATAGGACTTCTCTTAGACACTAAGAGTTTTCTTAGTCATAAGACACTTCTAGTTATTAGGTGGACACTCAACCTAACCCTAGAGACTTAGAAGAGTTAGCCATAAGAATAGGTCATGCCTTAGGGGTGTTAGAAAAATAATTGAAACTTATGATTGAAACTTATGATTGAATCAATTTCAAATAATTGAAACTTATGATTGAAGCCCATGATTGGATTCCAAACTCCAAAATATTTCCTAAGTCCTTTGATTCCCTCTCATGGACTTAGCTCAGATCAAATCCAAATCAATTCAAATTCAAGAAATTTTCTCACAGCCCATTTATATTCTGATTTATATTCACATATATAAATGAAATATAAATTCAAATCAATCAAACTAAATTCAAAACTCAAATCCAAAAAAACCAAAAAAATATTTCCTAAGTCACTTTGATTCCCATTTTATGACTTTCCCAAATCAAATCCAAATTAAATCAAATACAAGGAATTTTCTCGTAACCTAATTATATTCACAAATATAAATGAAATATAAATTCAAATATCCAAAAATAAATTTAAAAATCAAATCCAAATTCAGCCAAAATCCAACCTAAGCCTTTCAAGTCAAAATCTTGAACTTAGCCAAATCAAATTCAAATCAAGTCAAACCCTTGATTTTTCTTCATAATTCAATCAATCCTACAATAATAAATCCAAATATAAACATAAACGTTAAACATCAAACCAAAAATCAACTCAAAACTCAAACTCAAATTCAATCTAAATTCAACCTAAGTCTTTCAAGTCAAATTCTTGAACTTAGCAAATCAATTTGAAATCAAGCCAAACCCTTAATTTATTTTCATGATTCAATCAATCCTACAATCATGAATCCAAATATAAACATAAACTCCAATCATCAAACCAAAACTAAATTCAAAAATCAAACCAAAGTCAAACTCATGTTCACCCTTTGAACTTGAAATTATTAAATGAATCAAAACCTATTTGACTTCAAATCACTTGCAAATGGATTTATATTTCAAGCATAAGTCCATATGTGAGTTCAATCAAACTTGATTTAAGCCTTGATCAAGCCATCTAACCCACTTAGGCTCACTTGACCCAAAGTGACCAAAAGTATCCCTTATGAGCCAAATTTTAATCCTACCTAAATTGGATTGAACTAAGCTCAACTAAGCCTCAACATCAACAATGATCAATGATCATCACTCAAATCAAACCAAGTCAACACTTAGCCAAATTGAAACCTAAACTATCCAAAATTCACCATAGGCCAAATTGATTGAAACCATTGATCAAAACTCATTCATAATCAATTTTTGAACTTGACCAAGTCATCATTTGAAGCTAGCCTAGCCCAATTGGCCACTTGACCCAAGTTGACCCAACTTGACCTAAAAAGTCAAAATGTGTCAAAACTTGATTTAAGATAAATTGATTGAAACTAATTAGTCAAGTTCATTCCAAATCACTTGTTGAACTTGACCAAAGCCCCAATTGACTAACTAGACCCAACCTAGCCCAATTGACCTTGAACCCAACTTGACCTAAAAGGTCAATTTGAGCCAAATCCAAATATAAGCCAAATTGATTGGAAACAAAGATACAAAACCATTTTAAATGATCAACCAAACATAAACCAACCCATGACCTAACCCAAATAGGTCAAATAAGTCAAATTGGTCAACTTGACCCATTTGACCTAAATGAAATCAAATGAACCAAATTCAAATATAAATCAAATTGAATCAAACTAATGATGCCAGCACATTTCAAATGGTCATATGAACTAGACCCAACCCTTAGTTTGATCCAATTTGATCAATTGGTCAACTTGACCCAAGTTGACCCATTTTGACCTTAATGGGTCAACATGAGCCAAATCATATAAAATCAACTCCAAATTCATTGAAACTTGGCCCAACCCATATTTCAATCATACTAAACATATTCAAATTGAAATCAAAGTCAAATGACTATTTTACCTCTAGGCCATAAGGTAACCTAAAATCAAAACTACTTGGAATTTGGTCAAGTCCTTTTCATGGATACTTGGCATTCTCTTAGTGGACAAAATGATCACTAATGGACATGGTGCACATGATCCATTAGATTTGGGTCAGTCAAACCCAACCCAATGGCCAAACCGACCATTGACATAGGAATTGAGCACATGGGATCCCTACTCCACTCAATTAAAGCACATGGGAGCTTCACTACTCCACTCCACACTCAAAATTGAACCATGTGCAAGTCCTAACAGCTAAACAAACTGATTAAATAGGGTGAATTGGATCAAAATAGCAAAGCTCATCACGTCTGATTCACCTAAGGGGTGATATACTCCCCCTAATTCCACTTCATTCCACAACGCACACACTCGATTGAGCTTAGGGAACTCAGAGCAAGCATCCTAGAGCTCCTCCAAGCTTCCTCAGCCCATTTCCATTTCTCTATTTTCTGTTTCTTCAAACCGAGAACAGGGGAGCTTCCACCAAATATCCATCTCACTCAATACTTCAAATCAAGCCAATTCCTCTTGCAAGCATCATCAGAGGACTCAATCAAACTTGCCTAAAGCTTAATCCAAGTTCTCAAGGCAAGGGAAGTGGGACTTCGATCAAGGACGTAAGGATTTGAAGGTGAGATTGGTCTATAGAGAGATCTACTCAACCCCAAGGCTTGAAACTTTTAATAGAGCTTCGTCACCACTAGACGAAGCTACCTCAATGGATTCGAGCGCCAGTGATAGCCTTCAATGAGGTATGGATCAAAACTGAGCTTAAACTAGAGAGTGTGTGGTCTTTTGTGAAAGGAGTTTTCACTTCATGTAAAACTAGCCATTTTTGTCTTCTCCATTGCACGATGATGGTGTGGGTTGAGTTTGAGTTCAATCCGAGCTCAATCGAGCTCAGATCATGCCATGGAAGATGGACGGTGGCCATCTTCAGCAGGAAAGCTCAAGGATGGATCATGGGCCGTACATCCGTGTATTTTGGATGGACAGCCTTGATCAAGATGTGTAGGATCCCTGATTTAATCCCTTAAGAATTGTGGGCTTGATCTCAGTCATCCGATCCTTGATCAGATGGATGAGGAGAAAGTGTGTAGCACCGTCACTGATGCGACGTTATGATGTGAAACTTAAGTGGCCTCTCCTGTTGTGCCATGTGAAAAGCGCGCACTGCGTCAGCCTCCACGTGGCGTCAACGGGATTAATCACTTAATTAGGCTATTTAATTAATGGATAATCATGAAAACTTCAAAATAACATAACTAACTCTATAAAAATTATAAAAATACAAAGTAAAATGCACTGTAAAGATATTTCTTAGGATAATAATCTAAAAATGTTCCTAATGGATTTTGAATAGTGTATTTTCCTCAGCTAGGGTTTTAATGAAAATTTAGTAATCCTAGTTACTCCCTAATTATTTAATTAATTCATTTCAAATTTCTCTGGTATATTTAGTGGGATGACCTCTACCTCCCCTAATTTTCTTAGAATTTATTGATGAGTTAATTAGGAAAATCATGTAATGAATCCTTAATCACCCTTTTTATGTAATTAAGGGTAATTAAACATGTGAACAGTGGTTTACCCCCTTTTTAAGTTAATTAAGCCTTACTTAGGTGAAGAAGAGGTTTATGGAATGAATTTGGGGAATTTTCCCTAAGCCATTCCCTAAACCCCTTTCCTTCCTTTATCCAAACTTAATTAAGAGCTAACCCACTAATCACCTACTTAATTAACTTGATAAAATTTTTAAAATATTTCAGAACTTAGTCAATACATCTTGGGTAAGTGCTTAGGTATTCAATAACCTAAGTAGCTTAAGTAAATCAAAATCCAACCCATATGTGTGGGAAAGGGTTATGAAAGTACTTAAATTAAACCCTTTTAACTTAATTAATCATTAATTGTGAGCCAATTTTGTTAGGTACCTTTCTTTCCTAGGATGCATTACTGATTTAAATTTCTTGTGTGATTTTATGTCATACATTGGCTCATAATTATGTGATTAAATATGTTAAAGTGGTGTAGGTAAGGGTTAATTAACACACTTAATTCACACCTTAACCTAACCAAAGCATAAAATTAATCTAGTCACCTAAAAATTGAACTTAAACAATATACACATGTGGTAAATGGGTTAGGATCAGCAAACCTCTTCACATTTCTCAAATTGAAATCAAACTCAAACAAAACTAAAAATCTCTTTAAAACAATTTTGATTTACTTTAAATAATTCTATTTCATAGGATTGTCTTTAGGAATTTATTATGGTGAATGAATTTACATGCTTTCATCACTTTATTTCTTTCCTAACATGCTAAATGTGTATGCCATATGAAAATTATGCATTCATGCTTTTGAAAAATCAAATTAAAAAATGAAATATTTCCTTTATGTCAAATTGCATGTTTTGGCTAAAGTAAGAATATGAATGACTATTATCACTATTAAATCTATAATTATTTTCAAAACTTATGAATCAAACATTAAAACTAAAAGGTATACTACTTATAATTATTTATGAGCTTGCATGTGAGTAAACATATTATGATGTGCATAGTGTGGCTTTCCTTCTCTTTTCTTTTAGCATAGTTTTGAATAGGATTTGGCAAAGTGTATAGTTCAATTGAAAAGAACACAACACTCGCTTAAATCCATTCCTATTCATTCCTATGTTATTACTTAGGAAGGACATCCACACTTGCACATATAAATTGCATAAACAAATCAAACAAATAAACACAAACTTTTGCATCTTTCTTTTTTCCATTCATTTTCTTTTTACATTTATATGTATTTAAGAAAAGTGGTATATTAGTCTGGACAACCTCAGGATTGCGAGGCTTCAAGTAGCCCAAAGTAGATCATGTACCATACACCCCTGGTGCTAACAATGGCGTCGTACTCACTTTATGCCTTTCATACATATATGTCTGCATATGAAAAATGGATAAAAGAATCCCTATTTTTCTACTTAACAAAATCACGCTTCTAAAAATATTCAAATTTCTCAAACAAATTCTCTTAGCATTCATCAATAAAGTGTGCTAAATATTTCCATTTGCATGTATAGATATGCTTAGTATTCATCTATACGCATATTACACATATTGGGAAAGAAATGAAGTGATGTGTGTTTTGTGATTGTATTTCACTTTACTTGATCTTAAAATGTCTTTCTTTTTGAATAAGTTTATTTATGAAAAATCTAAACTTTGGATTAATTAAAACACATAATAAAATATTCACCAAACAAAAATCAAATATGAATCTATCTTAGAAATTACTTAAGGTTGGGAGGAAAGAGAAGTTCTTTTCTCTTTTCCTCTCTTTACAATTTAGTAATTAATTGTAGGATTCACTTAAACTATATCAAAATACAAAATAAAATCAACCAAGACAACTAAATCACTTACATCATATAAACCCTCTAAGTTGAATATTTTCATACTTAGAAAACTTCAACCTTAAAGCCTTGCTAAGCATACCACACAAACCTTAAATAGCACACACATTACGCTAAATTACCATTTCTAGCTTTAGGTTAGGGTGGTGCATGGTCTGATGTTTGTTTTTATTTTATGATATTTTGTTTTAGTCTGGATGTTAGGGTGCATGTGTGTAGACTAAATTGTATGGCGATCTTAGTCTAACCATTATCTTCTATAGAGGATTGTGCTTAAGGGGCGATGTAATAAAAATATAATTATTTTTATTATGCAGGTGCTTATACCCCTAAGCATAATCCAAAATAGGCCAATGTGTGGGGTGTTAAGTCCAATTTATATATATACATGCTTGGGATTGTATGATTTGTTTGGCTAATCTCTATTTTGCAGGTGTTAGTTAGATTTCCTTTTTCCCATTTTTATGTACTTTTGCAATTAGAATTTGGGAATGATTGTTATGGGGGACTAGGATGAGCATTGGTCATAGGATTATGTCTTATATGTACCATGTGAAGCCTTTGGAGCAACCACATTCCAACCAACCAAAAGAAAAATAGAAGAAAGAAGAAATGAAGAATGAAGACCCCCATAACATTAAATCCTTACTTAATTGTAATTAATTCATTTGTAATCCAGGTTTTATAAGGGTGGAGCTTGACTACCCAATTTATTTTTCGGGTTTCTGCGGTGGAGCCCGATCAAAAATGGTCTCTTATTCTTTTGTGCTAGTTTTATAAATTGATTGATATTTGTTAAACTTGCGCATTAAGATGTCATCTTTTTATAGTTTCTTCCTTATTTTGATGTATGACCTGGATGAAGATTAGGCTCTTAGAAAAATAATTTTTTTATCCAATTAAATAACTCAAATTAAAAAATAAATAACTTATAACCTCACCTAAAGCTTAGGCTATAAAATAAGATAAAAGAATTAGCAACCCCTTAGCTAGATGTTGTCTTACTTTTTCTAACATCATGCATAAAAAGCATATTATTTTACTCTTACTTAGAGGGCTTCCACCTTTGCCAGAGAACTTGACTTGACCTATGCGAGCCATGGTGGAAACTCACCTCCTTATCTTGCGATTTTGGCCCATAATATAATTTCTCATGCATTAGGCATATAAATCATAAAGCGTGTCTCAAATTGATTGTCCAAAATAAAAAATAAAATGTAACAAAATTTGCATTATATTTAAGTCATTAAAGCATGCCCTACATGATCTAGTCTCTTAGGGAGTGTGTTTAAGGACTTAGTTTCTTTCTAAATAAACAATAGCTTTTCTATATTGCAAAAGCATTTGACTTGCCTACATATTTTAAAACCATAGGAGGAGTTAGTTGGCGGCTACCCCCAGAAGGTTCTAAGTCTAACAGTTGGGTGGTTCATCCTCTATGGAGGTAAACCAAATACCTATTTTCACCTTAGATTTAAGTCATGCTTTTTGGCCCTCTCCAAAGCTCCCTAGATTTAGGTTCAAAGGTTGCTACTTCCTTTTATAGGCTATAAGCATAAATCATCACCTCTTAGGTATTTCCATGATCTTGTGTCATGAATTATAAGCCCTAGATTTCTAACAAAAATTCATCTTGAACAAATAAATCACTTCAATTTCAAAAATATAAAGCCCAACCATATGATAGTTTGGGATGCTTATTAGGCTTCATAGTATCATAAGCATCCCCTACTTATTCTCCTTTTGGATTCAATAACAACTCCCTCATCTTGATCAATCCCACTTGATCTTCTAAAAATAAACTAATTGATTGATAGTCCTATCTTTAAAATCTTTAGAGGCAATAATCATTTACCTTTATCGAGAGTATGCTTAAGAAATCTTATTTCTTATGATGTAATTAACTATGGGGACTTACCTCCATAGAAAACTTAATGAACCCGATTTAAAATAAACCCTGCTTTACTTTTCCATGTAAAGTAGGGGAAGAATCTTTGGTACATACGAAGACCCATAGTCCTTAGGAGTCCTTATTCAGGTGATTAGATCTATTGTAGGGTAGTTACTTCTATCTTTTGAAATAGTACACCTTTCCTCAATGTCGTACCCGATCACCCTAATAAGAACATCTGTGAATCTGCGTGGCATCCCAACAAGGTGTATATTTTTATTTTTATTTATCCTCTTCAAAAGGATAGATGAAGGTGGAAATATTTCACCACACTACCATATTGGACAGTCCCCCTTTCCTAGCAACCACCCCTGTGGTTGGAGAATCTATCTTGTGGATGTACAGATTCTCTCTTGGTCCAATAAATCTGACATAGCCCCATCTCAATGTGTTCCCTCGCACACTAATAGGGTCCACAAAAGTGTATAAACAAAATAAAGTATATATTCTTTTGTGGATTATGTGAATGCCCCCAATGGCACCTCTACCCAAGCAAGCATCCTATCTTTAGGGCAGTGTCAGCAAAACTCTCCATAAGAATCACCTGACTACTCTTGAGTTGATGTAAGCCTCCAGCAGCATTCACTCAGTAGTCACCCTAGGTCGGGTTCAACTTGTTGCGCATCCAGCAAGCCACCCTGATTGTTCTTTGCTTTGAAAGATGTAAGTCTGCTATGTCTTCTTCCTAGCATAGCCATTGCACACTGAAAGACAACCCTTTGTTTAGTTAGTTCTACCCTACAGCCGGTAGGCTATCCCTTTGGGTTTGTAAATCTAAGATAGGTCAAAGCCAACATAGCCCATTCTCAGTGAATCCATCGCACACTGATAGGGCCCATGAAATTAAAATGAAATTAATCCTGACTACTCTTGAGCTGACATAAGTCCCCGGCGACATTCACTCAGTAGTCACCTTAGGTCGGGTTTGATTTGTTGCACCATCAACAGGTCACCCCTGGTTGTTTCCAACTTTAGAAGAATTAAGTCTGGTACGCTCTCTTCCTAGCACAGCCACTACACACCGAAAGACAACCCTTAAGTTGGTTACCCCCCACCCAGTAGGCTATCACTTTAGATTTGTAAATCTGAGATAGGCCAAGGCCGACATAGCCCCTTCTCAGTGGGTCCATCATACACCAACAGGATCCATTAATTAAATCTATCAAATTTAACTGAGTTGACTTCCCCAGCAGTTATGCCCTCAATTCAAAACCATCCTTTGTAGTGGAGCCATAACAAATTAAACCAACTCCCCCAGTGGAGTCTAAATTGAAACAATCTAAACAAATCCAACCAAACTTTTATCCCCAGTGGATACATCTCCAAACAAATCTATTAAATCAAACTTTTATCCCCAGTAGATAGCCCGAACCTGCTTCCCTAGTGGAAGGTTCATGTTTCCAATCCCTAGCGATTTAAGCCCATATCCCTAACGGATATGCCTCACATCAATTAAGATAAAATAAATCAAAATTAAGTTAATCTTGATCCCCTGAAGATTATAGATTCTTATCCTCAACAGATCTTCTTCTCATAAATCACATTCACAATCAAACTCAAATCCATATCCCCAGGAAATTATTCAAACCTGCTCCACTGGTAGAAGGTTCATGTACTCAATCCCTAGTGGATTCCTCCTTTAATGCCCTCAGCATAAACCTCCCACATGTCATGTCCAATATATGTGTGATCTCCTAGCGGATCTTCCTTTCTTTAACATGAAATTCCAACCAAATTCTTCTAGCTCTCTTATGCCCATAGCATAAGTTGAGTTGCATTGCACTAAGATTGTGATTCTATCTACCTTTTGGGTTTAGGTATAAATCATTTTCGTTAGAACTTGCAATCCTTTGGACATTATTGATCATCTCGGTCAACGCCAATACATGCGGTGTGCTTTGTCAGTTACACCACACCTGTTGGGGGTCCTTCTATTGACCTCATTTTTGGAGTGAGTTCTCATCCCCCTCTTCTTTGACTTAAGAGTCTTTTAGACACTAAGACTTCCTTAGTCATAAGATACTTATAGCACGTAGGTGAACACTTAACCTAAACCTAGAGATTTAAAAAAGGTTAATCATAAGATTAGGCAATGTCTTAGGACTTAGGGAAATCCACCTACCCTATGCCTAAACCCAATCCATGTTTACCTTCTTAAGTTATAACCAAACCTTAAATTTAATTTAAATACCAAATCCAAATCCAAATCCCAATTTTAAGCCAAATGATTGAAACTCAAGATCAAATCAAAATTCAAAAACAACCTAAGCCCTACGATTTTATCTTATGGACTTAGCCTTCTCCAAATTCAAATCAATCCAAACTCAAGTGACTTTCTCAAATATCAATTCAACCCTTCAATCAATCTATCAAACTTATAATCAAACTCAATTTCAAATCCTTTTTGCCAAAATATGTAATCTTACCAAATCCTACCTAAGCCATGTGACCTACTTTCATGAACTTAGCCAAAATCACATCCAAATTAATCCAAAATCAATTTATTTTCTCATAATCAATTTATATCTTCAATCATCTTCTTAAATATAAATCAAATCTACATTCAAATGAAGAAAACTAAATCAAATAAAATCAAAATCCTTCTTAAGCTATATGAATCAACCTTCATGAGCTTAGCCAAATTTGCCTTCAATTGACTTCGAACTCAATTGATTTTCACATGAATCAATCATATCTTCATTTATCTTCACAAATATAAATGAGATATACATTTAAATCATCAAAACTAAATCAAACTAAATCAAAATCCAAACCTAACCCACATGACCTAACTCCATGGACTTAGCCAAATTCCTTCATTCTGAAACCCAAATTCAATTGATTTTCTCATGAATCAATTATACATTCAATCACATCATAAATATAAATGAAATCCACAATCATCAAGCCAATCCAAAATCAACCCAAGTTAAACCCAACTTGACCATTATGGCATGAAATATTCAAATGAACCAAAACCCATTTAAACCCAAATCAATTGTAACTGAAATTATATATCAATCCTAAATCCATATATAAACTCAACTAAATCAAACTCAACCTAAAACCAAATAACTAAACCCAATTGGCCCACTTAACCCAAAGTGGCCAATTTGACCTATTTGAGCCAAGTTTCAATCCTACCCAAATTGGATTGAACTAAGCCCACCAAACCTCCTATCATGATTGTTGATCACCCTAGGTTGATCAATTATCATAAATTGGGTCAAACTAAGTTAACTTGGTCCTTTGACCAAGTCAACCTTCCTGACCCATATAAATTTAAACTAGTCAAATTATAATCTAAGCCAAATTAATTGAAACCAATGACCAATACCCATCCAAAACTAACATTTGAACATGTCTTGACCTTCAATTAAGCCAAACCTAAACCAATTGGCCCTCTTGACCCAAGTTGACCCAATTTGACCTACATGGCCAAAATGGATCAAATCTTGATATTATCCAAATTGATTACAACCAATGGCTCAAATTCATTCCAAATTGATTGTTGAACTTGATCAAAGCCTCAAATGAGCCTAATTGACCCATTATACCCAAATGACCTATTGAACCTAACTTGACCTAAAGAGCCAAACTAACCAAAAACCCAATCAAATTCAAATTAAACTCAACTAAAGCCTACAACATATTCTAAATCATCAACCAAACCCAAACCAAACCATGACCCAAGCCAATTTGGACAATTGGGTCAAATTATTCAACTTGACCCATTTGACCCAAATGAACTCAAATGAGCCAAAATTAAATATAAGATAAACCAAACCAAACCAATGACATCAATACACTCCAATTGATCATATGAACTTAACCCAACTCTTGGTTTGACCCAATTTGATCAATTGGTCAACATAACCTGATTTGACCCAATTTAACCTAAATGGGTCAAATTGAGCCAAAATTGAACCAAATCAACTACAAATGATTTAAAATTTAGTCCAACCCACTTTTGTCTCATTCCAAATCTCCCCAAATAAAATACAATGCTAAATGACCATTCTACCCTTAGGTCAATGGTATCACATGAGACGAATTATCCAAGTAAGTGCACATTTCCCTTCCTTGGCCACTTGGCATCCTACTGTTGGTCCACATGGGCACCTAGGACACTGCCCAACTTGACCCAAGGATGGTTGGACCCAAGGGGAGGTGAAATTACCTCACCTCCCCCATTGGTGCACTTGAAACACCAAGGACACGTACTAATCCCCTTTGGTACCTCCCAAGCCTTGTTAATCAAACCAAGCCACTTAGGTTGATTCTCTGTCATTCCCAGCCACCACTGGCGACCAGATGATCACAACAATCCAAAATCAAGCTGAACCATCCGATCAAGATGAGAAAGGGTATACCCCCCGCCCCCATTCCAACTCCAAATAATCACTTGCTCTCCCTTAAAACTTGAGAACCCTAAGACGAGCCGCTAGAGCCTCTTCCCAGAGTTCCCAAGCCTTCCCAAGCTTCCAAAAGGCCATTCCCGTCCATCCCAAAATAGGGCATCACCTCCTTCAATTGTATTTGGTCCAAACTCTACCAAAGTGCAATTAACTTTGCACACACCATCTTTGGAGCCAATCAAGCAAGAACGAATCATCCCCTAAGCTTCCCAATGACTAGAGAGTAGACTTCAATCAACACCGACCTCCTAAGCTTCGATTCGTGGCCTTCCAAGCAAATTACATCAAATCAAAGCTCATGTCGATCAGTAGGGCTTCATCTCTAGACGAAGCTTCCTCAATCGCTTGCGCCGCTGGTCTTGAGCTCTGGTGAGGTATTCCATTGAAATCGACCTTGGGTGAAAATTTTATTGGAGCTTTTTGAAGGAAATGTTCATCTTGCATGATCTTGACCATTGGATCCCCTCCAATCGATGTCGTGAAGGTGTGAGATCCGTTTGAAATCGATCTGAGCTCGGGTGAGCTCGGATCACACGAGCAATGGTGGATGGACTCCGTTCTCCCTCGTTCATGTGACGATAGATCATGCACTGTCCATTCTACGTGATCAAAATAGACAGTCACGATTAGATCTGATAGATTGATCTGATGTAATCTCATTAAGCCATGGGATTAATCATGGCCGTCTAATCTTATATCAGAGGGTGCACGAGAAAGTGCGTTCTACCACCGCCACACAAGTGCGGACTAAGATTATTTTTAATAACCAATCCTGTGGCGCCACGTGCAAAGCATCCCGCGTCAGCGAGCCACATGGCGCCGATGAGATTAAGGGCTAATTAGGCTTAATTAATGTATTTTAATGATTGAAACTTTTAAAAATTATAACAAAATATAAAAAATCATAAAAATATAAATAAATACTCATTTTAAAGGTATTTCAAAGGAGAATTAATTAAAAATAATGTTGATTAATTTTGAATAGTAATTAAGGCTTAATTAAAGTTTAATTATAAAATTAATTAGCTTAATTACTCCTTAATTACTTGAGTAATTGATCCCAAACTTTGCCGGTCAATTTAATGGGATGACATTTACCTCTTATAATTTTCTTGGGATTTATTGCCCACTTAATCAGAAAAATTGACTAATTAAACCTTAATTATCCTTTTAAGTTAATTAATGATTAATTAATCCCATGAATAGTAATAAATTGATTGATTAAGTTCATTAATCACTATTTAATAGTGAATAGACTAATGGAATGGGGTTGGGTCCTCTTTCCTAGCCTCTTTTCTTAAGTTCACTTCATTTTGTAAAGGAAATTAATTAATGCTTAATTAATTAATTAAATTGCTTGATTAATTAAATTAAAATTATAATCACATTAGAACTTAATTAATTAAATATTGGGTAGATCATTAGGTGTTTAATAGCCTAAAGGAGTTTAATGAAATTATGGTTAGTCCACATGTGTTGGAAAATCATAAGAGTAATTTATTAATTCCCCTAAGCTAATTAACTATTAATCATGAGCCAATTGCATTAGGTCCCTTTTATTTCCTAGGACCATTGCAAGTTTATTTTCCATGCATATCATATTGACTCATAATTATTTAGTTAATTACTTTAAGGTGATATTGGTAAGGGTTACTTAATGTATTTAATGCATGTTATAACTTAATTAACTCATAAAATCACCTTCATTATATTTCATTAAATTAAATCAATTAGCAAACATGAGATTGGGTTAGGATCAACAAACCTTTTCTCATTTTTAAATCAAATCAAAATATGAAATTAAAAAATGGTATTAAGAAAGCTTTGGTTATTTTAAACGGCTTTATCTAATAAGATTGTCCTTAGGAACTAATTTGATTGAATGAAATCATATGTTTATGTTTATTTATTCCTTTCCAATCATCTTAAATATTGTATGCAATTTGAAATCATACATTCATCTTTTCAAAGTTAATTGAATCAAATAGTTTTCCTTTATGTAAGCTTGTATGTGTTGGACCAATTTATAATATATGTGGCTATTATCACTAATAAATTCAAATTATTTTTTCAAAGTTTATAAATCAATTAAATTGATTAGAGTGATAGTAATTATGAATATATATAGTTTTCCATGTTCTTATAGCTTATGTATGTGAAGTAAAATTTTCTTTTCTTTAATTCATATGTGGTTTTACATATATTTAAATATTAATAAGTATATATTCTGGACATCTCGAGAATATGAGGCTTTAGCTAACCCTAAGGAGGTCATTTGATTACCTCACTTCCCTAGTTAACAATGACACATACTTATTTGATTTCATTCATATGTATTTCTATATTAGAATTTGAATAGAATTTTGTTTAGCGTACATAAATATTTTAATCAAATAGAAATGTAATTTTTGCATGATTTTCTTCCTCTTATTTACATATACATTCATGTATAGTGGGACAGCAAAGTATATAGTCTAGACATCCTGAGAATATGAGGCTTTAGCTAGCCCCAAGGAGGTCATTTGATTACCTCACTTCTCTAGTTAACAAAGGTACGTACTTGCTCATTTCTATTTACATGTGCATGTATGTGTGGCTAAAAGATGAAAAATACCCTTTTTATACTAAAAATACATGCATTCATAATTAGTTAAGTGTTTGGATTAATTAGTCATGTGATTTGATGCTTTCTTTCTCATATTCATGTATTTGAATGCAAATAGGTATATAGTTTGGACATCCCAGGAACACGAGACTTTAGCTAGCCCAAAGATGGTCATTTGATTACCTCACTTCACTGGTTAACAATGACACATATCTATTTAATTTCATCCCTATGTATTTTTGTATAAGAATTTAAATAGAGCTTTAAACTAATATGATTAAATAATTCAATCACATAAAAGAATATAAACTTTAAATAGACATGTATACATTCATCTTATAAGTGTGCTCAAACATATTGCATATATTGATACAATTAAGATTAGAATCATATGCATGTTACATGTGATGGAAATAAATGAGTTAATATATGTTATGTGATAGTAATTCAATTAGATTGCCTTTCATATTGGATATAATTATTTAAAGTGAACTTAAACTTAGGATTAATTTAAAAATGTGTAATAAGCCATTCACTAAAGAAAACTAAATCAAATTAATATGCTTTAGAAGTGGCTTAAGGTAGGGATGAAAGAGGGCAATCCTCTTTTCCTCTCTTTATAATACTTAGTTGCTACGTGTAATCAAATGAAATAAAATAAAACACAAATTAAAATTCTCAAATCAATTAAACAACTTCATGTGAAATCAACCTTTTCATGTTAAATTGGATCCTTCTATACTTAAAAAATATAACACTAATGCCTAACAAGACTTACCACACAAGCCTTAACACACACATTAGAATTAAGTCACCACTTCTAGTCCTAAGTTAGGACGGTGCATGATGTGATAAATATTTTGCTTTGTGATGTATTATTTTAGACTAGATGTTAGGGTGTATGCTTCGTAGACTGGATGATAGGTTGATATTAGCCTAATCATATTTTTTATAGGAGATTATACTTAAGGGGATGCTTAAAAATAAATATAAATGCTCTCTTTGCAAGTTGCTTAAACCCCTGAGCATAATTCAAGTTAGGACAGGTGGGCTTAGTTACCCATGTGGAGGGTGTTAAGTCCAAATTATATATATAACTGCTTGAGATTGTATGTGTGTCTAGCTAACACTTGTTTTGTAGGTGTAGTTAGATTTACTCTTCCTATTTTCAATGTAATTTTATATTAGAAATTAGGATTAGCATTATGGGAGATTAGGATGACCAGTGGCTAGAAGGCTTTGTCCTGGGAGGCACTGTGATGCCTTTAAAGCAAGCAGTGGCTAGAAGGAAGAAAGAAGATATGAAGAAATGAAGGAAAGAAGACCCCCATAGCATTTAATAAAATTATAATTATTCTTTCATATTATAGTTTGTATAAGGGTAGAGCTTGGCTAGCCATCTTTTTTTTTTCGGGTTGTACGATGGTACCTAATCACACCGGCCTGTTATTCTTTTGCGCTAGTTCTATAAAAAATTATTTGATGTTGTGTTTATTTTGCACATTAGAAATGGTATGCTTTTTCATAGTTTCTTAAATGATTGATGCTTTAATGTGTGTCCTAGATGCGATTAGGCTCTTAGGAAAAAATTAATTTTTCTACGCCAATTAATTACTCATAATTAAATTCTAAATAACTCATAACCTCACCATAAAGCCTAGGATATAAATCAAGATAATTAAAAGATTTAACAACCCCTTAGCTGTATGGTTATATGTTTCACATCATGCGTGCATCTTGAATCACTCTTACAAAATGAGGGCCTCCATCCTTACACATATAGGGACCGCTTAACCAGTGAGAGCAACCCCTACTGACAGAGCTTCACCCTCTTTCTCTTTCGATTTAGCCAATAACTTTATTTTATCATACATGTAGGCATCAAAATCTTAAAGTCGTTGTCTAAATAAAGTGTTAAAAAATAAATAAAATTTGAAATTTTTTTATAATATATTAAGTTATTACTCATACCACTCATGCTCTAATCTCCTGGGGAGTGAGTTTAAAGACTTTAGTCTCTTTTCTAAATAAATAACAGCCCAACTATCTTGCAATTTTATATGACTGGACCACATAGATTTGAATCGTAAGAGGTGTTAGCTGACGATCACTCTAGGCGGTTATAAGTGCAGAAGTCGGACGGGTTTATTCTCTCTTATGGAGGTAAACCCTTATGTCCACCTATCGCTTAGAATTAAGTCGTGCTTTAGCTTATGCTAAAACTCCCTAGATTTAGGATCCGAGGTTGATGTTTCCTTTGGGCTACAAGCATAAATCATCACCTCTTAGGCATTTTCACAACCTTGTGTTGATGGATTATAAGCCATAACAATCTAATAAAATTCAACTCAAATAAATCAATCTCTTCACTTTCAAATATATAGAAAGCCAAATTATAGGATAGATTGGAATGCTCATTAGACTTCCTATTATCATGAGCATTCCGTACTTCTTCCCATTGGATTTCAAAAATAAGTCTTCTCCTTGAACTTTCCCAATTGATTTTCCAAACATAACCAATCCTTTGATAGTCTAATCTTGAAATATTTGGAGATGATAATTATTTACTTTAATCAAGAGTATTCTTAGGAAATTTTATTTCTTAAGATGTAATTAACTATGAAGGCTTGCCTCCATAGTGATAGTGAACTTTGCTTTAATATAAACCCCGCTTATTCATCCATGTAAGGAAAAAGTTTCTAGTATATTCGAAGACCCATCATGCCTTAGGAGTCCTTATTAGGTGATTAGGTCCATTGAATGGTGATGCCTCTATCTTTCGAGATAGTAAATCATACCTCAATATTGTACCTGATTACTTTAATAAGTACCTCCTACGATATGCATGGTGTCCCCCCATACATTCCAAAAATAAACACCACACCATCACTAAACTTAGACTAAGGGAATCATTGGTAGGGTACTAATAAGTCCATATAATACTAATGATTAACTTAGACATTGTGAAATAAATAATGATGTAGGACTTCATAAGATGATGGCCTCACCTTATAAAGTGGAATCCTTCCAAAATACTAAGATCATTAAAGTCATCAGGTACGTGTCATGGATGACAACTTGATTAGTTGGTCAACCCAAAAGAGAATAAAATGACTATGAAGAAAACTGGTAAAAGACTAATTAATGAACTTAATTGGGACCCATGCTTAAACTTAAAAAATGACATTAAGAAGGATTGGTTAAGATAATAAAGCTGAGAAGACCCCTTCGTTTAGAGCTTAATAATAACCAAAGAGATGGGTTAATAAATCATAAAAAAGTTGATATGTCAATAATTCTCAATCAATAACTTGATTGAATTTGACTTAAAATATTTAAGTTTAGGATAAACGATTAGTATTCAAATCAAATTTGGATCAAAGGATTTGACTTGATTAAAGAGTGAGGTTCATTTTGATCTACATAACCCAAAATCAATCATAATATAACATAATTACTATTTGGGTTCAGATTAGATAAGTTTAATTCATATTAATTAGATTAAATAGGTCATGTTTGGGTTACTCATATCATGTTAATTAAAAAAAAGCATGGTCCATAAATAAATGAGTTAGATTAATCGAGTTCAGTTAGTGGGTTCTAATTGGGTTGAGTTTTGGTCAAATCTTTTGAGCCATAATCAATATGTCAGGTTTAGACCAAGTATTATAATATTAAGCCTACTAGAGGTAAAAGGTAGGAATAATATGAATTGTAAAGAAGATGATATATTAAATAGAATGCTATTTCTCCTACTTAATGCATGACATGGAATATAATTTATTTTGGTTATGGAGGTCTAAGTTCTCATTAGTATAAGCCCCTATGATTTATTACATCTTGATTTGTGAGCATGATGCTCAAAATACTTTAAATTAAAGAAGGTTATGCATGTCATTAGGATTCATCTTTTTGTAGTATGTGAATGTGAATCCCAATGAACTAGAAACACAAATAAATAATAAAGTAAAACCAAACAATATTTATCATATTTATATTTATAAAAATATTTAAAATAAATAGTACAAACATACAAAATAAATACTTTATTATTATATAAAAATATATTGTTTATAATAAATTTAATCATATCTAATCACCATAATGCATCAATGATTATAATTTAAATCTTAGGGTGAAGATCTATAAAAAAATTGGGTAGGTAGCTACCTTGATTTAAACTTGCCATCACTAAACTTATATTAAGGGAATCCATATAATACTAAGGATTAACTTAGACAATGTGAAAGAAATAATGATTGAGGCTTCATAAGATGATGGCCTCACCTTATAAAGTGGAATCCTTCCAAAATACTAAGATCATTAAAGTCATTGGGTATGTGCCATGGATGACAACTTGATTAGTTGGCCAACCCAAAAGACAATAAAATGACTTTGAAGAAAACTAGGTAAAAGACATCTTAATGAACTTAATTAGGACCCATGCTTAAAGTTAAAAAAATACCTTTAAGAAGGATTGTTAAGATAATAAAGTTGAGAGGATCCCTAAGTTTAGAGCTCGATAATAACCAAAGAGATGGGTTAATAAATCATAAAAAAGGTGATATGTCAATAAATCTCAATCGATAACTTGACTGAATTTGACTTAAAATATTTAGGTTTAGGATAAACGATTAGTAGTCAAATCAAATTTGTATCAAAGGACTTGTCTTGATAAAAGAGCCAGGCTCATTTTGACCTGTATGACCCAAAATCAATCATAATATAACCTAATTACTATTTGGGTTTAGGTTAGATAAGTTTAATTCATGTTAATTGGATTAAATAGGTCATGTTTGGGTTACTCGTGTCATGTTAATTCAAAAAAAAAGCATGGTACATAAATAAATGAGTTAGATTAATCAAGTTCAGTTAGGTGGGTTTCAGTTGGATTGAGCTTTGGTCAAATCTTTTGAGCTATATAATAAATATGTCAGGTTTAGACCAAGTATATTCAGCTTGAGTTAACTTTAGATTATACTCAAACATGACACATCAACCTAATTTAACACTCCCATATGAGATGTGAAGAAGACATTATTTATATGTTACATTTTATGAGATTAAACTCTCAAACCATTAGCACTCTTGGTGGTCTCTGTGTAGTAAGCAAAGGATATTGCACAAATATGATGTTGAGTACTCCTTGAGGTAGTGGCTAGTTGGAACCAATGACTGCTAGTACGAATCTTCTCCATGACTCTTAGCATATGAACTAGTTTACAAGATTCTAATCCCATTTCATTTGAAGAGGGGTATAAATAACAAAGGAAAGTTAAAGTCTTGAGTGTTATTCTAGAAAAGATTGAGATGGAATAGACAAAGTAAGGGTTAAGGATGGTCCTTTTATTATCACGTTGCCTAAAAAGGAAGAGTAATGTGATGTGCTTTTTTATTTTTTTTCCCTTTGACATAAAAATTGAAAGATTACAATTAGAAAAAAAAACATGTTTCTCAAAGCTCGCTACTAATAAGGTTGATGGCTTCAACATCATCATAAAAAGATGTTGGGGAGATGTTATTAAAACTAGAAGGTGCAATTCATGCATCCATGATCAAACAATTATTATGCACTATTGCCCCTAAGCTATGTTAATCATTATTTATGGGATTGATCTAGCCCAAGTTCCTTACTTTAAGAAGTACATTTTTCTATAAATCATTTATTAAATAGTGGCCTATGGTTTTCATGATGAGATGAAGATGCCTAAATCTTTTATGAAAATTTGAGTAACAATTAACATGTACCAAAACAATTAGAGGCCACTAATATATAGCTCTCAATGGGCATAATAATTCACCCCAAAATCTTATTCAAGTATTTTCTAAAGTTAATTTCATGTAATTTTGGTGTCCACAAATTCAATGAGATGAGCAAGATCTTGTGATAAACCTTTTTAATGTTCCATGCATGTTTGACATTTACTTTTGCCTTTTTGAGCAAAATTAGTTATTTCTTTGACTTCTTAATTTTTTTTGAGATATGTTCTATGAAAAAGCTTAATAAAAAAAATAATTTCATGATCCTAACAATAATTATTAAAATTATTAAACCATTCTAAAGCCTACATAAGATGAGAGCAAACCAATTCCAAAATGAGACTCTTTTTAGAATTTTTAATTTTTTTTAGTAGGTAGAAAGTTTATTTATTTAAAGGACTAAGTAATAATCTAAGAAGAATGCATTTATATAATCTATCAAATATAATCTATATATTATATTCTCTTTTTATTTCATCATGCACTCCTTAATTGGCAAAGAATCTTTCCTAATTATAAAGAATTATCTTAAATTATATATTTTTTTACTTCAAAGATGTGACTTTATTTTTATATAAATTTAATTATTATAAAATCTAATTGATTATTTCAATATTAAATATAGGTTAAATTAACTATTATTTTAATATATTTAACATTTAAATTTTATTTACATTTGTCAAAATTATTTGATAAGTTATTTATTATTATCATTTGAATTAGATTATTTATTACTATAATGTGAATTTTAATAGAAAAATAATTTCATATCTAAAATAAATGTATAAAAAAAATGCATTTATTAATTTTTTTAAATTTTTATATATAACTTATATTTATTTAAATATATTATAATAATATTTTAATTTTAAAATTTTGTATGAAGTTACTTTTATTTTTTCACGAAGAATGAGTGCTGAATGTACTACACAAAACATATTTTATACTTATATGATTATTATTTTAGGTTTAATTTGAATATCTTAATATCACAAAATGACTAAAAATTTGTTTGATGAATCTTTTGACTCAAATTTAATAATTAAAATTTTTAAAATTTTAAAATTAAATTTATAATTTATGTTTTTTAAAAAACTAAAATTAAAATTTTCTTAAAATTTCAAAAATATAAAAAATAAAATTCATTTTTGTTACTTTCATGATGATAAATTTTGTAATTCATTTTTTTCTTAAAATATATAAAAAATAAAGTTTCTTAAAAATATAAAGTTACTTTCATGTTTTTTTTTGGGAAGAATGAGTGTTACAAATGTGCAACATAAAATAAAATTTATAGTTATATGATAATTATCTATGAAATTTTTTAGGCTTAATTTGAATATTTGAATATGAAAAAAAACTAAAATTTTGATTAATGAATTTTTTGACTCAAATTTAATGGTGATAAATTTTCTTCTTAAAATTAATTTTGTAATTAATGTAATATAAACAATAATAAATTAATTTTATAAATATAATGAATATAAGGACAAAAGTTTTATTCTTATTAAATTTTTGTGAAAATACCACAATTTTATTTTCCTACCTTGTCTCTTTTACCGGTTACGACTTTTCTTTTCGCCTATTTTCATTGCAGTGCTGAGCATTGACCATTTTAACTCAGTTCCGTCTGCTTTCCACCTCCGAAATCCCGTGACAACAGCTTTTCTCTCGTGGAAGCTGCCAAGAAGTTTCTGTCCCTCGTCTCCCTCCTGTCCATAATTTAATTAAAGTTAATCAGAGCAACAGCAACAGAGTCTCTCAATCGCTCTGTTTTCAAATCGATGGATTTCTTCATCGTTTAGGGTTTCCAGGTTATAAGCACTGCTTCTGATGATCCAATTTTTGAGTTTTCTTTTGTCCTTATATTCTATACAGCGGATGCTTAATCCGCACTGATTTTATAGTGCTTGTTTTGACGGTGTAAGTTTCCAAGCATCTTTTTTTTGTTATTTATTCTATTGCTATAATTAGTAACATGACATTTTGTATGGTTTTTCTGTTTAGCAAGTATCACGAGGGCAAGTAGAGGCGGTCTGAATGAGCATCTTTTGTAGTTCTTTTCTCCAAGGATTGTTTTCAGTAAACTATTTGTTTAACCTCATCGAAATATGTAATATGCTGTAGATGTAGAGCTATAGTGGAAGCCTAGAATAGTGGCAAGGTGCTTGTAATAGATTGATACTTCATTGGAATTGAGGTAGAAAGACCCATAATCTTCTATAATTTCTACCTTTCTTGCTTCTCAGTTCCTTTTATGTTGTGAAAAGCAGTTTGGCCAGTTTCTCCGATAACATCATGCTACCTAAACTAAGCTTTTGACATGATCAGTAGGTTAAGCTGGCAGGGATGATATAGAATGTGGTACCTTATTGCCTGTAGAGTTTTATATTGATTCTAATGTTTGCAATTAAGATTAGTTCATGAACTTGTCAACCTTAGTATTCAAATAATACTTGTTATGGAGCACAAGCTTTAACAATGTAACAATTAATAATGTGGAAATAACCACTCATAATGCTAAGGTAAAGCCGATGTTTGAAATTGCGAATGAGTATTGAGGTTTTTATGTCCATGAGATGAGGTGTAACTCAAAGTAAGAAGTACCATATTAACATCAAAGCATGAAGTAAGAAGTATAATGCTAACATCCTAACATCAAATTATGAAATAAGAATTTTCATTCAAGCATCAAAGTAATATATCAAAGTAAGAACGCAAGTTCATCACAACAAGTTTCTCCCTCTGTTTAATTATTATTACTAAATAATGTAAGCCTCTAAGCTTAGAATTTGTAAATTTAAAATTCTCCATTACTCTCATTATTTAGTTAGTCTTCATTAGAATCATCAATCTACTGAATTGTTGTCTCTCCTGCCTCATTTTTATTTGTCCCAATATTATCCCAATTTTTCTTCTCATTTTTAATCCCAATCATCTTTTCCTTCCCTAATTAAAACAAATCAATAATAACATTAATTAAAATATAAATCAATGACTATGTTGATGGTTACAACTTTATTGACATATTTTTCTTAAAAACCTTTTTTGTTATTTTTAACTTGTGTTATACATGTTGGTTTTATTCTTGTCTCCATCAAGAAATCAATATTGAGATCCTTTTATTGCAAGTCTGATGGTGTAACTTTATTGTCATCTTGTGCAAAACATTAATCATTTGAGTCACATCATTATAAATTAATGAATTTTGGCCATCCCCAAAGCTTTATTTGTTCAAATGTTTATCTTTTAATTTCTTATTGTCCATAATGTAAACCATGGACTTCATTCTTAAGGTAATCAAATGATTTTTTCTTGTAGTATGAACTTCATTATGTGTACTCCAATTTTACTCACATCCTGATTATTAATATGTAAGATCTAGTTCTTGATGTTGACCTTCGTATCACAACCACAACCTAATTGAGTTCAATAACGATGGCAAACAATGGATGTATCTTCTCTTAAAGTGAATTAGATGGATGTCACTTGAAATGAGAAGTGCTCAAATGTTGCTCATATCATAAAACAAGTTGCACTATTGAGTCTAAAATGTTGAAATTGTCTAAGAAGAATGTTTGCATTGCCTTGCACATTGCACAACAAACATGTGAAAAAATCTGCATGAAAAGCTTGTGGCTAATACTTGTTTCAAGAAATAGGTTGTGCCATTGCATCTTGAATATAATGGATTACTTGATCATGTTATTAATTTATCGTTTTATTTTAAATTATATTGAATCCAATGTTAACTAATATAGGGTAAGCAGACAAATGTTGTAATTGAAGAAGATTTAGAAGATATTTATAGGATATAATTAAATGATGGTGGCATTATCACATATGATGATTATTCAAAAGATGCTAGAAGTGCGGATGACGTTATTGTGGATTCTATCTCTCATGGTGTATTTAAATTTTAAGTTAGCATTTTGCTTAAAATTTATTTCAAACTTTCATTTTATTTAAATATTTAACATTGAGATTTGTGGTTTATATTTTTATGGGAATGAATTAAGCATATATGTGATACTTTATATCATATTTATGAATTATTTTTAATTTTATAAGTTTTATTTTTCTACTTTGAGGCTTACTTCTCGATTTGCCTCGAAGCTTATGCCTTGCCTCCTTAAGGCAAAATACCTCAATTCCTGATTTCATTTTTTTTAATCTTACTCGTCACTAACTAAACTTTTAAGATTGCCTCTTGTCACTGGCCAACATTGTTAGCGACGCAAAACTTATAGCTCTTTGTACATTATGTTGAGTTTGATGACTATAGCATTGGCAAACAATATCGACCCAAGCTCTAATGAACTTTCAACAACATCATTGCTTGTGAACCCACTTCGCTGCTTTGTCTCTTTCTCCACCCGTCTGAACATCTCACTTCCTTTCCTATCTCTAAATCACACTCCTCCCAATCTCTCCCTTCCCTTCTCTTTCTCGCTCTATCTCTACCTCTTTCTATATTAATATATAATAAAGAAGAAAATAAGAAAAAATAAGAGAAAAAAGAAGAAAGAAGAAAAAAGAAGAAAAAGAAGAGGAACAAGAAAAAAAATATTTTGTGCTTGATCTCTTCATCTCAAACTCATCATCTCAACAATAATTGTCTCTCCCTCCCACGCAATGGTATAAGTGCAAAGCCACTAGACCACAATACTTAAGTATCTCTACACATCTTTTTTGACATTAAGGGGAAATTATACATTGTGCATTTTCGTGTGCTTGTAACCCATACATGCATATCTTGGTGCATTGGGAGAAGATTTGATCAAAAAATAAGTACCAACATGCATCTTTTTTGAGGCAGTAGGGAAATCATGTATTTTAAACATTTTTATGCAGGTGAAAACTTATATTTACTTTTCTTGTTGTGGTGAGATAGAAGGCCTAATTATGATATATATTCATATATGCCTTTCTTGGTGTAGTGAGTATGTCTAAACTCTCGTAGATATTGGGAGGTTGTTGAAGATTTTACTAAGAGAACTTTAAAAAAAATTGGAATTTAATGATCTTCTAGACTATATACGTGACAAAAATAATGAAATGAATGAAATAAATGTGTATAAAACTACAAAAAATGATAAAATGAAAATAAAATAATACAAAACCTAAAATGAACCAAAATTGAATTGAAACAAAATACAAACAAACTTATAGAGAATTAGCAAGGACTTGATATCTCTAATATGAGCATAGAATATAATTTCATCACACTTGGAGCTTTTAGATCCCTCAAAATTTTGTGCAAAATGAGAAATCAATTGGTGAAATGAGCTATGAATGCCTTCAATTTATAAACAATGAAAAAATTCCTCATAGGGCCTGCCACACTAAAATATAATCATGTAAGACAAAAATATGATGCCTTGAAATGCTAAATGAAATCTTATTTGTAACATTTGCAATGATTCTGCAACACATAGTTGTAAGCGAATAGAATGCCTATCTTTTAAAACTCAAATTGAAATATTGTATATATCCTAATAATAAAACATTTGTGTAAACAATAAAATCTGAATATTTCATCTCATGTGTATACAACATGAACAAATTTCAAATTCAATTATAACACTTTGAAAGTTATGCAAGTGCACCGAAGATTGTGAAATGTATTATATAAATGCACCAAAAATTGTGCAAGTGCAGTAGGTAAATGCACTAAAAATTGTGCAAGTGCATCATGCAAGTGTCTTGAAATGCAAGCTTATCTAGAAAAATGCGCCAACCATGTAACATTAAATGCCTATGTAAGTTAATGCTAAAGAATGTTGCATAAAATAGAAAAATGAATGGAATGAATCAAAATTCGTCTTGCATTGAGAAATGTGCAACTATTTAAAAGATGTACAATTATTTTAAATTTTTAAATTTTGTTTCAAAATGTAGACTCAACAACATGTTACGTAGATTATTGAGCAGGCTGTCTTGCCTATTAGGCAATGTCATAAGTCCCCTACATTGCATGTCTAATCCGCCACATAGAAATGATTGGTGTCGATAAGACTAGTGCTTTGTGAAAAATACCCATGAAACAAGTTTAAAATGAACAAAGTTAAAAGAATAACTTCAAATTCATGCTTTTAGTCTAGACTAACATGTATTATCATGAACTGGGAATCAAACACTCTTTTGTGAATCTCATAAAAATTATTTTGTTTTTCATTTACATTTGACTTATAAGGCTTTTTACGATAAAAGTTTATTTTCAAAATGCAAATTCTTGGTATCATGCTTGTAAGGTATAACTATATATTTAGAGACCTAATCTAGACATGTGGGGTTGAGTTGACAAGGTCTGTAATGCAAAGAATATTTAAATGAATTTAAGTAATGTAAAAATCATGGACCTAATTTTTTGTAAGAAAGCAAACAAAGTTGACAAGGTTTGTGATAAATTTTGTTGACCTTTATGTAGCCATATTTATTGTATATCATAATTGAAGTAAGTAGTTCATTTTCAAAATCAATCTTTCAAATTACAAATGCAAATAATGTGAATGGTGACCACTCTTGATAGTCACATTGACAGAAACTTTTAATTAGAGGGGATCCTATCATCAAAATTCCCCCAAATCCTAATGCAAATTATGGTGGGCTTAAATTTTGATATTGATATAAAAATTTTAAGAAAATTACAAAATTCAAAATATATAATTAAAATATATTGACTTGACCTCAAAGCAATAATTCATTCACCCTCTATACTAGTTTATTGAGGATGACAAAATTATGGATAACCTAAGCTCATAAAAAGTCAATGCTATATCAAGTGTATCTCTATAGTTACTCTTAAATATCTCATGCTACTAGATATGATACATGTTCTTAGATGGGGTGATTTTCTTCCAAATGACATAGAAAAAAGTACGACTATGACTAGGGAGGGACCTTTGATCGATCGGGTGGTTCGTTGCAAAATGATACCATTAGGTTATGATCACGACCAAGGCTTGCGAGTTATCAAATAGCCTAAATCCCTCGAGTGGTAAATCTTAAAAGTGCATTTGATAGAGCACATAGCCTTTCGTTAGTCAATGTTTACTTATAATTATCCCCCTAGGCTAACATTTACCCTAGATGTACAATGCCTCCTTGGATGATGCAATTCATAATTATTGATGAGGGTCCTTCAATTAGATTAAGTTAAATGCATTCTATGACTAAGTAGACCAAAATTTATGATAACTTAAGACAATAGAATCATGAGATCTTGATCAAGTTATCATTATTCCCCCATCATTCGCTCTATAAAAATTGAAAATCTTTCATCCTAAATTTAAAAATTACTATTATCATACATTGAGCAATTATTGCCCAATGATTAATAGGATGCTTGATAGGATTAATAAATATATATTTTATTTATTAAGTTTTCAAATGTCCAAACCTTAATTTCTTTGAGGCACACACCTCAACCGCAAAGTGCGAAGGCATGCCTCATTCATGATGCAATGCTACCAAAGCCCCCATAAGGCATATCTCATGGAAGAAATGGATATGAAAAAAGCACTGGAGTACGCCGTGAGGTGCACAATTTTAAGCAATAAGACTATATGCATCAACTTCTCTTTATGTCCTACATTAGTAATAGTCTTTTGCACTAGGTAGACCATCTTTATTAGCAATTAGTACTAGTTGATACTCTATAGATGAATGGTTTTTCTGGTGACTCTTGTTTAACTTGATGTTGGTTAAAGCAAATGGCTTAATTACTGAAAATAAATACCCATGTTTTTCTGTTATGAAAAATATATGTTTTTTTGTTGGAGGAAAATGATGTTAAGTAATAAGAATGTGGCTAAACTTTAATTATGGATGTTTTATTTGCAATAGAAATGATTTTAAACTAAAGTGTTGGGGTGCTTGCCCATACAAATGTGCAAACCAATGAAATTTGCTGCAAATACATTAGACCAAACCAATTCGAGTCAATTTCCTTCAGAAAGGCCTTCCAAATACTTTGCTATGAACCAAACACTATTGCATTTAGAATCCTCACGTCTCTTCTTTTCCTATGCTTAGTAAGTGTTGCAAAATCAATATTTCATACAGAGAGATCGAAAGGATCATTAATGTGGTTATTCTCGAAAAAATTCCAATATATCAAACTAAATACCTAGGAATGACAAAATTCTTGCAAACATATCAGACCACATTTTTTTTAAAGAAGGGTAATGTGATCAGATGCATGCAAGCCTCCCTTCATAAGGAGAAGACAACAAGAACACAATCTATTGCTTTACATGGGTAACAAAGGTGTAGTTAGCTCTAATAAAATTAATTTAAAATAGGATGCTATTTGTGAATCATTCTTCTAAATTTTGTGGAGAATTTAAATGTTTCAACCTAAATATTATTAGCTCAGATAAGTTTGCTTTATAAATTTAATAAAAAAAATTCAAAAGAAGGATCAATGTTGAATTGAAGATGTCATGAAGTTGAAATAAAGAAAAGTAGGGAGGTGGACTTTCATAATTAATTTATTATGATTGATAAGTTTCGAAAGTATCTCTATTGTGTCAATAAAGAAGCTTAATAATTTTGCAACATGCAAACATTTCTGCCTTAACTTGGTGTATTGCATTCCATTAGGGCTGACTGACTAACCCATTTGTTGGCATCACCCCTTTGATTCTACTAAGACATTCTTTACCCAAAAATAGCCTAAGCAAATTAAAAGGGTGTCAACATAGAGACCCCATTTTTTATGCCTAAATTGGAATGTCCATTTAAACATCCATCTCTGGAGATAAATGAGAATGATTTAAATGGTTGGATCAATTGATTGTACATCTATAGCAATAGTGGTGATTGTAAAGTTCACCTCCAAGTATTGGATGAAATTTGTTGCCCTCCTTAACGACCTTGTTGGCCCATAGGTAGTTTCCATCACTTAAAGAGTGTTGGACAAAAAATTATAGTAATTGCTATACTTCTTAAATGGTGGTATTCTTATTGCATATATGCACACCCAATTTCAAGATCTATTGGCTGTCCAATGTCAAGCTAGCCCTAGATTGTGGAATGATACCATATCTCCTCGATTGAATAGGAGAATGGGGTGATGACTCTTTGGCCTTTTTTGACCTTCTAAACTCAAGGAAGGTGTCCATAATCATGCCTCATTGTTGTGCCTTTTGATGTCGAAATGGAGAGGGGATGGCCAATGTCACATCATTTATCATTATAGATCTAGTCATGAACGTTCGCCCCAATGTGTGGGTTTTATTTACTTCATTTACCCTTAAGGGGAATTTACCATCAAATGAGGACAATTGCCCTTTTCATGGTGGTTAGGATTCCTTTAGGATTGATCAACTAGGCTTGGAAGATGGGTTCAACACTAAGACCACTAGTCTAGGCTGTCATTGAATTAATCTTAGCTATTTAATCATTTGAGATTCATGCCTATCATCTCATTCATAAATTTTAAGAATGACATGTCTACATATAGACAACTTTAAATGAGATACATAAATTGTTGGAGATGTGCCTACACTTTTTGGGGATAAAATGTTTCTTTTAACCATCTTTAGGTTATAAGGGTTTGCCAATATTCCTATAATACTCGAGTGCTACATTGGTTAAACTCATCATGGCTATGAAGGGCAACAATACATGACCAAGTTGTTGTGTTTGGCATCTCTGCATTCATCTTTTTGAATTAGCGATGTGCCCTCCGTTAATGTTATAAATTAGAACTTGATGTGATTCTTTGATTATTTTAGACATTCTTAACTTAAATGAATTCAATTTTTATTTATTTTTTGTTTTTTAAAGTTGGGCATTAAGAATTGAGATGTGAGTTGATTCTTTCGGATATCCTCTACTTGTTTTTTAGATCCAATCTTATCTTTTTTGTTTTAATGTGACTTGAAGGTGAAAGGCTTCTCTTGGAGATAAAAAGATTTATGATAGAATAATTCCATTTTTTGCTTGATTGGACACAAAAATGTAGCTTGAGTTACTTGCTTCTAACGACTTCCTTAAGAAGACGCTTCTATAGTTTGTAACAACTAAATAATTTATAACATTTTATTTTTTATCTATGTTAGGGTTATCAATTTTGTAGTAACACACTAATTTTAATCAACTCAAAATTAAGATGGATTTGCTTTGACTTGAAGATGGGTTGTTCAAAATTATTTTGATTCAGCTCAAAATCCACTTAATTCATATAAAATACTAAATATATAAACACCATATATTTCATGCATGGATGTAATATATACCTTTTAAAAAAAAAATTAAGAACAATAATATATATGTATGTGTGTGAGAATGTGCGTGTGTTTTGGTGATCCATTTATAATTTATAAATATTTTTCAAAATACTTGGTTTGACTTAACTTAAAAATCAAATTGGAATAGATTATTTTTGAGTTGACTTGAAATTGCAACATTCAATTTTGAGCTGATGTCTGTTTCCTCAAACTATACTCGATACCATGCCAAGTTTTGGTGATCCATTTATAAATTATAAATATTTTTCAAAATAAGGAACCTTGGTTTGACTTAACTTAAAAATCAAATTGGAATAGATTATTTTTGAGTTGACTTGAAATTGCAACATTCAATTTTGAGCTGATGTCTGTTTCCTCAAACTATACTCGATACCATGCCAAGTCTTTATTTCTTAGTTCTTTCTCGTAAAAGGATTCAATTGTTTACCCAGATCCACATTAATCAGTGTAGAATTTCTAATTCACAGTTTCTTACAGGCATTTTTAACTCGGTAGTAAGGTATTAACTCAAATGTTTGTTTCCATAGATTCTTATTAGGGCTTTTTTTCCCTATCTTTCCACAACTGAAAACATGCATTTCAATTTGGAAAGCAAAGCTTTGAGACTTATCTGGTAGAAGGTTATTTATATGTTGGAGGCATATGGCAGAGTCGGACAATTATAAAAATAGATTTATTTGTTATGGCATAAGTATTTTTTTTGTTTTGTATGTTATAGTCTTATTTGAGCTACCATTTTTTGGTTGATGTGAGTGGTTCTTAAACAAGAGTAATTGACTTAAACACAACCAGATTTGATTTGAGGAAAGAGATGTTCTATGTTAATTTTGATCTAAGAGAAAGTAGACAGGAGAAGGCAATGTGAGCTCGGGAATCAAGTGGATTCTTGGAAATATTTGTTTGAACCTTCTTTGTGTTATCCATATAAAAGCTGATGATATATTGGTAAAGGAAATTTATTTTCACCACCATCATCATTAGTCTTTTCTAACCTTTTTGAGGCTGTTTGATATTATTTATTTAAACTTGAAACCATCAAAACAATATGGCATGTGGATTATCCATTTGAGATGGCGGTGAGGCATATATCTCATATTTTGATGTGTGTGTACGGTCATATCTTTGGTTAATGATTCCACTGGATATATTGTAGATTCATGGAATATGATTGATGTCTAGTCCAAGTTATAGTAAGAAAAATATAAAAAAATGATAAGAGCAATGAGAAATCAATCATGATAAATCCAGTAAGCAATCTAGCTGACCTTATGGGTTCAGTATGAGTAATGAAAAATGAATTACGCTAAATCCTCTATGCAATCTAGCGGAATAAAGTTCGATAATTGCAGAAGTTTACCCTTTTGATTTTATGCTTGTAAATCATGTTTTTAAAGAAGAAGAGATGTTTTCTAGAATTATTTGATGACTATTGATTTCAATTATCATGGAATTATTGTACGAACAATTGAAATTTGCTGTATGTTGATCCCCAAGTTCTATCATTTTAACAACATGGTAATTGAAGTAGTAGTAAGTTATTCTTATTGAAGAGATAACAGATTACTTATTAGTACAATGGGCAGGGTTTTTTAGAAAGGACATTTGTTCAGGCTCAATGTGTAAACTTTCTTCCATCCATGCAGCATGGCTCCATTTCCAATAGAAGTGTGGAAATGTTTAGGAGATCAAGGAATTTCTTGGCTTACAAATTTTTTTAATGTTATTTTAAAGACTAAAAAGATGCCAGATGAGTGGAGAAAGAGTTTGTTGGTTCCTATATTTAAGAATAAAGGTGATGCACAAGATTGTGCAAATTATAGAGGAATTAAGTTAATGTGCCATACATTAAAATTATGGGAGAGAGTAATTGAGCATAGGTTACGATATGATCTAAGTTTCTCACAATCAGTTTGGTTTCATGCCAGGTAGATCTACTATGGATGCTATACATTTGTTAAGAGGTTTGATGGAGAAGCATAGAAAATAAAAAGGATCTACATATGATATTTATTGATTTAGAAAGCATGATAAAGTCTCAAGAGATGTTCTTTGGAGAGTTAGAGCGAGAAAGAAGTTATATTGGTTATATTGGTCATTAAGGATATGTATATATGAGATGTATATACTTGTGTCCAAAACACAAGGAGGATTGACAAACTATTTTTCCTATTTCGGTTGGATTACATCAAGGATCAACATTAAGCCCTTATCTTTTACTTTAGTTATGGATGTTCTTACGAGGCATTTACAAGAAGATGTACCCTGGTGTATGCTTTTCGATGCCATTCTTCTTGTTGATAAGACTAGAGGAGTCCAGTCCAGAATTATGGAGGTCAACTTTAGAGTCTAAAGGTTTTCGCTTTAGATCTAAACTGAATATATGGAGTGTAATTTTAGTTGTAGAAGTTTTAGTGGTAGTGTTGTGACTTTTTGATCAAGTCATTAATAAGAGTGAGATTGAGATATTTAGGCTCTATTGTTCAAAATGATGGTGAAATAGATGGAGATATTATTAGTAGAATTCAAGTTGGATGGTTGAAGTGGAGGAATGCATCGGCCTATTATGTGATAGAAAAGTTCCACTTAAACTTAAGGGAAAATTTTATAAGATGGTGGTAAGACAATGACTTATGGTGCGAATGTTGGCCAATAAAAGAGAAACATAAGACTAAGTTAAGTGTTACGAGAGATGAGGATGCTCAGTGGATGAGTGGCTTTACCCTTAGAGATAGAATGCAAAATGAGTATGTTCGGGAAAAAGTTGGAGTAGCTCAGGTAGATAAGATTAGGAGAGTCGCCTTAGATGGTTTGGCCACATAAAGTCCGTCCGATGACGATTAGGAGAGTAGATGCATTAGATTTTTTATGTTAAGAAATGTAGAGGTAGACCTAAAAGACTTGGTTAAGATGTATAAAAATGATCTTAGTATCTCGAATTAAATGAGAATTTGACACATAATAGGACACAATGGAGACGAAGGATTCATGTAGCCGACCCCACCTAGTGGGATTAAGGCTTGTTGTTGTTGTTGTTGTATTGATGATTGAATTGGTTTTAGTCACATGTTTTTTTTTCTCATTTCTTGGGAAGTTTGTGTCACTTCTAATTCTGATTCTGGTTCTTTGATAATTATGTTTGAATGCTTGACTTGTACTTGTAAGAACTCTGCAATTATATTAGTTTAAAAGCTTGAATTTAAAGAAATTAGCTGTTTTGTTTAGATTACTTCTTTATTCTAATACTACTTTTTAATTGGATTATCTGATCAGCTTATTTACCTATTAATCATTGGTGACTATTGTACTATCGTAATTTCATTAACGGGAAGCATATTTTCTTTCTTTTGGTGAATCTGCTTAACATCTCTCTGCTACTGAATTTTTATAACTTTTTTTTAGCTATTGCAGACATGGGCTCAACGGGGAAGCACTAAGATGAAGTTTCCCATATAGCTTGGCATTGTGAAACTTTATCATGATATTGATGCGCCTATGGAATGTTAAACTTTGTGAACCAATTTGAAGGTTTATATCTACTGAGATATCACATTTGAAATTATGAATCTCCGGGAGGAGAGATATTTGAGGTCAGATTGCTTTTTTTTCTTTCAAGTTAAGGAGTTCTCACCTGCTTATTTTTTTCATTAGCCCCAGTGCATTAGTAAAATGCTTGTCTGTGGCTAGACATCATTTATATAACAAGGCAAATTTTGTTCTTGTTGATTTCTCAGCATAGCTTAGCTGCTATTCATAAGTGTGGTATCTATTGGTGTTGTGAGCCCTACCCTTTTTGTTTGTAATAGTGGGGCATGCTTTGTTGGGGAATGGATGCCAAATTGTCCTGAGTTTTAGGTCAGTTTCTAATCAATATGGGTTCTCAATAGCTGTTATAGATTAAAGAGATGAGGTTGTCAGACATAGCCTCATAGGCAAAGATAAACTCTTATTTCTAATCATATCTGGCCGTTAGCGCTTCATGTAATCGAGAATCAATCAGTGGAAAAATTACTAGTCAGATTCTGTCTACTAGCTTTCCATATTGTTATCAAGTTTCACGGTTGGGCCAGGACAACCTAGGCAAGGGTGCTGATTAAGGCACTACAAAAATTTCTTGCAAAATATTATCAAAGATTACCTGTTTCTTAAGAGTACTAGGAAACACACTAGAGTTGTTTTGGTTAGTTCATAAGTGTAGGAGATAGATAAGTGTAAGCAATAGTAAGTGACAGACAAGTGTTCTGGAGTTGAATATTGAGATTAAAAAAAAAAAAATACAAATCTAGTATTAAACTAATCAGAAGAGCTGGGACAAAATTTCAAATATAAAAATAATACAAATCTAGCATTAAGCTAATCAGACAAACAGGAATTTATTATATTACACCTGGAAAGTGGGAACAGTAGCTAGTCATTAGAGGCCTGTGCCTTTCAGGGGGTGCTGAACAATATTTAACAAAACAATTAAATTGGTAACCCCATCTTGAAGAGTGGTTTTCTCAAATCCCTTGACATACTGTAACGATCATACCATGAATATTTATCAGCAAAATGTCAACTGTGTACCTGTGTTCAGTTTCCTCCTTTTGATAATGTACTCAGAGGACTTTGGAGTCTCTCTCTCTCTCTCTCTCTCTCTCTCTCTCTCTCTCTCTCTCTCTCTCTTTTCTATTACCCAAGTCATTACAGGTTCATGGCATCCAAAGAGTGATGAATAAGATTTAAAAACTCAATGAAACCTAAACCTTCTTATCACCAACTTAGAACATCATCAATTGGAGCTGTTAATATAATCATTCTTAAGCATGTAGAGGTTACTAAATTTGGCGTTCTCAATGTTGACATCATGAGCAAGGAGCCAAGCATATAAAATTAGATATTGGAGTTATATTTCTTTGAAAAGAGCCCCATTAAACACCAAAAAAGAAGAAATTCATTTCTCATGTAGCAACTTGTACTGTGTGAACTAAACAATGCAAAGTCTTTCTTTTGATTATGAGCATGCAATCATGTAAATTAAATCTTTTGTTATCTTATCTATTGCACATATACTTGATTAGTTTAGTGGCTCTGTTCGGTATTTTATTAATAGCGATTAAATATACAGGTTCATACTCTAATAGATCTTAGGTTTTTCAAGAGGGTTTATATAAGGTTGAAATGAAATTTGTTATGTTGAATTGAGTGAATTGATGTTCTTCTTATAATATCACACCCAACTTTATGAGGTTTGTTAGAGTGCGGTTGGATCAGGTTGGGGCATGATAGTAAAGAATGATTAGAGTCATATTTTGGAAGAATATTTTAAAAAAGATTGAATTTGATTCATCATAAAGCCATAAGTTGACCTTCATTGTTGGAGGAGAGCTTTAGTAAGATTAAATTGTAGCCTTTTTAATTCCTTGTGTGATATAATTTTATGAAATGTTTTGATGAATGAATGTAAATTTAGTTGTGCTAGTTGATGAGGTTGCCTATAATATCTTGGGTGGGTCATGCCAAGTGGGATGCAAGATAAGCGAGGAATATGGCACACAACAATATGATCAAGGAGTAATGATGGTGCCAAATATAACAATACGAATTAATGTAGAGCCACCGATGGATTGCTTGATAGTCTATTAGATCCATGAGAAATAAGGGGGCAAAGTCTTATATTAGTTCTATAGGAAAATTAAATTTTTGGTTCATATGAATTGAAGAGCAAGGGTTTTGGTGATTCCTTGGTTTGTGGGGTAAATTACTTTGGGACATAGTTCTTACTCACTAGCAAGTGTTGTTGGTGCCATTAAATGGGGCACATGATTGTCCCATTGAAAAGCAACCACATAGAATGTTTATTGGAGGTTTTGGATACAGTAGAGAAGGATTTTATTAGTGCGGACAAGCATGCATTCAATAAGATTGTATGCATTCAATTAAATTTTCTTGTAATAGTTAGAATTGTTTAGTTGATTGTTCTGTTTAATGCTATAAAGTTGATGATTCCATAATTAGTAGCCATTGGATCTAGGAGTTTAGTATGCATTAATGCTGATTTTTCTAAAACTTCCTGGACTAAGAAATTATGTTTGAATAAAATTATTTTTTTTAAAGCAAAATATACTTTCCGGTTAAAGAGATGAGTACAATAAGGGCATGTGTAAATAAATTGAATAAAAAGAAAGATACAATAGCGTAAAAAAAGTTACAAAGTATTTATTATGATCACCTAAGTTGAAGTCTATTGAAAAAAAGGTGAGTGGTGATAGTTTTTTTTTTATATATTCTTGCCCCTTCTATTATAAAGAATATAAAATTGTTTCCCATATCCATCATAGAGTCAACACTCTAATTACTCAATTGAAGATCAGACACTTGTTGAGATAAATAATCATTGGTGTTCACAAATTGGATAAGGTTGAGGTGTTTCTAAAACTTTTGGAATATTCTTAGTGATAATATCCACAGATGAAGTGATCAGCACTAAGGTTCTATTTGGGATAGGAATATCAGCTACTTTCTCAAGAAGAGGATTTTAACTTGGCTTCAAGTTGGAATAGACTTGAATTGATGAGGGGGGATCTTCTAACAAAGGGGCAGGAGGATCATTATCGCATCAGATGGAAGGTCTTGTACCTAAAATTTATAATTTCTCAGCTCAAGATGGCCTTAAAATATTCATAAAATTTTTGCTGAAAAATATGGCAAGAGAAGCAATAGGATGGAATATTTTAAAATGACATCTTTTTCTAATATCTAGATGATGGAGATCAAATTTACTTCTTATGAAAAGGGCTATGACATTCAATTCCTCGAAGACTTTGGCATAATGGGCCTAGCAAAATGAATTGTTGCAGATGCACTTATAATTTTTTTTAAAAACTAGAACCCGAAAAGAATAAGATTCATTAGTTGAAGTAGTGCAGAAAAAGTGGTTGGAATGAGATCCAAATAAGAGTGACGGGAGACTACACAGAACAATCAAATTGGGTGAAACATTTTAACATGCATATTAGGAGGTCACTAATATAGCATTAATGCCCTGCGAATTGTTTGGTGTAATATGTTTCTAAAGAAAGTCTTAAGCTCACATGTCGAGGTTTGATGAGTATAATGGGCTACTCACCCATTAACTGTAAATCATACATGAACTTGTGAATGACCTTCATGCTAGGATGACTCATATAAAATTTGCCAATAAGTGAGAGAGCACAAAAATCTCATTGAAAAAGAAGCGATCAAACTTACCCAAAAAATTTGAAGGTTGTTTATATTGTTGAGTTGCCAACTTCTAATGAATGAAGCAGTAAAAATATTTGCAACATTTGAATCACGAACAACATTTGCAAATGACTAAGAATGTTGAGGTAGAGGAGTTCAACCAACAGGGAAGAAGGAGGTACCTCAAAAGGAATAGGAGCCAATGGGGAAGGAGGTGATGATCTCATATAGTGGTCAACCAATCCCCTAAGAGAAGTCATGTTGGGAGGTAGGATTCAAAAGGACTCTAATGAAATAGAAAATTCAAAACATCCCTTACTGGTGATCAAGGGAAGAGAGCAAGCACGACCACAAACTCCAGAGGAGCAAAAATTTACCATTCGTGAGAGAACATGGAGGACGACATGATGAGGGAAACTTGAGGTGTTGGAGGGGGTCTGGGAATGGATGAGATGTTGATGCCATGAGGTAACATCAAAGCCAAAGACAACATATGGTTCTAGCAACAAAACGAAAGAAAGTCTATGGTGGGGACAAAAGCACAAGAGCTCTAAGGCAAGATCAAGGTGAGAGCAGCAAAGATAGCCTTGTAGATCATAAATAGTGACAACAAGATGACCAAAAGATTATGAGAGAGATGACTGGGAAAGATGATCTAGGAGATAATTGCACAATTACAAGGGAGAGATGATGTGCAGGGGATGTTCACATGATGTTGCACTTTGGCGATGGGTGTGCTGGAGATGTTCACGCATGGTTCATGCCACATTGGGAGATGTTGCCTGAGAAATAGCCGTGCGGAGAAGCAGTCGAGCGTGGGGAACTTGTAGGAGATGATATTGCTACAGCATTGCACTAGGAGCCACATTCCCTTTTCAAATCAATTTGATGTTTAAATCAAAGTTTGTATTTAAGAATGTGTTGGAGTGGGGCATGCATATAATTAAATAGTGTTTATTGGAATTTGTGGAAAAATGGTGTGGTGATTTAATATTCAATAATATTATCATTCAAACAACTCATTAGGTAACAACATTCATTTCAAAATGGGACCAACAACTCTTATCACAACTTGTTAGATAATTAACTTTTTTAACAAAATTGTTGTTTAGATCAATGGTCTCTTTTTAGATTAGAAAAATAAACTCTTAATAGGAAAAAACCCAAAATTGAGTACCAAAGGCATAAGAAGATGACTTAGTGTAGGAATTGTTTTCCTTTTGTATCTCTCTAGGATCTCTTTTTAAGAGTTGTATTTTAAACTTTAAAATGTGATGTTTATGAGTTTTCATACAAAGAAAATACTCAACTAAAGTTGATCATAACTTCAAATTCAAGCTGTTGGTTGATTGTATTATATGATTATGGTTGTGCAGTATGATTAGTTAAAATTTTGATCATAATGTTGGATGAGTTTATAAACATGTATTAATTAAATTTTTTTAGTAAATAGATTTCACAGTACGATGGACATCACATTGTACAATTAGTTCAATTTGTGAAATTTTCAATTAATACAAATCATTCTTATTGGCTTGTTTTGAAATATAACATATTATACAATATAATACACATCATATAATATAATCATAAGATTTAATTTATATTAATTACACAATTTTTTAACTAATCATGCAGTTTAAATTAATTCAAAAAACTTTATTGTGTAGTATATGATTATTTATAGATATAAATAATGTTTATGTCACACTTGGAATGACTTTTTTTTTTCTTAGGTTAGTTTTGAAGTGTAATTAAAAAGGATGACTTAGTTAGATGTAGCTTTCACCAATTCATCCTGACATGTACGGATTTGGGACAAATGGGTGAAAATTGAATTTCACCAAGTAATCACAAACAAATTGAAATTCTTCTAAGAATCTTTTCATATTCAAATCACATAAATGCAAGCGTAAAAAATTAAATTTTGACATAAATGCAGAGTAACTAAAAGCATCAAAACATAAATTGTATGTACCCCAAAAAGATTTTACAATCTCCCAAATGTACACCCAAAAGATGAACATTTAAAAGGCGTGTCTAGTTACTCTTTGTTCTTGCCTGAAAGTCAATGCGTAATATCATAAATCAATAGCCCAATGAGATGAGTAGTGCTAAAGTAAACTCAATACATGATAGAAAAAATAATGTGCATATAAAATTGAGTTTACATGATTGTAATACTAAATAAATGTATATTGACGAATGCAAGAATTGAATAGTAGTTTATAAAGATATAAAAGATAAATAGTAAACAACAAGAATGACTATACATGTGGGTAATTCGATTCATGAAGTCATGTTTAATTTTAAATCTGATTAGAAATATCATTTATATTTGTATAAATTTGACTGATAACATGAGTGCCACTGCCACAGTCAAAAGCTGATAAGACCGCCATCTCAATATTGCATACCAATAGCTCCTCTGACATCATTTGGTCCAACTTTTGCCTACTTGTTCAGATTATCATAAAGCAATATACTTATAGTAATTTCATGATATTTTCTATTTATCATATATATTGCTTTCATTTAGCATTTAGTAGTATCTGTGCTAAATTATTTTTCAATATGCTTAGTATTATTGTATGGTATTAAGGAATCTGATTTGACTAGAAACGTAGTAATTAATTTGAAAAGAGGATCTAAATGTAGAGTGTAAAGTAATCACAAGATTGGTTATAGTTTGAATATACAACTCACTCATGTACTTTTCTTATCAATACTTGGAATTCTTAATTTAAAAAATAACTTAATATCTTTTCTAGCTATCATTATATTTTTATCGGAATTCGACCTTACCACATTTAATCCTTCGAAGTTAAACAGTCACACTTCTTTAAGTGATTTACTTCTAACATCCAACACTATATGCATGATGAAATTAACATGAACTTAATTAAATTTAAAATATTTGCACAAATAACAACTCCATTTAATATATATAATAGGTTTTGATTTCTTTATAATACTTATATATATTCTAAATTCAAATTGATTTGATAATATCTCAATTCTACTAATAATATTCATATAATTATATAAAATTTAGGTTACATTACCAGATTTTCCACTACTATAATTAGTTCTCCCAAAATTCAGATTTTACTACAATATTAAGAATCAAAAGAAGAAAGCAATATGCAAATGCATAAGAATTGTTATTTAATTAAGTAAAATACATGTATATACGTAATTAACTTACCTGCATCCTCTCTAAAATTGTAAATCATAGACTGCCTATAGTTAGGAAAAACAAAATTTACAGGATTTTATCCATTAAATACCATTATTCTCATCTTGTATATATATTGTAGATTTTTTCTTCTTCTCACAATTGTAACAGCCACGATTTCATTCAATAGTTATTGAATACTAGCTTAACTGCAAAGATATATCTAATATTTATAACTTAATTGGTATACTTTAATTAAAAGGCCTCAATACATCTATATCTATACCCATACTATAAATAACAACCTTACCTTATATTCTTTCCCAAAGAGTAGCTGAATTTTCCCTTCAAATAGCTCCAATCCTCGATATTGTTCTTGGTTTAACACGAGATAGAGAGGAATGAAACAGGAGAAAGCTCGGCTGCTCAACAATTCAATGGGATATGGGAGGATAATTGGAAACTGTGGTTAATGAATATAAGTAGGGTTTAATTGCTAACATAATTATTCCCTAATATAGGATTTTATATTAAATCATAGCCATTAAAAATTCAAATTATTTAGATCCACCGTTGCATGTATTTCTTAGTGGATTTCAAGATTAACTATAGTTATGTATAGTAGTTTGCTTTATTAATTAAATTGGTTAATTAAATTGAATGAAATGTTAATTAATTTAAGCAAATAATTAATTTAATTGATTATTTACCTAACAATTAACCTTATCATATATATATATATTATTTTGTTCATAATAAATTATAGGATTTTATAAAAATATGTCTAATGGGATGTGTTAAAAATGAGGTATAGTTTAAAATGAGTTAAATTTACCTACAACAATAGCAAGCCTTTATCCCACTAAGTGGGGTCGGCTACATGAATCCTTCATCTCCATTGTGTCCTATTATGTGTCAAATTCTCATTTAATTCAAGTATACTTAGGTCATTTTTTATACATCTTAACTAAGTCTTTTTAGGTCTACCTCTACCTTTCTTAACATAAGTCAAATCTAATGCATCTACTCTCCTAATCGGCCATCAATCCGACGCCTATGTGGCCAAAACCATCTAAGGCGACTCTCTAATCTTATCTATCAGAGCTACTCCAACTTTTTCCAACATACTCATTTCGATTTTATCTCTAAGAGTAAAGCCACTCATCCACTTGAGCATCCTCATCTGTAACACTTAACTTAGTCTTATGCTTTCTTTATTAGCTAACATTCTGCACTATAAATCATCGTGTCTTACCATCTTATAAAATTTTTCTTTAAGCTTAAGTGAAACTTTTCTATCACACAATAGGCCAGATGCATTTCTCCACTTCAACCATCCAACTTGAATTCTACTAATAACATCTTCATCTATTTTATCATCATTTTGAACAATAGAACCTGAATATCTGAATCTCTCACTCTTATTAATGATTTGTACAACACTACCATTAGAACTTCTACAACTAAAATTACACTCCATATATTCAGTTTTAGATCTACTTAAATGAAAACCTTTAAACTCTAATGTTGACCTCCATAATTCAAGTTTCTCTTGACTCCTCTCTAATCTTATCAACAAGAAGAATGTCATCGAAAAGCATACACCAAGGTCCATCTTCCCAAATGCCTAAGAACATCCATAACTAAAGCAAAAAGATAAGGGCTTAAAGCTTATCCTTGATGTAATCCAACTGAAATAGGAAAATATTTTGTCAATCCTCCTTGTGTTTGGACACAAGTAACAGTTCTAGTATACATATCCTTAATTACTTTAATATAATCAATATTAACTCCTTTCTATTCTAGAACTCTCCAAAGAACATCTCTTGAAACTTTATCATAAGCTTTCTCTAAATCATTAAATATCATATGTAGATCCTCCTTTCTCTATACTTCCATCAAACCTTTTAACAAATGTATAGCATCCATAGTAGATTTACCTGCATGAAACCAAACTAATTGAGAAACTTTTGTATCACATCGTAGCCTATGCTCAATTACTCTCCCATAATTTTAATATTTAATTTTAATTCTTCTATAATTTGCATACTCTATGCATCACCTTTATTCTTAAATATAGGAACCAACAAACTCTTTCTCTACTCATCTGATATCTTTTGTCTTTAAAATAACATTAAAAAGATTTGAAAGCCAAGAAATTCCTTGATCTCCTAAACATTTTCACATTCTATTGGAATATCATCATGTTCTACTGTTTTTTCACATTTCATTTTTTTTAAAGCTTCCCTAACTTCAGACTTACTACACGAATGACGATAAAATAATTCTTTATTTTGTTTGTATTAAAGTTGCTAAAATCAATTACACTTTCGATCTTCTTTCAAAAAAGTTTATCAAAATACCTCATCCACCTATTTTCAATATTCTTTTCTAAGAAAAGACTTTATTATTTTCATCTTTAATACACCTCACTGAACCAGTCTTTACTTCTCTATCTCTTTAACTCTAACTTATACACATCTTTCACCTTTTGATCTAATCTATCAGATAAATCACTAAAACTAAATTTTGTAATCATATATCGCTTTCTTTAATCTCTGGACTTTATATCTTTCCCAATTCTCCGAAGTTTTACATCTAAACAAATTTATAACAACGCTTTTATTTTATCTTTTCAGACATTCTGACTCCACCACCAACTATTTTTTATTAAAAGAAGCTTTTCCCTTTGATTCTCCAAGCATATTTTTAGCAACTTTAATTTCGTTGTTTGGTGAAATTTACCTGTTTAGTGAAATTTGTGTATTACATTTTATAGCTTGATTTAGTTAATTTTCAATATGGTATGTGTAATTTATCTTCACATTCTTAAAACTTAAAAATAGAACAATTTATGACCCAAAAAAGTAATAAAGTATTTTAGTCTTGAAGCTTGATCTTGCAATGGCATATGGGTTTACTTGCATTAATTGAACCACCAACTTCACTTATAGCATAAATACACTTAACTTTAATCTTGATTTTTAATTTTAAGCTTTGCCTAAGATAATTTAGCTAACTTTTATTTTAACTTTAGAGGAACTTTTTAACCTATACCAAATTATATTTAGGATTATTATATTGATGATTATTAGCCTAAGTTGATGGGGCTAATAATCTCCTTTTTCTTATGTAGACAAATAGATTTTGATTTTGTAAATAAAGTTTGACTTAAAGTTAATTGTGAATTTGCATACAATAACAACAACAACAACAAGCCTTAATCCCATGGGGTCTATATCCTTCGTCTATCAGGTCCATTATGTCAAATTCTCATTTAATTCGGTATACAAGATCATTTTTTATACATCTTAAGAAGTCTTGGACTTACCTTTCTTAACATAAGAAAAATCTAATGCATCTACTTCTAATCGGATCATCTATGGACGCATGTGGCTAAAACCATCTAAGATTCTCCCTAATCCATATCACCTGAGCTACTCCAACTTTTTTTAACATCATTTTGCATTCTATCTCTAAGGGTAAATACTGAGCATCCTCATCTCTGAACAACACTTTAACTTACTTGTTCTTTTTTATGCCAACATTCTTAATTCATAAGTCACATCTTACCACCATATAAAATTTTCCTAAGTTTTGTAACTTTCACATAATAAGATTTATTCCTCCACTTCAACCATCCAACTTGAATTCTAATAATATCTCCATCTATTTCACCATCATTTTGAACAATAAATTAAAGATCTCAAATTTATCTTTAATGACTTGATCACTAAAGTCACAACTACCACTAAAATTTCTACAACTAAAATTAATTATAGGTTTAGATCTGCTAATTTGGTATAGAAAATAATTTGAAATTTGCAAATAGGTGAATAAGTAATATATAAAATAAATATAATGCTACATAAACATAAATTATGATGAATAAGTTTTGATTTGATGATAGATTTAAAAAAAGATCTTACAGATCATAATAAAAACTAATATCAAAATAAATGACATCAAAAAGTACAAGCCCAATATTATGGGCTTTGAAAGGGACTCACACGATAGACAACATGCGGATCGATGCAAGTTGAGATTTTGTTACATTACATTCTCATCCTTAAGAGTGACACCTACAAGGTGAAGGATCATACTACATCAGTAAGCAAAAAGCAGGTCTTAACATGGACCATAGAGATGACGATATCTTTGATAAAATTAAATTCACCTACTAAATGCACGGCATCAAATGTGATTTATTTTGATTATGTGGGTCTAATTTCCCAGGGCGAAAGTCTCCATAGGTAATTACATCCTAAGTGTGATCTTAAGAAATGCTTTCACTTAAAAGTGATTGGCCATGTTTCTTAGATTCAACTAACAACAATGCTTGTTATAAAGTGCAAAAAAGACTATAGCTACATTTATGTAAAACAAAAAACATAAAATTTGGATAAATATTTTATTATTGCAAGAAAAATGTAAGTGATTTATGATGAATTTGACCTTAACTATTCAGTGCAAGGTAGTGATGATTATAATGTAAATCTTAAGGTGAAGATTTATAAGAAAATGGATGCATGAGCTGGTAGATAGCTAACCTTATTTAAGCTTAGCATGGCTGACACCTTAGGTGAGGGGACTCATTGGTAAGATGTTGATGGGGATAGAGCATAATTGAAGCTAGCAATTGTGAAGTCGATGGCTTTGGTGTTGTCGAGTTTGCATGCAGGTGCAGTGTGGAGTTAAGCTAGAGCTTGTGGGTGTGCATGGGCATAGGCTGTAGCTAACAATATGAATATCGGGCCTTAGTACAATCAAAATAGGTAGGTGGATACATTGATAGGGTGATGGGAGAGTCATTATATCATCTCAGAGCATAAGTTGTCTATTAGGAATGTGTTTTAACTTGATGAGGATATGAAGACATCAACTCTCTAAAATACAAGCTTGTCTTATAAGGCCAGTAACTTTCAGAGTATTGTACCTAATAGAGCCTTTGGGTGTGATGATACGATGACTCAACAAATAGCAAGTCATTGTGGATATTGATATAGATGACTAGGAAGCTGTTAGGTGAGGGCTTTCTAATAGCCTAAGTTTATCATGATGTAGCGACCTATATTTAAAAAGTTTGCCACAGGAAGACCTTGTAATCTGTTAATGATATGCCAAACTTTCTTTGGCTATTGAGATGATTAAGCCAAGAGAAGTGCTATCGATTTTAGAACTCAATGAGGGTTGACACGATACATAGAAGGTGAAGTAGACATTTTAGATACTACATCTTATAGAGTTTACAACCGCAAAGTGTTAGTACTCTCAATGGCATCATTATAGTAATGCAAAGGCTCATTCATTAGGAAGATGTCAGTGACTCCTAGAGATGTTGGCTAATTTGAGCCAATGGCTATTGATAGGAATCCTCTCCACTTTTTCAAACATCATGGGAAGAGAATTGAGAGTGCCAACTGGTGAAGGGGCAAATGGTGCTAAACCTCTTACCTTAGGGAACTTAGAGATAAGGGTATAAGTAGTTTAGCAAAGTTAAAAAATTTGCTGTATTATATTGAATGATAGGATAGAAAGTTGGTCCCATTGAAGAGCCGAGTTTTAACATTTTCTAGAGACAATTTTATTGAGTTATAAAGATCAAGTCATTAGAAGTTATAATAAAAGATTAACTGAGAGAAGATTTGGAGCAATCAACAAAGCAACCAAGGAGGCATTGACTAACCTTGACTTGAGATGTTAGCATAGGCATCAAAAAGATGCCAGGCGAGGATTGATCTATGGTCGAATCCAAAAAAGTGGTTAATAAATAATGCCCCAACATGCATGATGGTTAGTAAGAAATGCTATTTGTGTGAGTGTTAACCATCTCAATAGGTCTTGTCTAGTTTAGGTGCTAGACCAAGTATAGCTTCTAGTTTTGCAAGGATTTAGGTATTTTTAAGTCATTCAAGATATTGTAATTTTTAGTTTTAAGTTTTGAAGGAGTGATGGTTTTTTGAATTGATGACAATGCATGAGTTGTTGAAAGTTTTGTAGGGAATGATAGTTTACCAAGATGGCGGCAAGGTACAACTAGTTTAAGATCTTATGGTAACAAGTGGCTTATTGAGCTTATGACAAGCTGTAAGTAGTTTAAGGTTTTGTATGGAATGAGTAGTTTAAATATTATAATCATTGAGTAGTTTGAGGTCATTTAAGGACCAAGTAGTTTAAGTCTTGTAAGGACTAATAGTTTTAGGTTTTGCAAGGACCATCACCTCATATTCATGTACAAATTTTGTTGGTTTTTGCTTTCCCAGTTGTTGGTCCAATAATTAGTAATGGAATGCATTGAGGATACTGTTGTATCAAGTTATTGTTAAAGTAGTGTAGCTGACGGTTTGACATAGGATAATGCCATGAGGCCAAAAAATGTGTTTGCTCTATCTTAGCAAGTCATATAGCAGAGGTTACATTTACTATATTTGCATAATTAACTTTGACAGGGAGATTAAGGAGTCGATTTTGTTATCATTGTTCGCACTCATGTGAAGTTAACTGGGGATTCTATGTTTTGTTAACCTAGATGATACTTAGGGAGACAAACTAGGAAGAGGAGTCTCCTTTAGGAAGAGGTATTATGTCAAATTGTTATCAGCGATGTGTTGACTTGATGTAAATGTTATTAGTTTTAAGACTTTTGGGTTGACTAATTATTGGGCTGGTGATAAAGTGTGAAGAGATGAAAATACTTTGCTGAGGTGTTTATCATATTAAGCTGCCGCAGATGATGAAGCCTAATATGGAGAGAAGTTAATTTAAAGTTTTTGTTTTTGAGTCGATGGTCTACTTTGTTCTCATTAAGGCCTAAAAAACTCAACTGTTTTGATAGAAAAATCTTTTATGTGCTTTTCCATTTAATTTCTTCTACTTCTGTTGGATTCCTCCTTGCAATCACTTTTGATCTTTTGTTTCCCCAAAACAGTGGGTGATTTTACTGCATTTACTATTTTTGGTGAAGATGACGGCAGCAGGGATTACCATTGTCTTCTCTGTATTCACACCTTCTGAAAAAGGGAAGAAACTAGTGCGTTTTAGTGTAAATAGAGGCATAACCTGAAGACCAACACCTGGCGGGAGTTTGGGTGTTGTTCCTATGGCTGGAGAAGAAATAAAAGGGGATGGGCTGAACTGTGCCCAATAATGTGCTGGATGAGTTCAGGATGCAAGGAGGACTGCGATCATAGGCTTGTAGCAGAAACGGGACAAGCAGGTGTTTTTGACGGTGAAATTGAGAGAGAAGAAATAGCTGGCTTTTAGAGAAATTCAAGGGAAGAATTAAAATTGCAGATTTTTTTTTTTTCAATCCAAAGCAAACTGAATTTTAAAATAACATTCTTATCTCCCTATTTATAGAAATATGATATGGATTACCAAATTAATTTTATACCTATTTAGAATGGATGAGGATGCATAGAACTAATCTATTATTCCTAAAATCAAGCTGCCAACCTTAATTTAAGTTCACGAATTGTGAAAGGAACCAGCATAATTCAAGGAGATCAAAGTTACATAAAATTATGCCAACTAAGGGTCTATTTGGGACAACTACAATTGTGTAAAAAAATAGTAGTCGAGTTACTGCAGAAGAAGCTATTGTCTAAGAAGCTATGGTAGGTATTATAATTTTTTTTTTCAAAAGTTAAACCGTAGCTTCTAGTCGCCATCGCACTTTACCAGGTCAAGTTGAAAAATACAATTTTCCTGCTGCAGATTATTCAAAATGCAGCCCCGCCTCAGTTTGCCAGATGCCTGCAGCGGCGCGGTTCGAACTGCATCACAAGCAGAACGCCACCCCAAATGCACTCTAAATTTCAGAACTTTTGGACTTAATTTTTAGGAAAGGATAAGTTCTTAAATGTAGGCCAAAGATTCATATAATTGTTTTGCCGTACATTCATTTCTAATGGGCATAAACTTATGAGTTTTTTGGGCATTTTTTCATTTAAAAGTTCTTATCACATCAAAATCTGTGCTCAAATCAAGCAATACTAGCAAGTCATAGGAACTGTTAATTAATGTTTGGCTCATATTCGATTGTAAGTGTTCCTAGAGATCTTGTACAATGTGCTAGGGATCATCCCGGATCAAGAATAGAAGGAAAACATCACTTAAAATTAGAAAATTAACATTCTCTGAGAAAGAAATAGTAAATCGTGATTCTGATTAAATCTATTCATATTTCCATTAAAACGTAACTGTTAATTAAGCATTTCCATACTTGGTATCCTATTAAACATGTGTAAAGAAACTTGACTGTGTACTAAAGTAGTGTTGAAGTACATAAGACTATCAATATGGATCTTACACACTTGATACGATTAAAAACACTGTTCACTTGGGATCCTGTTTTTACTTAAATATGTCATTGATAGATTTTCTTTTCATGAAAAATTTTCATCAAGTTTTTTGGTCAAAACATATGGAAATGTTGAAGCTTCGGTTTACCATTGTATGTTCAATTTTTTTCTCTTATCTATCGGAATATTGTTTCTGATCAAGGCTGCATATTGTTTTATGGTCCTGCCATTGCAAGCAATATTGGATGCAAGTTTGATGCCTTTAAATCGAGTGGTTTCAAAATAGTGATATTATTGTAATTAAGTTTATACCTTATTGTTTTCCTTCCTAAAGCGCATAAAGCATTTCTACCTCTCCAACATCTGCAGGTTCCACGACTTGAATTCTGAGAGAGCTGTGCTTACAGGGAGAATATCTTATGGTGGAAAAGGAAAAAGATTCAGTTGGTTAGTGAAGATCTTTCAAAGATTATTTCACTTTTTACAGGAAGCAATAAAAAATATTTTTCATGAGAAGTCTATGAAAGATTTTGCTCTAGAAGAGCCACATTCCAGGAAGAAGGTACTTGATCCTCAAGGAACATTTCTTCAAAGGTGGAACAAAATATTTGTCCTATCCTGTGTGCTTGCAGTATCTGTGGATCCCCTATTCTTTTACATCCCAATAGTTAACGATGATAATAATTGCCTAAATCTGGATAAAAAATTAGAAATCACTGCAAGTGTCCTGCGCTCTTTCACAGATGTTTTTTATGTTCTCCATATCATTTTTAAATTTAGAACTGGTTTCATTGCTCCATCCTCTCGAGTTTTTGGAAGGGGTGTTTTGGTTGAAGATTCCTCGGCAATAGCAAGAAGATATTTGTCATCATACTTCCTCATCGATATACTTGCTGTCCTTCCTCTTCCACAGGTATCAAGCCCTTTTCATGTTGTATGTATTTTCATATTGGATACACTTGTTAGATGTGACTCATATTGTTACAAGTGACTGATTAATATGTAATATTAGGAGTTTCTTGTCAGGCAAAGGTAAAGTTTGTTCTTACTCGAGTCTAAGAAATTTATTTTTGGTTATTTTTTTGGCTTACATTAATTGTTTTCTAAATGAGTGTTTTAAAGTGAAATTGTAGATTTATACTGGTTTTTACTTACTAGTATATAGAAGATGGTCTACAATGATTTATGCACTTGAGTCTTAGGAGTCTAATCGAGTCAAACTCAAACTACACCTAACTTAAGCTTGACTCGACGAGGTTACTATCAGAACAAACATGACAAGTGGATCATGTTTTGAATTCACTACCTTATGCGCTTGAGTCTTAGTTAGGAGTGTAATCGAGTCAAACTCAAACCACACCTAACTTAAGCTTGACTCAACGAGGTTACTATCAGAACAAACATGACAAGTGGATCATGTTTTGAATTCACTACCTTATGTTTTAATGTAAGACATGAATCATTCTAGAGTAATGTTTATGATGTAAACTTTGATTTTTATTAGAATTTCTTCAGTTGAATAAATGAAATGTTTTGGGACACTTCTTCAAAATGGACTCGTGTTATCATATTGAATTTTTGTAAGTCAAGGGCTACGCTATTTGCTTAGTTCTTAGTTGTTCAGGTGATTGAGTTTACCATTCCCTCTATCCTAGAGTTTCAAAGTAGTTGTTGATAATATATTCAGTCAGCTGCATCATATTCATCTTTGTCATGCTTTATTCTCAACTAGGTGATGTCATCGTGAGCCAGATTATTATGTAAGTTATATGAGTTGCTAATAGTGGCTTGAAATAATAACACATTTATGGGAAAGCAGCCTTTGATGCTAATTAATATCCATCTTAACTTTAATGCTAGTGCACAAAGAAGAATCTAAATGATAGAAAATTTTCAGGCCATTAGGGAGTCTCAGAACTCATTGCCATGTTGCATGCCAAGCAATAGAATATACATTCGAACGTAATAGTGTAAGACATGCTATATAATTCGTGTTTCAAAATGATAATTAATTTACATAAAGTTACAGTTATATGAAGCATAAGTTGTATAATTAAAATTCATCTCTAAATTATAAGTAGAGAGAGAAAAAAATCAGAACTGTGATAGTAAAATGCAGTAATAAAGATTGTTTGATCAATATGAAAGCTCAACGATGAAATAATAACCTTGATAAAAGATATTCGCATATCTTGCTGTCAGGCATCATATGCATGATACACGTGCTAAGTAAAAAAAGCCATGAAGACAATGTCCTGTAAGTTTAGTGGGGAGGAGCATCATTAGAAGGAATAGTGTAACAACATACTTGAAATTTAAAGACCATAGCTGCACGAATTTATGGCCTTAATTTTTTTTGCCCCCTACAAAGGAAAAGAGAAAGAGAAGAAATTATAACTAACTCACTCTACAATGCAGTAAATTGAAGATGAATGAATTTTTTTGGGAAATAAAAACGAAGCAAAAGGCTCATAAAAACTGTCGCGCTTATTTATCATGATAATGGTGCTTCTTGCAATCTTGGATTGCAAACATAACCAGTAAACCAATTATTTCTTCATTGAAGAGGTTTAACTGAAGAAGGAATGAAGCTCGAGTAATGCTATGAGTACCATATTAGAATTAAAAAAAAAATCACAGGTTGTAGTTTCTAAACAGTATTAAGTACAGAAAAATCTGAAGATGATTAAACTTACACACCTTTGAATACAAGACTTAAGTGCTTATCATCCACCATTCATGTGATGAAGATCTCTAAGGAAGCTCAAAGAATAAATGTGTACAGCAGCTTTTAACTCGTGATCTAATTTGTATGAAGAATACTTTTGAAGCCCTTACGTATAAGGATTGCAAGTAGACAAAGAAAGATAAAGGAGAAAAAAAAATCAACATTCTAAAGAAGATCTGCAGTTTCTCTTGAAAAAAGAAGCTAAAAAATACTCTAGAATTCAATAATATTTGATGGAGAAAAAGATTTAGTAAATAAAAAAGGGCAAAAAAATTGGTTTTGGAGGATAGTGAGGGGAGGGCCAGAGGAACGTCAGAAGTGTACTAAAGAGAAGGTGGGATGATGGAGATGATTGTGAATGTATGAAAAAAAGATGTATTTGTTAAGAGGATGTGAGGAGAAAGATCTACTGTATTGGATGTACGTTAATGAGGGATATTGTGGACAACAAATGGCATACAAAGAAGTAGCAAGGAGGCAGTGATTGACGTGTGAGGAGGAAGCAAGGATGATGATTGAGATTTGCGACATGTGAGCTTTCTAAACTTTTTAGTGATTTTTGCAATTTTTTTATTATAATGTTTGGGGATGATATCTATGTAGATTGTTTGAAATTTTTTATAAAGGCAAGTTATTAAATACTATTTGAATTATCTTTTTCTCATTGTTTCATTTTGAAATGAGTAGTTTTCTTTCCCTTTTTGAATGTTTTATGTTATATGTTGTATATAAGTACATATTATTAGTCAACTTAAGTTATATTTTAACAAGTTAGAGTAAACTCGAAATTGATTAAAAATTAATTTGGAGTTTGAGGTTGAGCTCAAATTTGACTTAAAATATAGTTGAGCCAAATTCTAAGTTATTTTCTTGTGCGTTTCAACTTTTTTTCGAAGCCTTTTGGATTGGCAAAGCTCCAATCTTGATTCAATTTAAATTTCTCTCCTAAAGATTTGTGAGGGCTGCATGTTGATTGGCTTGAGTTGATGTTTTGAGGGTTTATTGCATGGGACAGTGACATGCTTTATATGGAATGATTGGTGGTAGGCTTTATCTAGAATTTCTTCTCCCTTATTGCATGAGCGATGGTAGTTGCCCTTATTTGTATTCCTTAGTAGGTGAGCTTTTAGATGACGTGGTTGGGAATGTATGGGAAAAGGCGATATGTTTGTGAAAGTAGTGAGGAGGAAGATCTATTGTGATGGACATATGCTTAAGGAGGTATATTAAGGACAAGAATCACATGCAAAGATGCATCAAGGAGGTGATGACTGATGTGTGAGGAGATATAGCACGTAAAACCTTCAAATGACCTCAAAATTAACACCTTTACCTAACTTCGTTAGAAATTGCCACTGCTTGCACTCAAGCTCCACTTCCTGCCTACAAGCTTGTCAATAATCTCGCCGCCCACGCCGTTCGAGACTCGGCATCACTTGCATGCAAACTAGGCTCAAGTCTCTTCCCTTCAGTGTTTGATCGACCTTTTCAAAGATCAAAGTTGCTAGTGTCATTTTCTCCTGCTTCTTCATATCAAGCCCGATCTGAATCACATTAACCATGGAAAGTAGATGGAAGAGATTGCTAATCATTGATCCAATAGCCGAGTTAAGCATACTCAAGTGAAACACATGAGTGTTTATATGGGCTTGAAAGGCCTCGTCGACATCTTTGCTGTAGAGGAGATTGATGGCGAGCTCGAGGCCTATTCGATGAGACTTGAGAAGAGGAAGAAGCTGATGAAGGAGACCACCTCGAACACGAGGATATTGCGGACGACGTTGAGGCCGGCATCACAAGCCACTCTCTGTTATGCCATTCAAGTTTGATGGATTCCCTTATATTATGAAAGCACTCAACTGATCTCAGCATTAAGGTCAAACTTCTTTTTTTTGTCTTTCTTTCATTGTTTCTTTCTCCTCGACCTCTTCTCAGCAACAAGGTCAAAGCCAATGTGTCGATAGCTCTTGTCGGCGGCGATGGCGAGATCAACCGTTAAGGGGGCCCAATGACAGCAGCGATAGGTGCTACAGAGAGTTCACCAACGACTGATGAGATGTCAAATTAACCCCGTTAATAAAGTGCTATATGCATAATATTTAAAGTTTAGGTCTGAAATATGTAATATTTGATGTTTTGAGTGCTATGTATGTAAATCCCCTATAAAAAATGTTAGATTGGCTTTTATCATCTATGATTTTAATATAAATTTAGATTGTTCAATTTTTTTCTAATCAAATCTATTAGCTTAGTGTAAAGAATCTTAAAATAGTTGTTGAGGCATGTAATTGGAAACTTATGTCTTGAATAAAAGTTCTCATTTCAACTTTAATATCATGAGTGTAATTTGGATGCATGATTTCTTCAAATGCAGTACAAATGCTAATACCTGATTTCAGGGGAAGTTATCTCCTTGTACTTGCATGAGGTTTATTTTTTATTATGATTTTTATATTTCATTTGTGGAATTTATTATTGACTTATCTATGCACTTGATTTTGATCAAAAAATGACATTTGAAATCCAATTTGTGAAAATTAAATTCTATTGTTTGTTCATTTTATATGATTTTGCCTCTTCACTATTTTTTTGGTGATTATTTCATTATTGGTTGGGTTATCGTTCTAGTATCATTTTTTTGTATTTAAAGAAATTATATTGTTAAATTAATTGGTGATTTATGACGTGAATTCTCAATTTCCTTTACATATTCGTACTATTTGTCATACTAGTTGCTCCTTAACCATGAGTCATCTTGCATTAACATTTTTCATTATGCATATACTGAACCAAAGCTTTTTCTATTTGGTATGTCTGCATTTTTACTATTTTAAAACTTATTGTGGTAGGTCTGCTAGACAATTATTTTTTTAGAAAACAGTTTCGTGTTCTAGATGAGCTTACAAACTTGATGGGTCAAATTAAACTGAGAACAACACTCATTCAAGGCATGTGATGCAGTGTAATTGTTTTCTCATTAAATGGTTACTATGATCTTTACTAATCTTTGCATGTAACATACATGGATCTCCTAAGATCTGTGGAGCAGAAAGTTAGTAGTGTAACCTAAGTGGCTGCAGTCCATGGTAGAAAAAAAGGAACAGCTAGGGATTGCAAATGAGACCAGAAGAGACAAGGACTGAGTAATAACAGGTTTATTGGTCAATAGTTTTATAGTCATAGTAATAACAGTTTTAATGGCCTGAGTAATTGGCCATGCAAATGGATGAGCTCTTGGTAGCCTTCTGGTTAAGTAATCTTTCTATATAACAAGTATAATGGTCAATAGTTTTTGGCCCTTTATGTTGTTATAGACACTGAAGAAAAACTTGAATGAGGACTATTCAATTTGAAACCCAACTTTTATGGCAACTCAATGGAACATACTGAATCCCACTTTTCTCCTTTCGCACTTGAAGTAAAATTCTTCTTATTATAGCTTGCTTCATATTTCTAGACCATAACATCATCACTTTCTTTTGCTTTTCTTTTTCTTGCTTTTTGTTGTTGAGATATGTGTGAACTTGCTTGGTTTTGTATATTCATGCAGCCTATTTTTTTTCATTGTTTCTGAAAGATTACTGTGGATATATTATGTTTCTGCTCGTGTTAGTATTTATCACAGTTTATGTACTTGTTTCCTTCACAAGTTGTCATAGTAAGATATTATGTTTAAATGGTATAACAATGTATTGGTTTTGCTGAACATTCAGGTAGTTGTACTGATCATAGTGCCAAGATTGAAAGAATCATCTCTATTGGATGCGAAAGACCTATTGATGATCATTATCTTATTTCAATATGTCCCTAGACTTATAAGGATCATACCCTTGTATATGGAAGTAACTAGATCAGCTGGCATAATCACTGAAACAGCTTGGGCTGGGGCAGCCTTCAACCTTTTGCTTTATATGCTTGCAAGTCATGTAAGTTCATTATTCTCCGTCTTGTCCTCTGTCATATTATGAAAGAAAATTATGAAAGTAGAACCTTATTAGTCCTGATGGAAGCCTGCGTACTCATTAATATATTTATCAGGTGCTTGGAGCATTCTGGTACTTGCTTTCAGTTCAACGAGAAAATGCATGCTGGAAACATGCTTGTTCTGTGAATAATTGCAGCATTACCTCCTGGTACTGTGGAAAAGAGAAAGGCCAAGACAATGGCTTTGTAGTAGATGCATGTCCCATACAAAATCCTAACAGTTCTGTTTTTGACTTTGGAATCTACCAATCTTCTCTTCAAAATATTGTTCAGACACGAAATTTTCCACAGAAGTTCTTCTATTGCTTTTGGTGGGGGCTGCAGAATCTCAGGTTTGTATTAATAGAGTCTTTTTTTTAAAAAAATTTCCTTTTTTGTGATGATTTTCCAGGACTCTAGGAAAATTGCCCATACTGGCTTAAAGCGTGGATAAAAAAAGTAGAGGATTGATGTAACGTCAGCTTGAATGAACAATAAGCCAGTAGCATTTATGATTTTCAGTTCACTAATATTAAATAATAGACTGTTGATGGATATGAGACAGCCCAATTGGCCTTATGGACAAAGATGGGATAAGCTCCTTGTTTCATCTCATAATTCATACATGTCTTTGCATCTTTCAGTTGAGTCAATGTGCCATGGACAGTGTTATGAAGGGGTATTAAAATGCTTGAAGTTTGTGAAGAGCTTTCGTTCATCTCAAAAACTACTTGTCTTCAGCTTATTCATTAAGTAAATGAGATTCTTAGCTCATTTAGTATGTGAACAGAACATGAACAATAACCATCTCAATTGTCTTATATATATATATATATATATATATATCCATTTTTTACTGTTTAAAAATATCATATATATTTTAAAAATCATGGACAACAATTTTTATGTTCTATGAAACTCATGGGTTGTGGTACTTAAAAATCACAAACCTTTTATCATCAACGTTAATGATATGTGCTGAAGGATATGAATGAAAATTTGCAAATAAGTCTATCTATAGCGAGTAAGAACTTCAGAAATTCAAGTTTGAGTAATGTGTAATTGTATTCACTCCCTTGAGAGAGCATGGCATGTTCCTTTCTATGATTTCGTGAAGCGGGAAACTTGGGGTTAAAACAAAATCTTAATTCACATTCATGTCCATGATAAACTTTGGCATATATGAACTCTGTAGGAGTACTCGGCTGAGCTCTGATACCATAGTCAACACTTATTCCCTGATATGTTTTTCATTATTCTAGTTGTTCCAAAAATATCTTGTTTTAGCAGGTGTCTTTAGAGTTAATGTTGGGTCATATTTACCATCTTGCAGTTCTCTCGGACAAAACCTGACCACAAGTACTTATGTATGGGAGGTTCTCTATGCTGTTTTTGTTTGTGTTTCAGGCTTGGTACTTTTTTCACTTCTCATCGGCAATATGCAGGTAATTTGTAGCAGCCTGTCTCGCTTGAGCCTCTCTCTCCGTCTTTCTATTCATTTATTCTTTTATTGTTCTAAATTGTAGTTGAGTTGTGCCTGTTAGTGTGGGTGCACATTTGGAATCATGCATATGGGTATATCCAATTTTTTGTTTAATCTCTTGTCAATTAAATAATTGTAACATATTTGTTCATACAAATTTAATTTAGTGCTTTCCAGACAGAGGAAGTCTATCTACTATAGAATACAGTATTTGTTAAATTTTGGAAATTCATGAAACAAAGATTACATCTATACCAAGATTGATATATATATATATATATATTCATCAGTGTGTATTAAAATTTTTCATAGATGATAGTACAATCTTACTAACAAGAATAATAAGATAAAAAAGACAACAATTAGAGAAAGAAGATGAGAATCTATAGTCAGAAACTCTAAAATTTTATTAGATTGAGAAAAATACAAGGTCTGGAGTGCAAATGATTTGATGTGTTAGATTCTTCTTATGACTCCTTATTTATAAGCTTGGGTCATGGTTCAATGTTACAAGAAAAGTTTAATTTTGATTATCCAAATAAAAGGGTACCCGAAAAGAATTAATAAGTGTTTGCCATAAAATACATTAGGGGTCTAGCCATATGTGTGTGCGTGTTGAGATGTAGGTGACACTAAAACCTTACTAGCAAGAATAACAATATTAAAAGACAACAATTAGAGAGAAAAAGAAAAAGGGCATATATACTGGTAAGCTTTGGGATTTTGCTAGATTGAGAACAATACAAGATTTTAAGTACAAATAATTTGATGTCCTAGATTCCTTCTTTGATCCCTCTATTATATGCTTGGGTCAAGGCTTAATGTTACATTAAGAGTTACATTTTAATTATACAAGTAAAAAAGTACATATAAGGGCTTAATAATTGCATGTAATAAAATACATGAGGCTTGTAATCTTAAATATGCATGTACAATATAAATTGATTAGTAGAGGCTAATCTGTATGGATTCACTAAAATGAAGCTGCTTAGGGTTACAATAAAATTGAGATGAGCCAAATAGACGGCAATTTGAACTCGAGCTCATCTATCAAGATCTTGTTCAAGCTGGATTCAAGTTCAATTCATGTTTCTAGATTAGTGTTCCAACACGCTTTATTTAAATTTGTTTTTGGTTGATCTTAGTTTAGACATTCCTAAACTTGGTTTATTTTATGATTGCCGAGCTTTTAAGCAAATAGTTTGTTTAGCCTTATCGCACTAAGCTTGTTGAGTTAAAAAAATTATAATTTAACATAAATTTTAATTTAGTCATATTAAATATTTTAAGAAATTTATTAAATCTATTTGGAAGTTTGTCCAAGAGGAGACTTCACAATGCCAAAGAGACTGCGAGCTCACACAATTAGGCTTAATTGCAAAGTTGCTTTGTTCTTTAAAATACATAAAGAATATTGCTTTCACTCTCAATTGGTGTAAGACTAAAGAGACTTAGAGTTGTCTTGTGTGGGAGAGGTTTCTTGTTAGATTGCTTACTACATCCAATTAGCTGGGTTTAAGCAATATGAATTAAATATGTAAACAATATGACTGAAATAAATAATATATAAACTTCAAATTGGAAGCATATGGGTTTTTAAACTTTTTATTTTTTTTTATTATAAATTTAAATGTGAACTAAACCTAATAGAAAATTTGACATATCCAAACTTGGATTAAATATCTAGCATGACAGTACAAATAGTTGAAAAAAAATAATTAAACTAAGCTCAACCATAATATATATAGTACAAATACTTAAGCTTTATATTGAGTATTATTTTGGACGTTTATATCGAGCCTTAATTGAGCTTCTTAAAGAGTTTATTCAGAAGTTTAAATGGTATTATTTATGATGATAAATGAGTCAAGTAACAAGTTATTCAAACTTGTTCATGTAACAATTTAGTATTTGTAAAAGTTTCAAACTTGATTGATTAGTTAGTCAAACAATCATAAATGAGCTCTAATTGAGTTGGACCATGAGTAGCTTATTAAATACTCGGTTCATTGCAGCTTTAAAGCTGCTTGTTGATTTCTCTTCAAGTCATCAAGTACTAGCGAGTTGTTTGGTGTAGGAACTTATTATCTTTATCATTTAAGATGAGTTGATTCTAGAAAGGTATTTTTATTACTTTGGTGACTAGGCCTAAGTAATTCTTAGTATGTTTCAATTGAATTTCTTAATATAGATTGGTATGTAGGTGCACTGTGACTTTAACGAGTTCATTATGATTTTGGCAAATCGTGACTTTGATGAGTTCAATAAATTAGTTTCTATAATTTGATTGACTTGTCTCAATATGAAGATAAGAAGGATAAATTAAGGAATTAATATATTTGAGAAACTATTTGTGTGGCATCTATTGAAGATGGGTTGGTTAAAGATAGTGGTTGATAAAATTAGCATCGAGGATTAAAAGAAAAAAATTTGTAGGCCTATGGTAGCATTGATAGATTTTGTTTAACACCTTAACATAAACAATAATCGTTAGTGGAAAAAGGAGAATTTGTAAAGCTTATCCAAAATGGTTGGGATAAGGGTGTGTGTGATGTAGGACACAATCATATGACATGGCATCACTTGATGATTTATATAATAAAGATGTAATCCAGCATTACTTTATTTAGAGGATATTTTCATAATAAATATCATTTATAAAAGATCCATATTTTGATTATATCTTACTATTATTTTATCATATACGAAAATATTCAATAAATAGAAGAATATTAAACAATTGCAAGCAAGTTATGATCTCTCTCTCTCTCTCTCTCTCTCTCTCTTTTTTCTCTTCTCTCTCTTCTTAGTGGATTTTGATTAACACCTTATCTTCATACCCAAATTTGTAGTAAAATTTGTTTTCTTCTTTCTATTTTGTGTTTTGATTTGTATCAAACGACATCAAAGATCAGATCTTTTCATATTGTTCACATCTTCATCGACCCCATCTTACTCACACTCATACTTTTTACCTTCCATATGTGTTGCATCAAGTTCATATGTTATGAATTCCTTGATTCTCTTGCTATCCTTCTCTCATGCTCAACCCATGTTGTTATTGCTTCTATAAACTTTTTGCAATTGTTTTTCTAGTGCTTTCTTTAGCATACAATTATTATAGGCTACATCTATATGCCCTTGTTAAGTACCCCCCGTGCTGCACCTACCCTAGCATTGTGTTCACATGTGGCTGCCTGCCTGTTCACACTTACACCTATCATGTTCAATGGGCCATGTTGTTCCTATGACCTACCAATTGACCGTCATGTGACATCTCCATGACTACTCCACAACAACCATCAAGTGCTTCATTTGTGCATGCATGCTTAAGATCTCATAGGGGAATTGCAAATTGTTTCTTCTATGCACTCTTCTTCGCACACAACCTTTTTGTGTGGTAAAATTCATCATATTATGTCAAAACTATGCATGTTCACAACTTCTATTTACTCCCCCCATTACTTGTGACTGCTTCCCCTAGAGCATTCTTGTTTCTATTATGCAACACTCGATTGTACATGCAACTCCTTCCTCTTTGTGGCCCCCATTAGTCACTAACTTCATCTCTTCACAAAAAGACTTTAAGAATAATGCTTTTTCAAGGTCTACTATTTTCCTTCACCTTTATCTATGACCCAATTTACATTTTTTTTCCTTACTGACACATTATTGAAATGTTAATGAGGTCTGCATGACTCTTTGAGGGATTCGTGCTTATTTTTTTATTAAAATTTAGTACTAATCTCTAGACATCACCTATTATTTTAACTTTTATTTTTTAATCTAGCTATATTCTTATGGAAACCATTCACCACTTCTCAATAGCTTCTTGTGTGGCCACCCATTATGCATCCCAATCTGATTGATTAGCTTACCCCATAGCTAACCCACCTTAACCATCCCTCATGGTATTTTTATAATGAGAAATATTCTTATGATTTTTATAAAAAAATCATTACTTGTTAGCACCTTTTGGTGAAAGATTTAATCGAGAAGCATTATATGCTTCTTATTATGATTATAAAAGATCTCATGTCTAATAACTTTCTCGACAAGATGAACTATAGCTCAATTTTTAAGGAAATTTTAACCTAAGCATAAAGTTGTGAGCATATATTAATGTGATGTGATTAGCACAAATTGAAGAGGCCTCTTTAAAATATTGCAAAGCTTGTTACATTGCTTGCATAAAAAAAGTTGGTTGTGAAGAAAGTTATTATTTTGAAAATTATGAAAATAATTATGTTGATCGATCTCCATGATCATTATGTTATTGTGATAATTGATATAAATATTATAATCAATCCCTAAACCTATTTATTATGTCGATCAATCTTCTCGATTAACGCATGATAATCAAGATCATGATGCTGATTATGATCCTGAATCTTCTATATTTGAGTATTACGATGCCTAATTTGCATGTTCATATTACTTATGATCCTGAAATTTTTATATTGCTTATTGAGCATGATTGCTTTCTATCATCTTCTTCACATGCTTGCACTTTTCAATCATTTTAAATTAGTTTTTTCATGCATATAAAAAAAGCCATAGTTAATTGTACAAAGTAATGCATTGGGTGAAATTCTAAAACAACAAACATTGCTGACAACATTGGTGCAATGATCACCAAAACAAAAGATGTTGAATAATGAGCCCTTGGTCGATGATGATTGTGATGATATGGAAGTTGATGAGTATGATGTTTTTTTCTTATGGCACATGAGGATGTTCCTTGTTTTGAGAAGATTGGTGTTCAGTACCTACACATGATGATACATCTATGGTAGTTTTTTAGCATGTTACTAATGTTTACTTTATTTTACTTGAAGAGATTACATGTAATACTTTGAAAGATATCAATTTATTGGATGAGGTTGTGTTTGAGCCATAGCCAGGATATTATTCATGACATCAGTGTTGCACTTGATTCTAAGGAACCTTCTGCTACTATTGTCATTTCTAGCCACCTCCATAAATGGAGGTACATATTATGCCATAATTTTTGTTGTTACTACTTACCCCATCAATTGTTGACTTTGTCTTTCTTTTAATTTCACCACCATTGTATACATGCCCATATTTCTTGGCATAATCTATAGTGATTTTTAGACTCTTTGCTAGTTGCTAAGATTATGCTACTTAGTCCCTATATTATTGTGTGCTTTTTTATTCTTATAAGGATTGCCACCACTTTTACAAACATACTATGGAATATTGTCCCATGCTACTTTTCTCATTCATGATGCATATCTATGTTTTCCTTTGAAGCCTCTAAATTTTCCATAGGGTGATCATTTTTTGATATCTTTGTTGTTCTCTTATGATGCCTATCATCCTCCTTCATAATCACTAGACTACAATTTTTATCTACTTTGGGCATACCCTAAGTACACAAGCCTATTCCGCCATTATCACCCCCTAGCAACTAGTCTTTAACTCTTTCTAAAAGATTTTTTAGCCCCCAAGGGTTGTTGATGTACAATATGATTGTATGACACATCACTTTTCTACTTGGATCAAACAATTTTGGATATGTCAACACCTGCCTACATTTTATTAGCGGTGCTTCCACATACTTCTAATACTTTATGCCATCTTGCATTGCTATCCTTGATGTGTGAAATTGTTAATTGGACAACAATCTTCAAGCTATTTTAAGTTTTGTTTTTTAACCAGACTTATTCATATGTTTTATAAATCATGTCGCATTTTTTTTTTGTTGTTTCATGCTTTTTTTCAAGAGCGTTTTAAGACAATAGAATTTGCACAGAAAGCCTTGGCTAAGCATTTTTTTTCCAGAAATTATTCCTCTTATATTTTTGAAAAGGATGTCCCAGTAAAAAAATATAATGAAACACCTTACGGCTTTTTTCTTGTTACTATTGTTCTAAAAAAACTCTTAGATGATTTATATGTTACAATACTACATATTAGAAATATAGTTATACCATTTAGGTGAAAATTTTTAATACAGGCTAGAAAATAAAATGTTTATATTCGGTTATAATTAACATATTAAAATTATTTTTTTTTTCATTCGAAAAAAAAATAATACAAAAGCTGTGTGAGTACAAAGCACAACCTGATCACAAATGTAGACTTTGCAATATTTATCCTTGTGCTTTTTCTCTGAAAGTTTTGGCTAAAGATTCTAAGGGTTGATTTTATGACTGGATTTTCATTACTTCTGTTTTTTATGTTGGTGTCTGCCTTTTTGTGCACAGATTTTACCTTACCATCATTGTGTTCTAGAGAGTTCTTCATATCTACTCTATTCTTTGATGATGACTATGCAATCTATACTTCAAATGAAATTTTGCTTGTTCTTCACCTTCACATGCATGGTCTGTACGCTTTCATTTTCTATCATCTTAGTTTCCATGTTTATAAGTTACGGTTTCAGAATCTGTCATTGCAAACATAGATGCCACATGATTCACTTTTTCACGTTTACAGACTTACCTTCAGTCAACCACTGTAAGAGTGGAAGAAATGAGAGTAAAAAGGCGAGATTCAGAGCAATGGATGTCCCATCGTTTACTTCCAGAGAGCTTGAGGGATAGAATACGTCGATATGAGCAGTACAAATGGCAAGAGACAAGTGGTGTTGATGAAGAGAGCCTCCTTAGAAACCTTCCCAAGGATCTTAGAAGAGACATCAAGCGACATCTCTGTTTGGCTCTGCTCATGAGGGTATGCTTTTTCAGTTATGTTTTTGTCAGTATTATAATGTATCTTTTCAGCATTTTGGCTTATGATCTAATTGTAAAGTCCTTCATCTTCCTCTTTTAAGATTTCTTAAGTTGAGAATGAATGAGAAATGGTGAGTACTAAGGAATCATGATTTTCTTTAGTAAAGAAGTTTTGTGTTGTTAAACTAACCAATGGTTCATTGCTTAAGGTCTTAAACTTGGTTTAGTTTCAACGTTAATTTTATCATGTAAAATAATTTATGATTATTTACTATGTTGATTATGAGTTTTAACAATGCCAACATGTGTTAGTGCCATCATATGGGCACATATACACCAAGCCAACATGGATAATTGTCTTTTTAAATTTGATTATATTTTCAAATGCATTTATCTATTTTGATTCATTATAAATTATCAAGCATTCAAAAGTTATCATATAAATTAATTTATCATACTTTTCATGACCATATTCTAATGATTGAAAATATCTTTATATGGAACTAAAAGATTTGAGATTTGATTACAATTTGAATCATGGATATTAAGACTTTATTGTTATAGAAAGAAAAGGATTAAATTTTCATTTATGATTCAGGTGTGGATAGAGCATATCTCAGGGTTTAGGGTTTAGGTGGGTCATGTGCGATCCCAATGACATGGGTGCTTAAGATTATATTGCTTCTTTCTTCTTCATGCCTACCGTTGAATGTATGCTTTACTTTGAAGTGAAAAAGAAAATATTTTGAAATGAAAGAAATAAGTTATTGTTCTAAGTATATGAGCATATAGCTTAAAAATATAATTATTTGTATAAATATTTATAAAAATTATTAATTATTTTAATTTCTTTAATATTTTATTAATAGAAATAACTATGTTATTCTAATATTTTAAGGATTTATTTGAAAATATTTAAACCAAATATTCTATGTAAGAAACAAAGGTCCTTGATTAACATTCTTACTTAATACTTTATACTATTTTAAATGAAATTATTCCACATATCAAAGCCATGGCTTCCTATGGTTGTCAGGATTTTAGCACTTAAGGCATCAACCAATGTTCTCTTTTCGAATCCTAGTGACATGCGAGACACTTTGTTCTTTTTACTATAACATACAGTTTCACGTGTGTTTGCTTTAGAACGGCAACACATTAGTTTCAAATTGGAGCGGACCGAAACCAATCTGAAATAGGCCAATTCGGTCTTTCTAGTTTATTTTTCAAACTGTTTTTTATTTCTCAGTGATTCAACTTTCATTGCATTTGCTTGCATCTGCCTTTTGATAGATTGAGGAACCACCAATAAATTAAACTGGTCTTATTGACTTGCAGTGAGTATGAGAGCCACCCATTATTTTGTGAATTGTAATGATTCATTGTGATTCTTTAAACTTTGTAATGATAAATTTTAACTTATGGGCATATTGGCGAAATGTTTCATCTGCCATTATTGCCACTTATCTAATCATGAAAAAGTGTTCTTATTTAATTGCAATGGCCATTTTTGTTTGTTTGTTTGTTTGTTTGAAGAACCAATGCAAATGCCACAGAGAATTAGATATATTTTATCAATATTATTTAGGTGCAGATGCTTGCAGTTTTCAGAAGTAAATACGGAAGTATATGGTTGACAACCTGACAATTAAAATTCGTATCATGTCTTATCCTAATCAGAATATCCATCAGCAATTAGTTGTATTAATCACGCAGTTATCAAAAATTGAAGCTTTAGTTATCCACATGCTATGTTATAGCAGGTTAGGTAAGGGCCAATTTGTTTCAATGTAAATGTTTGGAAATACTTAGAACTGTCCCAAAGGGAGATTTATTGAAGTAAGTTTTAGTAGTGTTTATTTATTTTACATGAACTAATTTCTAACGAACTCAGTTTCATTGTTTGTTTGGATTATAGTTTCTTTCTATTTATTATCTCATCATCTTATTAATTTTATGTTATTATTATTATAAATAAAAGTAACAGTCAAACTCATTCTCCTTTTAATGGCATTGTTTTATTGTTAAAGGAAAGGAGATTTGCGAGCCCTAATAAGTGAAATCCTTCTTTTATATGAAGGTCCATAAATAAGAATTCACTTTTATCCATGTTCAACCAAACAAGCACTTGTACTCAATTCTTATCCCTTCTAAGTACTAGAGTTGAAGTGTAACTTTAAATTTTTTTATTTTTTTGGTTTGGTTATTGGTAATTCATCTACACTTTTGGCTTCTTCATCTTGATTCATGAAGAGCTTAATCATAATGAAGTTTCTCAAAGCCGATTATATTAGATGGGAGTTTATTAATGTGGAGAATATTTGAGATTTGAACTATATTTTGACTGATGTTAGCAACTGATAAGTGTCAAATTCCTTGAATTGAGTCTATTACATTAATTGAGTGCAGTCGGAGAATCGTCGATTAGGTGCCAATTGGGGACGGTTCTAGTTTTATTACGGCTGGTGAGTGAACTCACTCGAGTGGGATGAACTGAGTTAACTAATAATTGGGGAGAATTTACGGTTCTTTCGAGCGTTGGATTAACTTTCTTTCTTAGCCATTTGGATCCAGACCGGATCGTGTTCTTCACGAGCTTTGATTTGAGTTGTGTCGGGATTCTTTCTTCATTGCCACTTGGATGTGTTTTGAGGCGCTTGATTTAACCTTGTCGATCGATCGATTGGCTTACAAATGGCCAGGAGGCTGGTTTGATCCGTCTTACGATGAGAGCCGTCGATGAATTGGGTGGGAGCCGGATGTCTGAGGCCGTCGATGAAGCGTCTGGGAAGTTTCTCTCTTCGAAAAGGAAAAAAGCGATTCATTCGACCATTCGAGCGAGCTCGAGGAGATTGCAGGAGAAGAGGATCCAGAGAAGTTGGCCGGCATTTCCAGGATTAAGAATTCACCGAAGAATACTGGGGAATACTCGAGGAAGGAGGCTAGACAAGGAGGAGATTCTTGATAAGAGTTCTTATTATTCCCCATTTGCCTTTCGATCTCCATTTATAGTCTTTTTTGCTCTTCTTAGATCTCACGTCTTATACTCTTGTAATGTAATTTATTCTGCGGTTAAGTTTCTTTCGTTGGAGATTAGGTACGTAGTCACTTCTTTGTTCATTTGTTATTGGCGGTTATTTACATTTATGGACTTTTTTTTTCGGTATGGATAAGGCTTTTGTTGTTTTATTTTAAGATCTCGGCGCTTACATTTGGTCTTTGGTTACGAATTGTTTCATATATCTTGTATTTAGTAAAGTCACATTCCTTTGGATATTATATTGTTGTTCTTTGTAAAAGTTTTATCCTCTTGCTCTCATTTGTTGTAAAAGCTGTTATATTTGTCTTGTATAATTGTAATATTTACTCTCTTTGAAAGCGTATACTCTGTTGATGTTATATTTTGGGTATATTTGTGAAGTCCTTTTGTGACTTCTATCCCTTTTGTTTACATTTGTTGATTTGGGGATATGGACTCATATCATTACTCTCTCCTACATTGACCTTGTCCCAAGGTCAAGAAAAAATTTTCTTTATTTCTTCTTCAGGAAGCCTCTGTAGTAATCCTTCCCATTGTATTAAGGCTTCTTTAATCTGTTTATCTCCTTTTAGGATTGTTCGTGATCCGGAACTTTCATAAAGCATTCGTCTCTCAATTGAGTTGATAATTTTCTTTGGGTGTATTGTAGAGTCATGCTTCTTGGTTTGGATATATGAAATACATTATGTATTCTTCTTTTGAACTCTATTTTATAAATTACGTCCATTTTTGTAGGATTTTGAAAGGATAGTATCTTTTTGTAATTTTGTATGGTTGTTGTTTTGTCACATGGTAATTTAATTTAATATCAATTCATCTACTTTAAATTGAAGCTCTCTTATGATATATAAGTTATTTGCTTCATTCTTTTTTCACAGTAAGTTTGTTTTAATTAGTAGCATCCTGTCCTCTGTTGTAACACTTGTTTACTTGTTGGTAGTTGTCTCGTTGTAATGATTATTGATGGAAGTCTGCCTATCTGATTTGAAAAGGAGTTTTTTTGTGGATGTATTGATTTGTATTATAATTTTGCCCGAGGAAGAAGCTGTAACCACATCTTTGGTGTCTAATACAAAACTCCTTAGATATTGCTCAGGATTCATTTGGTTACTTTTGTTTGTCCATCTGTGGATGGTATCTTGTGTTTTAGTATGGTTTTAACACGAACAATTCTTGCCAAAATGCTCATAAAGATTGGTCTCTGTTTGAGATTATTCCTTGGGTATAGTTTGATATACGTAATGAAGATCTTAGTATATAAAATCAGTAAAGCTGTTTGGTAGTGATGAAGTGATCATATTTTGATAGTCTATCAACCACTACTAATATAGTTGTTTTATTATTAGACTTGGGTAGTCTTGTAATAAAATTCATTGATACTTCCTCCCAAATGATTTGTGGTATAGGTAAAGGCTGTAGTAGTCCTGCTGGCTTCTGAGTATCATATTTGACTTGTTGACAAATAGGGCAGGTTAATACAAAGTATTTAATATCTTTTTTCATATGCTTCCAGTAGAATTGTTGAGTAATTCTGGCCAAAATTTTTTGAATTCCCCCATGGCCTCCTATTGGTGTTGAATGTAATTATTATAATCACTTTACGATTTGAATCTTGTATATAATCCTATCTTTATCTTTGTATCAACCCATCATTCGTATTTAGGAAATAATTAGATTGTCGATATTTTTCCGTGCGATTCTTGTAGTTGAGCCTTTGTTTCCTCTGATTTGTTGCATAATATTGTTGAATTGTTGAGTATAAAGCGATATGAATGACATAAATGATCTTGATTTGTCAAGAGAAGCTTTCTTACGATAAAAAGCTTTTACGGACAATGCATCACTTTATTTGTAATCGGTTTATATTCATAGTGTAGTCATATCCAGAGTTTGATTAAAATCTTTCTTGAATTGTTCTTTGCATTAACTCCCTTATCTCTTTTGATTCGATTGTAAACTTATTACTGCAAATATTGTCTCCATCTTTCTTCTTTTATATAGATATAACTCTCTTGTGATGCTTTTGTAATGATGGTGAGCTTTACTAAAATAAAATTTAGGATGGCTATTTTGTATTAGAATAGCTCAATTGATGTCATACATCTGTTTCTATGATAAAAGGTTGAGCAAAATTTGGATAAAATCTTGGTAGTGATGTCATTGCTTGTTTTAATTGGAAAAAAGGCTGTTTTCTTCTTGTCTAGAAACCGCCTTGCATAGAAGTTAGTAGAGGCAATGACGGCATAGTTTTTAACAAATTTTCTATAATAGCCGGTTAAACCCAAAAAGCCTCTTAACTCTTTTACTGACTTGGGTACAAGCCATGCTCTTGAATCTTTTGGGATCCACTTATCCTCAGGGATAATGTGTCAAATACTCATCTTGTATAAATGAGCATTTAGATGGCGATAAGCGTGAATGCTTGAGTTGTTCAATACCTTTTGGAGATGAGTTTGATGTAACTCGAGTGCTATATATAAGTATATCATCAAAAAACTAAGACAAACTTTCTTAAGAAAGGTTTAAAGCATTCATTAAAGCTTGGAATTTGATGGTGCATTTGTGAGTCCAAATGACATTGCCATAAACTCATTATCCTCATGAGTTCTAAAATTTTTTGTAGATGTCTTCTTGACCCTTTCGATTTGGTGATAAACTTGAATTTTGAAAACAATGTAACATATAATTCATCCATAAGTTCCTCGAGAGTGGGGATAAATCTGTGGGTATTGTTATTGAGGCTCATGTCACAAAATCTCCAAGTTTCATCCTTCTTTTGATTAGCAGTCTTTGGAGAGAAGAGAAAGGTGATGCTTTCTCGATTATCTTTGCGATCAACATTTCTTTAATTAGTTTTTAATTTCTTTTTTAAATGTGGATACTTGTAATTTTTTTACCCTCAGTTGGTGGCAGATGGATCGATGGATTGATATCCCTTGGAGGTAAGCTTCTTGGATTTTGAAATAGTTCTTGATATTGGGATAATACTGCTGTATCACTGCGTGGTTCTTGAAATCTTTATAGAGGAATCTGTTTTCTCTGTCATTTTACGTGATCGGAAATATGAAATTATTTCATTCTTTTCTTTTAATTTGTGAGCGATGGAATGAAATCTATCCATTATAAAATCATTTATGTAATGTCATTATTAAGTAGAATTTCATAGTCAGCTTTTTGTAATCAATTGTATATTCACTCAATTGTTCTAGCCATTGAACACCCAAAACAACATCTGCTCCTTGCATGGGTAACAAATAGCAATCAGTGGTAAAAGTATTTCTTTGTAGTTGGATAGAAATATTAAAACATATTCCTGAACATTTTAAAGTTTCCCTATTGCTTACTAATACTTGAAAAATTGATGTAGGTGTTACTTTGTGAATATAAATTTTCTAGTTTTGATTGAATGAAATTGGTTGACACTTGTCAATCGAACTTGTATTTTTTATTTCCAATCGGTCCTTGTAATCTTAAAGTTAGGATTGGACATGTATCATTGAGGCGATTTAGAAATTCTTCTTGTAATACTTGCGGTTAGTTGTTCTTCTTGCGTGTATTACTCTTGATCCTCATTGATCACCATTAATGCAAGCTGTTTGGATTCTTGATGTGTCTTTTCATCACAGTTAAAACATAATCCTTCCTTCTTCTTTCTTCTAACTGTTGGTGTTAATTTACGGATTGGAATGTTTTGTTTGTTGGTCATATTATTTCGGTTGATCTGAAGGTATAGGCAGTAAAGGTGGTTGGTAGATTTGTGGCTGTTTAAGTGGTTGAGCTTGAGTGGCTCTGTAATTTCTTGTTATAATTTCATCATAATGTCTTCCATAAGTTTAGCTAACCGAAAGCTTCTGTGGGAATTGGGTCAGGGCTCTTCCCTTTTGATATCATGTCTTAAAGCCAACTTTGTAAAATTCTGAGATACTTGAGATCGATTAAGTTCAAATTCATTATAAACTCTGTAGATTTATTTGTAATTTAGTCAATTCTCTCAAATCTGAATAAAGATGGACCAAATCTTTGAATGATCTTTGAATTGTGTGAATCATTGTTTATTTAGGTGTATCCGATACTTAATCTGGTCCATCCATGTAAAAATGAAATTAAGAATTTCGGTCCTCGATAGGTATATCAAAAAATTAGTCTGCTTTGAGCATGACCTCGGATTTTCTCCATTGAACGCATATGTCTCACTTTCTATTGTTTGTCTGGTTGTTATCTATTTGGAAAAGAAATTTGATTATGAGAAGGGTACATACAGTATTTGTTGTTGTTCTTGATGATTGTTTTCAATTTTCTTCTAGAAGATAATCTTCTACCTCGTTTAATAGCATAATGATTGAAGACATCTTCATCTGTCTTATTGAGTCTTTCTACACTCACTTCATGGTCTTGTGTTCTTTATTTTTTTTAAGTGATGATATAGCAATGAGATGAATGATAAGTGTCAAATTTCTTGAATTGAGTCTATTACATTAATTGAGTCTGGTCAAGGACAATCGGGTCTGATTCAGTGCCAATTGGGGACCGGTTCTTGGTTTTATTCTGGCTCGGTGAGTGAACTCACTCTGAGTGGGATGAACCATTTGATTCGATAAGAGAATTTGGTGCTACGAGCAGTTGGATTAGCCTTTCTTTCTTAGCGCGGATCTAAGCCGGATCATGTTCTTCCTGAGCTTTGATTTGAGTCGTCTGATCGGGATTCTTTCTTCATTGCCCTTGGATTTGTGTTTTGAGGCTTCTTTAACCTTGTCCACTGATCGTCATTGGCCGATGATCTTGGGAGGTCGGTTTGATCCTTTGCTGATGAGAGCCGATTGAAAGCCGATGTCTCGTGAACCGTCGATGAAGTCTGGGAAGTTTCTCTTTCGAAAAGGGAAAAAGGAAAAGAAGCGATTCATTCGGCCATTCGAGCGACCGGGAGCTCCTGAGGGGATTCTGGGAGAAGAGGGGATCCAGAGAGAAGTTGGCGTTTCCATGGGATTAATTTTCCAAGAATCTGGGGAATACTCGAGGAAGGAGGCTCGGAGACAAAGAAGGAGATTCTTGATAAGATTTCTTACTACTCCTTTTCTTTTCGATCTCTATTTATAGTCTTTTTTTCTTTGATCTCTCTTTATACTCTTGTAATTTTATTACATACGGTTAAGTTCTTGTTCGTTAATTACAGTATTCTTTTGTTACATTGGCTTATTTACGTTATGGACTCTTATTTTCAGTAGGATAAGGCTTTTGTTGTCTTATTTTAAGATCTAATGGCTTTGCTTCTGTTGGTCTTTGGTTCTGAATTATTTCATATACCTTGTATTTAGTAAAGTCTGTTCCTTTGGATATTATATTGTTCTTTGTAAAAGTTTTATCCTCTTTCGTTGTTGTAAAATTGTTATATTTGTCTTGTATAATTGTAATATTTACTCTCTTTTTGGTGGCGTACTCTCTGTTGATGTTATATTTTGGGTATATTTGTGAAGCCTTTTGCTTGGCCTTCTTCTATCCCTTTTGTTTATGTTGTTGATTTAGGGATATGGACTCATATCAGCAACATAGAAGATTAGTTAAATTCAATCTTTTAGGGATAGAGACTCCCAACATGAGATACAATATAGTTTAGCCTGTTTTATAAATTTGGATGTCTTCTTTGCTTATTTGTGCGTCTGTAGTGAGAATACATGTCCCTACTTTTGTAGTGATAAGTTCTAAATTTTTTTGAAAAAGATAATATTCATTCTTCTGAATCTAGTTATGATTAACTAAATGTGAATTTTTAGCACCAAATTCTAGAAAAAGCGTCAGTTGATAACCACTTATCTAAGCTTCCATCAAAGTAAACAATTCCAACAAAAGTTGAATGGTTGTCACGACCCGGCCCCGGAGCTTGGAATACTAAGGCGGGAACAAACGGTCGGACGGATAAAAGAAAAATTTACCTAATATTTTCAATCTCAAACAAAATCTTCATATAAAGTCACTGATATGATTTATTTAACAATTTGTATATATAAACATGAAATATAATTTAAACATAAATCAACATAATTACCTATCCCCTAAAGTCTCTCTACGACGATAAACATAACCTATTTAGTTGGGATGGTTATGATTGAATAAAATTCGATAATTGATTATCTTTGATTCTGTAGTAGTAAAGCAGTATGTATGTGTTTTTTTGTTATAACACATGTATATAAAGAAATTGCTTCAAACAATCAAACATACTGGGAGGTATGTCAAACATTTTTTGTGAACTTTTTTTTTATTTTCTTCATTTATCATCCATTTTAGAGTCCATTTAAACCTTTACCAAAAAAATTTTTTACCATTACTCATCTAAAGAGGCATTTTTTCATTTATTCTTTTTTTTTCGGTCGTCATCAGCCTGTAAAGGGGTGAAACTTTCAACATCCATTCATTCTGATTATCTGTTATCGTATTAATTCATAACAATGCATCTTAACTTTATAAAATGATGAAGTAATGATATGATTTAGCGTTCGTTATTTATCACATGAAGATGTAGGAAACATCACAATTTATGAAAACAGGAAAATAAATCGATTTGCAATACAAAAAGTCATAATCATATAAACGTCGTTTCATCAGAAATTAAAACATTTTCTGTAAATGTAACATAATTATCCACTTTTTGTAGTTTTCTATCTCTTCCCTTTAACGCTTTTAAAATTTCTATAATAAAATATTGATTGGATCAATATTAGAAAGGATAATATTTTATTTTATTCATTTGCTCATGATACTTACATATAAAACTTTATTAATTGATCTTCACATTATTCATTATCTATTTTCTAAATCAAGTTAAATTCCTTAATAATATTGTTTATAATTACCAATTTCACTTTATTCATTACTACTTTTAGATTATGATTCTACTAATATGCATGTAACATAATCATTTTTTTTACTCTATAAATATGTTTAAATAATTAAGTTTGATTTGTATAAGCAAAGGTATGATTATGCTCTCCATCTATTCATACCATTAATGATATTTTTAGTACATTCATCTAAATTATAAGCATTTCATTTATAGGTTTTAATTTAATAATTTAATTATTCTCATAAATCTTTTAACATATTTATGCAACATATTTATGATTTACATACATAACCTTTAATATCATTAAAATATATATTGTATATTGAAATACTTATGTAGACGTTTGTATAGTAAAATGGATATTTGGTTTGTATAGTAAAATGGATATTTGGATTTTTTCTTTCAACATTCATAGCATCTGATTACAATTATATATTATTAATTCATACCAACAATTAAATCGGTTAACTTTATAAAATGATGAAGTGGTAATATGATTTAGCGTTATTATTACATGAAAAATGTAGGAACTACATAATTTATGAAAACGAAAAATAAATCACTCGCAATGAAAAAAGTCATAATCATATAAACATCACGTTCATCACAAGAAATTAAAGCATTTTTACCATAAATGTAAACATAATTACCCTTTAATTTGTAGTTTTCTCTTGAATCTCCCTCTTTAATCTTTTTTCTTAATTAAAATTCCTATGAATAAAATATTGATTGGATCAATATTAGAAAGAATGTATTTTATTTTATTCATTTCTTGTCAATGATCTTTACATATACTTTTATTAATTGATCTCATTATGATATTAATTATCTTTTTCTAAATCAGTTAAATTCCTTAATAATATTGTTTGTAATTATCAATTTCACTTTAAATTCTACTTTTAGATTATGATTCTACTAATATACATGTAACATGTCATTTTTTTACTCTATAAATATGTTTAAATAATTAAGTTTGATTTGTATAAGCAAAGGTATGATTATGCTCTCCATCTATTCATACCATTAATGATATTTTAATACATTCATCTAAATTATAAGCATTTCATTTATAGGTTTTAATTTAATAATTTAATTATTCTCATAAATCTTTTAACATATTTATGCAACATATTTATGATTTACATACATAACCTTTAATATCATTAAAATATATATTGTATATTGAAATACTTATGTAGACGTTTGTATAGTAAAATGGATTTTTGGATTTTTACTTCTTTTTGAAATTGAAACCTATATAATACAAATACATTTCCCTTTTATAATATAAAATACATTTCCTTTATTATAAAAAAAACCAATAGAAAATAACTTATCTCTCGGCTGGCCCTAAGCCTCTACTCATTCGATGTCACGCCGCATGTCTTCTTTTTCTCCCCGCGCATAGGGCCCCTCTCTCTCGTCGGCCGCGAGCCCTCCGATGTCGGCTATGGAGACGCCTCACTCGGCTAGAACGACGCGAGGCGCCTTCTCCCTCTTCTCCCTCGGTCGTCGGCCGCGTCGACCATATCGCACGATCTTCTTCTTCTTCTTTCACCGCGGAAGGTTCATGCGAAATTTCCTTCTTCTCCCTTTCTCTCTTGTTGCTCGTGTTTGGTTTTAGTTTTGAAAAACCGAAGCTTTCCGACTTTTCCATCCTGCCAACCGTGTGGCGGTTTTTTTATTTTATTTATTTATTTATTTTTTCTGTTTTTCGTTATTACAATAGTAACTTTAATCTTCTATAAGAACCCAATCTCATTATATGTACAAAAACGTACACACCAGAAAAAAGAAAAAAAATGGGGGAGGGGGACTCATAAATTCCCTTGTTATCTAAATTAGACAGACTCCTTCCCTAAAATTATACATGATGTTGATATTTCTAAGATTTCCATGTTAAATATTCAGTTCTGGCTAATATAAGATTCTTCGATCAGCAGGATCTTCTTGCTCTTGCAACTTTCTATTTTTTTATTTTTTTCAATATTTAGTTCATTGTATTTTCAAATACATGTTTTATCATGTCCACCACATTTAGGTCTAGCTGTAATATTTAGCTTGTAAATTGTGTGATAATTGGATTGTTAATCTTATAGTCGGTTTGGGTTTTCATGCTTTTTACCCAAAAAGGATTAACTGTGTACCAAGGTGAAATATTTCATCAAGATGCCAAGGACCAAATTCACCTTTGCTGAGAAGTGAAAGCAAAGTTCTCTTTTTTAATAAAGGTATCTTGTCACAAAGGATTCATTAATGCATTTCAAATTATGTCAAATTTTAGCATGTCTTGTAGTCCTATCTAACATTTTCAACACCAACTAGAAAGGTATATTATGATTGAAAGAAAATGACCCGATTCAAATTGCATTATGCATAAAAGCCCATTTCCAAATGCATTAAGTATAAGAGTCTAATTTAGATTGCATTATCCTCATACATCTACCTAGCCAAACTTCATGGCATGATTTTCATTCTATCTTCATGGCATGATCTAACATTTTCAACACCAACTAGAAAGGTATATTATGATTGAAAGAAAATGACCCGATTCAAATTGCATTATGCATAAAAGCCCATTTTCAAATGCATAAAGTATAAGAGTCTAATTTAGATTGCATTATCCTCATACATCTACAGAGCCAAACTTCGTGGCATGATTTTCATTCTATCTTAATGACATGAGAATCTATAAACTTGCAAGTGCTTGCATTACAATAAGCATAATAACCATTTGGTTGTGCTACCTTATGTAGACACTAAGAGTATGTTGATTAAGCATGATCAATGGAAGCAAGCTTCCATCTTCTTAAACTTGTATTGAAGATCAATAAAGACAACTTTGGCCAGATCGAAGATCAACGATGCGAAGGTATTAAAGAATGTTTGTTGGGTCGAAGATTAACAATGTCATCCTCGAACTAAATGAATCAAAGATCAATGGTCCTTCATACTCTTGATTTAAATTTTAAGTTATTTAATGTTAGTACTGGCATAAATATTCTATCTATGTATTTTTATTCTTATCAATGATTTTAACATTAACAATGCTAAAAGTTTGTGGGTAACATGGCAATGATAGATAAACTTGCACGATGGCCATACTCGCCCCTACCTAATAACAATAAAGTTATCGCTAGGTTTTGATAATGCATGATCATTGAAGGTGAGCATTCATCTCTCTAAACGTAGATGAAGATCAACTGAGGGAGGCAAGATTTTGGTCGGTTCAAAGATCAACGATGTGAAGGTCTTCATGCTTCGATCAGGCTAATGATCAACAATGCAAATGCCTTTCAAATTCCTTCCAAATTGAAGATCAATGGCACAATCTTATGTTAACTAGATCAAAGTTCTACAATTTGTCAAAATTTTGACATTTGGTAAGAAATATTCTATTGGCATATTTTACTTCTCATTGGTTGGTTAAACATTAATCACAACACCCTACCGACCTTTAGTTAGAGGTCGTGGGTATTTTCGCAATGCTAAAGTCGTATGGTGGCCATACCCACATCTACCTAATGGCAATGAATCTATTGTCAGGCTTAGATTAAAGTAGTCAACATGACTACTGAAGGTGAGTTCATCTCATTGAATGTGAATTAAAGATCAATGGAGTGAGGCAAAGCTCCAATTGGATGAAAGATCAATGTTGCAAAGTTTTAAAGTTCCAACTTGATCAATGATCAACATTGTGAAGGTAATAAAATTTTTTTTCTGATCAAAATTGGCAGTTGATTCATATTAACCAGACAAAGATCAACAACCCTTCAGACTAATTAATCAAATATTAACAATTCTTCTAAATTTTGATCCCTACATTTGTGCTCAATGGATTTGTTAAGGGAGAAAGAATTTAAAATTATGGTTTTTTGTTTGTGCACTAGAAAATTGTTGTGCTGAAGTTAAATTGCAAGGTGTTGAATCATTAGAGCTAGGGACATCAATGTTATGGCTAGACTTGATGAAATAAGGCAAGGGAGGGAGACATCAGACATTAGGGAAGGTACATAAAGGGTGTAAGTGGTAGAGGAAGGCATACACTGTGTTGGAGAAAGCAAATGGGTGAAAGTGCATTGATGAAAGGTGATTCATGCAAGGGTTAGAAGCAGTTAGAGAGGTGTAGAAGGTTCGAAGATGGGTGTGATGCTTGTGAGGTTAAGCTTAGGGAGATGGAGAGACCTAAGGTGGAGCTAGAGGCAGGAAATGATCATGTGTGTATGAGAGATTGAAGAGACAAGGTAAGGAGCATCATGTTGTTACATGGGAGGGGAATCAAGGAGAGGTGTTTGCATGAGCTCTGGACATCATGAGGAGAGAATGAGGGAGCTAGCAGAAGCAAAGTCTTAACTATCCTTTTTTTAGCAAATGAGGGAGAGATGTGAGGGAGATGGTCCAAGTTGTGGAAGTAGATATTGTGCACTAGTGTGATAGCTTAGTGAGTGCATGAGTAAGGTTCATGTAGACATGAATTGATCATTTTTTTGGTGTAAATAGAACTCGAGTATCTTTTCTGAAAGAAGGATAAGAAGAGAGGATCTATAGTAGCACTACTCAAATGTTAAAGAAGGCAACAAAATCCAAACCTGTATTTTTCTTTTTCATTAAATTATTTTTTATTCTGTTGTGGAATGCTCAAATGCAGGTGTTTATTAGTTTATTTTTTTAGGCGGGTGTTGTTAGATATGTAAGTAAGATTTGGGTAGTGTAGGCATAATTTTCTTGAAAGGAAACACAATAGTATAGTATAGTTATCATGAGGAGTGGGTGATGTGCTTTTCTAATACATTAAGCTCATGCTAATGTCCAGTATGGCGAGGGGTTGATGTATGAATATCCTTTCAAGGTTCAATTTTTGTGACTTGAACTGATAACCTTAAAGTTTCAGTGGTGGTAACTTAATCACTACTCAAACTCGCCCTTTAGAATTGTTTTAAGAAAAGGGCCACTTTTGACTTTCATATTTTGTATTTCACACTCCAATCAGTATATATGGTAAAACTTGGATCAAGTTGTTACTTATAATAGTATTAATCTTGAACATGAAAGAATGTATTATTGAAAAAGTCGTTTCTAAAATAGTAAAGAGGATCAAAATTAGTTGTGTTGCGTCAGCTCATCAAACCAACAAAAGGTTATTTTTTTTTGAAGAGTTTAGTTCGAGATGATTAAATAGGGGGTGATAGAATAAAATCATGTATAACTTGAAGATCCTTATGAACTAGTGAAAGATTTGGTTGAAGTAGGGTTGCATATGAGTGGAGCTAAGTGCTTGAGATTGATCTTGAATAATTAATTGAGTCAAAATTTACAAATTTGATATAACTCGTGTATTATGGAAGAGAAAATTAGTTTGATTTAAATAGTTGTAATAAAATGATAAGAAGATAAGAAATAATACGAAATTATTTAGTATAAGAAAGATATATTTTTTTAGATATTTCTAATAATTTTATTTAAATTCTTAAGTTTTGATATGTTTAAGTGTATTTTTTATTAATATTTTTTAAATAAACTAGCTCACGAGCTATCAAGTTGAGTCGAGGCTGGCTCAAGCTTAGTTTGGTATCTCAATAAGCTCAATTAACGAGTCATTTATTGACTCTAAGCCTGAGCCAACTCATAAGTCGGTTTGACTTGGTTACACTCCTAGGTAGAGGTGATAGCATTGGAGTGATAATGAATGGAAATAGTAATCTTCAGTGGTTGTCACCATGGTTTGTGATCAACTTGTTCAATCTGAAGCACAATATAACCCGTCGAAAGAACCTACACACAAGAGTGTATGCTTAAGAGCATCTCAGTTAGGCGACATAAGCTTAACCATGAATACTGAGTTAGTAGTCATATCAACAAATTTATTAAGGACATTAGCAGTAAATTTAATGTAGTAATATTGATATAGATGTTTAGATTTTTAATTGTTTCCATGATAATGTAGATTTTACAAGGTTTATCATTGCAAACAATCAAATTAGGATTAATTCACAGTTTATATTACTGTCCTTGATTAACATCATGAGCCAAAGCATCATAATCAAGTACATTATTATCTTAAGCAATCTATGTTTAATTATTAGCTTGATCCTTATGCATATGCTCATGCAAACATACAGTTGCCACAGGTTTAATATGGCGATGTTATGAATGTAAAATGAAATCAATGTGATTATGTGCCAGCTTAATTCCTCATTGAAGGTTATGTTCTATTTTAAGCTGTCATCAAATAATATTCTAAACCCACATTCTTTTCATGAAAAGAGCATTGTCTTCAACATCTTTAAAAGATAGGCATTTTAAATGTTTGTAATGTGTCCAAAAGTCAAAATCTGTAACATAGAGCGAGTAGTTTGATATTTTGCCCTTCATTTAAGTAATAACAATCAAAATAGGCTTCTAGGTTATATAAGTTGTTGATAAATTTGTCAACATTTTGATGTCCGCTAAACATAAGAGTAGTGTTCATACATGCAATTCCTATCGAACATAAGAGTAGTGTTCATACATGCAATTCCTATCGATGATGTGATGTAGCAAAACAAACTTAAATCTACTCTTAGCTAGTTCCAATGTTGTTAATACAGTGCTGCAAATGTACTTTAGGAGCGAAGTCAAAGAATGTGCTAGTCCTGTGCATCACTTGTCTATAAAGCACAAGTTTGCAGCAAAGTGCGCTTGTTGCACCACTTAATTGTATTGCATTATATTGCTTTGTGCTTAGCTCTGAACAAAATGTTAGTTCAATTGTCATGGTTTGTTTCAACATCAATCAAATAATTATGCAAAATTAGTTTTTTTTATTGTTTCTTGTAGTCATTGAATCATTTGCTCATTGGTTCTTCATTCTCTTCAACTTTAGCTAGTTTCTTATTGGTAGTTCTTTTCTTTATGCTCAGTCTCCGTTAGTTTTATACACTTTTTACTAGTAATTATTTGTTTTGTCTAGTAGATTCTCGCTGACAAGCCTCTTCTTAAAAACATTTTTCTTCGCCTCATCTTCATCATATCTCTCACTTCACACTACCAATATATGTTTGTACTTGATCACTAAATCTCATCAGTATTTTTTATTTTTATGCATTCTTATATCATTTAATTATTAAGGTCATATATGTGTTGATTCTTTTTTTTAGTTTTGAATATTAATAAATTGTTGTTATTGAATGAATTATTATATTTGCTAAAAATAATTTTATTGATGCAGCTTAAATTTTGTTAATTAAATAACTATTGATTGCACATAATATATGTGTATATGACATACAAACTTATGAATGTTGTAGTTAGTAAAATCATTGCTTAGCTTTGCACTCTGCGCCATTGAAGTAAAAAAGTAAAAAAAACCTTGCACATGGCATTGCATTTGATGCTTTGAAAATATTGTGTAGGTCAATCAATTACTGACTAATAGTAAGTCAAGTAGATATATTTGAAAGCTTGGGTGGTAAATGCAGGGTTGCAACTTGTAGATAAGGTGGAGCTTAAAAGGACGTTATGGCAGATGCTCAATTATGTGAAGCTAATAAGATAATACTTGAAGAATCAAGTAAAACTTGAAATACTTGGATACCACATAGTGCAATTAAACTAAAACTTTTCTTCACTGTGATTGCATAATTTGATTATTTTATTTATTTTTTATTTTTCTACATCTCTTTGCTATAAAGTTGCTGGTAGTGGTGGTTGGCCACTCGAACTCTTTGGACAATGACTAAGAGAAGAGAGCAAATGAAGTATAGGAGTATCAATGAATTTGCAATAAAGAGTGTTGAGGCCTACACTTGATAAGCTAGCGGGAAATTTTATAATGTCTTATAGGAGGTGGAAAAATTAGTCATTTGCTCATTTGCCCTCTCTAAAAATAATTTGTCTTCCTCCTTTGCCTGACATGCAAATTTACCCCTCCTGAGAATAAAGGGTAGTTCTGCCCCTGGGTGTTTGTGTTGGCCATGAAATGCTAAAACCTTGATGCAGTTGGTGATGATTTGTGTGGTTGATGGTTCGCTCTTAAGGAGACTAGAGAGGGTTCTATTATGGATGTAAGTGAGGATGACAAGTTATGGGTTGGTTGGCTTATCACTCTATATTTGTCGTCGGTGTAAGCTATGGCAGGAGTTACATGGGTTGTGTAAGTCAGAAAGAGGGTTTCCCGAGGGTTTTGTGACATTGGTGAATGACACAAAGGAGCAACAAATGAAAGATTAGTAGGGTAAGCAAAAAGGGAAGGAAGATGAGATGCTTGAGGATGTGTTTGGAAGATGCTGGCAGAGTCGATTACATGAGTATTAGAAACTTATGCTTAGGGATTTCATGAAAATGCAGGATATAGGAATCAAGCTAGTGTTTTTGTTAGTAATAAGCTGGGAGAGGATTATATTGGGTTGATTTGACTATTTTTATGGAAGAAAATTAGAAAATTTGGGTAAGAGTAATTTGATTGATGTTTTAAATTCAAATATTATTTTTTAGATTATTTCCCTTTTGATGGGTTGCGAAAATTTGTGGAAAGATGCTAAAATTTTTGCACCTCATTCTAGATGATGAGACTAAAGTGCATTGCCATATAAAATTAATGGAGTGGGAAAGATAAAAGATAGAATTTGTGGAAGAGAAATAAAGTTAAAAGCTACAAGTATACTATAGATGGAAGGAGAAAATGTATCTAATTGGCCTTATCAATATTTTATTTATCAAATGTATTAGAAAGTTTCTTACAACTTTGCATATTTATATGGAAACAAACCCTAACCCTAAGGTTGGGATTAAGGAGTTTTTTATCCATATCACCTAAACAAATAATGAAATTATCTTTTTTTTTATTGCATCAAAAATAAATTTTGTTACTTAAAATTCAGCTAGTAATAGAAATAAGTCTAAAAGGTTTTGATCCAGTTTAGCTCCTTTGCAGCCTAGTTCGACTCCTTTTGATTGGCATATGAATAATTGTTCTTTTTTAAGTTAAACTAATTAACTGGTACTGCATCATCTTCCTTCATTTTATTTGATTTAGTTTTATGTGAACATGTTTTCCATTTCGTATGCTTTTCTAGGTTCCAATGTTTGAAAAGATGGATGATCAACTAATGGATGCCATGTGTGATTGCTTGAAACCTGCTTTATACACTGGAGAAAGCTGCATAGTTCGTGAAGGGGACCCTGTCGATGAAATGCTTTTCATCATGAGAGGAAAGTTGCTGAGTGTGACCACAAATGGTGGAAGAACTGGTTTCTTAAATTCTGATTATCTCAAAGGTGGCGACTTCTGTGGCGAAGAGCTGCTCACTTGGGCTCTTGACCCACATTCTTCTTCCAGCCTGCCAATATCAACAAGGACAGCGAAGGCATTGTCGGAAGTCGAAGGTTTTGCTCTATCAGCTGATGACCTGAAATTTGTCGCAACCCAATTCCGAAGACTCCACAGTAAGCAACTCCAGCACACCTTCAGGTTGTATTCACAGCAGTGGAGAACATGGGCAGCTTGTTTCATACAAGCTGCTTGGCGTCGCTATTCACGGAAGAAGCTCGAGGAATCTCTTCGTGAAGAAGAGGACAGGTTGCAGGCTGCTCTTGTGAAAGACACCGGCAATTCGCCGAGCCTCGGAGCCACAATCTATGCCTCCAGGTTTGCGGTTAATGCCTTACGTGCCTTGCGACGAAATGGAACACGGAAGACTCGGCTTCAGGATAGATTGCCAGTGATGCTGTTGCAGAAACCCTCAGAGCCTGATTTCACTGCAGAGGAACATTAGCTGAAATAAATTCACAGCTTGTGTGCTCTACTGTTGGGATTTGTTCTTCTGGTCATTCTTCCTCTGTAAGTGGTTTTTATTTGGATGTCCCGAGGTTGCAATTATTTTATGGATCCTGATGTTGTCTATTTTGGCTGTACTGTTTTGTATGCTTTGTGATTGCAGAGGACATTCAACAAATTCTATGACATTACCCATGGACTGAGAAATGTTATTCAAAGTAATGGTGATGTTTGTATTCTGTTATTTGTACATAATTCCAAACTAAATGGACAAATATTTTTTTTAAAAGTTTCTCCTTTTTAGTATTGGATGACATTTATATAATGTTATAATGCTACTATTTCGGCCAATTAATTAATCAAGGGAGTTTTCTTATTATGAGCGTCTCCAGCCAGTGACCTGATCCAGAATAAATATTTGTGTTCTATGATTTGTTCATCTCTTGGTTTAGCAAAAAAAAAAAAAGTGATTTTGTTGATGTTTGTAGATCACTGCAGCTCTCATGGTCTGCTTAACCATTCAATTTCAACCATTGGATTCCAGATTTATGGTTGATATATTGAACTACTGCCTGTAATGCCTTTGCAAAAAAATTATTAACTGAAACGTTAAGATGATATAATATGATCTTAGGAGCTGTGTTTTGGTGTTTCTGTTCAAGTATTTGTTTGGCTGATCCTCTTGTTTTTTGCATGTTTGAGTGCTCTTCCCCTCATTATTATGTATAGGATTGCCATTCTAGTTATCATGTTTTTTTTTTCATGATTAATATTAAATGATGATTATTGTTGTTTTTATCTCTTAATTCTCTTTTATGAGGAGGCTTCTTAAATTGTGTTAAACATTAAATTAACGAATTAAATTCATCCTAGTAGTCAGATTTGCCAGCCTTTATGAAATTCTCAATGATTTGATCATGACAGTATAATTCTAAAAAAAAAATGTCATTAATATTGTTTATATAAATATGTAAGTTTATATAATTATCTCAAAATTAAAAGGTATAAATTAATTAAAGAATATAATTAACTTAAGGATTTAAAGTATTTTATTCCTATTTTTATTTATAAAAAACTTTTATTTTAATTATTTAACATATTAAATTGATAAAATTATCAAACCCATTTCATTGTTCCAAGAGAGTAAATTAAGCCTCTAATAAAAATCTCATGGCATGTTAACTTATATTTAGCATGTTGAGATTTTCCAAAGGCATAAAATTATTGTCTAACTTTTAAAAAATTTCAAAATAATTATGCATAATCCCTTGCATGTTTAGAGATATCTCTACATTAATTCAAAATTTTATGAGAAATATTTAATATGTTTAATAGTTTTAAAACAGTAAATTTTATTAATTTTGAATTACTAACCCTATTTAAATATTGTAAAAAAATTCTGTAAAACTTAGAGAGGTGATCTTTAATATGATGATAACCTCTTTGAATTTTTACAAGGGTTTATTTGACTATATACATGTCTTTTGTATTTTTCAAGTGAAAATTGCATTTAGATCAAATTATCATTTTGTCTTTGAGTGAATTTAATACCTCCAAAAATTTTCACTAAGCCTCATTTGCATTTTGATTAAAATCTTAAAATATTCCTAAAACTATTTATTTAATTTAAATAATTTAAAAAATTTTAATTAAAATTTTTTATTTAATTATTAAAATCAAAAATTTATGTTTTGCAAAAACATTTAAAAGTCCTTAATTAAGCCTCATTTGCTATTTAGAGCAAATCCTAATTTTCTTAAAATTCCTTAGGTTTATTTCCAATTTTTTAATTTAAATATTCAACATTTTAATTATTTAATTATAAAAATATTTTTAATGCCATTTAACAATTTTGGATTGCTCAAAATCATTTCATTACATTGGATGCATTTACATAATTTTTTAAAATGATTAAATTTTATTTCAAAACTAATTTTCTAATCTTAAGAAATTAGATAATTAATAAAATTAAAATCTATTTCAAGTCTAAAAATTATCTGAAAGGTATATGAGCATCATTTAAATTGTTTTCTTAATTATTTGGCATTTATAATTTTAGTAATAATTATAAAAATATCAAATAAAATTTTTAAAATAATAATGATTTGGAATGATAAATTCATATATATCACCATATGTTTAAGAATTTGATAAGCATTAGGTATGTGAATTCCATGTTATGAATTTTTTTTATTATTAAAATATTCTCTTTTTAATAATAGAAAGTTTTCAATTAGTGAAGACTTAATTTAAGCCCTTCAAAGTTAAATATTAAATATCCTTTAGCATCTATTTTATTTAATATGTTTCATGAATTATAAATTCATATGTCATAATTATGAATGATATTAATAATTTTTAAAATATCATTAATATTTTAAAATATATTTTAAATTAAGTTAGATCATTTGAAGATTTTGTTTCAACCAACTTTGACTATTAATCTAACTTTTCTTTGATTATTTTCATAAGATTTGATTTTGACTTCTCCTTCGACTATCCACTTAAGTTTGACTTTTTTAAAATACTAAATTTTTTACTTTAATTTTAATATTAATTCAAGTTCCAATCATCTTTAGAGTATTTGAATACTTCAAATTTTATTTATTCAAATAATCTTAGGAATTTATATAAAATCCCCAAAAAATTTTAAAGATTTAAAATATTCAAATCTAAATTTTATTAAATTTAATGCTAGTTATTCATAATTAAAATCCTTATAAAATATAACAAATTAGTTCCTTGACTAATGAGTGTCAATTAATTAGTTGGTAAGGGGCTTAGAAGTTTTGCCATAATCTTGGGTTCAAATCCCACTTACACCATCATCAAATCTCACCTTATAAACTTTGGCGAACAATAAATAAATAAATAAAGCTTGACAAATATAGATTGCCAAGTTTTATCATCCATTATTCTTTAATTACATATATTTGGCACTTCACACTTGCATTAGGCATTAATCTAGAATCATTTGTTCATTGCATCTACTTTAGCTTTTTAACTTGATTAATTTGATATTAATTTATGGCTTACAATCACGCTTTACTACTATGAGTTAAGTCTTACACTTCATCAATTGAGCATATTGATTAGTTTATAATTATTAGTAAGTTTATTATTAGGTATGCTTGGATTTAAGCATGATAGCACCTACAAATTTATAATTTTTATTATTATTAGAGCGGTCCCTTAAGCACAGCCCCTTATAGAAAATAACATTAGTCTAAAAAGACATCGATATCAAGAGCTAGTGAGTAAATAATTCTAGCCATTCATAATAAAATAGTACACTATAAAATAAGAAAATATCACATCACAAATATTTCATTGGCCAAACATAATTCTAGTGTCAAGACTTAGTAATCTAGTGTGTGAAAAAAGGGGTAGTATGGTATGATTGAGATAAGCTTCTTTAAATCTAAGTTTCAATTTGATTTTAGAATTTACTTAATTTACCATTGATTTCACTTCAAATGGTTTAGATGATTTTTTATTTTATTTCACATTTTAATTTAATCTTATGTTAGATTTGAATTTAGGTTTTAAAGAGTGAAAAAAAGATTAAGTCTTACTTAAGGTAGGGCTTAAACTACTTAACACCCTAATCCTAATAGAGTGAAGTCTTCACCAAAGGATAAAGAGTTACTTTGAAGCCTAAATTCTCTAAGCTTAGTGATTTTATTATTATCATCATCATCATCATCATCATCATTATCATTATTATTATTTTTTATTATTTTATTACTATTATTATTATTATAAAATTAACTTTAATAACATTTTATTTCTTTATTTAATTTTTTTTCATAATTTTACTTTCACAGATATGTGTCATTGTTAAACCAATGGTTCGATATCAACACCTCATTCAGACTAATAACTCTATGTTCTCAAATGTCAAGACTATATACCTTGTGATTGCTTATTATGAATTTTTTTGATTAGTTTTAATTTAAATAATTATTTTGATTAACTTGATTCAAGGCTTAATTATTCATAAATTAATTTGATTATGTTATCCATTTAATAATAATTCAATCAATGATCAATTAAACCTAATCTCTATTTAAATGGTTAAATTTGGTTAGGGTTGATTAGTAATCTAATTGAAGATTTGTGTTTGATTTAATTGAAAATTTTATCTTATTTATTTATTTTCTTTAAATAGATGTGATTTAATTTAATTAAGTCAATTAGGGCTTAATTTAAATTTGTCATGGTTATGTTTGCTTTTGTATATTTGATTATTAATATTCAATTTTAGTTTGATTATTAAATTTTCTATTTGATTAAGTTCATTATAGTTTTAAGTTCAATTAATAAATACTTAATCTCATTTATTTAAATTTCATTTAAAGATTCACTGAATTTCTTTGATTTCATCTCTTTAAATTAAATAATGTTGATTGATTTAGTTTATAATTTGTTCAAATTGAATGATTTTATGCTTTAATTAAACTCAATTATACAATTTATATGTTTTAAGTTAATTAAGAATGTTTTATTATTTTGAATTTATTATTGTTTGATTAAGTTCTTTATAGTGACTATAATGATTAGCTTATGATTTAATAATTTATTTTGCCTTAGAGATTTTATAAGGATAAATTATTTAGATCATTGTCCTAACATATATACACTAAGTGATTCTTGATAAAATATATTAAGCATAAAGATTAATTATCTATCTTTTTGTTTAATAAAAAATTTAATTATTCTTAATACATTAAGTGAATTCATATGATTTCAATTTTATTGGATTTTAATTTGAATGCTATGTTCAAACTATGATTAATTATAATTTTCAGCATATTGTTTAATCTAATGTGAATTTTGTAATTTTAGTCTTAAGTTTTAATTAATTTTATTTCATTACTAATTTATTAAACTCTAAGTATATGACTTAAGATTTTAACAACTTCAGCGGGTTTAAAATTTTTTCCCAAGTTCTCTAATGTTATTGATATGTTTTAGTCCAATTTTGGGTATTTTCAAAATTTTGGTTATTTTACATTATTTATTTCCTTTAAATTGCCCTAGATGGATTCAAAAAAATCATAACTTATGATACAGAGATCATTTTAACCTGAAAAATTTATAGTGATGAATTTTAATGTTAGTATCATTATTTGAATATTTCACCTTAATCAAATTAATATATTAAAACAATAGATTTATTATTTTCAATAAAAAACTAATTAGCCCTAAAATATTAAATATCATTTAGAGGTTTTAATTTTTTTTATGACCATTCTGAAATATGAATCTAGAGAGGGGTCATTTATAATTTTTTAGATTATTGGTTGATTTATTATAAATTATTGAAGTTTAGCTTAAATAAATAAATTAATTAATACTAATTAATCCTTAAGTATGTGATTTTGAGGGTTTGAACAATTTCCCTAAGTTCACTAATATTATTTAAGTTATTTTAATTCATTTTCATAATTTTACTTAATTTCCCTAATTTTAAATTAATTATTTTCATCTAATTATGTATTTGTACTTAAGAAATTTTATAACTTATAATCCACTTAGCATTTAGGTTTGAAATTTTTACACTAGGCATACCCTAACCTTAATTTCATTCCCTAAAATTTTAAAATAATTAAAATAATTAAATAAATTATTTAAGGTTAATTAATATTATTTTTACTAAAACTCAAATTAAATCAAAATTACCCACTAAAAATTGGGCTTTTGGGTTAATAGATTCTCCTTAATGAGTTGATTGATTGATTTTAATTGATATGAGCTTAATTTTGATTTTGACTTAAATTAACCCATTTAGATTTAAATGGATTAAGTTGGGTTCATTTAAGTCAAATGACCTATTTGAATCAAATCAAAGTGTGTTTTGATTTTAATTATATTTAATTAAGTGTTTTGGAATGATTTGGATTAATTGATTTTTACTAATTTGAATTTAATTTTGAATTTGGCTCATGTTGTCCCAAATTGAACTTAAATGAGTCATATTGGGTTCACTTAGGCTAAGTGATCCCAAGGAAGAGTTAGATTTTATTTAATTATGATTTTAAAGTATTTTGGAGTGTTTAATTTTTCTTAATTTCAATTCAATTTGAATTTATCTCTATAAGGTCTATTTGGGTTCACTTGGGTCAAGTCACCAAATCAGCCCATTTGAACCCTCATTGAAATGAGTTCTATTTTGTTTTATATTTGAATAATTTCATATGATGATTTTGAACATTTCAAGAAATGGCTCATTTTGACCAAGTTTTGATAGGTTGACTTTTGACTTGATGGGATCCACATAGGTTAATTTAGGTCTAATGACTTGAGTAGCCACTTTGATCCCCATCTAAATTTAATTCTATGTTCATTTATGCTTGTAGAATAATTCTATTATTTTGGTTTGATTTAATTTTAAATTTATTTAATTTTGTTTAGACTTAAGTGAGATTGGGCTTAATTGGATTCTTTGGGTTAATCAACCCAATTATCTTGACTAAGGCTCAATTGATTTTAAATTTTGGTTTATACTATTTCATTTAATGTTTATTGAATTTTATTAGTTTTAGATTTGATTAAACTCGCCTAGTCCAATTGAGTTAAGTTAGGTCCTATTGGGGACCACTAGGTTGACTTAAATTTCACTTAAGATGTTGGCTTTAGATTTAGTTTTAATTTCAAATTTTATGTTTAATATTATTAGGTGTTTGGTTTTTTGATTTGATTATACACCTAACTACTAAGTATATGTTCTTAGTGTCTAATTAAGCAACTTGTAGTCTAAAATTACAAGTCTTAATTATTAGGATTAAGATAAATGTTAACCTCATCTAAAAATGACATCAACAAATAGATCCTCTAATACATGTAGTGGACTAGCTATGGTACACCACACAAATTGGCTTTAACCGATTTGAATTAAGTTTAAGTGATTTTTATTTGACTTGATTTAATATTTGGAATCCAATTTGACTTAGATTTGATTATTACTAGGAAAAGATTCACTGAAGAATCTAATCCCATAATGATTGTGATAGCCCAAAGAGATGTTGCTATGGGACTTATTCTTATCCTAACTATAACAAATTTTGATTTTCATCGATTTTCAATGGCTAACCTAGAAAGAAAGCATGAGGATTTGCATCTTCTTAGGTGGAACTAGCCAAGGGGATAACACTAAGACTAACCAACCTAAGGAGTTCCCGTCGATTTATGATGACTAACATGGGAAAAATCATGGGAACTCACATCTTCCTGGGTGGATCTAGCTAAAGGGATAGCCCTAAAGACTAGCAAACCTAAAGGGAGGACCTATTTATGTCTATACTTGGATTGACTAGATCCAAAGCTTTTTTTTCCTAGAAAGGATGCCACTTGGGGACTTATTTCAAATTAGTTGTTTTAGCTAATAGGAAGGGGTTTTGATAGCTTAATCTTAATATTAATACCTTGATTGAGAAAGGGGCTACAATAGTTTAAGCTTTATCCATAATTCTTGACTAATAGGAGAGGTGTCATGGTGATTTTATCTAGACCTAAGTAGTCTACCAAGAAATGGGGTTGAATGTCTTTATCCATTCATGAGTTCTTTGGCTTACTAGGAAGGTGTTGTAAGGACTTGATCCTAAGGGCCTTTGTGGCTTAATCCTAAACCTAAAAGCTCAAATAGGAAAAGGGTTGTGATGACTTTATCCAATCTTTGTTTTCCTAGAAAAGATGTCGTTATGGTCATAATGACTATATCCTATCATAAGTTTGACTAATAGGCAGGGATTGCATGGACTTGATCCTAACCTCAATAGTACAACTAGGGAAAGATGGTGTGATGACATGCTCTTATTTCTATGCTTCATTAATGTTTTCATAAATGAAGAAATACGATAAAGATAAAGATTTCAAATAAATCGGTAGATTTATAAAGAGAATGATTTGACCTTGAAAATTTTGTCAAAATATAATTTTATTGATCATTTTAATTTTTTTGACATACAATCATGCATAATATTTCTTTAAATAACATCCATTAATAGGAGCAATATGATGCTTTCCATTATAGTCTATCAGTTAATAAGAATTGTCTTCATAAAACTTTTCTATAACGAATGACCCTTCCCACGTTAGTTCAAACTTACAATCAATCTTATGATGAACTAAAATCAGCCTTCAAAGAACCAAGACTAAGCCTCCTACTCAAAAAGTTCTAGAATGGACCAATTTATTGTGAGTTTGACTCATCCATGATTAGTAAAGTTTTGAGGTCTTGTTAAGCTGGCAATGCTTCTATTCAAGATTCCCAAGCTCTTCCAAATGAAGTTTAGCATTTTGTTCAGCCATTAATTGTTTACTAATTGTAATTCATAAAGATGGGAGAGCTATACCTCTAAATAAAGAATATCTTCAATACTATAGACCAAATAACTAATCGCAACCAGTATAAGAAGATTCCCTTTAGAAGAAGAAGGGTCAACAGACCATATGATGTTAGTTTGTTAACTTTCAAAGAGCCATAAGGCAATTAGTGGGTGTAATACATTGACCAACTGATATAAGAAGACTTCATGTATCTGACATTAATGATAATGACATTTAGATTTCATACATTCATTAGTCATTTCAAGCTAGTAATATATAAATCTTTTGATTTTTAGTTCCATTATAGGAATGGTTAGCGCTATCTAATTCAGCATGTACCTTAGCCACAATCTAATGGGAACCCTATTTATCTACATAGTGTAGTCACATTTGATTGAATGATCAATGGTATAACACACCATTGATCAAAGAATATGACAATGCTCTCTTATTAAATTGATTTCCTAATAACTTATCTTTTGGAAGCCTCCCCTTACTCAAGTAGTCAATGAACAACTATCTCTAGTCTATTTTCTCTTGACCTCAGCAAGAGTGAGTGACTACTTCCTCAATTTCTATCTTTCTATTTATGTAATTTAAATCTATAAGAGACAAAACATATCAATTCTAAAGTTCTATAGGGATTGACTCTTCTTCTAAACAAGCGATCACTTTCGCAAGCTTTACTAAGGCGTTAGCTATGCAAATGTCTTTATGTGGAATATTATACAAAGTCACATAAGTGATATGATAAAGTAATTCCATCATATATTAATGATAGTTGAAGAGCATTGTATTTAGTACTTTGTAGATTCCACCCACTTGTTTAACAACCAAATGAAAATCTCCAAATATTTTTGATTTCATTAATCTCCATAAGAATAACTAATTCCAGACTAGTTATAAGGGTTTTATACTTGGCTTTGTTGTTTGTACAGGATTCAAATAAATAATAAGAATTTCACATTATTCTTTTTTCTAGAGTTACAAAAATTAACTCAATCTCAACCTTCCCTGGGATATAAGAATTGGATTCTTTGTCTTTCTTAGAGGATGCTGCACCATCGAAGTATAGCTCCTATGTGGTACCATTTTGTTCCTTCAAACTTATTATTTGTTCATCAGGGAGATCAACGATTATAGGGGAACCTTTAGGGAGTAGGTGTGCTACTAGAAGTCTGTGATAGCTTGACCTTTTATAGCACGAAGGGGAATTGATATTATTTCAAATTGTAACAAAATCATTGATCAAATTGCCAAGCATCCAGATAGTAATAAATGAGTCATGAGATATTGCAAAGAGTTTACTCTTAAAATTAATTTTTTTTAAGTGAATGCATGTTATGCCTCAATTTTTGGGCAGTGAAAACCAAGGCTAAATAGTGTTTTTCAATTGGTGAGTAATTCATTTTTGTCGAGATAAGTTTGTGACTTACATAATATAGGGAATTTTCTTGGCCTCCTCATTGACTTGAGCTAACAAGGCACTGAGGGATTCATATAAAGTTGTAGAATAAAATATCAATGGCTTCCTCAGAATTAAGTCAACCAAGACGAGAGGATTTATTAAAAAAAATTTAATTTCAAAAGTATTTTGATATTTTTGATCCCAATTAAATTAATTTTTTTTAGTTAAAGCTGCAAACATCTGACATCTTCTAGCTAAATTTGATAGAAATCTTCTTAAATATGTTAGACAACCTTGAAAAGACTTTTGAGTGGAGGCATCTCCAAGATAGTTTTAATTTTCTTAGGATCAATTTCTATGTCAGGGTCTCTCACTATAGAACTTAAAATTTTCCTCAAAGTCACTCCAAAGGCACACTTTAATGGATTCATTTTTAGGTTATAGTGGCGCAATAGTTCGAAAATGATCCTTAGTTCACAAAGGTGATTCTCTTTTTCTTTACTTTTGATAACTAGATCATCAATATAACATTCAACTTGGTTGTAAATTAAATCTTCAAAAATTGAATTGATTACCCTTTAATAAGTATCTCCAATAGTTTAATACTAAATGACATGACTATGTAGCAAAGTATCTCTATTAGGGTTCTAAATGCCATATGTTTCCATTTTCAGGAGTCATCATGATTTGATTGTAACCAGATGAGTCATTCATAAATGAGAAAATTTCATGCAATGATGTTATGTCTACCATGAGCTCTGTTATGGGTAGTGGGAACTCATCTTTAAGACATGCCTTATTTAGGTTTCTAAAATCAACACATATGCAGATTTGACCATTTCTTTTCTTTACATGTATGATGCTTGCTAGCCGAGAAGGATATTTCTCTTCTCAAATGAAGCCAGGCTCAATCAGCTTTTAAACCTCAACAATTACTTACTATTTGATTTCCAGACGCATACGTCTTGGCGCTTGTTTTACTAGAGTAATGTTAGGTTTAATTTTAAGTCTATGGACCACCACTTCTAGAGATAGACTAGGCACCTCGTCATAATTCCAAGCAAAGCCATCTTTATATTATGAAAGTAAACTAATTAACTCTTCGACATCCTTAGGACCCAATAACGAACTTATGAAAGTGGGTTGTGGATTTTCTTCCATTCCTAAGTTAATCTCTTTTAATTCATGAATTGTGGATTTAATTTCTTCTTATTACTTAGGAGGCACATTTTTATTAAGAAATCATTTATCTAATATCCTCAAGCAGTGTTCATCAGTTGAATTAGATGAACCTATAAAAAGTTATTCTAACTAAGTGATTTTGTATTATCACACAATACTCATCATCCTACAAAGGCCAAATGGTGCCAAAGTAATTAGCAGTTTTAGACTTTAACTTTTGTATTTAGTTTGCCAAAGTCTTTGCTAGCATTGTGCTATCCCCTTAGACTAAGTATGAGGAATCAGACCAACCTCAAGCCAACATAACCAACCCTAAATTAAATTTGTTTCCTATCCAAGCTCCAAAGCCAAATTAACTTAACCCTTAGCCTAAGTTAATTCCACCACCATCCTATGGATCCAACCTAAGCCCATTAAATTGAAACCAAAATCAATTGATTTCAGAAAAGCATTACAATCTTTCAATACTCTATTTCAAACTTCTCCAATACAAACCAACCAAACTAATTCAATCAAATGAATCCAACTAACCTAGCCTAGCCCATTTGACCTGAAGGGTTCAAATGAGCCAAAACCCAAATTGGATTGAATCAACCTATCCAATCTCTTCTACAATGATTATTGATCATCCTTGATGGTCCAAGTTCAATCAATTGGGCCAAACCAAGCTAACTTAATCATTTGATCAAGTTGACCCAATTAACCTAAATCAACCAAATCTCACTCCAATCCAAATCAGTTGAAACCAATGATTTCTATCAACCATAAATTGATCATTGAACTTGACTCAACCATCAATTGAGCTAAACCAAGCCAACTTGGACCCTTAACCCAAGTTGACCCAATTTGACCTAAAGGTTCAAATTTGGCCAAATCTCATTCTAAACCAAATTAATTGAAACCAATGGCTCTAATCAACCACAAATTGATTGTTAAACATAATACAACATCCAATTGCATCCAATTTGGTCAAACCAACCCAATTGACCCAAATTAACCCATTTATCCCAAATTGACCTAAAGGGTCAAATTGAATCAAATCATCCCCAAATTCAAATTAATTCAAACGAATAGCTATAATCATTCTCAAATAATCAATTAAACCTAAATTAACTTCCACCCAAGCCAATTTGGTCGAATTGATCAAACTGGTCAACTTAGCCCATTTGACCCATACAAACCCATATGAGCTAAATTCAAATCCACTTTGAATTGAACCAAAACATTTCAAATGATCATTTGAACATACCCAATTTGACCAATTGGTCAACCTAACCCAAAAGAACCAAAATTTGACTCATATGGGTCAAATTGTGCCAAACCTAACTAAACTTGACATGACTCATCCTTGGGTCACCATGGGCCAGGCCAAATGGGCCCAACCCATGGTGAACCCGGTTTGGGTCAAAACCCACCCAAATGAGATAAAATCCCTATTTGGATGGTCTCACCCACTCACCAACCCATGAGAGGGTGAGCTTACCCTTAGCCCACTATTGGTTTACTTGGAGGAGGAGGTACACCCCGTGTCAACCCTCGTAGCTACCTCAGTTTCTCAAGACCCTCCACCTCAGCAGTCCCCTGCCATCTCCGACCACCTACCTCGGCCAAATGACTACCAAAGGCTGAGCTAATCTCAGCCCTCAGTTCACTTGGAGGGTATACTCCTCCCCATTGATAAAAACTTCATACAGAGCATCCCTAGATGATTCTGAGTAGTCTTAGAGCCTTCCTCGATCTCCTAGCGCACCCCATCGCTGGTGAGACCAACTTTCACTTGAAATCGAGAGCCCCATCTATCCAACCTCACCTAAACTCCATCAAACATTAATTAACTCTTTTCACACCTTCCCCAAGCTTCGACGAGTTAAAACAAATTGATTCCTAATTGATTTGATCATCGGAGACCACTCCAAAACCAACTCCGATGAGCTTCATAGCAGTGTTTTGTCCACAGAGCCATTAATGGGGAGGCAATCGAGAGCTTCTTAATAGGGCTTCGTCTCCTCAAGATGAAGCTATCTCAGTCATTGGACTGCCGGTCTTGAGCTCTAGCGAGGTAAATTTCAGCAAACCGTAAAAAAAATCCATTAGGTGTTGGTGTTTTATAAAAGAAAGTGTGATTTTATGTGAATTTCACCATATGATCTCCTTAGATCATCTCCTACACATTTTGGAGTCAATCCCGACATCCCACAAACTCCGATGAGCTTGGATCAAGTGGAGGAGTGCGGACGGTGTCCGTCTTCCATCGCTCGAGAGACGACAGATCATCGGTCATTCATTTCGTGAGATTAGAATGGATGGCCATGATTTAATACATTATAAATTCTGATTTAATCCATTAGAGATTACATTAATCCCCACCGTCCGATCTAAAATTGGATGGCGGGGACGAAACCGTGTCCACCACCACTAACTTAGCCATAATAGGGGACGTTTTAAGTCACCTATCCCATGGCGCCACATGGAAAGTGATGTCATGTCAGCTCCTGCATGGCACCGATAGGTTAGGAGGTTCATTAGGTGATTATAATGTGATTAATTAGCCAAAATTTAAAATTTAAGACTAATTATACAAAAATCCTAAAAATATGAGTAAACCCATTTTTGAAAGGGTAAATATAGGAGAATTTAATAAATAAAATAAAATCCTCAATGTTTAAATGGTGAATAGTGCATAAATAGGGTTTAAAATCTAAGGTAGTTACCCTAATTAATGCATAATTGGCCAATTGATCCCAATTTTGGTTGGTTAGTTCCATGGGATATCATCGCCTCTCATAAGTTTCTTAGGATTTATTGGCTATGTAACTTGGAAAATTTATAATTTCAATCTTAATTTTCCTCTTTAACTAATTTAATAATTATTAAAAATGCCAAACAATAAAAATTAAGTAATTAAAGGTGATTAATCACTGTTAACAATGAAATGAGGAGGGGGAATGATTAGAACCTCTTTCCTAATTATTTTCTTAAATCCATTTCATTAAGAGGGTTAATTAATTCATAACTTAATTAAGGATTAATTAGGTAATTTGTTGATGAAATTAAATCAAATTGAAATGATAATTAGATCAGATAATCCAATATCAATTCATGGGCTCCTATTTATGTGTTTAATGGCATAAGCATCCTTAAGGAACATATGATTAACCCATGGGTGTGGGAAAACCATATAAGTACTTAATTACTCCTTTCTTAATCTAACTAACTCTTAAGAATGAGTGTAATTGCATTAGGTTCCTTTAGGAGCATTGCAAATTTTAATTTCTCATTTGCATATCATTGGAGGGTCATGATTAAGTAGTTAATTAAATTAAGCAACCATAGGAAAGGGAAATTGAATGATTTGCTTAATGTTTAAACTTAATTAATCTATAAAATTCACTTAATTACTTTTCATTAAACATATTAAGTCACTAATGTGGGATGGGGTTAAAATAACAAATATGATTTCTCCTCTTCAAATTTAATAATTCATATCCAAAATCCAATCTCATAATAACTTTGGTTAACCTTAAATCATTTTATTTAAATATGTGGAAATGTTTAGTTATTCCTTTCAATCATTATAAATTGGCATGCCATTTGACATCATCCATTAATGTTTTCAAATAAAAGAATCAATTGAATTTAATTATGTGTAAGTTGCATGTGTTGGATTAATTCTATTATATGTATGGCTATTATCACTAATAAATTTCAAAACTATTTTTAAAATTATAAGTAAAGATTTAAATCGATGTTAGCTATGAATATTGTATATGATTTACATTTTCTTATAGCTTAAACATGTTAAAGTATTATTTTATTTTCATGATTCATGTGTATGTTTACCTGTATTTGAATGTTAGTAAGTATATAGTCTAGACATCCCAGGAATATGAGGCTTTAAGTACCCAAGGAGGTCTTAGAATACCTCACTTCTCTGGTTTAAATAATGGCATGTATGTACTTAATTTCATTTGCATGTTTATATACATTAGAATTTGGATAAATCTTTACTTTACATGAATAAATGAACTTGTTAACATACAATCTTTTGCATGATTTTCATTATCATGGTTGTGTATACATTCATATGTATTTAAGATAGCAAGTATATAGTCTAGACATCCAAAAATATGAGGCTTTAAGTAGCCCCAAGGAGGTCTTAGATTATCTCACTTCCATGGTTTAAATAATGGCACATACTTGCTTAAATCTTTAATATATGTATATTTAGCTAAAGAATGAAATCCCTCTTTTCTACAAAAAGTATATGCATTCATAATCATCTAAGTGTGCCAAAATATATTGCATGTATAAGTATGCTAAGTTCAAAATCATATGCATACTATTTATGATGAAAATGAATAATATAACATTATCCATATGATAGTAATTCAATTTCATTAATCTTAAGATGCCTCTGATATTTGGATAACACTCTTTAAGATTAACCCAAACTTAGGATTAATAAAATATAATAAATCATTTACTAAAAGAATCCAAGTTATAACAACATGCTTTAAAAAATGACTTAGGATAGGGATGAATGGGGTTAAATCCCCTTTCTTCTCTTTACAATAATTAGATGTTGAGCAAATATCAAATGGAATAAAAGAAAATACAAGTTAAAATTTACTAATCCTCTTAACAACTTGAAATGAAACCACTTCTCATGTTTAACTTAAACAATTTCAAATTCTAGATAATTATAACTTTAAAGCCTAGTGAGACATACCACACTAAGCTTAAGCACACACATTAGAATACTAAATCACCACTTCTAGCTCTAAGTTAGGATGTTGTATGTTATGATATTATGTTTTTATTTATGATGTAATATTTTAGACTAGATGTTGGGATTATTTATGTGTAGACGGATATTAGGCCATTATTAGCCTAATGATACTTTTAGCAAAGGATTATGCTAAAGGGGTCACTAAAAATAAAACAAATATAAATGTTTTTGCTTGTAGGTTGCTTATACCCCATTTGCATAATCCGTATTAGGACAGGTGAGCTTGGTTACCCATGTGTAGGGTGTTAAGTCTAAACTATGGAATAACTGCTTTGGTTTGTATGGAGATTTAGCTAACATTTATTTTGCAGATGTAGTTAAATTTCATTTTTCCAATAATATGTTATTTTGCAATAGGAATTAGGATTAGTGCTATGGGGTTTAGGATGAGCAGTTGCTAGAAGAAAAAATCCTGGGAGGCCGTGTGAAGCCTTGGAGAAAAATTAAATCAAAGAGGAAGAAAGAAGATGAAGAATGAAGACCCTCATAGCATTTAATTTCAATTATAATTGTAATATTCTATTATAATCCGGGTTGTATAAGGGTAGAGCTCGTCTACCCAATGTCTTCTATTTTATGCACTGCAGACCGACCTCTTATTACTTTATGAAATTCATAAATATTTGATTGTTGTGTTTAAATTGTGTAATAAAAATAGCATGTTCTTTATAGGTTTCTTAATCTTGATGATTGAATGTGTGGCCTAGTTGTAGTAGGCTCTTTAGGAAAAATTAATCTTTCTACCCTCATTAACAACTCATAACTAAATTTTAAAGAAATTTATAATATCACTTAAAAGCTTAGGTTATAAATCAAGATAATTAAAAGATTTAACAACCCTTTAGTTGAATGTTGTATGTTCTAATATCATGCATATCATATTATTTTATTCTTGAATAGGACGGGTCTCAACTCTTGCATGATAGAAGAATGCTTGAGCTATGAGGGCATCCCTTGTAGTGGAGAACACCTCCTCCCACTGATTTAACCAATAACTATATTTCATCATGAATTTAGACATAATTATCCCAAGAATTTATCTAAATGAATGTGTCAAAATAAAATAAAAAATTATAAAATTTTGCATTTAGTCTAAGTCATGCCCTTATTCCAATCATGGTCTAGTCTCTCAAGGAGTGAGTCTAGGACTCTAGTCTTTTTCCTAATTAAATAATAGCTTTGCTATCTTAGACTTACATAAGACCAGCCTACATAGTTTTAAATTATAGGAGGTGTTAGCTAGTGGCCACTCTCGTTGTAAGTCTAGAAGATTCGAGATGAGTTTATCCTCTCTTGTGGAGGTAAACCATTATATCCCATTTTTCATTTATATTTAGGTCGTGCTTCTAACTTGTGCTAAAGCTTTTTAGATTTAGGATTCGATGTTGCTTGTTTCCTTTGGGCTACAAGTATAAGTCCTCAACATCTTAGGTATTTCTACAATCTTGTGTTGATGGACTATAAGCTCTAGCATTCTAATAAAATTCCAACTCAAACTAAACTAAACTGTCACTTTCAAACATATAAAGCCTCACTATAAGACAGGCTAAATTGCTTACTAAGCTTCCTAGTATCATGAGTACTCCCTAATTATCTTCTTTTGGAATTTAAAAATAAGTCTTTCTACTTGAACTCTCTTAATTGATTTCCAAAAATACCCAATCCTTTGATAGTCTAACCTTGAAGTCTTTGGAGATGATTGATTGAATACTTTAATCGAGAGTATTCTTAGAAATTCTGACTTCATAGGATGTAGTTAACTATGGAAGCTTGCTTCCATATGGAACTAAAGAACCTATCATAAAATAAACCCCGCTTTACTTCTTCATGTAAAGTAGGAGAAAGATCTCTGGTATATGTGAAGACCCATCTACCTTAAGAGTCCTTATTAAGTGATTAAGTCCATTGTAGGGTGATATTTTCATCTTTTGAGATGGTATATCATACCTTAATGTTGCACTCGATCACTTCAATAAGTACCTCCTAAGATCTATGTGGTGTCCACAATGACTCCAAATTAAAACACCACAACACTTTAATGGAATGAAGCACAAATCCCTAATATTGGCTACCCCATCTAGTCTTTGGGATTGATGTAGTGCCCTAAGATTATGCTAGTGCCTCCTTTACTTTTTTTTCGATTATATGTTTTAATATTTCTCAGGTAGAGCATTTTCTACTATCTTTTCCTATCTTTGCTCACCTGAGTTAGCTTTCTTAACTTTTGCTTGTTGAATGGTCTCTTACTCTTTTACCTTATGTAATTAAAGAGAAGTGGAGATCTAGCCTTTGCAAATATAGCATAGTGACCATCATTTGCTATATTCTCTTTTTCATTCTCAAAATTTTATCATCCTTCTTCTTCATCTAAAGAAGTAGTTGATAGGTTAAATCAAAGGAAGGACTCTCCCGAGATACATCTTTGTGGGCTTCTTTATGTTCTTTCTAGATGATCAAGTCTCTACTATGCAAATGTGTGTTCTAGGTAAATCTAAATCATCTACCAAAAGGTCATCTTGATCTAGATCTCCTTTAGCCTCTCTTCTTCTATCTTCTTCTTCTTCCTCCCTAATTGAGCTTTAATCTCTTCCAAAATCTCTTTCTATAATCTTTTCATAATGAGGGATGATCAGACTGGCAAGAGAATATTCCTCATCATTCAATATCGTATCAAGCATTTTGCAATCTTCGCTAACTTCTCCTTTTAATTTTTCAATTTTTTCCTCTATCAGTTTAGCCTCATCTTCAGAAGTAACTCCAATTAGGTCGATTATCATCAAAACCTACCTAAGATGCTTTTAAGAAGCCAATATTTGGTTATGATATGCCTTCAACTTGGACACTAATAAACAGTGAACTAAGTGTGGCACACCTATAGTTAGTTAGCTAAAGATATATTTTTTTATTTTTTATCTTAAGAGGGTTTATAACCTTACCTGAACCTAAAAGAACTATCCCATCAGTGTACCTAGTCTTAGCCTCTCTATGCAATAGTATCTATCAGTGATAACAGATATTGCTCTACCTGGATGTCTCCTATCCCTAAAGATTACTTTTCTTTTGCCCTTATGTTGTGCAAACACTAACTTTCCCTAGGATTTTCTTTTCTAATTCCTTAGAGACTTTTCCCTTCATGACTCTAAGGACGTTCTTCTTGGTACAACAGAAGGCTTCAACCATTTTCTAAAATACCAATCTAATATATTATGTGTTTTCTTATTAACCCGCTTAAAAACTTTCTTACTTCATGCTGGAAGGGGTGAGGTGGGGAACTCACAATCCTAAGTATATCCTCCTCCTCTTGGGTGGTAGAAAGGGTGGAACCTATTTCCTCTCAAAAGTGGAGAAGTATTAGGGTGGGCTCTCCCAAACTTGATTTAGCATCAAGAGGTCAATCTATTTCTTTTCTTTTAGGATCATTCTTCTAAGTCTCCTTTTTTTTCTTTTGAGGTTTTATCATTAGTGGAACCTGAGAAGTAGATCCTAGCTTGAAGGTGCTATGAAGAGTAAGGGAAATTAATTCTGGATAGCTTCATCCTTTTACTAGAAGGCTCCATCATGCCTTCTTTTGGCCTCACTAACCGCCCTCCCCTTAGTAGAGGAAGTGGCATGAGCAGGTCTAAAATACTCCAAGATGGGTTTGTTTTCCCTCAATAATAGTCCTACTCACAACAGATAGAGTGATCTCACTAAGGTAATATTTAGGTCATCAAATCTAGTTTTGATATTAATTAGAGAATTGTTAGACAACTTTTCTCTATATATGACAAGGTTAATGTCGAATCCAATGATGAAGATTAGTTGTCCTGCCATTTTCTTTTAAAAGAAGATTTTATTAGTTGTATAGATAACAAGAATAACTAGACATTTTTTAAAAAAAATTAGATGGATTTTATTTCCAAAGTCAAAGTGATGAAAGAGTCAAAATTTTAATTTATTTTTAATTTTATTTTTTCAAAAGGTGTCAAAAATTTCAAATTTGAGTCAGAAAATTTTAAATATTTTAAAATTTTAAAAATTTTAAAATTTTGACATTGATTTTAAAAAAGAAAAATGGAGAGGCACTTGACATAAAGAATGACAGTCCTGACCTATAAGTGACATGAGTACACTTCTAATGTATAGAGATAAAAGATAATTTCTAAAGATGGAGAGAGAAACAAGTCCCAAGCAGAGTCACCAAAAAATCTATGGGTCTTTTATTTAGAACATCACATAGATCTTGGGATTTCTTATTTAGATAATAAAATGCATCATTAAGAAAATAATATACTATCTCAAAAGATAGAAGTATGACCTTATAATGAATATAATCATTTAATAAGGACTCCTAAGGTTGATGGGTATACAAATGCTAGAGATTTTTTCCTTGAACTACATGGAAAGATTGAATAGGGTTTACTATAATATTAGGTTCTTAATTCCCTATAAGGACAAGCCCTTATAGTTAATTACATTTTAGAAGATGGGAGACTCTCCTAAGAATACTCATGATGAAAGGAACTAACCTTAATCTCTATGGATTGCAAAGTTTATGTCCAAGGATAGGTTAAATTGGAAATCAAAATGGATATATTTAAGAGAAAAGAGATCTTTTTAGAGGGTCAAATGAGAATAAGTAAGAAATACTTTAAATATTGGGAAGCCCAATCAGCATTTCATGACTCTACTATTGGGCTTTATATCTTAAAATTGAAGTTATTTAGATTTGAGTTGACATTTTATTAAAAATTTAAAACTTAAATTCTGATAGCATAATATTGCAAAAAAATCTAAGAGGTGAAGACTTACTCCTATAACAAAAGAGAAGTGGGATGCTTTTAAAGCTAAGTATAAAGTTGCTTATAACATAAGTCAAAAGTTCGACCTAATCTAATCAAAGAAATTTAGGATTTGTTGGTTCTTTTTACTTAATAATTTAAACATATCCCAACTCTTTTGTACTTATTTCCTACTTGTAAGGGTTGTCAGCTAACTCTTCCAACACTTTAAATCCATGAGTTTGATCTTATGAAATGCAAGATAGCTAAGCAAATATAATTTAGAAAGGAGGCTAAGAACCTAAACTTCATTCTTAACCTAAGATCATGACTAACATGCTATGCTCCTAAACTTTTAAACAGTTTTAGGCTAACAATTTTGTTTAATTAGGCATGCAAATATGCCTACATGAATGATGAATTCATGATATGGGTCATTCAGCGAGAATGTGTTCTTCACCCAAGAATGTTGTCATCAACACTCTAACACGCCTCTTATTATACAATGAGTGACGTCCCTTGTTCAAGAAAAGAAATTTAATATGCTATGATTAACATCATAAACTTATGATGTCTAAATATCTTTTATTGATTAAACCTAGGCTTTAGGTGAGGTCATGAGTTATATTTATTTTTGTTTAAGTTGATTTAATTTAATGGGGCAGAAATTTAATTTTATCCTATTGGCCTAACATAAATCTTTCCTTTAACATCATAGCATATCAATCTAAAAAGAAACCTATGGAAAACATATATTTCTAGTGCAAACCCCAAAATATATCATACCAAAATAAAAATTAATTAATAAAAATGTCAGTGCAGCCGGATACTATCGTACACCCAAAAAGAAAAAAAAGTGGGCAATCAAACTCTACCTTTATACAGCCTAATCTAGAACTAAATTTTGATTTATTAGGTCTTTATTTCACTTCATTTCTCTAGGATCATCACCTTTCCCAGGGTCCTCTTCTTAGGATTCAAAAGGGATCACCAACTAGTCAATCTGCTCTTACTAAACCTAAGCCCCATAGATCCTAATATACTTTTAAATCAAGACATTTTAAAATTCCAAAAGAAATCCTAAGGCCAGCAAAATAGAGGTTAGCAAAACACACATCACAAGCAATTATATACAAACATATGGGCTTTGCACAAATTGTAACAACTGTTGACCTCACTTTTGGAGTGAGCTCTCAACTTCTCCATCTTATACATAGGACTCATTTAGACATTAAGGGTTCATTTGGTATAGTGGTGATGCGTTATGCCGCATCTGCCATTTGGACTGTAGAACACCAAAACTTTTAAATTTCAGCTACCACTAAGTCGAGACTAGGTTCTCTTCATGGTCATAAATTTTTTCCCATAAATTATCCCTCTGCATTTTAACTTTCAGAGGCATCCCATGTCGAAAGGATCGCACACTTGAAACATCTATTACCGAAGGAAAATTTTCAGATAATCACTCACCGCCTAATCTCGCTAGAAATTGTTTGGTACATCTTCAATCTCCTCATCTACTTCTTCTTTCCCTTTCATCTACCTACTTGAATGTAACCCTCATCTTTCTGCAGTGTTGTAGTGCTCTAGCTATTAACAAATTGCTCAAGAAAGAGGAAGGGGTGGTTCTAGTTATTTATTAGCATGCGATGTTTTTTTGAAAATCAGATTTTGATAGTGTAAGGATGTGATTATTTTCGTTCATTTCCTTTTACTTCTCACTTTAGATTAAAGAGGTTGGCTTTCAGTTGTTTCATCTTGTTAAATCTTTGTGACTTGAGTTCATTTATGTGATTTCAGAAGGTGATCCAATTATTTAAGTGTAGATCTTTTACTCTATAAGCTCTTTAGCATGGTGGTCTTGTGCTTATAGAGTTAGAAGTTAGAATAGATGTAGTTTTGAGGTCAACCGTAATGACTGTGTACTGCAACTTATGAGTGTTATCAGATTAGGCATTTTGAATCATTTTGTTTTTAGGATTTCACTTTGGGGAGAATATGAAATCTATAATATTGTTCAATTTTTGGTAGAAAAAATTAGTTTTATGTGGTATTTCCTACACTAAGGATTCCCTCCACAACAAAAGCTAGGAGCAATCTTTTCTTACTTACCTTTTTGATTGGCTAATAGAGTTTAGATGCCAAAGGAAGTTTAAACTATCCTCAATCAAGGCAAGTTTGAAGAGAGGGGCTCTCCTTATCATCATTTCTGATTCACTGGTGTAAATGAATCTAATGTGGGTGTCTATGTGTGTTATAGAGGGAAAAGAAGAGCGAATGCAATTGATTCAATATGGGAAAATTGCAAATATTAGATTGTTGATAACAATTTTATCAATTAATTATTGTGACATTGCATGTAAATGCATTATGTGATTAATGAAAATTTTATTTTAAGTGCTTTTTTATTATGCCCCTTGATAGGTGGAATTATTAAAGAGAACGTTAATCTTGGTTTGTTAGCTAAACATGTTGGGTGAGAAGAGTCTTGATTAGAGCATCAACAAGTTGATCAATTGAGCTTACATGCAAAATAAATACCCAATGTTTACTTTTAATCATCATCATTGCTCACCAAATCAACAGGGAGTAGTGATGATGATCACTTCATGCAAATATGAAACCCATGAATGGAGGTATTTGTCAACAATTTAGTTGTACACTCAAGGAACATATACCATCTATGGTGCAATCTCAACTTGTTCGATATAGCCTAGCTTGTACAAATTGATCTTTGCTCCCCTAAAATTCTACAGAATGAAGGACTAGCTCTTTGTTATTATTTTCACTCTGATTATCTTCTTTTTACTCATTATTTTTAATCATTATCAAAGATTTTATTATTTGTTGATTTGGGATGATGGTTGGCTTACTGCTTCTTGGTTGGCCTAGTTAGTTGTACTGTTGTTCCTGTTTATGTGGTATCTGGACTTGGTGCTTGGTGGTTGATTCTCTCTGATATGAAAGGAAATGGTTGTGATGGCATTGGTGTTTTTCTTTCTATCTTTAAGATTGGTAGCATTTTATGTGATTGTAACCCTTTTTTTTTAAGTTTGGATGCTCACATATATTGTTGCTCATTGGGATGGATTTTGACTGAGCTTGAGCCATCCTTATTTTTCTTTAATGTATCTCTCTACACTTGTTTATATATTTTTTTGAGCTCCTTGCAAGTATTTGTGTGGTGAGCCTTCTGGTTATGTACTTTTCTCATTAGAGGATCTACCTTATTCCTGATTTTCACTTTAGTATTTTCTTGTATTCTATTCTTGTATTAGTTAGGGGAATTTCTTCATTGGGATTATTGTATCTCTTAGGAGCATTAGCTTTGAGATTTTTTTCCCTACAAGGATTGTGTATCATCTATTTCTATTAATAAAATTTGTATAATTTTTTGGGAAATAAATATATGAGTATTGGTTATCATATTTTTCTTCATTCTGTTTAAAATTATTCAGCTTATATACTCATAGGGACATTTTAGATATTTCTACATAAACAGCAATAACATAGCAAATTCTAAAATGAGTTTTCCAAACACAAATAAAGAATGCAGCCTTCCTGCCACCGCCTTCTTCTCAAGAGCTTCACAACTTCTTCTAAAAAAATTGCAGCAGCCCCAAACAGGCCCTAAGAGTTTCTTAGTCTTAAGACACTTCTAGTGATTAGGTGAACAATTAACCTAACCTTAGAGACTTAGAAGAGCTAGCCATAAGGAATAGGTAATGCCTTAGGGGTATTAGAAAAACTTGCCTAGCCTTTAGCTTAAACCAAATCCTTACTTTTTTTTCAAGTCAAATTTCAAATCCAAATCAACTTCAATCTCAATCAATTTCAACTTAATTGATTTTCTCAAATTCAAATCAACTCCAAATTAAACCTTAAATCAATTCCAACCCAATTAATTTTTCAGATCATCAAATCAATTCTTAAATCCAAATCATGAATCAATTCCAAATAACTGAAATCCATGATAATTCTAAATCCAAAATCTTTCCTAAGCCTTTAATCAAATCCTTGAACTCAACCAAACCAAAATGAAATCACTCCAAATTCAAAATATTTTCTCATAACCCATTTATATTCTCATTTATATTCACAAATACAAATGAAACATAAATTCAAATAACCAAAACTAAATTCAAAACTCAAATCCAAATCCAATTTAAATCCAACTTAAACCATTTCAAGCTAAATCCTTGAACTAAACCAAACCAAATTCAAAATATTTTTTCATAACCCATTTATATTCACAAATATAAATGAAATATAAATTCAAATAACCAAAACTAAATCCAAAACTCAATTCTAAATCCAAAAAAATCTTTCCTAAGTCACTTTGATTTCATCTTATGGACTTAGCTCAAATCAAATCCAAATCACTTCAAACTCAAGAGATTTTACATAACCCATTTATATTCTCATTAATATTCATAAATGTAAATGAAATATAAATTCAAATAACCAAAACCAATTCAAAACTCAAGTCCAAATCTTACCTAAATCCAACCATACCCTTCCAAGTCAAATTTTTGAACTTAGCCAAATCATTCTCAAATCAATCCAAACCTTTAGATTTTCTCTTCAAACAATCAATTCTTCAATAATAAACCCAAATATAAACACAAACTTCAATCATCAAACCAAAATCAAATTAACCCAAGTCAAACCCATATTCACCCTTTTGATTTGAAATTGTCAAATGAATCAAAACTCATTTGACTCCAATCACTTTCAATTGGATCTTATTTCAGTCATAAGTCTATATGTGACTTCAACCAAATTTGAATCAAGCCTTAATCAAGCTAATTGACCCATTCAGACTCACTTGACCCAAAGTGACCTAAAACACCTTTTTGAGCTAAATTCTAATCCAACCCAAATTGGATTGAACTAAGCCCACATAAGCCTCACTTTGTGAGCAACAATCATCTTAGGATGATCAATCACCAAATTGGGTCAAACCAAGTCAAACCTAGCCTTTGACCAAGTCAACACTTAACCCAAATGAAACCTAAACTAGCTAAAATCTACCATAGGCCAAATTGATTGAAACCATTGATCTAAATCGGTTCATAATCAACAATTGAACATGACCAAGTCATCATTTAAGCCAAACCTAGCCTAATTGGCCACTTGACCCAAGTTGACCTAAAAAGTTAAAATGTGTCAAATCTTGATTTTAAGTCAAATTGATTGCAACCAATGGGTCAAATTCATTCTAAATCACTTGTTGAACTTGACCAAAGCCTCAATTGGCCAACTAGACCCAACCCAATAATCATGAACCCAACTTGACCTAAAAGGTCAAATCAACTTAAAATCAAACCAAACCAAAATTGATTGAACCCAAAGCTTGCAATACATTTCAAATGATCAACCAAGCCTAAACCAACCCATGACCTAACCCAATTGGGTCAAATCGGTCAAATTGGTCAACTTGATCCATTTGACCTAAGTGAACTCAAATGAACCAAAACCAAATAAAAATCAAACTGAACCAAACTAATGACACCCATAGGCTACAAATGATCATTTGAACTTGACCTAACCCATGGTTTGACCCAATTTGACCAATTGGTTAACTTGACCCAAGTTGACCCATTTTGACCTAAATGGGTCTACTTGAGCCAAATCATATTAAATAAACTCCAAATTCATTAAAAATTTACACAACCCATTTTCAATTATTCCAAATATGCCCAAATCAAAATCAAGGAAAATGACCATTTTACCCCTAGGTCAAAGGGTAACCTATGGCCAAATTCACTTGGAATTTGGCCAATTCCTTTTCATGACCACTTGCCATCCTCCTAGTGGACCATTTGGACATCAATGAGGGTGGTGCACATGACCCAATGGGTTTGGGTCAGCCATAACCCAATGGGTTTGGGTCAGCCATGACCCAACCCAAGGCCAAACTAACCCCTCCAATAAAAATTCTCCACTTGGATCACCTCCCACACTAACCTAGCACATGTGCACTTCCTCCATTCCACTCCTCTACCAAAGCCGAAGCACATGGGATGCCTAATAGCCTAAACAACCCATTTAATCAAAGCAATTGATCAAAAATGGAAGAGCAAGCTTCGGTTGTCCGATCCAAGTAAGAAGAGATACACCCCCTCCCACCACGCCCCCCACCTCATTTCCACTCAAACAAACTTACTTGCATTCGATTGAGCTCAAAGGATCAGAAGTAAACTTCTCAAAATTTCCCAAGCATTCCCAATCTCTTTTGGATTTCCCTCTCTCGATTTTCTTCATAGCCGAAATTGGGGAGGTGGGAGGAAATTCCAACTTTCTTAATCCTCAATCAAATCCCAATTCACTCAGTAAGCACCATCAAGGAGGCAAATCGAGCTCACCCAAAGTATTTCCCAAGCATCCAAGCCATAAGAAGGGAGACCTAGACCAAAGCCGTAAGCTATTGAAGGGAGCCTTGGTCAATTGAGAGATCTACTTCAAATTGAAGCTTGAAACCTTCAATAGAGCTTCGTCTCCACTAGACGAAGCTACCTCCTATGTTGCAAGCACCGGTGATAGCCTCCGACAAGGTATGACTCAAAACTGACCTTAATTTAAAAATTGCTTGGTCCTTTGTGAAGGGAATTGTAATCCCATTAAAATTCAACCGTTGGATATTCTTCCCTATGCTTCCTGATGGTATGGGTTGAATCTCAGCCTAATCTGAGCTCAAGTGAGCTCGAATCAATCCATGGAGGACATACAGCCTCTATCTCTTGCAGGCTTAGGCTGGATGAATCATGGGTCGTCCATCTTGCATATTTTGGATGGATGACCCTGATTAAAATGTGTAGATTCCCTGATTTAATCCTTTATAACTGTGATTTGATCCTGGTCGATGGCCTAAGGGAAAGCACGTCTCACCGCTAGCTGATGCGATGCACAATGTGACAAATTAAATAACCAATCTCATCATGCCACATGGAAATGCGTGCCATGTCAGCAGCCCACATGATGCCGATGGGATTTGTTAATTAATTTTGTTACTTAATTACCCATTAATCATAGAAACTTCATAAATTAATAACTAAATGTAGAAAAATCCAAAAAATGTAAACTCAAGTTCATTATAAAGATAATTTAGAGGGAAATCCATTAAAATTATTTCTAATTGATTTTGAATAGTAAAATTTCCCTTAATTATGGTTTAATTAAAAACTTAATAACCTTACTTACTCCCTAATTAATTAATTCCAAGTTTCATACATGTTTAGAGGGATGATTTACCTCCCTTAATTTTCTTAGGATTTATTAATGAGTTAATTAGGAAAATTAATCAATGAACCCCTAATCACCTCTTAATATAATTAAGAATAATTAAGCATGTGAATAGTGACTTAATCCCTTAATTGAGATAATTAAACATTGCTTGAGTGAAGAGGAGGTTTATGGAATTGGGTTGGGATATTTTCCCTAAGTTATTCCCTAAACCCCTTTTTTCCTTAATCCAAACCTAATTAAGGATTAATCCCCTAATGATCTACTTAATTAATTTAATCAAATTTTCAAAACTAATCTAAAATTATTCAATCTCTTTCTGGGTAGATCCTTAGGTGTTCAAAAGCCTAAGGTAAGTTTAAGAAAATTATAATCCATCTCACATGTGTAGGATGGTTATGAAAGTATGTAATTAAAACCCTTTAGTATAATTAATCAATAATTATGAGCCAATTGCATTAGACCCTTTTCTTTCTTAAGGTGCATTACTGATTTAAATTCCATATGGTTGCATATCATATGTTGGCTCACAATTGTTTGAATAATTATGTTAAAGTGGTGTAGGTAAGGGGTAATTAATGAATTTAATTCACACCTTAACCTAAACAAAATATAAAATTAATCTAATTGTCCTAAAATTAAACTAAATAAATTCACACATGAAAGAAATGGGTTAGGACCAGAAAACTCGTTTGACATCTCTTAAGTCAAATCAAATTCAAAAATAAAAAATTTCTTTAAAGAATTTTGACTCACTTTGAATAATCTTATCTTATAGGATTGACCTTAGGATTTAATTAGGGTGAATGAAGTTATATGCTTACATCACTTTATTTTTTTCCAAGCATGTTAAATGTTGTTTGACATATAAAATCATGCATTCATCTCTTTTAAAATAAAAAAATCAATTAAATAAAATGTTTTCTTTATATCAAATTGCATGTTTTGGCTAATGTAAGAATATGAGTGCCTACAATCATTATTAAATCAAAAAACTATTTCCAAAACTTATAAATCAAAGATTATAAATGAGGTGATGCTACTTATAAATACTTATAAGCTTGCATGTGATTATAAGTACAAGATGTGTATTTGGTGTTGTTCTCCTTCTCTTCTCTTAACATGGATTTGTACAAGATTTGCAAAGTGTATAGTTCAGTTGAAAAGAACAGAACACTTGCTCAAATATATTCATATGCCTTTCCATGTTATGACTTAGGAAGGATCTTTATATTTACACATGTAAATTGCATAACCAAACTAAAAAAAAATCTTTTGCATGATTCTTCATCCATTTATTTTCTTTTTGTACATGCACTTGTATTTAAGAAAAGTGGTATATTACTCTGGACATCTCGAGATTGCAAGGCTTTAAGTAGCCCCAAGTAGGTCTTGTACCTTACACCACTGGTGTAGAAACTAATGGCACCATACTCACTTATGTCTTTCATACATATAAATGCATTTGATTAATGGATAAAAGAATCCTCTTTTCTACTTAATAAAAATATGCATTCATGGAATATCCAAATTTTCCTAAATAACATCTCTTTGCATTCATCATTAAGGTGTGCTAAGATTTTGCATTACATGTATAGGTATGCTTAGGATCATTCATATGCATGGTATACATATTGGAAAGAAATAAATGGTGTGTGTTATGTGATAGTAATTCACCTTAATTAGTCCTAAGATGCCTTTCTTTTTGAATAGGTTTATTTAGAGTAAATCTAAACTTAGAGTTAATTAAAACACATAATAAAATATTCACTAAAAGAAAATCATTAATGAATCTACCTTAGAAATTTCTTAGGGAATGAAAGAGAGTTCTCTTCTCTTTTCTCTCTTACAACACTTAGTAATTAAATGTAGGTTCATTCAAACCAAATCAAATCATCAAATAAAAATTGACAAATTAACTAAATTACTTAAAATAAAATCACCCTCTAAGTTGAACCCTTTCATAGTTAGAAAATTTCAACCTTAAAGCCTAGCTAAGACATGCCACAAGCCTTAAATGACACACAAATCAAGCTAAGTCACCATTTCTAGCTCTATGTTAGGATGGTGCATGATTTGATGCCTGATTTTATTTTATGATATAATATTTTTTATGTTAGGGTGTATGCATGGATGATGGGCGATCTTAGTCTAATCATATCTTACAGGGATTGTGCTTAAGGGCATTGTAATAAAAATATAAATACTTTTCTATGTGTTGCTTATACCCCTAAGCATGATCCAAAATATACAGTGGACTAGGTGTGGGTGCTAAGTCCAATTTATTCATATAACCGCTTGGATGTGTGGTGTGTTTAGCTAATCTCTATTTTAGTTTTAATTAGATTTAATTTTTTTTGCATTTTCATGTAATTTTGCAATTAAGATTTGGAATGAATGTTATGGGGAAGTGGAGGTGAACATTGGTCAAAAGACTATGTCTTTTGTACCATGTGAAACCTTTGGAGCAATCACATTCCAACCAAGCTAAAAGGAAAGAAGCTAATCAAAATATGAAGAAATGAAGAATGAAGACCACCAAAATAAAAATTCCTTCTAAATTATAATTGTTCATTTATAATCTGGGTTGTATAAGGGTAGAGCTCGACTACCCATATTTATTTTTCAAGTTTTTGCGGTGGAGCTCATCCACAAAGGCCTTTTATTCTTTTGTGCTAGCTTTATAAAATTGTTTGATATTTGTTTAGCTTGTGTATTAAGATGGCATGATTTTTCTAGTTTCTTCATTGATTGATGAATGGCCTGGATGCGATTAGGCTCTTAGGGAAAAATAAATTTTCTATCTAATTAATCAACTCAAAATTAAAATTAAATAACTCATAACCTCACCTAAAGCTTAGGATATAAATCAAGATAATAAAAGATTTAGTAACCCCTTAGCTGGATGTTGTATGTTTCACATCATGCATAAAATCATCTTGCTTCACTCTTGCTTATGGAGGGCTTCCACCTTGCCAGAGAAAATGGTTTGACCTTTGAGAGCCATGGTGGAAACACACCTCCTTCTTGCTGATTTTGGCCCATAACCAATTTCTCATGCATTAGGCATATGAATACCATAGCCTATGACAAATAAAAATATCCAAAAAAAATTAAAACTTAACAAAATTTGCATTAGATTAAGTCATGAGTTCATACCCTGCATGATCTAGTCTCTTAATGAGTTACTTTAAGGACTTAGTCTTCTTTCTAAATAAACAATAGCCTAGCAATCTTGCAAAATCATAAGACTTGCTACATGTATTTAAAATTGTAAGAGGAGTTAGTTGGTGGCCACCCCCAGGCAGTTGTAAGCCCAACAGTCGGGTGGTTTATCCTCTCTTATAGAGGTAAACCATATGTCCATTTTCACCTTCGATTTAGGTCGTGCTTTAGCCCTCTCCAAAGCTCCCTAGATTTAGGATCCGAGGTTGTTATTTTTCTTTGTGGGCTACAAGCATAAATCCTCATCTCTTAGGCATTTCCATGATCTTGTATCATGGAATTGTAAGTCCTAGATTTCTAATAAAAATTCAACTCAAACATATAATTCTTCTCAAATTAAAAAATATAAAGCCCAACCATGGGATAGTTTGGGATGCTTGCTAGGTTTCATAGCATTGTGAGCATCCCCTACTTATCTCTCTTTGATTTCGATAATAACTCCCTCTTTTTGATCAATCCCATTTGATCTTCCAAAAATAACCAATTGATTGATAGTCCTATCTTTGAAATCTTTAGAGACAATGATCATTTACCTTAATCGAGAGTATTCTAATCTCATTCCTTAAACATGTAATTAACTATGGGGCTTGTCTCCATGGAAACTCGAACCCAATCTAAAATAAACTACTTTATTTTTCATATAAAATAGAGAAAGAATCTACATATACAGAATTGTCCTTAGGAGTCCTTATTAGGTGATTAGGTCCATTGTAAGATGGTGACTTCTATCTCTCGAGATAGTATATCATTCCTCAATGTCGGACATGATCACCCTAATAAGTATATCTACAGATTTGTGTGGTGTCCAAATAGCGTATTTTGTTTTCATTTACTCATTAGATAAAAATAAAACACCACACTAACCAAGTCCACTTGTCCTAATGGGCTATGCTTAACTTAATCATAGTAGCACCTACAAAGAAAAATAGCATTTATAATAATAATAATTATTATTATTATTATAGTCCCTTAAGCACAGCCTCCTATAGAAAATAACATTAGTCTCAAAGACATCCTAGCATTCGAAGCCAGGGAACAAATAAGTATAACCATTCAGGATAAAATAGTACACCACAAAATAAGAAAACATAACTATGTGAAAAAAGGAATGGTGTGGTATGATTGAGCTAAGCTTCTTTAAATTTATGTTTCAATTTAATTTCAGGATCTGTCTAATTTATCACTAGATGATTTCACTTTAAGTGGTTTAGATGATTTTCAATTTTAATTATTCTTATGTTAAATTTGAATTTAGGTTTTATAAAGTTAAAAGAAGATTAAACCCTACTTAAGAAATAATTTAATTTACTTAACATCCTAATTCTAAAAAAGTAAAATTTTACCAAAAGATGAAGAGTTACCCTAAAGCCAAAATTCTCTAAGCTTAGTGATTTTATATTATTATTATTATTATTATTATTATTATTATTATTATTATTATTATTATACATGTATATATATATGTATATATATATATATATATATATATATATATATATATATATATATATATATATATGAATAATTGTGGTATGGTAGCTAAGCATCTTTAAATTTATGTTTCAATTTAATTTTAGGATTTGTTTAATTTATTATTGACTAATTTCACTTTAAGTGGTTTAGATGATTTTCAATTTTATTTATTCTTATGTTAAATTTGAATTTAGGTTTTACAAAGTGAAAAGAAGATTAAGCCCTACTTAAGAAATAATTTAATTTACTTAACATCGTAATTGTAATAAAGTAAAATTTTTACCAAAAGATGAAGAGTTGCCCTAAAACCTAAATCCTCTAAGCTTATTGATTTATTATTATTATTATTATTATTATTATTATTATTATTATTATTATTATTATACATACACACACATTATTACATACACATTATATATTATTATATATATATATATATATATATATATATATATATATATATATATATATATATATATATATATATATATATATATATATATATATATATATATGTTTATGTGTATGTATAATAATAATAATAATAATAATAATAATTTGTTTACACAGGTATATGCCATTATTAAACTAGTAACTCATAGTATCGAGACCTTTAGACCAGTAGCCCTGCTACCTTAGATGTCCAGACTATATACCTTATGATTACTTATTCTGAAAAGATTTTGGTTTAGTTTTTATTTTAAATATTATTTATAAATTAATTTGAGTAACTTATCCATTTAATAAGAATTAAATTAATGATTAATTATACCTAATCTCAATTTAAATGATTAGAATTGGTTATGGTTTACTAGTAAATTAATTGAAGATTTATGTTTGATTTAATTGAATAGTTTATCTTATTTATTGATATTGTTTAATTATATGTGATTTAATTTAATTAACTTAAATAGGGCTTAACTTAAAATTTTCTTGATTATGTTTGATTTTGTATATTTGATTATTAATATTTAATTTTAGATTGGTTATTACATTTTCTATTTGATTAAGTCCATTTCAATTTAAAGTTCAATCAATAAATACTTAATCTCATTTATTTAACTTTCATTTAAAGATTCTTTGGATTTCTTAGATTTTATCACTTTGAATTAATTAATGTTAATTGGTTTAGTTTATGTCGTTGTTCAAATTAAATGATTTTATACTTTGATTAAACTTAATTATTTAATTTACATGTTATAGTTAATTAAAGAATGTTTTATAATTTTAAATTTATTATTATTTGATTAGGTTCATCATAGTGATTCTAATAATAGCTTTATGATTTAGTACTCCATTTTGCCTTAGAGATTTTATATGGATGAATTATTTAGATCATTGTCAACCTCGAGTGATTATTGATCAAATACATTAGGCATAATAGATTAATTATCTATTTTTTATTTAATAAAAATTAATTTTTTTAACATTAAGTCAATTCATATAATTTCAATTTTATTGGATTTTTATTTGAATGTTAAGTTCAGAGAATGATTCATTATAATTTTCAGCCAATTATTTAATCTACTATGAATTTTACAATTTCAACCCTAGTGTTTTAATTTCATCTCCTTAATCATTCATTAAACTCTAATTATATGATTTTGAGGTTTTAAAAATTTCATTAGGTTTAATTTTTTTTCTATGGTCTCTAATATTAATTGAAATGTCCTAGAAAATTTTTTTGTATTTTTCATAATTTTGATTATTTTATATTATTTATTTCCCTTAAATTGCCCTAGATGGCTTAAAAAAAAACATAACTTATGATACAAAGACCATTTTGACCTAAATTTTATGATGAGTGGGTTTTAATGTTAGTTTAATTCTCTGATTACTTCACCTTAATCAAATTAATATCTTAAGAGCAACTAGAGAATTATTGATTCAAATCAAACTCTAATTAGCCTAAAATATTAAGTGTCATTTAGGGCTTTAATTTTCCTTTATTCCCTCAAAAATATGAATCCAAAGGGGTCCTTTATAATTTTTAGATTATTGGTTGATTTATAATGAATTATTGAAGATTTACCAAATTAAATAAATTAATTAATACTAATTAATCCCTGAATGGGTGATTTTGGGGTTTATGTATTTCAAAGGATTTGAACATGTTTTTTCTAGGCTCACTAATGTTGCTTAAGATATTTTAAATCATTTTCATAATTTTACCTAGTTTCTCTAAATTTTAATTAGTTATTTTCATTAAATTATGTGTTTTAACTTAAAAATTTTATAACTTATAATCCACTAAGGATTTAGATTTGAATTTTTTATGGAAGGCAAACCCTAACCTTTTTTTTCATTTCCTAAAATTTTCAGATTAATTGGATTAGTGGTTTAAGTTTAATTAATATTATTTTATCAAAACTCAAATTAAACTAAAATTATCCAATAAAAATTAGAGTTTTTTGGGTTGATAAATTCATTTTGATGAGTTGAATCCATAAAGCTTTTATTTGCAATTTTTTGTTAGATATTTTAATTTCTATGAATTTCATGGTTTTAGATATTTTTTTGTTAATTTTTAAATCTAGAACATCTAGATTTTCCTACTTATCTTTGTCAACAGCTATGTGGCAGTGCTTTTCATATTTCATGCAGCCATTGGCCCACATCAGATCCACCTGGATCGAACATGTAAAGCCGTGAATGATTTAGATAGGGGATTAATGCCAATCATAAGATCAAGGATCAAATGGCTAAGGTTATTCCCACAAATCTAAGGGGATTAATCAAATAATCTATAATACAATCTTGATCGTTGATTCGATTTAAACTGGATTAATAGCCATGGCTTCATCTTCTACCTTATCGTGAGAGATGGAGCCCTATATGAAACTAGAGTGAAATTCCAATGATCTCACTTAAATTTTGTGTTTCAATGATTGAGGAAGGTTTCTAATTGAAAGTGCAAGGATTTTATAAAGGAATTTTTTTATAAACATATGAGTTCACTTCACCATGCTCCAAAGCCTATAGGTAGCCTACAATTGAGATGAATTACCTCACTCAAGGTTGTGTTGAGTGGTTCCAACATTTCCAAAATGTTGAGTAGTCTTGGACGAAGATTTAGGAATAAAATGCCCTCTTGCCTCCCTCTAGTTTTTTATGGAGACCAACACCCATCATTACTCACCAAAGCTCAACTGAATTCAAGGTTAGAAGCTTGAGAGATTGGTTAAAAAGGATCTATTAAGTTGCTTGAGGTAGAGGAGAGTGTAGGAAGTGGTAAAGGTGAAAATTAAGGGCTCCTCCTTTTATTATCAGCCAACCACTATCCCATTGAAGGAGGAGGGAGGTGGCTAGCTATGGAAATTGGAGCCTAGGTCAACTCATAAAGATTGTGCCAGGTTAAAGGAGAGTTTTAAGGTGGTTTGTTGAGGGGATTGGGTTAGCATGGGTGAGGTTTTCCATGGTGAGTTGGCTCGATTTGCCTCCTCCCATGGCTCCACCTCACCTATGGCATCACCTCTCATGCATCTCTAGTAGCTAGCCATCTCCCTTGATTAAGTTTGGGTGATCTATGAGTCAAGCTCAAGCTTACTTGGATTAGATTCGGTTTGGAGTTAAATTGAATCCAACTTAGTTTTGAGTTATTTCATGTCAACTTGACTTAATTAATTATCTTTAGATTTAAGTTTCAATTATTATTGATTTTCCATAAGATGGTTTAAGGATCAATTAATCCATGCCTTATAGGATTTTAATTTGATTTAGGCTGGTTTAACTTATTTAACCTAAATGAGTGAAGCTGGGTCTCCTAACATATATGGCCACTTTATGACTTATGTTTTGGTTAAATTATGTTCAATTAATTATTTACAATATTTTTATTGATTTCTTTTAATTGATTTGAGCTTGATTTTGATTTTGACTCAAATTAAGCAATTTTGATTTAAATGAGTTAAGTTGGATTCATTTGAGTTACATGACCAATTTGATGAAAATTAGAGTGTTTAAGTTTTGATTATGTTTAATTGAGTGTTTAGAATGATTTGGCTTAATTTATTTTAATTAATTTAATTTAATTTTGAACTTGGCTCATGTTGACCTAAATTGGGCTTAAATGAGTCAAATTGGGTTCACTTGGACTAAGTGATCAAATTAAACCCAAGAAAGAGTTATATTATGTTTGATTATGATTTTAAAGCATTTTGGAGTGTTTAATTTGGGTTAAATTCAATTTAATTTAAATTTATCTTAATAGGGTCCATTTGGGTTTACTTGGGTCAAGTTACCAAATTAGCCCATTAGATCGCTCATTGGATTTAATTATATTTATTGTATTTGAATAATTTCATATGATGATTGTGAACCTTGGAATATATCAGTTTGACCAAAATTTAATAGGTTAACTTTTAACTTGGTGGATTCCATATAAGTTAATTTGATTAGCAACTTTGAAATATCATATTAACTCCTCATAGGCTCAATCCACTGCACCTAGCCCCTGTTATGCTCAATTCACTGCACAGCCAGCTCTCCATGCCTAAACTAACCTAAAATGATGGTTCACATGAGGAGGATAATATACTCCAAATTCAAATGACAAATAGCATAGGGAAGCTTCCTTAAACTCCCAGAGCTAGTTCCTCAAAATCTTAGATCCCCTTATACACCTAACTATAGCAACCATCAAAGCTCCTTCAACCCAAACAACTTGAACATCCCAAACATCCACTTTCATTATATCTTGACCAAACCCCAAATAAACTATTCTCACACTTTTACCACATCCCCACAGTAAAAAATTGTGTTAAACATCACTTGATTTGAGCATTGGAGCATAAAGATAGACCAGCTGATGAGGAATCAAAGGAGGAGCTACTCAGTAGGGCTTCATCTCTACTAGACAAAGCTACATCAATTATTTATTGCATTACACATTGGCTCTAGTGAGGCATATCACTTAAATCATAAATTGAACATAGGATGTTGGCCTTGTATGAAGTGATTTTACATTTCATTGGAATCAAGCCTTAGATGCCCATTACATTTCTTTTCTATATCATTTTGGAATCTTTCCCATAAGAACCCATCCATAGTTGGCTCAATCAAGCAACAAGAGGCAGACAATCTCCACTTCTCGCTGGAGTTTGAAAATGAATCATGAGTTGTCCACTCCACGTGATAAGGATAGACAATCATAATTAATACACATTAGACATTATGATTTTAATCTTTTGAAATTATGAGATTAATATGAGTTATTTGATCAAAGATCTAATTGCCCAAATCAATACCGCATCTGCCGCCATTTAGTCAGCACCATAAGTGACATTTTAAATGGTCAATCCTATGCCATTGCACGTAAAGCATCGTTGACTTGATAGCTGACTATCTAAATCAACTTAATAGGGTTTTAATATATTTAATTAGATAGAAATTTGAAAATTCATAATTAATTATAAAAAAATTAAAATATATATATATAAATAAATACTCTCTAGAATAAGTGAATAAAACAAAATAAAAAAATAAATGCCCAATTTTTTTCCATTTGATAGAGAGTGATTAAGGTTTAATTGACATGTGATCTTGAAATTAGTCTTAAATTACTCACCTAAATGACTTAAAATTTTCAAAGCATATTTTGATGAGTGGATTAGAAGTTGTGTAATTTGAATGCTTAATGACCTAATTATCCCAATTACTTAATTTAAAATTTATAAAAATTTTAATGTTTAAGCACACTTGCTTAATATTAGAGCACCTAGGAAAATAATTAGGACCTATAATCCTAACTAATTCTCAAAATCTCCAATAATTGGGTTAATTAATATTAATTATTCATTAAGTGGCATAAGGCTTAAAAAAATTCATAACTAATTATGTCGATCTCTAAAAATTATGATTGATCCATCTTTGTACACAACTAACAAAGAGATTTCTAATGAAATCAAAATCCCCAATTGGTTATAGATTTTTTTTAGTGTAATTGATGATTTAAGATTTTAATTATTTATTTAATTAATCATTAAATATAAGCTCAAATGTCTTAGAATTTTTATAGTGTGTTTTATTTAAATTCATGCACTTTTTGTATTTTTCCAATAATTTTTGGGCTTATATTTTATGCTTAGCTAAATTTTGAGTCTCTTGGGGTTAAATACATTAAATAATTCTTAAACCTTAATAAGTTATAAAAATCATGTTTAGCCTTTTAAATCACTTAATGAATAAAGAGGGTTAAAGAATAATTATAGAAGTTTGATCTCCTCTAATGGTGTTAATCACTCTAACTAAAAATGCTTTACACAAGTTTAATTAGGTTTAAATGATGTTATGATCATATGTTCAACCTTGGAATTAACAGGGTTAAGAGAATATCTTCATGACATTTAGCCATCCTCTTTGTTTATCTCTATGTGTATGCTTGGTAGAATCCTCATTTACATATATTTTTAAAATTATAAGCTTTATGTTTATGTTGCATTCACCTTTTAAAATATTATCACTACTAAATTCCAAAATTAATTTCTTTATTATATAAATTTAAGTACATGTACAAAGGAAGATAAAAGGTACAATCATGTGTATGCTCAATACAATCATCACATATATAGTTAAGAAGTTAAAGATCGCAGGGCTACTAGCTCGAAGGAGGTTTTTACTTCACATCTGTGGTATAATAATGACACGTACTTATAAAATACAAACAAAATACATATTGAAGTAATTTTAAACAACTATCATTACTAGATTTTAGAGATTAGTTGTATTACTATATGTTAGACTAGAAGTTAGGTTGTATTCTTATAGATATTAGGATGATTTTAGTGGACTAATAATATTTTTTACATGGGGTTGTGCTTAATAAAAAGATGATGACATACTAAATTTGAAGCTAATAAGTTTTCTTATAGGTGCTACCTCCCTAAGCATAACCCATTAGGATAGATGGGCTTGGACACCTGCTGGTGTTAAACCCCACTAGATGGAAACATGACTGCATGGTGTGTATGTATGTTTTCACTAATCTCTATTTTGCAAGCTTAGCTAAAATTTTATTTTTTGAATTTCAAATGTAATTTGTAATATAACTAGGTTTTAGCCATAATGTTTAGAATGAGCAATGACTAGAAGGCATATACATGAAAGGCCATGTGAAGCCTGGAGTACCCACATCATGGAGATGAAGGAAGTGAAGACCTCTGTTGGCTTATTATTTAATACTTTGTTCTAAGCTGGGTTGTATAAGGGCAAAGATCAACTAACTATTTTTTGTATTTTAAGGGTGTATAATGGAACCCGGTTGTAGTATTGGCACCTTTTGTTATAATATTTTGATATATCTATAATATTTACATTAATTGAACAATATAAATGACTAGCATTTTGTAGGTTTCTTTATTTATGATGTATTGTTGAATGTTAACTTGGATTCTTATAGGCTCTTAGGAATAAAATTTTTTTACTCCAACTAACTAATCAACTCAAAATTAAAACTTAATACAACTCATAATTTCATATTAAAACCTTAGGAATAAGCAATAAAATTGATTAGAAACCTTAGGTCTGTGATGTGAAATCATAAATTCATCTTCATTTATTTTTTGAAATGCCACCCTTGAGTGAAGATTACCTCTCTTACGATTTTATCTAATAATCTCCTTTCATCATGCATGAAGGAAAATTCTAATCCTAGTCAATAAATTGTGAGTCTAAATTTTATATATATAAAAAAAATTATCCCATTAGTTAGAAACATTGTTCGTACTAGTCATAATCTTAGCACTTAGAGAGTGAGTTTAGTTGTTTAGATTATTTTCTTAATAAATAATGGCCTAGCTTTCTTGCCTTTACATGAGAATTATCTACATAATTTCAAAGCATAATTGGAGTTAGCTGGGAACCCTTCCAAGTGGGTTATAAGTCCAGAAAAGTAAGGATAGACTTACATTCCTATGTTTAAATGTACCATGACATCCCACCTCTCTGGTTAGAATAAATTAAGCTTTTAGCATGCATTGAAGCACTTTTAGTTTTAGGGTCTAAGCCTACCCATTTCTCCTTTGCTATGAATGCAAGTCTTAACCTCTTAGGCATTCCCACAATATTGTATTGTTGGGACATAAGTCCTAACATTCTAATAAATTGCCAACTCACATAAAAATATATCTCAATTTCAAATATATAAAGCCCAACAATAAGATAAACTATAGTGTTTACTAGGCTTCCTAGTATCGAAACACTTCCCACTTATCCTATTTTAGATTTTGTTAAGAACTATTCATACTTGTTCAACCCCAATTAATTTTTAAATTAAAATATTCTTGACTCAAACTTTGAAATACATAAATACATCAACTAAGTACTTTAATCAAAAGTTTTCTTAGAATATCACATATTCTAGGATAAAATTAACTATGGGGATAACCCCTATAGGGAACTTATAACCCATCTTAAAATAAACCCTATCTTACTTCATCCATATAAGATAAGGGAAAGAGCCCTGGTACATAGACCCATAGACCCATCGACCTTAAAATTCCTTATTAAGTGATTGAATCCATCATAGAGTGATATATCTATCCCTTATAACAATATATTACTCTTTGATGTCATTTTCATTCACCTAAATAAGTACCTCCAAAATATGTGTGGTGTTCTCTTATTTTTAAACACAACACTAATAAATTTAGATTCAACATCTCTTTGGTGTGCTCAACATGGAAGATGTTGAGACAAGAAGTCGCACCCAACAAAGTAGACCCATCAACATAGAATAACTCAACTACTATGGGGCTAAACATGCAATAATTCATTGCATAGTAAACTTGAAAAACATGGAAGATAGGATCACTTGCATAGTCCAGGCAGCTATAAAAAAGTGAATAACGAGGATCTGTGGACTAAAGAGAATGAAGGGTCCTTAGGCTTAGTAACTTGACACCACATGTGAGAATCATCGAAAGCACCTAGTATCATCAATGAGCCATATCACGCGATGAGGAGGACACAAGGGAGAGTGGGAAATATCACTCCCATAAATGCTTTCTTCGAGAAAATCATAGAGACGCACCCCTCGTTGAAGTTTAAAATTCTTTACTTAGAGCCATACAAAGGTCACACTGACCCCATCTAGCATGTAGAATTCTTTAAATCTACCACATCACTGGTGGACTTTGACAATGTGATGAAGTGTTGACAATTGTTTACTACTTTTAAGGAGTTAGCCCTTACATGGTTTTCATGTGGGGAGTCATCACTTTTTTTTGTAGGATTTAAAAGGGTGTTTACAACCCATTTGTGAGTGGTTAGAAGCCTCTTAATAGCTCATAAGTTATTTTACAAATAACACAGAACTGGATGAGTATCTTAGAAAGTTTATTACACACTTCAAAAGAAAGATGCTAAAAGTTAAAGATTTAGAACCCATGGTTGCACAAAGTTGCACTCGCCTAGGGACTTCAAAAAGGGTTGTTCAAGTATGCCCATGGTCTACAATAACCCAAGAACTAGGTAAAGTTATTGGAGTTGGCTAATATGTATGTAAACGTGGAGGAATATAATGAAATCACCCAATTATCAAAAGTGACTCATAGAAGAGACTCGAGAAAGAGGATGCCCTCAAAGCAATTCTGGGTATAGAAAGAAAATAACAAACTCAACCAAATAGAGTGTCAATTCATAAGTGTGAGCATAGATATAGAACCTATTGACTCATCATGTATGTGGTAAGTACCAACATCTACCAATGATCACACCATTGCAGGTAACAATGATCAAGTTAGTTGAGGCCATCATGAATAAAAAACACTTCAATCATCCACCACATTTGAAAGCTAATGGAGTATAAATTTGATTGAGGTATTGTGTACATCATTGTGATCATGATGACAACACCAAAGAGTGTTGACACTTGAGGAGCTGAGTAGAGGAGCTCATTAAAGTAAGAAAATTGAAGGAATTCATGAAGAGACTGATGAAAGGAGATGCAAAGTGTAACCCACATAACTTGGAAAGTGCCCACCATCTTTGGAGGAGATAAGGAGTCATCATGGCAAGCAAGCCTCAAGCAACTTCAGATAGGAAAAGTATACTCAGCAGCCATGGCATGAGCACCTAGTACATAAATTGTTCAAGTTAGCTATATGGAGAAATACCAACCAGCAATTGGCAACCCTTATATTAATAAAGAAGTTGTTGATCACCAACTATCAAATTGACAGAACTTTGATCGACATAGGGAGCTTGATTAATATCATATTCAAGTATATGTTTGATAAATGAACTTAGCAAGTTTTAGACTTGTGCTTGTAGTAGGTCCCCTCTATAGATTTTTTAGAGAATGAAAGGAGATAGAAGGATAATCACTCTCTTAGTAACTTAGAAATAAGAAGAAAAATAGTTCAAGGTAATAAGAAACTTCATCATAATAAAGGCACTTACCACTTACAACACCATTTTGGATGACCATTATATTATGTTTAGAGCAATAATGTCAAAGTATCATGTGATAGTGATGTAGCACATCAAAGGAGAAAAGGACTTGTCACAAGGTCTCAAACCAAAAGCTTAAACTTATAAAGACTTTTATTAAAAATTTTGTGTTGTAGTTGTGTCTCATGTGTTTTATCAATATTAGGCATGTATTTAATCATATTCAAGTGTTGTATGAGAGTTGTGATCGACTTCATTAAGTATTTAAGTGTTATAAGTGCATCGTGGTATAGTACTTAGGCACTAGCCTTCTTGCACCGCATCACTATAGTCGATTCCTTATATAGTGTCTAGATAGAGAAGCCTATGTTTAGTCACATGTGGTGCTTATGTTCCATGAAATAATGGATTCCAATTTTTTTTAGTATTTCAATGATTTTTTGAAGGGACACATCCCTTAGTTTATTATAACTTATATAAATATTTTATTATATGTAATAGAAAACATTAAACTAGTTTTGTGTGAAGAACTTGAGTGAAGACTCTTTAGGTTGGAGCTTGGTGGCCGACCATAGAGGGATTCGATGATCTCTTATTGTCATTCTACTTGGGTGAGTAGGGTTTTCTCATCTCTTCCATTTTTGTGAATGGAAGATTTAAAGCACACCTTTTGTTGTGACACTTTCTCATTGTAACCGCATCGTCATATAGTCAAATTCCTAGTAGGAGAAGAAAAAATAATATTAAGAGGTAACTTGAATCAATCCAAAGTGTGCAACTAGTGATAGTCGATGACTCACACAAAAGAGAATAAGTGTTGCAATTAGAAGTCAGACACATTAGATTGGAGCCTACCTAAGAAATTGAAGGGGTGCCAACAACTAATGTTCAAGGGCAAGTGCTTAGGATTATCTCATCCTTCAACAACGAGTATAAAGAAGCACTCATATTGGCTCTTCAAGAAGATAAATATGTATTTGCTTTGATAGTTACTAAAATGTTAAGCATAAATATCAATGTTGCTTACCACAAGCTGAATAACAAGAATGATGCTCAATTGATTAAATAAAAAAAGTGGAAGATGATGGCTTTACTTACTGAGCTTACCAAAAAGAAGTTTCTATATTACTAAAAGCAAACAACATTAGAGTAGTCTAGTACCCATAATGGACCCTAACATTGTTATGGTATAAAAGTTTGAGAAAATGGAGAATGTGCATAGTCTTCACTAACATAAATTTATCCTATCCTAAAGATGGGTACCCACTCCTACACATAGATGCACTCGTCGACTCGATAGTAGAATACCTAGTGATGAAATTTTTAGATGCCTTCTAGTTACTACCAAATTAAAATTCACCTAGTAGACTTAGAGAAGATGACCTTTATCACGAGGGAAGGGATATACAGTTATAAAGTAATGCCCTTTAGTTTGAAGAATGTGGGTGCCACTTACCAGAGGATGATGGATCAGTATTCAAAGAAAAGGAAGAAAGAAGCATGGAGGTTTATGTGGATGACTTGTTGGTCAAAAGCAAGTCTCGACCATATCATCAATTGAAAAAGGCCTTCTCTATATTGAAGAAGTATAATATGCATCCCAATCCTTTGGAGTGCATTTGACACTAGATCATTCAAGTTCTTACGATTCTTACTCATCCCAAAATGCATAAAGATAAATCCATATAATGTCGAGGCCATACTCAACATGTCATCATCAAGAATGACTAAGGAGGTGCAATGACTAATTAGGCAAGTTGTTGAATTAAATAGGTTCATTTCTAAAGAAGAACAGAATTATAATTCCTCAATATATGAACGAGTGCTATAAAATTTGAAAGGACACTAGAGTGTAAGCAAGCTTTCAATGATTTAAAGCTTTACTAACCTCTTCATCTCTACTATAAAGTCCCAAGAAAGATGAATCATTACTATTATACCTAGGAGTTGGAGAAAATGTAGTGAGTTTATTTATATTAAAAAAGAAGGGGCAAAGTAATGACTAGTTTATTATGTAAGTCAATAAATGGTGTGCATTTTTTTTATTATGGAGAAACTCACACTCGTCCTTATTGTATCAACTCAATGAATTTTACCATATTCTTAGGCTTACTTAATCCAAGTTATTAATATATCAGTACTTGTAAAGCCAACTCATTATAGAAGATTCTGAAGTGGTAAGTGGAATTGAGCCTATGTGATATTCATACTTGCCCCAGATGGCGATTAAAGCATAAGCACTTGCTAACTTTCTCGTGGATTTTAATAACTTTTGACATATCTTAGCTAACTTGAAGTCATCATGGTATTTGTATGTGGATGAATTTTCTAAGGACAAGAAACAAGAGCTGGCATTGAATTGAAAAACCCATCATAAATCATGGTCACTCGATCAATGAAGTTCAAATTTTGATGTCCAACAATCAATCAAAGTACGAAGCACCACTCATTGGACTCTAATTGCATAAAACTCGAGGACAAGCACATCATAATACATTCAGATTTACCGCTTATGGAGAATGAAAGAAATAGAGATTACAAAGTGAAGGATGACTCTTCATAAAAATATTTGCATAAAGTAAAGGAAAAGATTGGGAAAATTGAATATTTCAAAATATAGCAAGTCCCAAAAGATGAAAACCAACCTGGAAACCTACTTTTTATCAAGAGTGAGTAGACTTGGAAGGAACCCATACTAAAACTCTCCCAACCTAGCACAAAAAAGGCAAGTCCATGCAAATTGTGGGCAAAAGCTCACCTAACTAGGTTAATCTCATCAAAAAGTACTTATAGATTTGAGAGCTAGAAGAAGGTATCAAGGATTCAACAAAATTCAAAATCAAATTTGCTTAGTACATCTTGATCAATGGTGAGTTATTCTAAAGTTCAATCACCTCATTAACCTTAAGGTGTGTCTGAGAAGGTGATTAGAAGAAAGTACTTAGTATGGAACATTTAGAAGAATATGATAGCAACTCTAAAAGAAAGGAAATAGCCTATCAAATCCTACGTCAATGTTATTTATGGCTAACCTAAAAAAAAGATGTTGGATACATTAATAGAAGGTGAGAGCAATTGCAAAAAAATTGCTCTACAACCAATCACATGCCCTTGGCTTTTTATAATCAAACTAATTTTGAGAAAATTTTATATGTCAGTCATAACATATGCTTAATTACTCTCTATTAACCTCACTTTTAAGTGAGGTTAATTTTCTCCTCCTTAGACCTAAGGTTCATCTAGGCACTGAGATGTTCCTAGTACTAGGTCACTTCTAGTGATTAAGAGAACACTGACCTAAAGTTTAGAGACTTTAGGGTTAGACCACTTAGAATAAGTAGGGACCACCTACCCTAAACTCAATTAAGTCACACATCAAACCAATTTCTCAAACCCAAATCAGAGGATCACAAACCAAACAAAACCTCAACCAACACCAATTAGTCTAGTTTGGCCTATTGGCTAAGTTGAGCTAATCGACCCATTTGGGATTAAGAGGGATAAATCTATAATTTAATCAAATCCAATTGAAATTAAACTCACCCAAACTCATTTAAACTTTAATTGAACTAATTTGAATCTTGATTGCAATCCATATAAATCAAACCAAGGCCTTTAACCCAAGTTGACCCATTTGAACCTTATTGGGAAAAAAATTTAATTCAATTTGATTTAAGCCAATTTAAATCAATCCAAACCTCATGATATTTCTAAACACTTGATTAAACATCCCAATTCACTTAAACCCATTCAATTCCATCAATTGATTTAATTAGTCCAACTCGATACATTTGATCTAAGAGGTCCAAATGAGTTAAAATTCAATCTAATCCAAATTGATTGCAATCAAAGCCATCAATCAACCCCAAATACATTTTTAAACATCTTCCAAAACTCACAAAACCCTAATAGAACCTAACTAAGCTAATTGGCTGACTTGACCTAATTTGGCTAAAAGACCAAATTAAGTCAAACCTTAATCCAATCCAAATTAAACCAAATCAACTTATCCAATCACTTCCAAAGTGATTATTCATCATGATCATTCATATAATTACAATAAATTGAGCCCAATTGAACCAATTAGATCATTTGACCCAAGTTGACTCAATTTAACCCAAAGGATCAAATTGGGTTAAAACTCATTCTAAATCAATGAACCAATGTCTCTAATCAATAACAATTTGATTATTGAACACTCTCTGACCATCAATTGAAATAAATTTGATCAAAACAACCCAATTTTCTCATTTAGCTCAATTTGACCTAAAGGACAAAATTGAGCTAAAACATATTCTAACCCAAATCAATTCAAATCAACCCTTCATCCAATTCAATTTGACCAAATTGATCAACTTAACCCATTTAACTCATATGAACCAAATCCAAATGCACTTCTAATTAAATAAAACAAAATGCATCAATGCATTCCAAGTGACTAATTAAATATAATCTAATATCCCCCTTGATCCAATTGGGTTAATTGGTCAACATAACCCATTTGAATCCAAATTGATCTTTATTGAGCCAAACTCAACCAAACTTGGCATGACTCATCCTTAGGTCTCTATTGACCTGCCCAAGTGAACCAAACCCATGGTGAACCCAATTGTACCCAAACCAAGTGAACAAGGCTTTCAAATAAGATAAATTCCATTTGGAGGCCAACCAACTCGCTTAGCCTATGGAAACCACTTTTAGCTCTCTTTAGACATAGGAACACAAACCTAATCTGACCCAAGGCAGTTGGGTCCAACCCTTGACTAAGGGGAGGGCTCCCCTTAGTCACCATTGGTTTAGCCCAATGGAGGTGTACTCCCCATGGCAGACCACCAAACCTCCTCAGCCACTAGAGCACCTCCACCTCATCAATCCCCTACCATTTCTGATGACCTACGCTGGTCGGATAGCTACAAAGGTTGAATCAATCCCATGGCTTGTTCACTTGGGAGGAGAGTATACTCTTGCTCTTGAATTAAACTTTTATATGAGAGCTCTCTCCTCACTCCTCAAGCTTCCCTAAAGCCTCTTGAGCACCCCATCATTGGCGAGACCAAGCCCCATCTCTACTTGAGCGCCTCAACCCATCTTCTTCAAAACTCATCGAACTCTAATTAACTCTCCCCACACCTTCCTCACACTCCAGCAAAGCCCTGCTGAAGAAGTCTCAGTTGTCTCCCAAGAAGAAGCTAACTCAGTCATTAGGTCGCTAGTTTATAGCTTCAATGAGGTAAATTTTAGCAAATTTTAGAAAACCATAAGATTCTTGGTCTTTTATGAAAGAAATCATGTTTTGTGTGAATCAAGTCATAGGATCCCTCTTAGTTTTATTTCTTAATTATTTTGCAATCATTTCTATCATTGAACGAGCTTAGGTGAGCTCAGATCGAGTTATGAATGGCATGTCCATCTAGAAGCTTGACAATTCAAACATCCGTCATGATTAGAATAGATGATCGTGATTCATCATGTAAGAAATCAAAATTTAAATCATAAGATTACTCTCCACTATTCAATCTATGATCAGACAGTTATGAAGAAAGTGTCTCTCCCGCCGCTCAGCTAGCAGCCACGCTAGACATTTTGAATAACCAACCCTACAATGCCATGTGGATAGCGCTGATGTGGCGTTGATTGTGTAAATGGATTAATTGAGGTTTAAAATATGATTTAATTATCCAAAACTTTGAAAAATTATAACTAATTATAGAAAAATTCAAAATTACAAATAAACCCATTTATGGAAAGCTTAGATAGAGGAGAATTGAAAAAAAAGTTGTAACCCTTATTTAGTGAATAGTGATTATTTAAGTTTTATGTATTAGTTAATTAGCTTAATTAAGATTTAATTAATTTGATAATTGACATGAGATTTTGTGTGATTATTTCTTGGGATGATCTTTGCCTCCCATAATTTTTTCAAGGCAATTTGCTAAGTAATTTAGAAAATGTTGATTTTCAAACATTAATTAACCATTTTATACATTCAATAATTATTTAAAATTAATATATATAATTAATTATAAAAATTTAATTAAGCATCAAAACATTAAGGGTGACTAGAGAAAGTAATTATGATCCTTGGTTTCAATTATTTCTCAAAATCACCTTAAAGGGCCTTTATCTAATTAGTTAAATCATTAATTAACCTACAACTTAAGAAAATCACAGTAATTAGTATAGATCACTAAAATTTTAACCAAGCCCTCTTTGTGCTTAGTTAACAAAGAGGTTTCCCAATGAAATCAAAAGTCCCAATTGATTTAGGGTATTTTGAGTGTAATTGATGATTTTAAGTTTTTTTCATTTATTTAATTAACCTCAATTGTAATCCCAATTGCATTCAAATTTTTAGAGCATTTTTACTTTATGTTTATGCATTTTTAGTAATTTTCATAATTTTTGGGCTTATATTCAAGGCTTAATTAAATTTATGGAGCTCTTTAAGCTTAACATGATTAAACAGTTAATTAACCCTAATTTAAATTATAAAAATGACTTAAATCATTCTTAAACCACTTAATGAGCAGAGATGGGCAAAGGGTTTATTTTAATTATTTTTTTCTTCTTTAAGATCAAATAATTTAAATTCTAAAATTAATCCTTAATGAAGTTCATTAGGCTTAATGGTGTTTATTTAATGTGAATGTCTTAGTAATTAGTGAGATAAATGAGTTATTTAGTAATGCTTAATTACTTTGCCTCTATTATTTATAAATTTGTATTTTATTCATTTCATGCACCCATGTTTTAAATTTAAAATTAAAATGTTGCATTTGATTGTATGGCTTTGAATTAAATAGTATGGCTACTATCACTAGTAAATCTCAATTATTTTTTTATTAATAAAAATATTTATTAATCTAATTATTAACTCATATAAATAATTAAAATATAAATTTAATTCATGTATTTATAAATTACAACTTGAAAGGTATATAGCTTGGAAACCCGGGTCGGACTACTGTTCCAAAGGAGGTCTTGATACCTCATATATTTGGTAGAACACAACACCTATCTTGAAATTTATGATAAATTAAACACATATTAAGGTTAAATTATTTTCATTCATATGTAGTTGAAACATCTTAAAAATTTTATAATTTCATTTCTATGTCCATATAAGTATGCATATGCATATGAATTAACAAGAATATAGTCTGGACATCCCAAGAGCGCAAGACTTTTAACTAGTCCCAATGGGGTAATTGATTACCTCACTTTCCTAGTTCAACAATGGTGCATACTTGTATAAATTTAATATACTTATGTATACATATATGTATAAGGTATAATTAAATTAAATTCTTCTACAAAATCCAAGAATCATATTATGTATGTTAATGAATGTGTATAAGTCCATTCATGCATCAAGTGTAGGGTAATTGAAATATGATACATATTTATTAAATCTAATTATTTAATTAAGCATATTTATTTAATTGAATAAGCATTTAAGAATGATAAAGTAAACCCAAGAAAGTATTATTGAATTAATCTTGGTTTGAATTTATTTATCCTAAGATACCTTTTCATGTTTGGATAAAATCTCTTAAGTCAAATCCAAAGACAGGATTTAATAAAATTTATAATTCTTTCATTAAGAAAATTAAAATCTATAAAACTCAATTCTTAGAATTAACTTGAGAGTAGAGATTAAGGAGAATTTATTCCTCCTTTCTCTTTTTATGACTTCAAATTAAAAAAAATTAAATACAAAATAAAATCAAAACTTGAGTCTAAAAAAATTACTTCAAACCCTTAATCACATAAAGTGTAATAATCTTCAATAAGGAATATAAACATTCACTATTAGGAGATTCTAAATATTAAGGCCTATTCATGACATACCAAACCAAACCTAGCATACACATTAGGATATTAAGTCACCAATCATAGTTCTAAGTTCAGATGAAGATTATTTTGATGATGTAATGCTTTGTTTTATGATGTATTATTTTAGACTGGATGTTAGAATTAATGTGCATAGTCTAGATGTTAGGAAGATGTTAGTTTAATGATATTTTTGTAGGGGATTGTATCTGAGGGAATATTATAATAATAAAAATTATAAATACTTTTTGATTATAGGTGTTGCTTAAGTCTCTAAGCACAATATATTAGGATAGGTTGGCTTGGTGACCCAATACAGGGTGTTAAGCTCAAATATATAAAATATAACTGCTTTGTGTGAATGTATGTTAAGCTAACTTATGTTTTTCATGTGTAATTAGATTTACATTTTCATAAAATATACTTTTTTGGTTATAGGCTTAAGATTAGAGCTATGAAGTTTAAGAAGAGTAATGGCTATAAGGCATAGACCTGAGAGGCCCTATGATGCCTAAAGTGTATCAAGTTCATAAACTAGAAGTAAATATGAAGAATTGAAGACTCTTATAATTTTATTTTTATTTATAATTTAATTGTAATCTGGGATATATAAGGCTAGAGCTTAGTTATCTAATTTTTTTCTTTTTTTGGGATGTACAATACCCCCAGACCGCCTTTATCTTTTAATCGATAATATTTATTTGATTGCTTACTTTGATTGTGCAATAGAAATAATATGTTTTTCATAGGTTTTTTAAGTTACTTATTTTTAATATGGCCTGGAAGCTGCAGGCTCTTTAGGAAACTTAAATTTTCTACTTCAACTAAGCAATTTTAACTAAACTTTAACAACTCATAACCTTATTCTAAAGCCAAGGATTATAATCAAGAAAAATAAAAGATTTAGTAACCCCTTAGTTGCGGTTGTATGTTATAACATTATGCATGCATATTGTCTCACTCTCGAAAATAGAAGATCTTTCACTCTTGCATGATAAGAGACAAGGCTTGACTTGTGATAGTAGTCCCTTGTGGTGGAGAACACCTCTTCTCACTAATGTAGCCCATAATCTAATTTTATCATGCATTTAGGCATAAATTCTCTCAAGCCTGAGTCCAAAATAATGAGTCAAAAAAATGAAATAGAAAAATATATATAAATTTATTGCATTAGCCTAACTACTTTGCATTTACATGAGATCAGCCTATATGATTTTAAATTGTAGGAGGTGTTAGCTAGCAGCCACTCTAGGCGATTGTAAGTCCAAAAGAGTCAGGATTGGTTCATTCTCTCTAGTGGGAGTGAACCAACATATCTCACCTCTTGAGTAGATTTAGGTTGAGTTATTATTTATGTTGGAGCACTCTAAATATAAATTTAGAGCCTACTTGTTTTTTTCTTGTTATGACCATAAGTCATTACCTCTTAGGCATTCCATAATCTTGTATTAATTGAATCTAAGTTATAACATTCTAATAAAATGTCAATTTAAATGAATATATTTATCTCTTTCAAAATTATAAAACCTCACTATAGGATAGACTAAAGCATTTACTAGGCTTCCTAGTATCATAAGTGATTTCTATTTATTCTCCCTTGGAATCAATTAAGAACTCTTCCACTTAATTTCCAATAATTTTCCATTCTTTGATATCAAACTTTAAAAATTTTGGAGACATTAGTTGACTACTTTAATTGAGTGTATTCTTAAGAAATACTTAGTTTCTAAGATGTAATTAGCTATAGGGGCTTGCCTCCATAAAGAACTAAAGAATCTAACATAAAATAAACACTACTTTACTTTATCCATGTAAAGTAGGGTAAAGATCTCTAGTATATATAGAGCCATCCCTTAGGAGTCCTTTTTAGAAGATTGAGTCCATCGTAAGGTAATGTTTCTATCTTTTGAGATATTACATCATTCATTAGATGTTTTACTCAATCATTCTAATAAGTACCACATAATATTTGACATCCAAACAAAAACACTACACTCTCTCCTATAATTTTAATGTATGACACATTAACTTAATTCCTCTATAAATTGCACACACTCTTATGCTTCACCTTTATTCTTAAATATAAAAACCAAAAAACTCTTCCTTCACTTATCTAACATCATTTTAGACTTTAAAATAGCATTAAAAAGAATCATAAGCTGAGAAATTTCTTGATATTCTAAGCATTTTCACACTTATATTGGAATATCATCACGTCCAGTTATTTTTCCATACTTTATTTTCTTTGAAGCTTCTCAAACTTCAAATTTACTAAATGATGATAAAAATAAAATTTATATTTTTATTTAAAGTACTAAAGTTGCTATAATCAATTATATTCTTAGATTCTTCATTGAAAAATTTATTGAAATAACTCATCCACCTATTTTTAATATCATTTTCTAAGAAAAATAATTTATGATTTTGATCCTTAATACACATCACTTGAACTAGATCTTTACTTCTCATTTTTCTTTGCTTGGCTAACTTATACATACATCTTTTACCCTTTTTTTTGGTATCCAATCTATTGTATAAATCACTAGAAGCTAATCTATTTGCATTATATCTTGCTTTCTTAGAATTTCCATGGGCCACTATATATCTTTTCCAATTCTCTGAGTTTTTACATCTAAACCAAGTTTTATAAAAAAAAGCTTTTTATTTATTATCTTCTCTTGCACATTTTGACTCCATTGCCAACTATTTTTTTTATAAAAAGAGGCTTTTTTTTAATTCCCCGAGCACATTATTTGCAACTTGTTATTATGAACATCTCAAATACTAAGCTCTTGTAGCTTGCTCTTAAAATATTTTTATTTGTGTTCTTTAAGTGCCTCCATCTAATCCTAGGATAATAATTTGATTTATTTTTCATCTTTCAATTCTTCAACTTAAAATATAAAACTAGCAGTCGATGTTGGGTACTTAAACTTTCACTTAGAATGACCTTACAATCTTTACAATCTAAATAATCTATTTTTCTATCAAAAAATAATCAATCTCAAATTTACTAGATTCATTCTTATAAGTAATAATATGCCTATCACAACCCTCCACTTCTCTCTCACCTAAATATGTAAAAATGCATGTGTGTGCAAATATTAAGCATTTGCTTGAACAAACCAACTAAGACATAAAAAAATTCTTAAGAGATTTAAGATAATTTATGTTTAAGAAACTTACAAGAGTATACTCATCAAGCTACGTACTAACTTGAGTGTAGAACATTACTTGGTAACTAAACTCTCCTGAGTAACTTGGCTGGCTACATTGGCCTGAATGACTTGGCGAGCTACACTGGCCTAAGAAATTTGGTAAGCTACATATTGGCTTAAGCCATTTGGTGAGTTACATTGGCCCAAGTAAGTTGGTAAGCTCAATGGTCTGAGTTCAATAAGAGCTTGAGGAGTTGCAGGTTGATTATAGTCACTCAACGAGCTAACTTTGGCCCAATAAAAAGCTTCATTCTACGAGCTACTCTTGGCCCAAGCACACAGCCTAACTCAGTGAGCTACATAATGGCTTGAGCACATAGCCCAACTCAGTGTGCTAAACTTGGCCAAAATGAAAAGGCCTAAATTTGTAAAGCTGCCTTCGGCCTAAGTGTATAGATCACAACTTAACTGACTATCGAGCATAGAAGTAATATGAATACTCGAGAGAGCTATGATCCTTTAAGAGGAAAGTTTGCACTTATAAACATTTTAACTTACACACCTTGAATTGATCAATATGAAAGTAATCAACCTCCCACACACCAATGTTGAGGCAACTTTGACTTCCCCTAATAAATTAATTTTATAAACAAAGCAAGATGATTACTCAGAGTACTTAACTAAATATTTATTCAACAAAAGAGTGCATTTACGTAAAGTAAATAATAAAATGAGTACATTTGTATAAAATAAATAATAATTTAAAACATCCAATATAAGATGAGTAAAAGAATATCTTTATTCCATTGAAAAAAGTGTTAGGTACAAAAGGAAAGTAACAAGTAAAAAAAATTTACAGTTACTCTTCATTACACTTAGAGATATAAAAAAAAGTTTTAAGAAATAATAATAAATCTAGCTTGTGCTTCCCTCCTCATTGCTCTTCTGAGACTCCAACTCTGACAAGGTGAGTAGCATCTAGTTAGGCATGTCTAACTAACTTCATAATTACAAGGTTAATGCCTCTCTTCAACTTCTTTCTTAAGATGTCCTTGTACTCATTAGAGTCAAGAAATTTAGTCAACTCAGTCTACTTTTTATTTTAAAATTCCTTGGTGAGGTGAGAGACTTTAACCTCCAGCTGCTAATTCAATTTCTAGAGGTGAGTCAAATTCTAACACTACTAAAATCTTATCTTCTTTATGATGTCATGTCTCCACTTTAAACTAGGTTGCTTTGGACTTTGCAGCCTTCAACTTATCCTTCATTGAGTCACACTATATCTTAGCATTAGCCATGACTTTTAACATGGAGGTATATTTTCAATAAAGCTCTCAAGTTGACTGCCATGCCAATGCTTGAGCTAGCATGCTAGCATAGTGTAATTGCCTCTTGGGAAACTCCTCATGAATGGTGTTTAATTTCATCAAGTAAATGAGATGGCCTGTCTCATTAGCTCAACTACATTTGGAGTGTAATTATCCTCGAGATAAACATAATGAGAATCTAATGTTTGTTGGTTTTCTTTATCATGCTTCTTGCTTGGTTGGCTTTAGAGAGCTTATAGAGTCCACATGCTTACTGGCCTCTTCTTAGATTATTTAAGAGTTGAAGTACTCAGCTCTTCCACACTTGCCACTTCAATCAACTTTTCAAACATAGCCTTAGCAAGGGTGGGCTTGCCTTCACCTTCCTCTCCCTCCTAAAAATCATTGAGGAATTGAATCACTTTGGGTTTAGTTAGAAAGAGAGTGGAAACATCATACTCTATAAAAGAAAATATAGTTAACTTACTAAAGAAGAAAGGAAAATGATAATTTTCAAAAAGGGTAAGCACTTATGGTATATCTACTTATAAATATTATCAAATTTAAGGAAGAATTTATTGTTAAGCAATTTGTCCTTATTAGCTTGCTCAATGTCTCCTCCTCAACAAGACTAGCCCTGAGGGACCACCATCTTGTTGAAAATAAAGAGGGTACGCACAATCGGCATAATCCAACCAAATAGAGCAGTTAACTTTGGTGATTAAAATGCTAGAGGATATCATATAGATCTTGGATGTTCTTATTAAAGTAATCAAACATAGCATTAAGGAATAATACACCACATTGAAGGGTAAAAATATCATCTAATGATGGATTTAATCACGTAATAAGAACTCTTAAAGTTGTATCTACTAAAGATTTTTTTTCTATCCTATATGGATGAAAGTAAGAAAACATTTATTTTAGATTGGGTTACAAGTTCTTTACAGTAGCAGGCCCTCATAGTTAATTATATCATAAGAGAATAAAATTCATAAGAAGACTCTCAAAAAAAGTTGTTGTTTATTATCTTTATATACTTTAAGGTTTGAATCAAGACTATTAAATATAGAAGTTAAATAAGATAGATCAAGTAGAATTATTCTCTTAGGTTCCAAATGGAAAGAAGTAGGAAATATTTTGATATTGGAAAGTCAAGTAAGTAGTTCCAGTTATTCTATTGCTAGGCTCTATATTCTTGAAAGTGAGATTTATTTTTATTTTGAGTTATCATTTTATTAGAAAGCATGAACTTATACTCTAACATCACAAGACTATAGAGAAGCCCATGAGGTGAGGACATATTCCCATATTAAAGGGAAAACATGATGCCTTAGACCCCAAAACTAAGAATCTTCTAACACAATGCAAAGCTCATCCTAGACTAACAAGTGAAAATTGGAATTATTGGTTCACTCCTACCAAAGAAATTGAATCAATCTGCCTCTTCTAGACTTATAACCCACTTAGATGGGTTGCCAGATAATACTTCTTATGCTTTAAGAAACTATGGGCTCCGAAAATTCACTGCTGACCTCTCGATGAAGAGAGTATGATTTATGTCGATCAAATTTTGAAAAGGCAGATGAAACTATAGATAAGACACTATCCAGAGATTTAACCCTCATTTTATGAGAAATTTAGTTCTGGTTACAAGTTTCCTATAGGCTCAAACACCTATAGTTAATTACCCCTCCCAATCTTGAGAGAGAACTTTTGATTGAGGCTAGTCAATAGGCCGATAATTGCTTAGCATATAGTAGCAACTAATGGATTTTTGGAGTTTAAGTTTATGAAATTTATCATTATTTAACTTAAAGTGGATGGTTGGGGGAATGGTTATGTGCCCGATCAAGATCCCATGGTTTTGTCATCCCAGGCTGTCATAGTCTCTAATCTACTTAGTTAGAAGAGGTAGTCGACCTAACCTGACTGAAGGATCCTTATTAGCAGCCATGGATTATATCATCTAAGGGAACTTTGTAAACATGTGGTGGTGTTTGTCTAAAGAGACAACTTCAAGTCTATCTTAGCTGACAGAAGGCTTTTTGCTCTATTAGGTGCACCCTATGGTTCATAACTCAAAGGACAAAGCTATTAGGGAGCATACGGGCTATAGTCGTTATTGGCAGCAACCACTCGGTTAGAGGACTCTATTCATAGTCGCATCATATGTGAAGCCTACTAACCAAATCATGCGAACAGAGGACACGAGCCACGTCTTTGCTGGCATGAGGTTGATTGAGAGCGAACATAATATAACACTTGACTTGACAATGGCTTCTTCGTGAGCTAAATTTTTTTTAATTTACCACCTATGATAAATAGTTACAGAATACAAATATATTAAGTTTTGCTTTTAAATCATGAATGATAGATTTCATTTAAGCATTTATAATTGAATGATATTAAATTTTGTACTATAGTTGATACTTGATTTAAGTTAATTTGATCTGAAATTATGATTACACTTTGATAGAAGTATCCCCTCTGGTTAAAGTCTCCATTCAACACAGTCATCTTCGGTGTAAATGATTTGAATATTCATATTGCAATTTGATACATTCATCTTAAGATAGAACCCCGCATTGAAATCTATAATCAATGCAATCATCAGAGAGCAAACCTTGTCAACTCTACTTGCATGTTAGCAGAGGATCGAGTCTATAGCTACAGCTTATGATTATATTTTTCATATTGAAATAGAGAATTAATTATTTTAAATATGTAATTTCTTTATTAAGACCTTTGATGGTCGTATGCCGACGTATCAATCAAATTTTCCCTCGTAATAATTGAGCACTGCAACCAATCCTATTAATTTTTTATCATTGTAAGAAGTATTAGATTGGTTAAGTGAAACTTACGACTTCACTATATAGATAAAGTGGCATATTTGAGTTATTTTTTCTTTTAATTTCATTGAATTTTGTGCAATTTATAAAATTTACAAATTTTATGAGACAATTGAGGCTAGGCCCAAGACATTCCTCATAAAATGTGTAATTCACTTGAGAGTACTTGCACATCTTTCGATGTATTAATTTTAGATTAATTTTCTTTAAGATGTGTGCATATAATTTATTTTATTATTTGAACAAATCACGAGGTGTTAGCTACACATGTGTCCCTCGTAATATATGTCATCTATATATATACATATCTCGATCATTTCAAATTATATACACGTGTATCGATATAATATATTCAAATATAGTGTCATATTAATGTGTGTCAAAATTTATTTTTTTGCACATATTTCGATACAACCTATTTAAATTTGAATGTGATGCCTCGAAATATATGCTTCATGATTTATGTTGCTTTCAAATCATTTTACACCTTTTAATGCAAAGATTATGATAAGATGTATATTAAAATTTGTATATGACTTGTCTATTCGAGCATCTTGTAAAATGAACTCCTCTTTTTATTTTTATATTTGTCTTCTAATATCGAGCTTTATAGTAGATTCTTTGCTCCCACTATAAATGGGGGTGGAATGGGAGCTCTCCTCCATTCCATTCATTTGCAAAAAGTTGAGTGTGTTGTAGAGGTTTTGAGAAATTCACTCAAATGCTTGATTTTAGGTAAGTATTTGACTCTTCTTCTTCTCTTTTTGTTTTCTCTCTTGCAAATTTTACTTCTTTTTTTTTTGGTATTTCAAATTGTTTGGTCAACATATTTAATATATGTATTAATCATACTCAATTTTTACTTAAATATTTTAATCATTTTATTTAGTTCTTTTTCCTATATTTCAATTCAAAATTCGGCAGCCTCTCAGCGTCTCCCCCTCGTAGGGGGCAACTATGGGAGCACTAAGCCTTCCGATCAAGCTTATAAAAAGCATTTATGGTTGGTGTCTCGTGACACCATAGTTAAGAGATCTTTAAACCTGCCACGCTTATAAGAAGTGAGCATAAGCTTTTAGGTACCTGCACAAGAAATGCACCAATTTTCCTGCCGCATTGGAACAACGTGCGCGAGTGCTTAACTTGTAATTTTTCCCGTCTCATTGGAACAATGTGCACATATTTCAATACAACCTATTTAAATTTGACTGTGATGCCTCGAAATATATGCTTCATGATTTATGTTGCTTTCAAATCATTTTACACCTTTTAATGCAAAGATTATGATAAGATGTATATTAAAATTTGTATATGACTTGTCTATTCGAGCATCTTGTAAAATGAACTCCTCTTTTATTTTATATATTGTCTTCTAATATGGCAAGCTTTATAGTAGATTCTTTGTCCCACTATAAATGTGGAATGGGAGCTCTCCATTCCATTTATTTGCAAAAGTTGAGTTAGAGGTTTTGAGAATTCCACTCAAATGCTTGATTTTAGGTAAGTATTTGACTCTTCTTCTTCTCTTTTTTTGTTTTCTCTCTTGCAAATTTTACTTCTTTTTTTTTTTGTATTTCAAATTGTTTGCTCAACATATTTAATATATGTATTAATCATACTCAATTTTTACTTAAATATTTTAATCATTTTATTTAGTTCTTTTTCCTATATTTCAATTCAGGCTTCTCAACGCTCTCCCTAGAGGGCAACTATAAGCTTCTGATCAAGCTTATAAAAGCATGGTTGGTGTCTCGTGACACCATAGTCAAGAGATCTTTAAAACTGCCACGCTTATAAGAAGTGAGCATAAGCTTTTAGGTACCTGCACAAGAAATGCACCAATTTTCCTGCCGCATTGAAACAACGCGCGCGAGTGCTTAACTTGCAATTTTTCCCGTCTCGTTGGAATAATGTGCACAGATACTTAACTTATTTTTGCATTTTTTTTTTTTGCAACTTGAAATGATGATGTGGCAATGAAACTTACAAATATATATATATATAACATAAAATTTTTTTTGATCATTTTAATTCATTTTAATTCATTTTAATTCATCTATCTTTTTATTTTTGATTTTAGTTTTCTGTAAAACAAACACACAGATGTAGAGAGAGAGCTAGAGATTAAGTCTAGGGTGTGTAAAAAATTGGTTGGAGGAAAAAGAAAAAAATAAATTTTATTTGCTCTCGCTTTAGAGAGAGAGAGAGAGAGAGATCAAGAAGAAAACAAAAGAAGAGAAAAAAAATTTACTTTTTGGTAGAGAGAGAGAGAGAGAGAGAGAGAGTAATCTTGAAAGAAGAAAACAAAAGAAAGAAAGGAAAACAAATATTTTACTTTTCGGTATAGGGAAAGAGAGACAAAGGATGAATGGCTGAATAGGGACGACCGTGAGTGATTGCAGGCCTTGTGGAAGGCGAGCTAGGATGCTGCCGACAACGAGATAAGGAGGAGGTTCTCGTAGCAAATTCGCCGGCGGGTGATGTGAGTGAAGGAAGGAACGTGGGACGGTGAGTTGAAGATGGTTGGATGAAGTTGCGGGTTGAAGAGGTGGTCGGCGATGGCGAGGAGGCTAGGGAACACGAGTTCGATGGCAAAAAAAAAAAGCCCGAGAGCCACTGTGAAATGAGAATTTTAATGGGAGGGCTTCGTTAGGTTTAGATTTTTTTTTTCAAAATGATTGGAAAAGACGGGAGGAGTTTTGTGCATACAAGGCGGCGACTAGCATACGAAGAAGTCTCAGAAAAATCTGGGATTTAGATTCATCCGAGGAAAAGAAATCTCCTCTATAAGTTACGGCAATCGGATCAGATTTCACATAGTTTTAAATTTTCAAATATGACAACAATAACTATGTTTATTTCTAAATATTTTGAAAGTTTGCCTTGGCCCAAAAACCACTTTAAAATTGAAGTTATCAATATATGCATTACTTGTTTAATTTCATGGAGATTTTTCATGGCTTATTTGCATCAATCAACATTTTTACTAACCCTTCATATATTAACAAACTACTCTATCTGCGATAATTTAAAGTAAGTAGCATTCTTATCAATAAAACAAATATTGAATTTAATGTTACTTAACATTAGTTTACCTTAACTTCATATATATATATATATATATATATATATATATATATATATATATATATATATATATATATATATATATATATATATATATATATATATATATATATATATATATATATATATTTTTGAATTTTAAGTTGATTTAATTTTACATTTTCTCTTTTTTTTATAAGCATGTTATTCTTCTTTCATTCTTTTTTTTGTTGGTACAAGATTAATCATTCTAAGCTTGTTTCAATTTGCGTGCCACCGCATTATTAGTGCAGGAATTTTGTTCGCTTCGCTTGATGCTCGTTTATAATTTGTTGATTTTTTTTTTTTACTTTAGTTTAGTCAAGTGTTGGAAAATATGTCGCCTACCAATTTTGATACTTCAAAATCTATCGACGAGTTTCATCAAGTAGCGTCATACCTTCATGCATGAGTCATGCCTCTTAAATCAGACTTTCATGTAATGCTTCATTTGACAATCCTTATTGGTTTCGCTTTATCCACTTCAATTCGTATCATACTGCAATATATGTCTAGGTCAATAAATGCCCCCCAACAAATATGATGTATTTCTAGAGTGAATCATGTTTGTTGACTCCTTCAATTTAAATGAACATTATTTTCAAATATTTTGTATTATTTTTTAACGCACATTTATTTTTATTACATTTAGCCCCTTGTCTTCTAGAGCCTTTTACAAGAGATGCTCAGTTGGAGGAGACCCGCATATATGGCACCAACTGATCCCAGTGAGGATGACATTTGAGCTGCCATTGATAGTCATGACCCTCGAGGAGATGCAGATGTCACTGACAGACTTGAGCAGTTTTCAGAGAAGTTGAGAGGGTCCGATATTTATTGCAACTTCTTTGCATGGTCTCCTTTACTTCCATATCGCACATCAGATTCTCTTGAATTTGAGGATCCTGCAAATTGGGTGACTTTCCTCAAGTTGAAGTGCAGAGAGTACAACCCCTTGGAGAGCACCGCAGATCAGACCAGCTATGGACATTTTGATGTTTCACCACTGATATAGTGGAGCAGAGTGTCCCATTATGAGTCATCGACAGTTGCAATCAGCTACATTGGAGTGGCCATGAGACTCTTCGGTGGGCTATATTCCTAGTCTAGTTCATGGGTATGTTGCATAGGCTAGATACATTCTTAGAGCTCACAAGAGTACATTACAGACACCATGGGTTTATGAGGTTGTTTAATGTTTGATTTTAGCAACCTTCCTCTTTCTTGGGTTCGAGGTGTAGCTAAGTTCTTGAATTCAGCAAGAGTACTTGTTGGGTTGGTCCATAAGAGTTGACAATCACTTTGTGAGAGTTACAGGATGTACCAGGTCTACCAGTCTATGGTCGTCATTATGAAGAGTGTATCTCATCTGATGAGCAGCTCTTTTATGGATAGCCTTCAGCCGATGGGCATTGACGAAGGAGGATGGTTTTGCGATCTCTTTACTCACAGTTGTTTAGTCACTACCAATAGACTTACATGATAGCATATTTGTCAATGCGATCTTGGGTCACCATTCATGTTGATATTTGGATTCATAGTTTCTTAGCTGGGAGAGGGTTTCACAGTGCTCAGTATCTTTGAACGATCCATTTAATTTTGGAGTACAATTTAGTGATGGCTTGATAGAGGAGACTGTTGAGCCTTCCATTCCATTAGGGCATTCATCTCTAGTGGTGCCAGGTATGGATGAAGATTTTTTTTGGCAAGGTTTTTGGCTACCTAGATGTGTGTTTTCATGTTACCTGTCAGAGAGGGATCTATACGACCTAGTGTTTTTCTAGCAGTCGGTAGGATATCTCAGGGAGAGTTGGTTTTTTTAGCACCTACAGTATTTTCCAGGATCTACAGAGTCTTGAGGATTATTTTAGAAGCGAAGACCCTTGAATTACGGGATCTAACTTTACCATGGCAATACCTCTTCGATTGGATTCACATTCATGTTTATGGAGCTTTTTCCTGTTTAGAGTGTCCTTCATATTTCTTAGAGAGAAGTTTTCCTGCAGTTATGCAATTGTGTCAAGCTTCCTCCACTCTAGAGCGAGATATAGTGCATCTACTTTTCTTCACTCTACACTTGGTTATAGATATATTTCAGTTGGTTCACTAGCTAGAGATATCGGATTTGCCTACTTACTTGTTAGAGGTTGTAGTTACAGACAGTGTTGATCATCGGGATAGATATACACTTCTTCATGGTGGTCATACTTAGAAATTGCCAAGTATTTTATTAGCACGCATCTAGGCTAGCTGTGCTTTCATTTCAATCGCTCTATTATTTTAGAGGAATATCAGCCCAATAGAGTTGCTCAGCAGTTTGGCTTTTCATAGGCGACAGCTTATGAGGGAAGACCTTCCATACCAACTGTTACTTATGCTCATCAAACATATAACATACCCATTAAGACTTAATTTTATATAGCTTCAATTGTATGGGTACATTTGCTTAGACTGGGTACCAGCTTGAGGTTTTGGCTAGCTACACCCTACAGCCATACAAGAGTCAGTTACACTCACTTGACTTGGGTGTGTTAGTCATTTACATCCATGATGGAGCACAGGGCCATAAAGTATGAGCGTTAGGTGCGACTACTAGAAGTTCCTTGAGGTTTGAGGCCTCGACATAGCACTTCACGGCCTAGTGACACCAGAGGTGAGTGTAATATGCTACTTTCTCTTGTCCTTCCTTTCTTTTATGATGCATTTATTTTCTTTTTTTTATTGTTATATTTGAACATATATGCATGACATCTTCTTGTACAGGTATGAGCAGAGATTATCCAGTTAAGACAGAGGATATTGCCTCTCCATCTAGAGTGCGACCCAGAGAACCCTCTCTAGTTCACACTGAGGTACCTTCTTCAGCACATAAACATAGATGCCTCCATCATGTGAAGCCTCCTAAAGCTTCTACAGACTAGTCAGTGAGTGCAGCTTCGTGTCAGCTTTTGATACTAGATGAGGTATCTTCAAGATCTAGACTGTGAGTTAGTGTTGTGCCTACCATCTTTGAAGATATAGAGGAGAGAGTGCCGAGTACTTTTGTTATAGAGTCCACTATTTCAAAGACAATTCCACCACAAATGGATGCATACCTGTCTCCTGGACCTTTTGTTTCTTCTTACTAGTCTAGAGAGACACCTTTTACAAGAGAGTTAGACTTTAGCGCTACGCCGATCATATCTGTTGTTCCTGAGATGTCGGCTTCTCATGTGGATGTATCCCTACCTTCTATTCCTTCTATTATTGCTTACTGGTCTAGGGAGACATCTGTTGCTGTAGAGTTGGGCTTCATTACTGCACTTGCTATTTTAGTATACCCTTCTTTGATTTTTGACTTTATATCAGGCCACGACTACTACTGTTGGTGATTATTTTGGCCGCTCTGAGTCACCATTTATAGGTATTGTATTTATCCATTCATGTACTTATTTTAATTATGTTACTAATAATTTATTTTAATGATAATAATTTATTTATTTTATTTGTCCAGTGCCTACTAGAGTGGATTATCAATCTGAGATCGGTTGTCGACATTCTTCATATCTTAATATGAGAAATTGGGTGATGTAGGACAACAACCTGGCGTTCTTACAAGATTTGCTCTCATGACTAGATCTAGGGTCTCCTGAGTCACTATAGCATTTTACCTCTGATGCCAATATGCTTTTAGACTGCCTTGGACACTTTGGGTTAGAGGACATGGAGCTGAGATTCTGCGAGGGCCTATATAGGGAGGTAGAGTTTCTAGCCAGAAAATGATGTCCCTATTAGTTATACGGACTCAAGCTTCACTACTAGAACTTTGCGAGTGAGTTAGGATTCGACGGTAGGCTTCTGATTTGGCTCATGATGAGTTTGATAGGAGTGCACGAGCCTTGAGACAGCTTCAACAGAGAACTATTGATGCCATGACTAAGATGACTAGCCTTTTAGATAGGATTCAAGGCCTCTAGAGGCAGCTCACGAGCTTGATGTCTTGCAAGACTGACCTTCAGGAGGAGGAAAGAAGATGAGGTCAGGCGATAGAGAGAGAACAGTGTTGATACCATACTCGTCACCATGCCATGACAAATGCCAAGATTGCCTTAGCTCAAGCTACAGAGGAGTTTCAAATTACAAAGATAGAGTACCAGATGCTCACTACACTCATAACATGGCTTCATGGCATATAAGGTTGTCTCCTTTGATATACTTTTTTTGTATAAGCTATGCACTCATTTCTTCATAATAGTGAGGTTTTTTTCTTTTCTGGTACTCGTGCTTTATGTTGTGATATTTTGATGAGCTTTGTTAGTTTAGATAGCAGATTATCACTATTGAGCTTGTTATCAATTTGTGCCATTATAGTAACTTAGGGAGTGAAAGATAAATGTCATTAGCTCAATGCTCCTTAGATGTTGGACTTGATGATTGTGATGTTTATGCTGGATTTGGAGCTTGAGATTCCTCTTATCCTTACTTCCATTTTAGCAGACTCGGTAGAGGGAGTTACCCTGATTTGTCTCAATTGACTTGTCAGGTGAAAGCAAGAATGCTTTCTACCCTATGCTTAATGCTTTAGTGGGCTTAGTGAAATATTAAGTTTTGGTCATTTTGAGATAGGTATCACCTTCTATCCCAGCTTTATGCTTAACAAACTCAAAGAAGGATCAGCTTGATTTGTTGGCATTGACTTGCCAAGTATATGTGCATGCCTTCTGTCCCATACTATTGCTTTGATGGATTTGGTGAAAGATGTTTGCCAGTGACCTAGCCTTCAGGCTTTGTGTTAGGTTTATGGCAGTAAAGTTAGTAGTCTAGTACTCAGTAATTTAATGGACCAAATAATTAAGGATTCCCCTAGGCGCTAGGCCATACACGAACTTTAGGATGACTTCTTTGGTCATATGCTTTTTTGCATCATTTTGTTGAATAAGTTTGGTGTATTGCCTTGTAGATAGTATAATGATTATTTTGATATTGCCTTGATTTGAGAGTCATTTCCTTAAATTTCCTCTCAATTTATTGATTAGTTGGGGAGATCTCCTACATCTTCATTACTTCTAATCATCGGTTGTATTTGCTTTGGGATTAGACAGTCATCATTACTGGACTAAAGAGTAGGTGCCCTTTTACTGTGGCCTTTTCTTGCAGCTTATTGAGTGAGTAGAGCATCAGTGACTCAATTATATTTTGGTTGAGTCTAGCCTTTAGAACCTACTTGAGCTTTTGACTTAAATTATGGTGGATTAATAGTTTTATCATCAGACCAACGAACGAGGGCTCTTTCACTGCAATATTTTCTTATAGCTTATTAAGTGAAGAGAGCGCCAATGACTCGGCCATATTTGGGCTTATTGAGTATGACCTATAGAACCCGTTCGAGTCCTAGACTTGAGTATGTAAGGGTTGATGCTTTTCCAACTTAGTTGATTGAAGTTTCCAGAATAGTAGCTCTTCCTATTTGATTTTAAGAATTTTAAAAAATTTGGGAGAAAAGCCTCTGACACTTTGAGTTGTTTCTTATATATCATAATTAGAAATGATCCTTCTTTATTTATTTCAGTAAATACTTCTTCAACTAACGATCAGTAATTGGCAGCTATGGTGTTTTTATTTGGAGCCATAGGGATACAACATAGTGAATACTTCTTTATTTATTTCAGTAAATACTTCTTCAACTTGAGAGATGAAAACATCACCCAACAATAGACCAAATCACCTAAGGACTCCTAAGGCAGATGGATCTATATATGTACTAGAGATCTTTCTCCAACTTTACATGGAGAAGTAAAGTAGAGTTTATTTTATGCCGGGTACTTTAGCTCCCTATGAAAGCAAGCTTCCATAGTTAATTACATCTTAGAAAATGAGAATCTCCTAAGAATACTCTCAATTAAAATAGTCAATAAGTATCTCTAAAGATTTTAAAGCTAGACTATCAAAGGATTAGGCATTTATGAAAATCAAATGAAAGAGTTCAAATAGGAAAACTTATTTGTGGATTTCAAAGGAGAATAAGTAGGAAGCACCCATGGTATTAGGAAGCCTAGTGAGTGCTTCAGTCTATCCAGTAGTGAGGCTTTATATATTTAAGGGAGAGAATTTACTTTTGTTTATATTAGAATCTTAATAGAATTATAGGGCTTATAGTCTAATAACATAAGATCATAGAAATGCCTAAGAGGTGAGGATTTATGCTTATAGCTCAAAGAAAATAAGTAGCCTTAGAACCTAAATCTAAAATACTTTAGCACAAGCTAAAAGTACGACTTACATCTAATCGGGAAAGATAAGATATGATAATTCACCTCTATAAGAGAGAATGAACTCACCCCGACTCTTCTAGGCTTACAACTGCCTAGAATGGCTGTCAGCTAACACCTCATATGCTTTAAAATCATGTGGACCAATTTTATATAGATGCAAGATAGTTATGCTATTATTTAATTAGGAAGAAAGCTAGAACCCTGAACTCACTCCCTAAGATACTATATCATGATTTGTATAAAAATATGACTTAAACTAATGCCAAAATTTATTACTTTATAAACCATCTTTGACACATTCATTTTGGACCAAGGGCTTGGGATAATTATGCTTATATGAATGATGAAACTAAATCATGGGCTAAATTAATTAGAAGATATATTTTCCACTACAAGGGATCGCTCTCAAAGGTCAAGCATATCCCCTATCATGCAAGAGGGAGACCCTTCTTACTTAAGAGTAGCACAATATGATATGCATGGTGTGATAACATACAACATTCAGCTAAGAGGTTTCTAAATCTTTTATTTGGCTTTATGATTGACCTAAACTTTAAGATGATTTATGAGTTGCATTAAAATTTAGTTATGACTTTTTAATGAGGATATAAAATTTAATTTTATCTTAAAGAGCCTACCGCATCCAGACCACACATCAAATCATCACACTTTAACAAACTTATGAAAAATATGTCATTTTTATTGCATAGTCTAAACAGGACAATCAAACATAAGAACTTTGTAAAAGAATAAGAGGTTGGTGCGGCCCGGTATCACCGTACACACCAAAAAGGAAAATAAATTGGGTAGCCGAGCTATACCCTTATACAAACTAGATTATAATAAAATATTATAATTATAATAAATTCTATGGGGGTCTTTAATCTCTTGACTTTCTTTTCTTCTTTTGGATTGGTTTTCTCCAAGCTTCATAGGTCCTCCCAAGTCCTTACCTAAAGCAAGTACATGTCATTGTTAGACTAGGGAAATGAGGTTATCTAAGACCTCCTTATGGTTACTTAAAGCCTCGTGTTCACGGGATGTCCAGACTATACTTGCCAAATTAAATACATGTGAACATATACACAAGCTTAAGGATGAAAATCATGCAAAGATTATATAATATCAAATCTTTTTTATTATTATTCAAGCAAAAGTTAGTGACACGAAGAGCAAAGTTTTATCTCAAGTTCTAACACATGAATACACATAAATGAAATTAAGCAAGTATGTGTTATTGTTAAACAAGAGGAGTGAGGTTATCTAAGACCTCATTGGGCTACTTAAAGCCTTGTGTTCCTAGGATGTCCAGACTATATACTTACCAATTCAAATGTATGTAAATATGTACATGAAACATAAAGATAAAACAAAATCTTTACTATTTTGAAATTATAGCTTAAATGTAAACTTTATTGAATACTTATAAACAACATTAACTTAGATTTTCCATCATTATCTTATAGTTTTAAAAATAATTTAGATTTTATTAGTGATAATAGTCACTCCTTATAATAATATTTGTCCAACATGTGCAACTTAGATGTAATCATGTTCTTTAGATTCTCTTCTTTTTTTACTTCTTCTTTTTTTCCTTTCTGTTTTTTTTTTTTTTTTTTTTGAAAACATGAACATATGACATAAATGGCATGCACATTTATGATGTTTGAAAATAAGTAATTAAACATTACCACATAACATATTCGATTAGATTAAGTCGTAAGAACAATCAAGCCAAATAAATATTTTTAAGACTAACCAAAGCTCCTATGAGGCTTAATTTTGATATTTGAATTATTGAGACTTGAGGAGGAGAGATGATACTTAGCACTTACCCCACCCCATGTTGGTGATTTATCATATTTAAAGAGGGCAATTAAATGAATTTTATGGATTAATTGGGTTCAAGTTGTTAAACATATCAATTTAATTACCTTTCCCTAAACTTTTTTTAATCTAGTTAACTACTTGACCATGAGCCTTCAATGACATACTCTTGGGAAAATAAAATTTGCAATGCACCTAAAGGAATCTAATACAGTTAGCTCATCTTTAAGAGTTAACTATATTAAAAAAGGAAAAAATTTAAGTTAGGTACTCTTATGATTTTCCCACACCATGGGTTAACCATAACTTCCTTAACAACTTTATATTTTTAAACACATAAAGGGTAATTAATAGATTATGTTTGAATTATCTAAATCAATCATTGATTTTGTTTGATTTCTACTTTATCACTAATTTTCCTAATTAATTCATAATTATTACATATATTAATTAACCCTCCTAAGAGAATACATCTAGAAAGGAAATGAGGAAAGAGGCCCTAATTATTTCTCCTCACTATTCCCATTATTCACAATGATTAATTATCATTAATTATTTAATTTTTATTATTTATCAATTTTAATAATTATTAAATTAATTAATGAAGGTAATTAAGGTTGAAATTCCAATTTCTTTAAATTACATAGGAAATAATTCCAAAAAACTAGGGGAGGGAACACCTCATGGAATCATCCCACCAAATATGAAATTAATTGGCCAAGTAATTAAGCATTAATTAAGATAATTAGCATAAGCTTCAAACTTTAATTAAACACTGTTCACTAGACATAAATTTTTTTTTTCTTAAATTCTTACTTTGTCTAACCTTTCCAAAATGGATTTTTTGTATTCTCTTTTAAAAAAATTTCTACAATTAGTTAAGATTTTTTGAAGTTTTGACCATTTAATTACATTTTAGGGCCTAAACTTGTTAACCGTCGGTGCCATGTGGACACTAACATGGCAGTGCTTTCCATGTGGCACCACGATATTGGTTATTTAAATCATCCGACATGACAACTGACTTAGTGGAAGTGGATGCAATTTTGTCTTAACCATCGATCTCAGATCAAAAAGTCAAAATTAATCCTATGATTTCAAAGGGACTAAATCAAAATTTCTAGCGTGATTAATCTTGGTCATCTGTTCTAACCATGCGGAATGGACAACTGGTGATTCATCGTTGCATGAGCGCTGGAAGGCGGACACCATCCGCCTTCTGCAGCTCAATCCGAGCTTGCCAAAGCTCGTTCAATGGCAAAATTGACTCCAAAATGATTAGGGAATGAATCTAAGGGATCCTATGGTGAAAATCACATGAAAACACATTCACTTCAAAAAAGACCAACACCTATAGGGAAACTATGGTTGCCAAATTTTTACCTTGTTATAGGGATAGACCGGCAGTTCGTAGATAAAGGTAGCTTCATCTTCATAAGATGAAGCCCTGTTGAGAAGATCACGAGCTGCCTCCCAGCCGACTACTCTGTAGACCAAACACCATCGCAAAGCTCGTCGAACTTGGTCGTGAGACGTCTTTTAGTGATTAAATCGCTCAGAAAATGATTCATTTTGGTTCATCAGAGTGAGATAAGGTGTGGGAAGAGTTAATTTGAGTTTGATGGAGATTTTAGAAACTTGGATGGATGGAGCTCTCGAGTTCAATCGGGGGCTGGTTTCATTAGTGGTGGAGCGCATGAAGAGCTCATGAGAGGGTATGGGATTATGCAAAATGCTCTGGGAAGGTGTGTGTTGAGTTTGAATCTGGGGAGGAGTATACTTTTCTCCCAGCTAAAACCAAGGGTTGAGATTGGATCAACCTTTGACAATCATTCTGCCAGAGTAGGTGGCCGGAGGTGATAGGAGACTGTTGAGGTGGCTGATGGTGAGAAGTTGAGGGAGTGTAGTAGTCTCGCATGGAGTATACAACTTTCCTTAGGTGGACCAATGGGTTCTGATGGGTGAACTCACCCTCTCATGGCCAAAGACTAAGCCCAATAGCTTTTGGTTAGGTTGGGTCAGTGGTCCACTTGTCCAATAAGAGTCAAAGGTGGCTGCCATGGGGTAAGGAGGTGGAGAACCCATCCAAATGAAATTTTATCCCATTTGGGTGGCTTGGTTCAATGAGTTTGACCCAAACTTAGTTCACCATGGGTTGGGCCCACTTGGGCAGGCCCATGGTGACTCAAGGATGAGTCATGCAAAGTTTGGTTGGGTTTGTGCTTGGTTTACTTGGGTTTGGCTCAATTTTACCTATATGTGTCAAATGGGTTCAATTAATCTAAGTTGACCCATTTGACCAAATTGTCTAAAAATGATGATTTGGGTGAGTTAAATTGATCATTTGGAGTAAATGAGTGCAATTGGTTTGATTCAATTTGGGTTAGATTTGAATTTGGCTCATATGGTTCAATTTGGGTCAAATGGGTCATTTTGACCAATTTGACCAAATTGGCTAAATTGGCTTGAGCATGGGTGTGGTTTAGGTTCAATTGATCATTGGTGATTAATTTAAGAATTGACTTGAATTAATTTTGATTATAGAATGATTTAGTTTAATTTGACCCTTTTGTGGTCAAATTGGGCTAAGTGGGCTGATTGGGTTAGGTTGACCAATTTGGGTTCAATTGAAAGTTGGATTATGTTTAATATTAGATTAGTGATTGGTTGGAAGCATTGATTTTGATCAATTTAGTTTAGGATTTGATTTGGTTCAATTTGACCCTTTAGGCCAAATTGGGTCAACTTGGGTTAAAAGGTCTAATTAGCTTGGTTATGCTCAATTAATTATAGTGAAGTGTTCAATAATAATCTACAATCATCAATGAAGGGATTTGATGGCTTGATTTGATTCAATGGGAATTTAATTAGAGTTTGGCTTAATCACCTCTCTTAGTCACCCTAGGATAAGTGACTTGGTCAAACCAACTTGGCCAATTGGGATTATGGATGGTTGGGGTGTGTTCAATGATGAATTTGAAGTTAATTGGTAAGTTTGGTTGCAATTGTTTTGGGCTCAGTTAGGTTTTGGCTCATTTGAACCCTTTAAGTCAAATGGGCTAACTTGGGTTGGTCACTTTTCTTTGGTTCAATTGGCTTGATTGCAAGTATTGGCATGGCTTAAAATGATCTAATGAATAATTGGAGAAGTTGAGAAAATTAGGTTGGATTTAGTTTACTTGAACAAGTTAAATTGAATTATGGGATTTTTATGGGGTTAACTTGGGTTAAGACCCAAGTTAATTTAGCTTGGAGCTTGGATTATAAAACTAAATTCAATTAAGATCAATTTAATAAGTTTAAGGTTGGTTGTGTTTCATTTATATGAGCTAAATTTGGATGAGTGAATAGGTATGAATTTTTGATTTAAGCCATTGCATAGGCATAACCTATTTGTCCTGAGGTATATCCTAAGCTTTGGGTTATGTTCTTTAAGTCTCTAAGCTTAGTTTTAGTGCTTTCTTAATCACTAAAAGTGTATTAACACTAAGAAAATCCAAGTGTCTAGAAGATTCGTAAGTCTAAGATGAGAAAGGTTAATCCTCACTCCAAAAGTGAGATCAACAATGGCATTGGTCATTAATCATTTAAGCCAATAAGTTGGTAGCCTCCTCCCTCGTATACTTTCTCGATGGCATAAGGGCCTTCCCAATTGGCTTCAAGTTTACCACCAAATTTATGATGGGGAATGATTGGCCTTTTCAACACCAAAACTAATTCTCCTTTTATAAATGTCCTGGGATGTATTAAATTATCAAAAGCCTTAGACATCCTTGCTAGATAAATTTTGAAGTTTTGTTTGAGCTCAGTCTGACTTCATTAAGTGCATCGATCTCTTCCATCCATAGATGAGCATTCTCCTCTTGAATTGAGGTTGCACTATATAGCTACTTGGATTGATGGAAACTTGATCTCTAATGGTATTATCACTTCAACTCTGAATGTTAAAGCATAAGGGATAGCTTTGGTTGGTGTTTTATTGGTGATTCAATATGCCCATAATGCTTTTATCATCTTTGTATGCCACTCTCTTTTATTATTCATAAGAATTTTCTTAAGTAGCTTAACCAAAGTCTTGTTGAATGCTTTTACCAAACCATTGGCTCTTAGATTATAGATTGATGAATATCATCAATCAATTTTATGTTGATTAGTGAACTTATAAATCCTTACACCCTTGAAGGCTGATCCATTATCCAATAATTCAACATCACACACCGAATATATAGATAATATTTTTGGTAAAGAAGTCATTGACTCACTAAATAGTGACTTCTTTGAATGGAGCAGCTTTAGCCCATTTAGAGAAATAATTAGTTGTTGATATGATGAAGCGATGTCTAGTTGATGATGGAGGATCAATCGGGCGATTATATCCATTCCCCAACATTCAAATGGCCAAGATGCTACCATTGGATGTAGCGGATTTAGAGGTTGGCGAATGATGTTACCATGGACCTGACATTTATGGCACCTTTTGCCATGATTAATACAATCTTTCACCATCGATAGCCAATAATATTCCATTCTCTTGATTTTAATTTCCATCTTGGGACTTGACAGATGGGCACCGCAAAACCCTTCATGAATTTCAGTTATTACTTTGTTGTCTTCATCTAGTCCCAAACAGCATAACCACATCTAGTTGAAGGATCTATGGTATAGTGTGTCATTAACATATGCATAGTGTAGGATTATTTTCTTTATTTGTGAAGTAAATGATTTACCACTAGGTAACTTCTCTTTTTTAATCGATGAATGGTTTCCTCCAGTCATCAGATAACTTCACCATGAAGGCTTTTGTTGTATTTCTGAAAATTCCTCAAACTTGGAGTTCTCTTGAGTTGACTTCTCTCATTCTTGTAATGGAGTGTGAGGATGAACTGAGAGTTGCATCCTATTATCTTACGCTTGATAACCCATCTTCTTCTGGAAAGTATGGATTTGTAAGCTACAAAACTTGATGAGTGAAGATATTGATCATCACATAGTCATCATTTATACTCACCATCTTCTTAGCCAATTTGGCTAGGCAATCTGTCTTGCCATTCTCTAATCGAAAGACTCAAGCTAATGTTACATTTAAAATTTGTTTCATCAACCTGAGCACTCATTTGTGATAATAGGCCAACTCAAGCTTGTTGATCTTCTAAATACCCAAGACTGGATTAATGACCAATTGAGAATCTCCAAAAATTTGAAAATTCTTTATACTGATGGAAATAGCTTCTTTAAGGCCACTACTAATGCTTCATACTCGACTTCATTATTTATTTAGGGTTCAATCAATCTATATGAGTGTCTTATTATTCCTCATTTTAGTGTCATGAAAATGAGACTAATGCCAGCTCTTGCTCCTGGAATATTTGGAGGTTGAGTATGCTTGATAGATGATGCTCCATCAAAATACATCCCTAGTATTTGCAACTTCATTCTTTCATGGATGAGCAAGATTTGCTCATCTAGAAAATCATCATTAAGTGGAGAGTCTATGGGATAGGATGTCAAAGTCTGTCAGGATCTATCCATTCACTACTTTTTGAGGGACATATGTAATGTCAAATTGAAAGAGTAGAACTGCCCATATAACCAAACGACCTGTCAACGTTGGTCTCATCATCAAGAACTTTAGCGGATCAATCTTTGAGATGAGTGTTATCTTGTAAGACAACATATAATGGCAAAGCTTTTGGACGGTAAAGATCAATGCCAGACAGTGCTTCTCAATTGAAGAATATCTCACTTCTGCTCTTATTAATCTTCGATGATATAATAAAGAGCATTGATCTTACCTTCTTCATTATGTTGTACTAATAATACTCTGAGGGACTCTTCTAATGTAGCTGTATATAAAATAAGAAGCTTCTCTGGCATTTGTGCTACAAGGATTAGTGGATTTAATAAGAATTTCTTGATGTTATTAAAGGCATTTTGACACTCATTATCCCATTTGAATGGAGCATTTTTCTTCATCAATTTTACAAATGGCTCACATTTACCCAATAGATTTGACATAAAATGCCAAATAAATGTAAGTTGTCCTTGTAACAAGCTGAGATGTAAACTCTTCAATGGTGACATCTCAATGATCGCATTAATTTTTGCAGGATCAATCTTAATTCATCTATGGCATACAATGTAGCCAAGGAATTTTCTAGATGAGACTCCAAATGCACATTTAAAGGGATTCATCTTGAGATTGTATTTTTTTATATTCTCTCAAATATAATCCTTAGATTGTTAAGATGTTCTTTATGATCTATACTTTTAATGATGAGGTCATCAATAGCATTCTACTTTCTATGAATCAACTCATTAAAAATATGAGTTATAGCTCTTCGGTATGTAGCTCTAGCATTCTTTAATCAGAAGGGCATGACTGTATAGCAATATATACCAATTAGTGTCCTAAATGTTGTGTGTTTTTCATCTTCAAGAGCCATCTTGATTTAATTGTAGCCCGATGATCCATCTATGAACAAAAATATATCATAGTTGGAAGTATTATCCACTAATAATTCTGATATTAGAAGTGGAAAGTCATTCTTTGGGCATGCTTTATTTAGGTCTTGAAAGTCAATTCAAATATGGGTTTGATCATTTTTTATCCTCAGTAAAATAATATTGGCTATCCAATCATACTTCTCTTCTCAGAAGAAGCCTGCCTCTATGAGCTTTCTAGTTTCTACAATCACTTTAGTCTCAAATCTCATTCACCTATGACCTTGTTTAACTTATGTTGCATCTAGCTTAATGGCTAATTTGTGAACTGCCACATCATGGGATAAGCCTGGTATTTTAGAATATGTCCAAGCAAAGTAGTCTCTGAATTCGCAAAAGAGAGATTTCATTTCTTTAACTTTTTCATCAAGTAGAAGGGCACTAATGAAAGTTGAATGGGGATTGTTGTCTATTCCCAAGTTAATTTTTTTCAACTCATTCATGGTAGTTGTCTATCCACCATCTTTGAGTTTATCAGATGCAAGCTTGGCTTCTACCTCCCCATCATTTGTGAGATTGATTTCATAAAAGTCATCTTCTTTTTCAACCTCGATCTCTTCTTCTATTACTACACAATAGGTTCTTCTTAGATGATGTTTACGTTGGACATTTTCAAGACCTTTAGTAATGTAGTTATCACTCTTCCATGAGGCTTATAGACTTTTTAGACTCCATAGAGTATCAAAGAAATGGGCTCACCACTTGTCCATTCTAACATCAATCTAATTTGTGCATCATTTTATGAATCTTTAGAGGATAATATATTGGTAATCTTGTGGGAACCATATCATCAAATCCATCAAATTGCATGAGTTAATCAAAATCTTGATGATAACACTCCTCAGACTTGTAGAATGAGGTTTCAGGTCTATCACTCCTAGGAAAAGGAGGTACATAAAAGGTCCTTAACTCCTCAACAATGTGGACTTCGCACGTAGTAATTTTCTTGAAGTATTGAGAAGGGACTGGTGTGATGACAAGTGAATCTTTTGATGTTAGTAGGTTCGTTGACCTTAATGTAGAGGTATATTAAGCCTGACCTTCATAGATGGATTTGAACTCATATTCTAAATTAGAGTATTCCACTTTCTCCTTTCCATTCCTAGAAGATTCACAACTCTCCTTGGGTTGATAGAAATTTTATCTTCTTCCTTTGTATCACTACCCAAGTGAGGAATTGACCTCTTTAACTTGGATGGTATTTCAGATGTTTTAGGAAGATTTGACATCACCTTTTTTTTTCTTTCTTTTTTTTCATCTTCTTTCTATTCATTCAATTAGTTAGTACTCTTTGAGGATGATGGTGTTGACTAGTAAGGCTTAGGATCTTTTTGGAGGAAATATTTAGCATCTTCATAAATCTTCATCTCATGGACATCAAACGATTAAATATTGCAAGATATCTTGTGATCTTGTCCATCCTTCAAATACTTCATGCATTGATGCAAAGTAGACAGAATCATTCCATACTCGTGGAGCCAGGGAGGACCCAATAGTGCTCTGAATGAGGTGTTAGCATCTATAACATGGAAACATAGCAATGGTATAAAGCTCACTGAATCTAAGTGGAACCATAAAAGATCTGAGAGTCTTCTATCTCTTTTCATTGAAGCCATGGATCATTAGCTTATCTCGGCCGAGATGTTGAATGTCGAGATAGTTCTCTTAATGCTTGTAGATTCATGAGATTAATTGATGAGCCTAGGTCAATTAGAATTCGATTGATTATAACACCATCGCTCTCCACAGACACATATAATGGGTAATTATGTTCTCATGAGGTCTACTTCAGAAAAGGTGATCTTTCAGAGATCTTAAGATTACAAAACTTCTGTCATACACCATTCTACAAAATATGCTTCATATTTCTTTGAATCCTTAAGGGCCCGAATCAAGATCTCATGGATATCCTTTAACATCAAGAGGGCCTCATACACACTCAATTATGTAGAAATCTTCCTTTAATGTGATAGAATATTGTAATCAATTCCCTTACCCATGTTGGATTTCATACTAAGTTGTTCAGAAATGATGTTTTCATTGACTTCAATATTTTTAGCTTTATCTTTGTTTAGTGGGCCTTTCCTTAGTGGCAGCTACAATATTTTGTCACTTCTTAACTGTACTTGGGCCGCTCAGTCTGGCTCAGTCTCTTCTAAAGAAGTATCACCTTCATAATCAACATTTATCCCTAAATCTTATGAACCACTACCCAATTTTATACGCTCCATGTAAGATTTCATTGAAGATTCCAAATCATCCCAATCAAGAAAGCATAGGTCTTTTTATGAGCTATCATCTGCTTGTCTCACCATCAAACAGGCTTCTGAGATTACCCTTTTGAGAATTCTTTATCTTGATGGGATAAATTTTTTGAGTTTACCCAGACATGTTATATTTAACAAAATTGTCTAGCTCCCTCTATCACCTAATAAGAGCTTTGTAGAGAGGCATATGATGTCACAGATAAACTGGCATGTCTCTCTAGGCAATAGTTCTTCAATATCGTCTTCTCCTCTACTTACCATGATTTGGAGTCTCGACATAAAGTCAACAAACTTGATAGGTTGCCTTAACGGTTGCTGATATTCTTCCAGATTATTAATAATCTCTTGTGTTGTAGTTCTCTTCTTAATTTTATTCTATTTTGTTTGTTTCATAGATGTTCTTGGTTCACCTTGAATATATTATTTCTCACACCGTAATATGCTAGCCTTCCTAAAATATTCCAGAGAAGTTGTTGTGTTTGGTTTTGATGCATCTTTTAATTTAAGTACTGGTTCAAGCATTGACTTCCAATTGAAACCAGGAACATCTTCTAATTGCTTCAGCATCTTCACTATTTTCTTAGAGACCGCAGTCTCCCACAAGTCATTCTTTGAATGCATAAAAATCCTCAATTAAGTGGCTAACCACTCAGTGATATGGGAAATAAAATGGATTATCAATTTGATTTGATTCTCCTAGAATTTTGCATTATGGTAATTCCATTCTAGCTTTGAGCACCTCAAATAATTTATCCATGCCTTCTCTCTTAAAAGAGTATTCTTGGTTTATCTTTTCTTTGAGAGATGGTTGTATATGTTCCATATCTCCCATTGATTTCCTCGGGTGCTCTCCACCACTTGAGAAGTTTCAAGGTTTATTGTTTCCTCCAAGGACAAGTTTGGGGCTGAGGGCTTGACTATTTGACTCTTTTTTCAGTGTAATGGGTTATTTTTCTTTATCAACATTAAAAACTACATGTTTTCCCTTGTTTGGGCTATAAGAAGTAAAGTCTGATTCACCCCTTCTTGATTATGAAGGCTTACTCCTTTTTGTTTTTCCTGAATACATTTCAAACTTCAAAAAATTCAACTTCTCAAACTTGGTTACTCGATCAAGCAACTCTTGAAAAGTAGTGATGGAAGTGATGCATAGATATGGTGTCATCTTATCATCCATATTTTCCATTAACAACTGGATCATTCTTTCTCTAACTATTGTCCACACCTCATGCTCATATTGCACCAATGAGTTACGTATTTGGTCACGACTCATCCTTTCTTTGCTTCTCCAAAGTGAGATCAGCAATAGTTATTTTCTTAACTGCACCAGTGAACGCTTGAAGAACATAGTTTCTAACTTGACAAAAGTCTTGACCAAGTCATTTTGTAATTCAACATACCATTTAAAAGCAGTTAATGTTGGACTATTAACAAACTAGCAAAATAATAATGCATCGTTTCCTCCAGTATCACCACACGTCGCTTTGAATTGGGCTAAGTGTTATCTGGGATTACCATTACCATCAAAAGTATTAAATTTTGACATCAAATAGCCTTTAGGGTATGGCACCTAAGCATACTCTGTTGGGTATTGGTGACATTTATTTACTAGCTTTTCGGCTTGTTCAGCAATAATGATAGCTTTGATCTTCTCATTCAAAATAATCTCTAGTTGAGAGGTTGTTATGTGTTCCAATATGCTAGCCAAGTTTTGAGGGATTGGCTGGGATGCCAACTGATTAACTTCATTCCTCCCATCAAGAGCACTCTGTGCTCCTAAAGTTTGAGGTGTTGGCTCTATAGGTGGGTTTATAGGTATTGCATTACCGGAGATTAGCAATTGGAATGAGCGCTAGTGCTATCACTGCTGCTACATTTTTTTGCATCATTTGCATCATCAAATTCATTTGTGCCATTAATTCATTCAACTTTGTGTTAAGTACACGATCTCTTTATCTTTTGCCCTCATATGTCATTGTATATGCTTTATGTTTGCCTAGTGTGGTTGTATCAACAAATGCAAGATTCTCCTCCTTTTATGATTCTTCTCTTCGCTCATCATCTGAGGAAGGACTTAAATGCTCTTCTTCTTCCTATCTTTTGGGAGGAGCAGTGACTAAAATGGTATGTCAATACTGATTATAGAAATGAGTACCAGGCTTATCATCACCTTGACCTACCATATAGACCACTTCTATTCTCATGGTCTCATCATCATCGTCTTCACCTTCTTCTTGCAGCCTCACTTCTAAGCATCATCTCCATCAGATCTCAGGCTCAGGTTGTGGTATGAACATTTCTTTAATTGGAGGGCTTCAATCAAAGTCAACTACCTCTTTAGAAGACAAAGCTATAAGGTGATGGGATTCTTTAGAGGATTCTCCAGGGTGTCAACCATCTTTTAGCTCAATAATGTTGATCTTTTTTTGGGACCCATTCAGTCCTATCATTGGAAAATATGTGGTAATACAAGCCAGATGTCATCCCATTGTTCCTGTCCATTGGTTTCTTCTCAAGGCTTTAGCCTCCAAATTTATTTTCCTTACCTTCACCGCAGATTCGACATGAGGGTCATGCCCGATGATCACCGCTCGAGGTCTTGGTTGATTTCATGTTACCTCTAGTGATGACAAATTTCTTGATGGGACTTTCTCAACTTCTTTAATGATTGGCTTTTGAAACTTACTTTACATTAGGTCCCTTTCTTTGACAACCTTTAGGACTCTATGTACCCGTGCAAATAAAGTCTTAGGCTGCTTCTTCTTGGGGAATTGGAGCTTGTCGCTGCTGATTCCAAAAGAATTGTTTGATTTCGCCAGTAGGGCTATTCATTTTATCCCATTTCAGATTCTCAATATTATTATGGGTATGAACACTCATTTCTAGCTGTAGTGCTAATTTTGTAACTGATGGTTGGGACAATGGTTATAGAGCTCGCAACTCAGCATTCTTCTTCTTCATTGCCTAATATTTAGCTTACCTCCAGATGATGAAGCCTCAACATCATGCCTTCCAAAAGCAAATGGCTCGGTTGGTAAGGAAGTAGCATTTATAAGAACTAATGAAATCTTTTGGCCAATAATAGTCATCTTTATTACTAGGGTTGCAGGATATCCTAGTCTTTCAAACAGAGAGACCCTCTTCCTTGGAGCCTTAGTAATAGTGATTTCAATTAGCCTTCTTTGCAGAGTAGTGGTGCATGTCATGTAATCATTTCAGCTAGTTCAGGACTTTGAGCTTGACTTCAAGTAAGTGGGTTATGAACAATTGTGTCTTGATTAGTAGCAATAATAGTTGGGAAGTCCATACTACAAACCTGAATGGTAGCTCTAACATCCCGAGCATTGATAACAGCATTAGCCAGATGGATGTTAGCTTCGCAGCATTAGCCAGATCCATTCTGCACAAATGAAAAATGGGGATTAATAATCAATAATAGATACTTTAACCCACACTTAAAAAAATGCATAGGTATAATAGAACAAATATAATAAAATATAAAATCAAATTCTATATAAAGACTTAAATAACATTGAATTGTGCTTAGAAAATATTTAAGTTCATTAAAAGTTTTATTTTAGAATTAATTTTACTTCAAATTTGATTTTAGTTTTTAAACTTATAATGATCCACTACTACTATAGCTTAGATTCAACTAGTCAAAGATGGAAAGAGAAACTTGTGATAGTCTCCAATGGAGTCGCCAGAAATCTGTGGGCTTTAAAAATTTGCCACCAACCTCTCGATGAAGAGAGTATGATTTATGTCGATCAAATTTTCAAAAGGTGGATGAAATATTAAATAAAACACTACTCAGAGATTTTGCCCTCATTTTGTGTGAAGGCTTTAAATCTAGCTATAGGTTTCTTGTAGGCGCAAGAAACTATAGTTAATTACTTCTCCCAATGCTGAGAGAGAACTTTTGATTAAGGCTAATCGATAGGCCACTAATTGCTTAGCGTATGGTAGCAGCCAATGGAGTTTTGGAGTTTGATTTTATATAATTTATCATTATTTAACTTAAAGTGTTAGTTGGGGAATGGTGACGCATCCGATCAAAATCTCATGGTTTCGTCATCCCAGGCTGTTGTACTCCCTAGTCTACATAGTTAGAGGAAGTAGTCAACCCAACCTGACTGAAGGATCCTTATCAGCAGCCATGGGTTGTGTCGTCTATGGGAACCTTGTAAACTTGGAATAATGTTTGTCTAAAGAGACAACTTCAAGTATACCTTAGCTAACAGAAGGCTTTTTGCTCTATCAGGTACATCATATGGTTCACAACTCAAAGGATAGAGCCATTAGGGAGCATATGGGCTATAGACGTGACCATAATATAATGGTGTCATTTGGCGACAACCATCCGGTCAAAGGACTTTGGTCGTATCGCATCATATGGAGCCTACTAACCAAATCATGTGGACAAAAGACATGGGCCACATCCTTGCAGCATGAGGTTGATTGAGAGTGAGCATAATAGAACACTTAACTTGACATTGACTTTTTTGTGATCTAAAGTTTTCTTAATTTGTCACTATTGACCTCACTTTTGGAGTGAGCTTTCAACTACTTCATCTTAGACATAGGACTTCTCTTATATATTAAGAGTTCCTTAGTCTTAAGACACTTATGATGATTAGGTGAACACTTAACCTAACCCTAGTGGCTTAAAAGAGTTAGCCATATGAATGGGTTATGCCTTAGAGGTGTTAGGAAAACTTGCCTACCCTGTAGCTTAAACCAAATCCTCATTTTCTTCTTTCAAGTCAAACTTCAAATTCAAATCAACTTCAAATCAAATTCCAACTTAAATGATTTTTCTCAAATCATTCAAATCAAATCCCAACTTAAATGATTTTTCTCAAATCATTCAAATCAAACTTCAACTTAATTAATTTTTTCAAATTCAAACCAACTTAAAATTCAAATCAACCTCAAACCAATTCCAAATATATAAATCATGAATCAATTCCAAATGATTGAAATCCATGACCAATTCTAAATTTCCAAAATCTTTCCTAAGCCATCTTGATCTCATCTTATGGACTTAGCTCAAATCAAATCCAAATCAATTCAAACTCAAAAGATTTTCTCATAACCCATTTATATTCTCATTTATATTCACAAATATAAATGAAATATAAATTCAAATAACCAAAACCAATTCAAAACTCAAATCCAAAATCCAACCAAAATCCATCCATACCCTTTCAAGTCAAATTCTTGAACTTAACCAAATCAAACTCAAATCAATCCAAGCCTTTGATTTTTTTCTCTTGATTCAATCAATTCTTTAGTCATGAATCCAAATATAAACATAAACCTCAATCGTGAAACCAAAACTAAATTCAAAACTCAAACCCAAATCAAACCTATGTTCATCCTTTGAACTCGAAATTGTCAAATGAATCAAAACTCATTTGACTCCAAATCACTTGCAAATGGATTTATATTTCAATCATAAGTCCATATGTGAGTTCAACCAAACTTGAATCAAACCTTGATCAAGTCAATTGACCTATTTAGGCTCACTCGACCCAAAGTGACCTAAAGCACATTTTTGAGCCAAATTCTAATCCAACCCAAATTGCATTGAACTAAGCCCATCTAAGCCTCACATTGTGAGCAACAATAGTCATAAGATGATCAATCACTCAAATTAGGTCAAACCAAGGCAAACTAACCTTTGACCAAGTCAACACTTAACCCAAATGAAACTCAAACTATCCAAAATTCACCATAGGCCAAATTGATTGAAACCCTTGATCAAAACAAATTCATAATCAATGATTGGACTTGGCCAAGTCATCATTTGAGCCAAACCTAGCCCAGTTGGCCACTTGACTCAAGTTGACCCAAGTTGACCTAAAAAAAGTCAAAATATGTCAAATTTGATCTAAGCAAAATTGATTGGAACCAATGGGTCAAATTCATTCTAAATCACTTGTTGAACTTGACCAAAGCCTCAATTGGCCAACTAAACCCAACCTATCCCAATTGACCATGAATCCAACTTGACCTAAAAGGTCAAATTAACTTGAAATCAAACCAAACCAAAATTGATTGAATCAAAGCTTGCAAAACATTTCAAATGTTCAACCAAGCCTAAATCAACCCATGACCTAACCCAATTAGGTCAAATGGGTCAAATTGGTCAACTTGACCCATTTGACATAAATGAAATCAAATGAACCAAAACTAAATATAAACTAAATTGAACCAAACCAATGATACCAAATCACTCCAAATGGTCATATGAACTTGACCCAACCCTTGGTTTGACCCAATTTGACCAATTGGTCAATTTGAACCTAGTTGACCCATTTTGACATAAATGGGTCAACATGAGCCAAATTATATCAAATAAACTCTAAATTCATTGAAATTGTCACAGCCCATTTTTCAATCATTTCAAATATGCCCAAATCAAAATCAAAGCCAAATGACCATTTTACCCCTAGGTTAAGGGTAACCTATGGTCAAATTCACTTAGAATTTGATCATATTCCAACTCAAGACCACTTAGCATCCTCTTAGTAGTCCATTTGACACCAAGGGATGTGGTGCACATGACCCAATAGGTTTAGGGTCAGCCAAACCCAACCCAAAGATAAAATTGACCCCTCCACTTAGAATTCTCCACATGGAATCCCTCACATCTTCATTTAACACATGTGCAACTCCACACCACCACTCCCCTACCAAACCCAATCACATGGACTTGTAATAGCCTAAACAATCCATTCCATAAGATTAATTTGATCAAAATGGCAAGGAGACTCATGGCCATCCGATCCAAGTAGGGGGAGACATACTCCCTATTGACCTCATTTTTAGAATGAACTCTCAACCCTTCCATCTTATACATAGGATTTCTCTTAGCATGTAATAGTTCCTTAGTTTTAAGACACATTTAGTGATTAGGTGGACACTCAACCTAGCCCTGGAGACTTAGAACAGTTAGCCCTAAGAATAGGTCATGCCTTAGGGGTGTTAGGAAAATTTACCTACCCTATAGCTTGAACTAAATTCCTCACTTCCTTCCTTCAAGTCAAACTTAAATCAATTCTAGCTTAATTGATTTCCTCCAAAAATCAATCCCATATGATTGAAACCCATGATTGAAACTAATGATTGAGGTTCATGATTGAAATTCCAAGTTTAAAATATTTCCTAAGTCCTTTGATTCTCTCTCATAGACTTAGCCTAAATCAAATCTAAATCAATTCAAATTTAAGAAATTTCTCACAACCAATTTATATTCTCATTTATATGCACATATATAAATAAAATATAAATTCAAATCAATCAAACTAAATCCAAAATTCAAATCCAAATCAAAAAAACTTTCCTAAGTCACTTTGATTCCCTCTTAAGGACTTAGCTTAAATCAAGTTCAAATCACTTCAAATTCATGGAATTTTCTCATAACTCATTTATATTTTCATTTATATTTACATATATAAATGAAATATAAATTCAAACAACCAAAACCAACTCTAAAAATCAAACTCAAATTCAATCCAAATCCAACCTTCTTTCAAGTAAAATCTTGAACTTAGCTAACTCAAATTCAAATCAAGCCAAACTCTTGATTTTTCTTCATGATTCAATCAATCCTTCAATCATGAATCCAAATATAAACATAAACTTCAATCACCAAACCAAAACTAAATTCAAAAAATCAAACCCAAGTCAAGCTCATGTTCACCCTTTTGAACTTGAAATTGTCAAATGAATCAAAACCCATTTGACTTCAAACCACTTACAAATGGAATTATATTTCAATCATAAGTCCATATGTGACATCAATTAAACTCAAATCAAACTTTGACCAAGCCATTTGACCTACTTAGGCTCACTTGACCCAAAGTAACCTAAAGTACCCTTATGAGCAAAATTATAATCCTAACCAAATTGGATTTAACTAAGCCTAATTAAGCCTCACATTGTGAACAACAATCATCATAAGATGATCAATCACTCAAAGTGGGTCAAACCAAGTCAAACATAATGGTTGACCAAGTCAACACTTAGCCAAAATGAAACCTAAACTAGCCAAAATCTACCATAGGCCAAATTGGTTGAATCCATTGATCAAAACTCATTCATGACCAATGTTTGAACTTGACCAAGTCATCACTTGAGCCTAACCTAGCCTAATTGGCCACTTGACCCAATTTAACCTAAAAAGTCAAAATGTATCAAAACTTGATCTAAGCCAAATTGATTGAAACCAATGGGTCAAGTTCATTCCAAAATGATTATTGAACTTGACCAAAGCTCCAATTGGCCAACTAGACCTAACCTAGCCCAATTGACCTTGAACTCAACTTGACCTAAAAGGTCATATTGAGTCAAAATCAAATTAAACCAAAATTGATTGGAAACAAAGATACTAATCCATTTCATATGACCAATGAAACCTAAACCAACCCATGACCTAACCCAAATAGGTCAAATGGGTCGAATTGGTCAACTTGACCCATTTGACCTAAATGAATTCAATTGAACCAAAATCAAACATAAATCAAATTGAACCAAACCAAAACCACCAAAACATTTCAAATGGTCATATGAACTTGACCCAACCCTTGGTTTGACTCAATTTGACCAATTGGTCAACTTGACCCAAGTTGACCCATTTTGACCTAAATGGGTCAACATGAGCCAAATCATATCAAATCAACTCCAAATCCATTGAAACTTGGCCCAACCCTTTTTTCAATCATACCAAACATATTCAATTTGAAACCCAAGCCAAATGACCATTTTACCCCTACACCATAGGGTAAATTTTGGCCAGATTCACTTGAAATTTAGTCAAATCCTCTTCATGACCACTTGGCACCCTCTTAGTGGACCAAATGGGCAATAGTGAGTGTGATGCACCTAACCCAATGGGTTTGGGTCAGCCCAACCCAACCTAAGGCTAAAACTGACCTCCTCACTTGAAATTAAGCACATGGAATCCCTCCTCCACTCAATTTAGGCACATGGGAGCTCTACTCCACTCAACACTCAAAATTGACCCATGTGCAACTTCTAACAGCCTAACAAACCCATCCAGGTAAATTTAATCAAATAGCAAGGGAGGCTGCATGATACTCTATGGGGAGATATACTCCCCCTAATTCCATTTGAATTTATCAGTCCCCAATTCGATTGAGCTTAGGAAAGCCAGAGGAACCTTTTTCAAGTCTCCCTAAGCTTCCCAGGGTGATTTTGAATTTCCCATTTCTCGGTTTTCATAGACTAAAAATAGGGGAGCTCCATTTGAATTCCATCTCATCCAATACTCAAACCAATCTAATTTCTTCTTCAAGCACCCTTAGAGGATCAAATCGAACTCACTCCAAGCTTCATTCAAGTTCTCCAAGAAAGGGAGGAGTGTTCTTGATCAAGACCGAGCCCACTTGAAGGTGAACTTGGCCTATAGAAAGATCCATCCAATTTTAACACCTCAAAACTTCAACAAGGCTTCGTCTCTAATAAACGAAGCTACTTCAAGGGAATCAAGCGTCGGTGATAGCCTCCGTCGAGGTATGCCATTATACTTAGCATAATTTCAACTCCTCTTGGTCCTTTGTAAAGTGAAGTTTCATCCCATGAGAAACTAGTCATTGGATGTGATCTCCATTGCATATGATGTGGGTAAGTTTTGAGTTCAATCCAAGCTCAATCGTGCTTGGATCTTGCCATGGAAGGTGGACGGCTCCCCTTTCCCACAGGAGAACTCAGGGATGAATCATAGGTCGTCCATCCGCACATTTTGGATGGACAACCATGATTAAAACAGTAGGATCCATGGATTAATTCTTTAATTCAGCAGGTTTAATCTCAACCGTCCGATCCTTGACGGAGAAGGAAAGAAGTATGCCACCGCGCGACTACGATGTGATAACTTAAATAGCCTCTCCCATCACACCATGTGAAAAGCGTGCATCGCGTCAGCCTCCACGTGGTGTCGATGGGATTAGCTATATAATTAGGGAATTAATTACCTAATTAATCATGGAAACTTCAAATATTCATATCTAAGTGTAAAAAAAATCTAAAAAATATAAAATAAATTGCATATGAAAGATAATTGAATGTAAAATATTATAAAATTGATTTTGATGGATTTTGAATAGTGTTATTTCTGAATTTGGATTTTATTGGGAATGTTATTAGACTAATTACTCTCTGATTATTTGATTAATTAATCTCAAACTTCTTATGTGTATTTAGTGGGATGACTTCTGCCTCCAGTAATTTTTTTTAGATTTATTAATATTTTAATTAGGGTAATTGTTGAATTCATTTCTAATTACTCTCCTAATATAATTAAGCCTAATTAAGTGTGTAATCAATGGTTTAATCCCTTGATTGAGTTAATTAAGGTTTGTTTAAATGAAGAGGAGGTTTAGGAAATAATTTTGGGATATTTTCCTTAAGCTATTCCTTAAACCCCATCTTTCTTCCTTAATTCAAATTCAATTAAGGATTAATCCATTAATTACCTACCTAATTAATTTGATAAAATTCTAAAACTTTCCAGAACTTTATTAATTCATCATGGTGCTTAGGTTTTCAATAACCTAAGCATATTAAGAAAATTAAAATCCAACTCACATGTGTGAGAGGGGTTATGAAAGTACTTAAATTAAACCACTTAGCTTAATTAATCATTAATCATCAGTCAATTACATTAGGCCCCTTTCTTCTTAGGTGCATTACTAATTTAAATTTCTTATGTCATTTTATGTCATCCATTGGCTCATAATTATTCAGTTAAGTATGCTAAGGTGGTGTAGGTAAGAGGTAATTAACACACTTAATTCACTCCTTAACCTAAACAAAAATATAAAAATCATCTAATGATCCTAAGAACAAACCAAATTAACTCACATATAGGGAAATGGGTTAGGATCAGCAAACATTCTTTCAATTTCCTAAATCAAACCTAAAGCAAACTCAAAACAAAAATCACATTAAACAAACTTTGATTCACTTTGAACTTCCTTATCTCATGGGATTGTCTTTAGGAATTAACTAAGGTGAATGAATTTATATTGCTTTCATCACTTTATTTCTTTCCTAACATGATAAATGTGTATGTCATATGAAAATCATGCATTTATTCCTTTAAAAATCAAAATTAAAATGAAATAATTCCTTTCTATCAAATTACATGTTTTGGCTAAAGTAAAAAAAAATGAATGGCTATTATCACTATTAAATTCAAAATTATTTTTCAAAACTTATAAATCAAATATCAAAACTGAAAGGCATGCTACTTATACTTTATTTATAAGTTTGCATGTGAATGTAAAATTGTGTCTTATGTTTGCTTCCTTTCTTTCCTCTTAGCATGGATTTGGATAAGATTTGCAAAGTGTATAGTTCTTTTAAAAGAACATAACACTTGTTTAAAATCTACTCTTATCCTCTTCCAATGTTATAACTTAAGAATGATCTTTACATTTACACACCTAAATTACATAAATAAACCAAAAATTAAATAAACATGAACTTTATATCTTTCTTTTACCATTTATTTCTTTTTGTACATGCATATGTATTTAAGAAAAGTGGTATATTAATCTGGACAACCCTGGGTTGCTAGAGTCTCTTGGCAGTCTTGTACTTTATACCTCTGGTGCTAATAATGGCATCGTACTCACTTGTGCCTTTCATACATACACATATGCATGTGAATAAAGGATAAAAGAATAACCCTTTTCTACTTAAAGAAAATCATGCATCATAAAGCATTCCTATTTTCTTAAGTAACATTTCTTAGCATTCATCATAAAGTCTGCTAAACATTTCCATTTGTATGTATAGATATGCTTAGGATTCATTCATATGCACGTTATACATGTTGGGAAAGAAATGAAGTGATGTGTATTTTGTGATATTAGTTCACTTTACTTAATCTTAAAATTCTTTTCTTTTGAATAGGTTTCTTAGGAAAAATCTAAACTTAGGATAGCTAAAACACATAATAATACACTCACTAAAAATAATCAAACATGAATCTACTTTAGAAATTACTTAAGGTAGGGAAGGAAAGAGAAGTTCTCTTCTATTTTCTCTCTCTTTACAACTTAGTAATTAATTATAGGATTCACTTAAACCAAATCAAAAATACAAAATAAAATTAACCCCTAAACAACTAAACAACTTAAATTGAAACCATCCATAAAATTGAACATTTTCATACTTAAGAAATCTAAACCTTAAACCCATAGTTAAGCAAACCACCCAAACCTTTTAAGGCACACACATTAGGCTAAGTCAACATTTCTAGCATTAGGTTAGGGCGGTGCATGGCTTGATGTTTGCTTTTATTTTATGATGTATTATTTCTAGTCCGATGTGGGTGTATATGCATAGAATGAATGGTAGGATGATTTAGTCTAATCATTGTCTTCTGTAGAGGGCTTAAGGGGCGCTGTAATAAAAAAAATATAAATATTTTTACTGTGCAGGTGCTTAAACCCCTAAGCTTAATCTAATAGGCCAAGTGGACTTGGTTACCCATGTATGGGTGTTAAGTTCAATATACATACTTGGGAATTGTATGGTTTATTTAGCTAATCTCTGTTTTGTAGTTGTTAGTTAAATTTACTTTTCCTTTTCATGTATTTTTGATAATTAGGATTTTGGAATGATTATTATGGGGGATTAGGATAAACATTGGTCATAAGATCTCATCATATGTACTATGTGAAGCCTTTGGAGCAACTACATTCCAACCATCCAAAAGAAGGAACCAAAAGAAGAAAGAAGAAAGAAGAAAGAAGAAGAAAAGATGAAATGAAGACCCCATAACATGAATTCCTTGCTTAATTATAATTAATTCATTTGTAATTTGTATAAGGGTAGAGCTTGCTACCCAATTTTTTTTTTTGTGGTGGTGTCACCACAAATAGCCCTTTATTCTTTTGTGTTAGCTTTATAAAATATTTGATATTTTGTTTAGCTTGTGCACTAAAAATGGTATATTTTCCTAGTTCCTTCCTTGGTTTGATGTAAGGCCTGGATGACAAATAGGCTCTTAGGGAAAAATAAATTTTCTACCAAATTAAACAACTCAAAATTTAAAATAAACAACTCATAACCTTACCTAAAGCATAGGCTATAAATCAAGATAAAATAATTAACAACCCCCTAGTTGAATGTTTCCTTTTCTTTCTCACATCATGCATGAAAAGCATATTGGTTCACTCTTGATTGGAGGGCTTCCAACTTTACTAGAGAACTTGGACTGACCTGTGAGAGCCATGGTGGCAACACTCCTCCTTATCTCACTAATCTTAGCCCATAATCTTATTTCTCATGCATTAGACATATGAATCATATAGCCTGAGTCAAATGATTTTCCAAAATAAAAATAAAATATGTGAAAATCTTGCATTAGATTTAAGTCATTTGAAGCATATCCTTACATGATTTAGTCTCTTAGAGTGTGTTTAAGGACTTAGTCTCATTCTAAATAAATAATAACTTTACCATCTTACATAAACATAAGACTTGCCTACATGAATTTAAAATTAGGAGGAGTTAGTTGGCGGCCACCCCAAGGCAGTTGTAAGTCCAACAGTTGGGTGATTTATCCTGTCTAGTAGAAGTAAACTAAATACTCATTTTCATCTTAGATTTAAGTCGTGCTTTGGCCCTCGCCAAAGCTCCATAGATTTAGGTTTTGAGGTTATTATTTCTCTTTCAGGGTCGTGAACATAAATCATCACCTCTTAGGCATTTCCATAGCTTTGTACCATGGAATTGTAAGCCCTAGCATTCTAATGAAAATTCAACTCAAACACATTAATTCAATTTCAAAAATGTAAAGCCCAACCATAGGATAGTTTAGGATGCTTACTAGGCTTCCTAGTATCTTAAGCATCCCCTACTAGTTTCCATTTGGCTTCGATAAGAACTCCCTCCTCTTGATCAATTTCATTTGACTTTCTAAAAGTAATCCAATCGATTGATAGTCCTACCTTTTCAAAATCTTTAGAGACAATGATCATTTATTTTAATCAAGAGTATTCCTAAGGAATCTCATTTCTTAGGATGTAATTAACTATGGGGGCTTGCCCCTGTAGGGAACTTAACAAACTCAGTTTAAAATAAACTTTACTTTACTTTTTCATATAAAGTAAGAGAAGAATCTTTGGTACATATGCAGACTCATTGTCCTTAGGAGTCCTTATTCAAGTGATTAGGTCCATTGTAAGGTGGTAACATCTATCTTTTAAGATAGTGCACCTCTTCTCAATATCACACCCGATCACTCTAATAAGAACATCTGCAGATCTACATGGTGTCCAAATGTAAAGAGTATATTTCTCTCTTCATTTTATCCATATAGATTGAAGATGGAAGTATACATCTTAGAAAATGAAAATTTTTCACCACATTCCCCCTCATTCCATTCCAATTCAAAACACTTTCATTTGATTGAGCCTTAGGAACCCAAATAGAGCTTCCCAAGCTTCTCCAAGGTTTCTCAAGCTCATTCAAACTTCTCCTTCTCAGTTTCCTTAAGAAAAAAAAAGGGAGGTGGGAAGAAATTTTAACTCACTCATCACTCCACCAAAGGCCAATTCCACTTGCAAGCACCATCAGGGGACCTAATCGAGCTCACCCAAATCATTTCCAAGCATCCAAACCACATGAAGGAGGAGTTTGACCAAAGCAGCAAGCCATTAAAGGGGAACTTGGCTAATTGGAAGATCCACATCATCTCAAACCTTAAAACCTTCAATGGGGCTTCATCTCCATTAGACGAAACTACCTTAACGGTTGGAAGCGCCGATGATAGCCTCTGAGGTATGCCTCAAAACCGAGCTTAAGTTAGAAATTCTTTGGTCATTTGTGAAGGAAGGAAAGTGTAATCCTAATTAAATTCCACCGTTGGATGTGTCTCTTATTTCTCATAGATGGTGTGGGTTGAATCCTAGCCCAATTCAAGCTCAAGTGAGCTCGAATCAAGCCATGGAGAATTGATGGTCTCCTGCGTGGGCGGGGATGAATCCATCCCACTCATTTTAGATGGACGGTCCTGATTAAAACATGTTAGATCCAGTGATTTTATTCTTTGAAACTGCGGGTTTAATCCTGACCATATGATCTTTGATCGGATGGTCTAAGGAGAAAATGTGTAGCGCCGCCAACTGACGCGATATTTGATTTGATAACTTAAATAATCAATCCCTTCATGTCACGTGGAAAGCGCACACCGCGTCAGCAACCCACGTGGCATCGACAGGATTAGTTATATAATTATGGTATTTAATTATCCTTTAATCACTAAAACTTTAAAAATATATAATTAAATGTAGAAAAATCAGACAAATATAAATGAGGGCTCATTTTAAAGATAATTTAGAGGGAAATCTAATAAAATTATTTTTAATTAATTTTAAATAGTGGATTTTCTAATTAGGGTTTAATTGAAACCTTAATAATCTTAATTACTCTCTAATCATTTCATTAATTAATTCCAAACTTCTCAAACATATTTAGAGGGATGACTTCTACCTCCTCTAATTTTCTTGGAATTTATTAATGAGTTAATTAGAAAAATCAATTAATGAATCCCTAATCATCTTCTTAATGTAAATAAAGGGTAATTAAGCATATGAATAGTGATGTAATCACTTAATTAAGATAATTAAATATTATTTAAGTGAAAGGAGGTTTATGGAATGGGTTTGGGGTATTTCCCCCAAGTTATTACCTAAACCCCTTTCTTCCTTAATCTAAACATAATTAAGGATTAATTCACTAATGACCTACTTAATTAGCTTAATCAAATTTTTAAAATCAATCTGAACTTAATCAATCTTCTCTTGGGTAGATCCTTAAGTGTTCAAAAGCCTAAGGTTAATTTAAGGAAATCATATCCAACTCACATGTGTGGGAAGGTTATGAAAGTACTTAATTAAACCCTTTAGCTTAATTAATCAATAATTGTGAGTCAATTGTATTAGGCCCCTTTCTTTCTTAGGTGCATTACTGATTTAAATTCAATGTGGTTGCATATCATATGTTGGCTCACAATTGATTGAATAATTATGTTAAAGTGGTGTAGATAAGGGGTAATTAATGGATTTAATTTACACCTAAACTAAACATAAAATCAATCTAATGGTTCTAAAATTAAACTAAACTATTTCACACATGGGAGAAATGGGTTAGGACTAGAAAACTCTTCTCACATTTTCTAAATCAAATCAAATCCAAAATTAAAATAAAAATCTCTTTTAAATAATTTTGATTCACTTTAAATAACCTTATTTCATAGGATTATCTTTAGGAATTAATTAGGGTGAATGATATCACATGCTTACATTACTTTATTTCTTTCTAAGCATGCTAAATTTTGTGTGCCATATGAAAATCATGCATTCATATCTTTTGGAAATCAAAATAAATGAAATGTTTCCTTTATGTCAAATTGCATATTTTGACTAAAGTAAGAATGGTTATTATCACTACTAAATCAAAAATTATTTGTAAAACCTATAAATCAAAGATTATAAATGAAGGTATGCTACTTATAAGTATTTATAAGCTTGCATGTGGTTATAATATAGAAATGTGTTTTATGTAGTTTTCTTCTCTTTTCTTAACATGGGTTTGTATAGGATTTACAAAGTGTATAGTTCATTTGAAAAGAACATAACACTTACTTATGTCTTTTATTAAGTTCATTCCTATGCACTCCCATGTCATGAATTAAGAAGGATCTTCACATTACATATATATAAACCAAATCAAACAAATAAACATAAACCTTTTGCATTATTCTTCATCCATTTGTTCTTTTTTTGTACACATGTATTTAAGAAAAGTGGTATATTATTACGGACATCCCAGGGTTGCGAGGCTTTAAGTAGCCTTAAGTAGGTCTTGTACCTTACATCCCTGATGTAGGAAACAATAGCATACTCACTTATATCTTTTATACATGTAAATGTGCAGTTGATTAATGGATAAAAGAGTCCTTCTTTTCTACTTAAACAAAATTATGCATTCATGAAACATTCAAATTTTCTTAAGCAAAATCTCTTTGCATTCATCATTAAGATATGCTAAGATTTGCATTTGTATGTATAACTTTGCTTAGGATACATTCATATTCATATGCATGGTATGCATGTTGGAAAGAAATAAATGATTATGTATTATGTAATAGTAATTCACATTAATTAATCTTAAGATGTCTTTCTTATTGAATAGGTTTGTTCAGAGTCAATCTAAACTTAGGATTAATTAAAATACATAATAAAATATTCAGTAAAGAAAAATCACTAATGAACCTACTTTAGAAATTACTTAAGGTAGGGATGAAAGAGAAGTTATCTTCTCTTTTCCTCTCTTTACAACACTTAGTAATTAAATGTAGGTTCATTCAAACCAAATTAAATCATTAAAAAAATTAATAAATCAACTAAATCACTTAAATGAAACCACCCTCTAAGTTGAATCCTTTCACACTTAGAAAATCTTAACCTTAAAGCCTAGCTAAGACATACCACACAGCCTTTAGGCACACACATTAGGCTAAGTCACATTTCTAGCTCTATGTTAGGGGTGTGCATGGTTTGATGCCTAATTTTATTTTGTGATGTATATTTTAGTGGATGTTATGGTGTATGTGCATTGATGATAGATGATCTTAGTCTATTTCTTAAATTGTGCTTAGCATTGTAATAAAATATAAATACTTACTTTGCTGTTATATAAGCATAATCCAAAATAGGCCAGGTAGATTTGGTTACCCATGTGTGGGGTGCTAAGTCCAATTTATTCAGATACATGCTTGAGATGTCTGGTGTGTTTAGCTAACCTCTTTTGCATATTTTAGTTAGATTTACTTTCCCTTTTTCATGTAATTTTGCAATTAATATTTAGAATGAATGTTATGGGGGATTAGGATGAATATTGGTCATAAGAATATGTCTTATGCACCAAAGCCTTGGAGCAACCATATCCCAATCAACCAAAAAGAAGAAAGCAAAACATGAAGAAAGAAGAAAAGAAGAAAAAAGAATGAAGACCCATGTGAATTCTTTTTTATTGTAATTAATTCATTTATAATAAGGGTTATATAAGGGTAGAGCTCGGCTACCCACATTTCTTTTCGGGTTTGTGTGATGGAGCCTGACCATAAAGGCTTTGTGCTAGCTTTATAAATTGTTTGATGTTTGTTTAGCTTGTGCATTAAGATGTCATATTTTTCCTAGTTTCTTCCTTACTTTGATGAATAGCCTGGATGTGGTTAGACTCTTAGAAAAAAATAAATTTTCTATCTAATTTATCAATTCAAAATTCAAAATTAATAACTCATAACCTCACCTAAAACCTAGGTTATAAATCAAGATAAAATATTTAGCAATCTCTAAACTGGATGTTGCATGTTTCACATCATGTATAAAAAGCATCTTGTTTCACTCTTGCTTATGGAGGGCTTCCACCTTTGCCAAGGAACTTGGCTTGACCTTTGAGAGCTATGGTGGAAATGCATCTCCTTCTTGCTGATTTTGGCTCATATTCAATTTCTCATGCATTAGGCATATGAATCTCATAGCCTGTGTCAAATTAATTATACAAAAATAAAAATAAAATATAACAAAAAATTATTTTAGATTTAAGTAGTTATTCATGCTCTACATGATCTAGTCTCTTAGAGATTGTGTTTATGGACTTAGTCACTTTCTAAATAAACAACTGTTTAGCTATCTTGCAAATGCATATAACTTGCCTACATGTATTTAAAATCATAGGATGAGTTAGTTGGACATGTGGTTATAAGTTCAAAGATGGTTATCTCTCTTGTTGAGTAAATCATATGTATTTTCATTTAGATTTTCATGCTTTAGCCCATAAATCTCATGAGATTTATTCTAAGGTTATTGTTTCCTTGCTATAAGCATAAATCCTCATCTTAGGCATTTTCATGATGTATATCATGGAATTGTAAGTCTGATTTCTAAAAATTCAACTCAAATAAATAATTCTCTTCAAATTAAAAATATAAAACCCAACCAAAGGATAGTTTGGGATGCTGCTAGGTCTCTATTTGAGCATTCCTACTTATTTCCTTTGGTTTCAATAATAACTTCCTTGATCAATTTCACCATCTTCTAAAATAACAATTGATTGATAGTCTTATCTTTGAAATTTTTGACAATGATCATTTACCTTGTCAGTATTCTTGAGGAATCTCATTCCTTAAGATGTTGTTAACTATGGCTTGCCTCCTAGGAACTTAGTGAAGTCTAAAATAAATTCACTTTATTTTTCCATTTAAAGTAGGAGAAGAATCTCATACATGAACATTGTTTGGAGTCCTTATTGATTATGTCCAATGTAGATGATGACTTCTATTCTGAGAGTATATCATTCTCAATGTCATGCCCGATCACATTAATAAGAACATCTGTGAATCTAGATAGTGTCCAACACAAAAGCATTTTTAAATTTTTGTCTTCATTTTAAAATTCATTTTTAGATTGAAGATGAAAATAAAACACCACTGCGATCTATGATAAATGGTTGCGAAAGGAGGATATCTTGAGTTTTTCTTTAAGTCATGAAAGATAAATTTCATTTAAGCATTTATAATTAAATGACATATTAAATTTTACATTTGAGTTGATACTTGATATAAATTTGATTTGATCCAGTATGATTATTATAATAGTATCACCCAGTTAAAGTCTCCATTCAGCATAGCCAACATCGTGGTGTGAATGATTTGAATATTCATATTGCAATTTGATACTTTCATCTTAAAATAAAAAATTGAAATCGCAATCTTATCATCACTAGATAGACCTTGTCATTTTGCTTGCTTGTAGCAAGGATGGATCTATAAATGACTTGTGGTTGTATTTTTCATATTAACATAGAGAATTAATTATTTTAAATATGTAATTTCTTTATTAAGACCTTTGATGGTCATATGCAAACTTATAAATCAAATTTTTCCCTCTTAATTGAGACACCAATGAATTGAGTAGATGATTAGATTGATTAAGTGAGACTTACAATTTCACTATATAAATAAAGCAGCCCGTTTGAGTTCTCTTTTTTTAAAATGTTATTGAATTTTGTACAATTTATAAATTTTGCATGTTTTATGAGATAATTGAGGCTAGGCCCAAGACATTCCTCGTGAAATGTGTACTTCACTTGAGAGTACTTGCACATCTTTCAATGTATTAATTTTTTTAAGATGTGTGCATATAATTTATTTTGTTATTTGCATGAATCACGAGATGTTAGTTACATGTGTATGTGTGCCTCATAATATATGTCATTTGTATGTACACATATCTCGATCATTTCAAATTCTATACACACACATCGATATAATATATTCAAATATAGTGTCGTATTAATATGTGTGTCAAATTTTATCTGTTCGCACATATTTCTATACAACCTATTTGAATTTGAATATGATGTCTCAAAATATATGTTTCATGATTTGTGTTACTTTCAAATAATTTGCATACCTTTTAATGTAAAGATTATGATAAGATGTACATTGAAATTTGTATGTGATTGGTCTATTCAAGCATCTTTTAAAGTAAACTCCTCTTTTTGTTCTTTTATATTTGTCTTCTAATATAGTGGGATTATAGTGAATTCTTTGCTTCATATAAATAGATTTGAATTTGTCTTTTTTGGGACTCCATCTTGATTTTAGTTTAGTATTTGACTCTTCTTCTTCTCTTTTTTTTTATTTTTTTATTTTCTCTTGCAAATTTTACTTATTCTTTTTTTGTATTTGATTTATTTGCTCACATATTTAATTATTAATCATACTCAATTTTTACTTAATATTTTAATCATATGTAGTTCTTTTTTCTTGTAATTTATTGCTCTTGCATTAGACATTCTAAATACTTCATCATAATGCTATGGTCGAGTCTCTGTATGCCTAATCTTTATGCAAGAAACTCATAATTTCTATAATTAAAACAATGCATAAATATTACAATTTTTCTCAAAACATAGAATAATGTCTATCATAATTATTTTACCTTTTTTATGATGGTACTTGAAAGATGATGTGGCTATAAATTCAAATAAAAAAAAAACACTATATATATATATATATAAAAAATTTTTTTTCTCATTTTCTATTTTATTTTTTTGTTTCATTTTGTTTTGATTTTATAATAAAAAAAGAGAGAGAGAGAGAGAGATGGAAATTAAATTTATATGAATTTTTAAGAAAAAAAAATGATTTGTTTTGTTTTTTTTTTCTACAAGAGAGAGAGAGAGAGAGAGAGAGAGAGAGATAATCACAAAGAAGATAACAAAGAACAAGAAGGCAAAATTTTAAAATTAGATTAAAATCTTAATTAGCATTAAATAGTTTTCAAAATTTAAAATAAACCTATCATATTATAACATAAATAAAAAATGGTGACCAAGATGGGATTATCTTTACTTTGTTTTTCTTAGATATGCAGATACTTATAGTGAAGAGGTTCCTTTTCATCCTACTCATTTCAACATTTTGAAAAAGGTATTTTGTGTTTTTTTTTTTCAAAATAATGAGTAATATACATTTGTGACATGGTATTTTAGTATTTTAGGTATATATATTATGGATCTAACTTATTTTTTTTGTATCTTAAATTTATAGAATGAATGCAACATTTCATCAATTTAACGGCAAAATTTAAATAAGTACATCCATCAATATGTTTCAAATTTTTTTTTTAATTAGTTTGTGATTTCAAAATGATATCACTACCATTGCCGGTCCCAAGTCTGGATGCAAAATGTGGAGGGTTGCGTTAGGTAGTCGACAGCCAGCGTAAAATTTGTCGAAATAATCATGACATGAATCCTTTTAATCATTGTGTTAATGCTAGCGTCCCACAGGGCAGCTTGTATTTGACATCTGATGAAAAATGTGCTAGAAACGCAGCCCGTGCGGTGTTAAATAAGCAAGGGTTCCCACATTATGGGCCGGATCGGGCAAAGAAGTTAGTCCATGAAACTAGAATTAGGTTAGGATCTTGGAATATAGGTACTCTTACGGTAAATTAATGGAATTAATAGATATTATGGTTCATAGAAAGATAAATATTTTATGTGTTCAAGAAACTAAATGGGTTGGTGAGAAGGCCAAGGAGATTGATAGTTTAGGTTTTAAACTTTGGTATTGGTAAAAGTCGAACTAGAAATGGTGTAGGTGTGATTATAGATAAAAGTTTGAAGGATAATGTTATAAGTATTAATAGATGTGGAGATAGAATTATAGCTTTAAAGATTATTGTTGATACTAAGATTATCAATGTTATAAGTGTCTATGCTCCTCAAGTAGGTTTGGAGGTAAGCTCAAAAGAAAATTTTGGAATGAATTAGAGGGATTAATACAAAAGATACCTCTTGAAGAAAAAGTATTTATTGGGGGAGATTTAAATGGACATGTTGGTAGAGTGGTAGAAGATTTTAAAAGTATTCATGGTGGTTATGGATTTGGAGTGACTAATGAAGAAGGTAGACTATATTAGATTTTGCCTTAGCTTATGATTTTGTAGTTGCTAATACTTTATTTAAGAAAAGAGATGAACATATTATTACTTATAAAATGGATCTAGTAAAACACTGATTGATTATTTTGATAAGAAAAATAGATCGTTTAGATTGTAAAGATTGTAAGGTCATTCCAAGTGAAATTTTAAGTACCCAACGACTATTAGTTTTAGATTTTAAGATGAAAGGTTGTAAGAGAAAAAATAAACTAAATTATTATCAGGATTAGATGGGGACACTTAAAGAACACAAATAAAAATATTTTTAAGAGCAAGCTACAAGAAATTAGAATTTGGGATGTTCATAAGAAGCTAACGTTATGTGGGAAAAATATCAAGTGAAATTAAGCAAGTTGCTAAAGATGTGCTTGGAGAATCAAAAGGAAAAGCTTCTTTTAATAAGAATAGTTGGTGGTGGAGTCGAGTGTGCAAGAAAAGATAAGAAATAAGAAGCATTGTTATAAAACTTGGTTTAGATGTAAAACTTCGGAGGGGAAAGATATAAAAGTGGCTGTAGAGATTCTAAGAAAGCAATATATGATGCAAAAAAATTTAGCTTTTAGTGATTTATACAATAGATTAGATACCAAAGAAGGTGAAAGATGTATGTATAAGTTAGCCAAAAGAGATAGGAGAAGTAAAGACATAGTTCAAGTGAGGGTATTAAGGATGAAAATAATAAAGTGCTTTTCTTAGAAAAGATATATTGAAAATAGGTGGATGAGGTATTTTGATAAACTTTTCAATGAAGGATCTGAAATGCGATTGATTTTAGCAACCTTAATACCTAAACAAAATAGAGAATTTCATTTTATCGTATTAGTAAATCGAAGTTAGTGAAGCTTTAAAGAAAATGAAATGTGGAAAAAGCTGGGGCCAGGATAATATTCAATAGATGTATTGGGAAATGTTTGAGGTGGAAATGTTTAGGAGATCAAGGAATTTCTTGGCTTACAAATCTTTTAATATTATTTTAAAGACTAAAAGATGCGGATGAGTGGAGAAAGAGTATTGGTTCTATATTTAAGAATAAAGGTGATGCACAAGAATGTGCAAATTATAGAGGAATTAAGTTAAATGTGCCATACATTAAAATTATGGGAGAGAGTAATTGAGCATAGGTTACGATGTGATACGAAGTTTCTGTCGGTTTGGTTTCATGCCGGGTAGATCTACTATGGATGCTATACATTTGTTAAGAGGGTTGATAGAAGCATAGAAAGTAAGAAGGATCTACATATGATATTTATTGATTTAGAGAAAGCTTATGATAAAGTCTCAAGAGATGTTCTTTGGAGAGTTCTAGAAGAAAGAGTTAATATTGGTTATATTGAAGTCATTAAGGATATGTATACTAGAGCATTTACTTGTGTCCAAACACAAGGAGGATTGACAAAATATTTTCCTATTTGGTTGGATTACATCAAGGATCAACATTAAGCCCTTATCTTTTTACTTTAGTTATGGATGTTCTTACGAGGCATTTACAAGAAGATGTACCTTGGTGTATGCTTTTCGATGACATTCTTCTTGTTGATAAGACTAGAGAGGAGTCCAACGAAAACTTGAATTATGGAGGTCAACTTTAGAGTCTAAAGGTTTTCGTTTAAGTAGATCTAAAACTGAATATATGGAGTGTAATTTTAGTTGTAGAAGTTTTAGTGATAGTGTTGTGGCTTTAGGTGATCAAGTCATTAATAAGAGGCGATTGATATTTTTGCTCTATTGTCCAAAATGATGGTGAAATAGATGGAGATGTTAGTAGAATTCAAGTTGGATGGTTGAAGTGGAGGAATGCATCGGCCTATTATGTGATAGAAAAGTTCCACTTAAACTTAAGGGAAAATTTTATAAGATGGTGATAAGACACAATGACTTATGGTGCGAATGTTGGCCAATAAAAGAAAGCATAAGACTAAGTTAAGTGTTACAGATGAGGATGCTTAGGTGGATGAGTGGCTTTACTCTTAAAGATAGAATGCAAAATGAGTATGTTGGAAAAAGTTGGAGTAGCTCGGTGGTAGATAAGATTAGGGAGAATTAGATGGTTTGGCCACATAAAGCGTCCGTCCGATGACGATTAGGAGAGTAGATGCATTAGATTTGCCTTATGTTAAGAAAGGTAGAGGTAGACCTAAAAGACTTGGTTAAGATGTATAAATAATGATCTTAGTATACTTGAATTAGATGAGAATTTGACACATAATAGGACACAATGGAGACGAAGGATTCATGACCTAGTGGGATTAAGGCTTGTTGTTGTTGTTGTTGTTGTTGTTGTATTAAATTATCGTACTATTATACTATAAATTGCTTAGCTCACTTGAAATAGTATGCTTAACATATATTAATTTTAAAAATTATGATATCGTTTCTGTAAGGTTTTTAATTTTCCCTCATAATGCAAAATGAGTTTGTAAATAATATTAATGAATTTATAAACTATAAGGTTTTAATTAATGATTTTTTTTATATTTATATTTTGTTTAAAGTGAATAATTATGGGATTTTTGGGGGTGAGAGGTTGTTTGATGTACCCTCCATCTTCATCCCACTGGAATTTTTATTTCATGAGATTACTGTTTGATTATTAATTAATTAATCCTCTTATATATTTTTCAGCCGAAGGGCTTGAAACTTGAGAAAGGAGATAAGCGTTTTACTATTTTTATTGTATTTGTAGTTCAGCTTTGAGCTTTTCTTCAAGCAGAACTATTTGTAAAACAAAAAGAGTTTAATTACGACTGAAATATTCAGTTAATAGTTCTTTTTTTTATTCTTTTTGTTAGACATTAAGATGACTCGTTAAATTATGAAATGTATTTTTTCATTCCAATAAAATTTGAAAGTTTAACTACATCCAATAAAATAACTAATATGATTTTAATGTCATATTTTAATTTGATAGTTGTGAGTTTAGAAGATGCTTCAAAAAAAAAAAAAGATCTAATGGAGTTTGAGATTATGTTTGGATATGAACATCAATTTTTTTTGTTTAAGGGCTGTTTGAGATTAGGTTTAGTATATGAATTTGTTCATTATTAAATAGGACTCAATTTAGAATTTGTAATTGAAACTCATTGAATTTTTTTAGTGAAAGGTTATCAATTTTCATTAGTCCTTTAATATGATATTACGAACAAAATGATGAAATTACTTTAGGTTATCAATTTTTTAAACTCATTTGTATATGATTTGATTAATTGTTATTTTGTGTGCATATTATTGGATCTGAATATATCTATATGAAGTGAAGTTATCAATTTAGAATTATGTTTTTATCTATTTAACCATGACTTGGAAGAAAAATTGTTAACCTTCTAGAATTGTATGCTATGTAGGGGTATAAATGAGTGAATTGAGTTGAGTTTTGACTTAATTAAGTTAAGCTTATTTAATCATTGTTTAGCTCGAGCTTGACTGATTTAAAGAAAATTATTTCTAGCTCGACTCAAATGCACTCGTTTAAAATGTTTAGGAAGCTATCAAATCGATTCTGATGATACACGATATACAACTTGTCATTATATAAACAACTCAAAGCTATTAAAACTTTGGCATTTAGATCTTTAAGCAGATCATAAATTTTGTCATTTGTATTTTATAAGATAACCATTAATTATTTAGCTTAAACAAGTCTTGACATTTATTTAAATATTTGATTAATGAGTTTAAATGAGGTATATAGTGATACCGGATGTTACCTCTCGATGGCGAACCATTAATTTGGAGATGATGTCATCAGATCATCATTTGATGAATTAATTACACAATGGTTTACCAGATGGATGATAGCAAGATACTCTTTACTATATTGTAGATCATATGTTACCTTGATGTACATTGTTAATTGTTTTATATTTTTAAGTACTCTGGTCACATTTTTTATTTAATAAATTTATAGGATCAATAGTATCTATGTGATCATAACTACATATTATTTTAAAAATATTTTTAATTTTTTACATTTCTATATTTTTTAAAAATAGTCCAAATATTTAAATATCACAAGATAAAGAACAAGCATCAAAATTCTCCATATGCAAACTACTAAGCATTCAAATTCAATTCTATATTTCAGTGAATTTATCTCATATATTTATAAAGTGAACAAATAAAAAAATGCAAACATAAAAATAAAAAATAAGCATTCATCACATTTATTTTTATTTTTAATATGATCAATCTATATCAAATAAGATAATTCATGGTTATCAAAGAAAGAAATACTCCATATAAAAATTAATATAATTATTATCTTCATATAAAATATACATAATACACTATATATAAAATTTGGTAGAGAATCATAAATTGTCCTTAAGTTGAGTTTTACTTTATTTTACAAATAGAGCTTATATATAGGGTTCCTTTTGTGCATGTCATATATATATATATATATATATATATATATATATATATATATATTGAAATTTAAATCATAAATGCAACTAAATTCAGGTATATCAAAATTTCTTATGCAAGGCATCATCAATTCAGTCAACATGAAAGTAGTAAATTTATTGATTAACGATATTAAGTTTTAATTAGATAATAACAACATTGCGATCTGATCAATCATTGGTCAAAAAAATTTTTTAATAATTTCTAATGCCGTTTAACGGCGATACTATTTTAAGATTTTTTAAAAACATACTTAATTCACTAATTAAGATATTAATCATACTTATTTTAAAAATTTTATCAAAAAAGTTTTGCTTCTCGGTATAGAGAGAGAGAGAGAGAGAGAGAGAGAGAGAGAGAGAGAAATCTCGAAAGAAGAACACGAAAGAAGAAAAAAAAAAGTTTTGCTTCTCGGTACAAAGAAATAGAGAGAGAGAGAGACGATGGATGGCTGAATAGGGACGACCGTAAGTGACTGTAAGCCTTGTGGACGGCAAGTTAGGACATTGCCGACAATGAGATAAGGAAGAGGTTCTCGGAATAAATTCGTCGGCGGGTGATGTGAGTGAAGGAAAGTACGTGGGACGATGAGGTGAAGATGGTTGAATGAAGTTGCGGGTTGAAGAGGTGGTCGGCGATGGCAAGGAGGCTAGGGAACACGAGCTTGATTGCAAAAAGGAAAAGCCCGGGAGCCACTGTGAAAAGAGTGTTTTAATGGGAGTGCTTCCTTAGGTTTAGATTTTTTTTTTTTTTTCAAAATGATAGGAAAAGACGGAACGAGTTTTGTGCATACGAGACAGAGACTAGTACACTAAGTCTCAAAAAAATTCTCAAAAGAATTCATGATTTTTTTTGAAATATTTGAGTGAATTTAATTATAAACTTATATATATATATATATATATATATATATATATATATATATATATATATATATATATATATATATATATATATATATATATATATATATATATAACATATCAAAATTCATAAAAAAAAAAATTCTACTGTAAGGTATGACAATCGGATCAGATTTTACATAGTTTTAAATTTTTAAATATGACAACATTAACTATGTTCATTTCTAAATATTTTGAAAGTTTAACTTGGCCCAAAAGCCCATTTAAAATTGAAGTTATCAATATATGCATTACCTGTTTAATTTCATAGAGATTTTTCACGGCTTATTTGCATCAACCAACAATTTTACTAACCCTTCATATAATATTTACTAAACTACTCTACCTGCCAAAATTTCAAGTAGGTAGCATCCTAAAAGCCTATTCTAATATATATATATATATATATATATATATATATATATATATATATATATATATATATATATATATATATAGTATGAAATTCATCTAATTAATGCACATTTTTCAAAGTTTTAAATATTTTGATTCAAGATTAATGTGAAGTCCTGAGTATGCATTTTTAAGTCGAATGTCATGCAATTAGAAATAGTTATGAGCCAAATCAATAATAGAAGGCAGGCTTTCCCAAGAAGGTGGTCATTCTCACAAGTCAAATGCCCCTTATATGCAATGGGAGAAGTTTCCCACTTCAAGGATTGGAGCAATATGATTTCATAGTTTCAAGACCTGATTGTTTCTAATTGATTCTATGTTCTGCCTAAGACTTTAATTTATGTGAAGTTTCAAGTTTTCTTTATTTTATTTCAGTTGCTTACATTTAAATTAGGTGTCAAATTTAATTTTTTCTATGAGCCCAATCGTCTAGGCATTCAATCACAGGAAAGCACAACAAAGAAAGAAACTTAAAAAAACAGGTTGATTTTATTATGCCCTCAAAATAAATCAAGCCAATTTAATTTTTTTAAAAAAAATGCCATCTGATTAGCTCTTTCGTATAGAAGAAAATGCAAGCGGTCATTTAGCCCTTATCATTTCGGCCTACAACTAGTCTAGATCATGAGTCTTCTTTTGATAGTCTCCTTTTTTTGTGATATCCATTGGCTTCACAGGGACCCTATCTTCTAGTAGAGTTGACTCACATAATCTTAGATTTAGAATAGTCTCCTTTTTTAGTGACACCCATTGGGCTTCATAGGGGACCACTGCACCTATCTTCTAGTAAGGTCAGCTCCTACTAATCTTAGACCTCATAGATCTTAACATAATTCTAAGCTCAAATTTATATTTTGATTTCAAAATTAATTGTATGCCTTGCAAAACAAATGTCGACAAGCAAAGACATCGTGTTATTTTTCAAAACATACAGCATTAAATTTTACTTGCCAAAATACACTCATATGGCTATGTTTAACGACTTAAGCATACTTATAAGAAAATAGCATTTTTTATTTTTATTTAATTTACCAAGCAGGTTGACAGTAGTTATATTTATGAATTATCTAATGAGTTAATTATTGATGACTTGAGCAAGCTATCCTTTGAGTTTAAAGACTACTTTATCTAGAAATAAATTGAAATGATCTCCAAATGTAGTGGTCTCTAAACTTAAATTTGATGTCATTTCAATAAACTAAGTCCCTTGGCAGCTATGGTCAAACTCTAAAAGAAAAAGCAAAATTTTGCTAAATTAAAAGCTAGAAAATGATGGCTTTACGTGAGAAGAAAACATTCTTTTTGGTTAGATAACATCATAAAAAAAATGAAAATGAATGATAAAAAGAAAAGAAAAACAAAAACAAAAAGAAAGAGAAAAGAAAAAGATCAAATCCATGTGACCCACATCTTGGGACTAAGATAAAATCTTTACTTTGAAAATGGGTTCATATTACCCATACATCATTTCAAAAACAAAAAGGCTTTCATGCATAAGATTATCCTCCTTAAGGATAACTTATCTGAAAATTATCAAATCAAAACAATTCTAAAAAAATTTTGAAAACATATGATATGACATTTAGAATCCTTACAAAAATATTATGTTACATAGTAGTATTATTCAATCCCAAAAAGATCAGGATAATTTATTAAAAGGTCATTATCAAGATTTTTTATAATCTCACTTTCAATTAAGTGGAGAGTTATATTGAAAATATTTCCAAATAAAAAATGATGAATAAATGAAAAGAAGAAAAGAAAAGGAAAGAAACTTCAATGTGATGTGAAAATAGTCATATCACTGCATATAGAGTCTTGAAATATACCTTTAAAGTAATTTCAATGACCTTGTAGTAAAATTTAGAATGATCAAAAATACAAAAACAAGAAATTAATCAAAGCCATTTATGAAATATTATTTCATAAATCCTTTAAAAGAACAATAAATCAACTTAAGAAATTCAATTTCAAACTTATCAGGAGAATCTCAATTTCTCTAATAAGCTAATCCTTTCAACTCCCTTATTGATTAGGGACAAAAGAATAAAATACAAAAATGTCTCCATGAGAATCCAAGAGTTTGTCTATCTTGATTCTCATTCACTTTAGAAAGCCTCAAAGGAATCTTTTGATTTTTATTGAATCTAAGAGAAGGCCTTATAAGTTGTTTAGTCATGTCAATAAAATAAAATAAAATACATATTGAAACAAAAAAAAAAAAGAAATTTCATTTGAGAAGCATTGGTTGACTTTGGTTCTTCTAAGAACTACCGGTCCTGCAAGCTCAAAAGGTAAAATTCTCGTGTATCCTATGATGTCTTGCCTATAGTGAATTAGACATCTAGCATGGTTATATGTAACTTTGAGATAAACAAAAAAAAAAAGAGAAAAGAGAAGAAAGAAAAATGATGAACTTTATGCTCATATAGTAAAAGCAGGTCAAATATACCCAAATCCTCCTTCAAAAATATACATCAAATCTTTAAACCTTCTTCACTAAACTTCTTCATGTATAAGAAGTATTAGTGCAATCAAGAAATCAAAACAAACCTTCCATTGCCTTTCAACAAGTTAGACTAATCGAAAAAAGATCAAGTTCATTTGAGTTTTGCTTATTAGTCAAAGGGGTTGAGGATTAGGAATTAAATCACTTTGACCCCTTTCCTCACCCATATCATCTATAGGTTAGGAGCAAACCATTTATGGCACCTTTTCTATACATACCTTAAGTTGGGAAGTCTTTTTATGGCACCTTTCTCATATTTTTTTCCTATGAGTTTGGAGTAAGTCTTTGTGCACCATTCTCAGAAACTTAGAGTTAGCCTTTTATTGCATTACTCATATTATCCATAGGATAGGAGCAAGCCCATTTGTCGCACCTTTCCTATATATATCCTGAGTTGGGAGCTTTTGTCTCATGTTTTCTTTATGAGTTTAGAGTAAGTTTTTATGCACCATTCTCATAAATTCAGAGTAAACCTTTTAAGACATAACTCTTTCTTTCCTAAGTTGAGAGTAAGTCCATTTGTGGCACCCTTCTTATAACTTACCATAAGTATGGAGCAAGCATTTCATGGCACTATTCCTATTGTTTGCATAATAAGATTAAGGCACTGAGACCCCTTTCATGTCACATAGGCTAATTTGGATTGGAACAGGTCATTAGTACCTCTTTCCTATTAGCCAAACTTTTGAGGATTGCATAAAGTCAAGAAGACCCCTTACCTCTTCTTAGCTATTTAAGTTGGATTAAGCCATTGAAGGCCTCATCTTAATAGCTAATCACATAGGAGTAAGTCACATAATAGGCATCCTTTTAAAGAGACTATGGTTAGAATAAAGTCATTAAGATCCATATCTTTGAGTAAAAACAAAAATATGAGGTTTAAGATCAAGTCATTAAAACCCTTTCCTCCACCCAAGCTATTTAGGTTGGATTAAGCTATTAAAGACCCCTTCCTAATAGCTAGCTAGAAAGAAATAAGTCCCCTAGTAGGTATTATTTTTAAAAGGCAAGAATAGGAATAAGTCATGAAGACACATTTCTTGTCACATAGGCTACCAAGATTAGGAATAAGTCATCAAGACCCCTTTCCTATTAGCCAAAACTCTGAAGTCTAGGAATAAGTCATTAAGACCACTCTTCCTCATTAGGGTTATTCAAGTTTGATGAAGTCATGATGACCCCTTCTTATTAACCAATCATAAAGAAGTAAGTCTCTCAGTAGGCATCCTTACAAGGATAGGATAAAGTCATTAAGACCCCTCTCCCTTTCAAGCTATCAAGGTTGGAATTAAGCCATTGAAGGCCCTATTCTTGTGGACTACTCAAACATAAATTAAGTCCATGTGTCCCCTGTTTAGTAGTCAAAATATCGAGGATCAGGATTAAGCTATTCAATCCCCTTCTCCGTAGCTTAACTATTTCGGTTGGAATCAAGTCTCCAAAAACCCTTTCCTAATAGCTAATCAGATAAGAGTAAACCCCTAGGGGTATCTTTCCCTGGTTAATTTATCATGTAGTATGGATTAGGAGTAAGTGTCCACATTGGAATCCTTTCCAACTACTATTCTTAGATAAGAGTAAGTCCCTTGAAGGCATCTTCTTTGAGCACAATGATTACATTAGGATTAGACCATCATTTGGGTCCACTTCTAATGGCATCCCTATTCATCTTAGAACTTAGTGAATTTTAAGTTCCTAAGAGTGAACCATTACAAAACAAATAAAGGCATACATATGCCTATCTTTCACAATCAAATCTAATTGAAAAATAAATTAAAATTAAATCAAAATTCTGAATTTGAACCCTAAGCTCATGCTTGTAATGTTGATCAATTCGATCAACGTCAATATGTGCAATGTACTCTGACCGATCCACTACATATATTGGGGATCAATTTGTTGACCTCATTTTTGAATGAGGTTAATATCATTCTGAAATTAGTAATTAGGATGTCCTAACCTCAAATAGAAATCTCCTAATTCGCTTATGACACTATACTTAGTGACCTAGGGCATCATCTTTGGGTTTGAGCTAACCTAATTGGCTTTGGTGGAATCAACCCAATCTTCCAATTTGAATTAAACCAAATTAAAATCAAATTAAAAAAAAATGAAAGAATCCAAAACCAAATTAAATTCAAATCTAGTCAACTCACTTAACATAGTTTTGACTTAGGTGGGTCCCACCAAGTCAAAGGTTAACCACCAAGAACTTGACCAAATTAAATCATTTAAAATATTCTAAATGATCAAATAAACATGATTAATCATAAATCTAAAGAAATTCAAATTCATTTAGGCCTTAATTGGGTTAATTAGACTACTTAGTCTAAATGAACCTAAATGGGTCATATTAAGTTCAAACCCTCAAAATTATTTAAAAATAATAATCAAATATACTCACCATTAAGTCTAATTTGGTCATTTGACCTTAAGGAAATTGAAGCTTAACCTATTAAGCCCATTTTGGGTTAAATGTGTTCAAATTGAAATCTAATTGAAATTAAATAAAATTAATCATTCAAAATAATCTAACACAAGTGACCAAACATGATTGGAGTCCAAACCCAATCTGAGTCAAAATGGTCATTCGAACCCAATTGGAACCAAACTTAAAAACTAAATGAAATTCAAAATTAAATGAATTAACTAAATCAAAACTCAATTAATCATCAATTTAAGATGATTGAATCCAAATTTATAAGAATTAAATTAAAATCAAAACAATTTGAATCCAAATAGTGGGTTAGGATTCAAATTCCCAATTCAAGTCAAATTAGGTCTAAAATTGAAATAAAATCCATTTGAGCTTGATGTGGGCAGCCATATACTAGTCCAAGGATTTTTAATAAGTGATGCCTAAAGCCAAAACAAAAGAACAAATCAAACCAAAAGAAGAGGAATGGAAACCATTGACCAATGGAAGATATCTCCCCCTTTCCATCATGAGAATGACTTGGATGTGTCCAAGTAACCTTGGACTTTGACCACCTCTTAGAAGAGTAGATCTAAGGGTTGAATGCAAGAGGATAGGTCCTCAAGCGAAAAGGCAATTTGCTTTTCTCCAAGGGAAGAACCCAAAGAGAGAAGAAAAAAAGAAGGAAGAAGAAAGGAGAGGATGGCTTGGCAAAGCATGAAAAGCAAGCAAAATGCTTTCCTCCCTCCCACGTGATCATCCGAGCATGCTCATTAGGCCAAGGGGGATTGAATCCACCGGTGACCTTTTGATGGTGGTTGACTACCAGGCCTAAAAGCATTGCCATCCATGGAAAGAGGGGAGGGGAGCCTATTCCCTCCCCCCTTTTCATTCCAAAATGTTTACCAAGGCAAGAGATGAAGGAGAGGACCCTTTGCTCAGCCTCTCGTCGACGGCACGTCAGCGAACAAATGAAAATCTAGCTCTATTCATGGTGGAATCCAAGAGAGTGATTTTCTTATCAAATTGAAGCTTCCAATATGTTCAAGAGGTTGAGGCCTCCTCAAACAAATCGCCACCCCTAACCCCTCGCTGTCGAAGAGCTAGAAATCGACCAACATCACTGGAAAACCACCTCGGTGTTGGTCTAGGGATCAATCCACAAGGAGGCAAGCCAGTCAAATTTCACCCACACCTTTATCGAGTTGAGACAAAGCTAATGGATTTGATCCCATCACCAGTGATAATTGGAATCAAGGTACGCTCCCTCATCAAGCCTCTAAGCCATCAGTTTTGGTCCTTTCGAAAGAAAGTTGATCCCCGAGTGGATCAAACTGTATAGATAGGTCGTAAATTGATCACTGATCGATTTGCAATTGAAATTGCATGCAAATCACTAGTGATCACTGGAGATTAGGCGAAAAAGACAAATGACGCCCATCTCTCACCAGTGAAATGCAGGATTGAATTTCCACCATCTGATCCTTTTATTAGGAATAGACGGCCTTGAATTAGGTGGACGGATCGATTTAAACCCCTTAAGAAATAGTAGAATCGATCTAGATCATCTGATCTTTGATCATATGGTCGAAAATCATCTCATGTGGCACCACTTTTTTGGATGCCTGCTGATTCCGCGTGGCCCACTTGTGCCATGCGATGGTGGCCATGGCTATCATCGCCCATTAAAAAATGGCTAACTCCCTTCAAAATTAATTAAAAATCATAAAAAATTAAAAAATTCATTGAAAACTAAATATAGATAAAAAAAATGCAAACTTAAGCTCTCTGGATTCATCTTGATGAGGAATCTATTAAAATTAAAATCTCCAATTAATTTTAGATATTTTAGCCATAATTTGGGTTTCATTAAAATTAATTAACTCTTAATTAATTTAAAACCATTAATCCAATTGAATTAAAACTTTGGGGAAATAACATTGATGTTAAAATACACTTTAGAAAAAAATTTCATAAATTATTGTAATGTAATTCATGAGAAATGAAACTTCAAATCCTAAACCTTCATTTTAATTAAATAAATTAATATAAAATGAATTAATTAATGAGAATGAATCAAACAATCTTATATTAACTTAATGAACTTTAATGAACATTAAAACACTAAGATGAACCTCATTTAAACTTAATAAATCATAAATTGGCTTAATTAAGAACTTAAATGAATTAAATAATTTAAATAATTAATCAGAACTTAATTAAATCATAATAAACCAACAAAATATTCAAAATTATGAATAAACCCTCTTTGGAAACATTGTTGAGAGCGAAATCAATGAATAATAAAATCCCTAAATGAACTTCATTAAATTAGGCTTAATTTAGATTTTAATAAAATAATTTAAACCTTAATTACTCCCTAATGATGAATCTAATCAAATGAAACTTTGGAAACATGAAATTGGCATGGAACCCCACTTTCTATAAAAATTTCAAATCCCATTGATCTTTGGATTGGGAATTGTTGAATTTCCAAATTTTTAGATCAATATTAATCAAATAATGAATAATGAAAATTCATTAATCTATTAAATCATGAAATAACTTGAATTAATTTCAATCAAACATCAGAAATACTTAGGATAGTTCTCCAAACATCCTAAGTCAAAGCATTTAATCAATTACACACTTAAGGATTAATGAAATTAATAAATCATATTAAGAGTAGTTAAATCTTAAGTTAATAAATTCATAATTAAACAACCTGAATAAAATCAAATGAAATAAAATATTAACCTAAATACTCTAAGTTAACATGAATCAAACTAAATGAAACCAATATAACTAAATCCAAAATATTAATACAAATCAAATGAAACAAACCAAAGTCAAAACACCAAATCAAATTAAATCAAATAAAATAAATGAAATAAATTACTTAAATGAAATGAACCAATTCAAATAAAATTAAATAAAATAATTCAATCAAATCAAATTAAAATTAAATCTAAATTTCAAAGAAAAGAAATGAAACATCAATCCAAATTCAAATAAAATAAATGAAATCAAAAGGATTAAGTAAGATACTTAAGGATCTTAGTTAGACCTTTGGGATGAATTTTCATCTTAGGATGAAGATTTCATTTCATTATGAGTTGGGATGTAAAATAGGGTGAGTTCCATCCAAAAATAGAATCCATTCTACTCTTCCTTCTTGAAAATGTGAACATCACTTTAACCAAATAAAGTGTAAATAAGAAAGGAAAATACATCATTAAATCAATTGAATTGAAACCACCCAAAGGTAAAATTAAAATAAATTCAAACTCAAAATTGAAACTTAAACTAAAGAGGCTAGCAAATTCTTGCTACACAAGCCTACTCTCTTCACGCACTATATCATTAGGAAACGGACCTTAGACTTAGGTTAGGCCATTCTGTGATTCTTTTATGATTCCTTGTGATGTGTTGTGATATGACGTGCTTCACATGTCTTTGTGGTGTACTATTTTAGAATTTAGATTGCATGCTTAGGATTGTTTGCCGGTTAGACTGGATGGTAGGACGTTCTTTTTATATCTAATATTGTCTTCCGTAGGGGGCTATGCTAGAAAAGATTACTATCATAAATAAAATTAAAAAAAAATTGTTTCTTGCAGATATGCTTAAATCCTTAAGCATCGCCCATAGGACGGGTGGGCTTAGCAAGCATCTAATGCTAAGCCCTTATGTTTATGAAATATAAATATTGTGTGTTATTTCTATTTTACTAACATTTATTTTGCAGGGCTTAGAATTTTATTTTAAATTCAAAATGTAAATTTGAGCTTAGAATTAAGTTAAGATTTATGTGGTATAGGATTAGCAAGAGCTAACCCTACCATAAGATAGGTGCAATGGTCCCTTCTGAAGCCCAATGGATACCCTGAAAAAGGAGATTATCCTAGAAAGAAGACTCATAGATCTAAACTTGTAGTTCTAGGCTGGGTTGTATAAGGACAAAGCTCGGTTGCCCAATTGCCTTTTCTTTCGGGGTGTATAGCAGTACCTGGCCACATTGGCCTTTTTCTTAAATTAAATTGGCTTGATTTATTTTTTAGTGCGCAATAGAATCAACCTGCTTTTCTAAGTTTCTGTGTTGTGTTTTCCTATGGTTAAATGCCTGGATGATTAGGCTCATAGAAAAAATTAAATTTTATACTCAACTTAAATCTAAATAGCTAAAACAAAACTAAAGAAAACTTGAAACCTCACATAAACTAAAGCCTTAAGCAAAACATAAAATCAAATAGAAATAATCAAGTTTTGAAATCATTAAATCATACTGCTACAATCCTTAATTTGGGCAACTTCTCCCATTGCACATAAGGGGCATCTGACCTGTGAGGATGATTACTTTCTTGAGGACGTCTATCTTCTATTACTGATTTGGCCCATTACCATTTCTACTTGCATGGTATTAGGCATAAAAATGGATACCCAAGACCTAAAAGAAATCCTGAATCAAAATATTTATAAAAATCTAAAAAATGTGCATTAGATAGATGAATTTCATATCCCACATTATCTTTAGGATTATGGAGTGAGTCTAAGGTTATAGATTCTTTTCTTAAAAATGCAACATCTCAGCCATCTTGCATTAATGAGACTTAGCATCATGAATTTAAAATGTGCTTAGGTGGTGTTAGCTGGCAGCCCTCTCAAGCAGGTTGTATGTCTAGAAGAGTTAGCAATAGGTTAGTTCCCTTAAGTGAGAGGATTGGCTGATAATTCCCAAAAATGAAATTAGGTCGAGCATCTAACATCTATTAGAAGCACTTATAGACTAGGTTCTGAAGTATCTTTTTCAAAAATAAGCCTTCAACCCTGGGTGTTTCTATAGTCTTGTGCTGCTAGAATCTAAGTCATAGACTTCTAAGAAAATGTCAACTCAAAATCTAAATTAAAAATCTAAAATTTAAAGCCTAATTACTAAATAGTTGAAATGCCTATTGGGCATCCCAATATCAATAGGCATTTCTTACATCATCTTGTTTGGCCTCCGAAATAACTCTTTCTAATTTGAATCAATCCCAATTAAAATTTCAAAAATCAATCCTTTGAAAAACAACTTAGAAATTTTTAGAAATATAATTTATTTCTTTAATCGAGAGTATTTTTAGAAAAATACACTTCTTAAGATGTAATTAACTATAGAAGCTTACCTCTATAGAAAACCATGAACCCAATTTAAATTAAACCATGTTCTACCTTCCATGTAGTTCAGGGGAAGAATCTCTGATACATGAAAGACACATTAACCTTAGGAGTCTCTTATTAAATGATCGAATTCATTTTAGGAAAACATATTTATCTTTTGAGATAATATATTTATTTCTTAATGACACATTTGATTATTCAAATAAGAAATTCTAAACTCTATCTGGTGTCACAAATTTTCCCACAGTTTCATTTTATTTGGTTAAAGTGAAGTTGAAGTTTTCTAGAATGAAGAGTAGAATGAATCCCACTTTTGGGTGAAATTTATTCTATTCAACATCCTAACTCCTAATAGAATGAAATCCTCATCCTAAGATGAAGATCCATCCTAAAGGTCTAACAAAGATCTTTAAGTATTTTAGCTAATTCTTTTAATTTCATTTTGATGGTTTGAATTTTCTTTGGATTTTGGATTGATTATTTTCTTTGGAAATTTGACTTTTCATTTTGATTTCTTTTGATTTGATTTAACTTTCATTCATGATTTAGTTTTTCTTTTCATTTGGTTTGAATTATTTCATTTTATTTTATTTGAATTAGTTTATTGATTTGATTTCATTTGTAGGAATGATTTGAATTGAGTTATGCTGGTTTCATTTTATTTGATTCAAGTTAACTTAGAGTATTTAGATTAAGGTTTTATTTTATTTTATTTGATCCGGGTTGTTTAATTATGAATTTATTAACTTAAGGTTTAATTACTCTTAGTATGATTTATTAATTTCATTAGTCTTTAATTATGCAATTGATTAAATTCTTTGACTTAGGATGTTTGGAGAACTATCCTAAGTATTTATAATATTTGATTAAGATTATTTCAAGTTATTTCATGATTTAATGAATTTATGGATTATCCTTATTCATTATTTGATTAATATTGACCTAGACATTTGGAGAATCAACAATTCCCAATCCAAAAGGTCAATTGTATTTGAAATTTTGTGACAAGTGGGGCTACATGCCAATTTCATGTTTCCAAAGTTTCAACTTGATTAGATTTATAATTAGCGTGTAATTATGGTTTTAATAATTTTATTAAAACCTAAATTATGCCTAATTTAATGAAGATTATTTGGAGATTTTATTTTTCATTGATTCATCTCTGAAAGATGTTTCCAAAGATGGTTCATTCATAATTTTTAGACATTTGGTTGATTTATTATGATTTAATCAATTTCTTGCTAATTATTTGAATTATTTAATTCATTTAATTGCTTAATTAAGTCATTTATGATCTATTAAGTTCCAATGAGTTTCATTAGTGTTCTTATGTTCATTAATGTTCATTGAGTTTATTTAAGGTTATTTGATCCATTTTCATGAGTTAATTTATTTTATATTAATTTATTTAATTAAAATGGAGGTTTAGGATTTGAAATTTTATTTCTCGCGAATTACATTGCAATAATTTATTAAAAGTTTTCCTAAGATGTGTTTTAACATCAATTTTAGTTCCCCAAAGTTTCATTTCAATTGGATTAATGTTTGAGATTAATTAAGGTTTAATTAATTTAAAATAAACTTAAATTAAAACTAAAATATCCAAAATTTAATTGGGCAATTTAATTTTAATAGATTCCTCTCATCAAGATGAATCCATAGAGCCCAAGTTTTTATTTTTTAAATTAATATTTATTTTTCTATGAATTTTTAAATTTTATGTGATTTTTAATTAATTTCAAAGGGGGATTAGCCATTTTCTACCAGCGGGATGACGTGGCATCACTACCACGTGTCGCGGTGCCAATTTGGCCACACAAGGTGATCATTGACCGTCCGATCAAAGATTGGATGGTCCTGCTTCATTCTGTGATTCCTTAACGGGTTTAAATCAATCCATCCTACTAAATCAAGGTCATCCATCCCTAATAGAAAGATTAGACAATGGAGATTCAATCCCATAATTTGATGGCAATAGACAGACACCGTCTATATTTTTCACCTAATTGCAGACGATCTCCAGCAATTTTCATCACGATTGCAAATCAATCAATGATCGATTTATGATCTATCTATATGGCTTGATCCATTTGGAGATCAAATTCCATTCAAAAGGACCAAAACTGACAGCTTAAAGGCTGGGTGATGGTGAGTGCGTTGATTCTGGTGATCACTGGTGATGGGATCGACCCATTAACTTCATTTCGACTTGATGAAGGTGTGGGTGAGATTTGATAGCTTGCCTCCCAATGGATTGATCCCTAACAACATCAATTTGATTTTCTGATGGCGTTGGTCATTTTTTACTTTGCCAATGGTGAGGGGTCGGGGTGGCAATTCATTTAAGGCCGCCTCGACCTCTAGAATGTATTAGAACCTTCAATTTGGTGAGAAAACCATTCCCTTGGATTTCTCCATTAGAGAGGCTCGATTTTCATCCATTCGATGTGACATGTAGGAAGGGTCTCCTTCAACTTTGCCTTGGTGGACATTTAAATGAAAGGAGGAGAATAGCTCCCCTCCCTCTTTCCATGGATGGTCAAGGCCTCCTTTATGAACTAGTGGTAAATCACCAATGCAGTGTCAAGGTGGATTCAGTCCCCCTTGGCTTTGTGAATATGCTTTGTTGTGTATTCTGAGGAGAGGATGGCCTTGGGCTTGCTTCTCTTGCTTGGCCGAGCCCCTTTTTTTTCTTCTTCTTCTTTTCTTCTCCTTGGATTCTTCTCTTGGAGAAGTAAAGTCTTCTTTTTCTTTTAGATTTTGGTGGCCTTCAAATGATGGTAATCATCTCTTACAATTAAGAGATGGAATGAGATAAGAAGATGACAATTGGAATTTCCTTTCTTATTTTATGAATTTTCAAATCTTCTTTTTAATTTCATTCTTTTTTATTTTTCTTTATTATTTTATAGTTTATTACATCACCATCAAAGTTTTTGGACTAATAGGTGGCTGCCCATATCAAACTCAAATAGATTTTAGTTCAAGTCTAAACCTAATTTGACTTGGTTTGGAAGATTGAATCCAAACCCACTATTTGGATTCAAAGTGTTTGATTTTAATTTAATATATTTTTAGTTTGAATTCAATCATCTTTAATTGATGATTAATTAAGTTTTGATTTTATTAATTCATTTAATTTTGAATTTCATTTCATTTCAACTCATTTAAACCTAAACAAGTTATGTTTGATTTCAATTGGGTTCAATTGACCAATTTGACTCAATTGGATTGGGTTTAGACTCCAATCATGCTTGATCACTTATGTGAGAAGATTTGGAGTAGTTAGTTTCATTTTTTTAATTATATTTTAATTTGAACCCATTTAACCCAAAGTGGGCTTAATGGGTTAAGCATGATTTCCTTTAGGTCAAATGACCAATTTGACCAAGTTAGACCCAACTTTGGGATTGGCTTTAAGTTCTTATTTTGATCAAGCTTCTACCTTCAACCCCTAGAAATATCTTAAATCTTTAACTATGGAGGTCTTATTGCTAGGATAGGGTCATATACTAAGAGGAGTGGTGTCAACCTCACAAAAGTGAGGCCAACATTAACAAAATAAAGCTTGGAAAGCTAGTTTCTAACCTTGTTCGCCAAGATAATTATTTTTAGGTTGACTGTCAAGAATTGAATAGTCTCATCCTTGTGCTACTTAATAGAGAACCTATGGCTAAAATAAGTAAGACTCCATTATAACCCCTCTTGCCTTAAGTACAAGACAATGGTCATGATGCTTGTTAAGGCATTCACCTAAAGCTGGGTGAGCACCAAGCTGTTGAAATTTAGAATCTACCTAAACTCAATGCAAAGGGGAATGAAAAGGCCGCACTAAAAGTGGGCAAAGGGAGCACACAACTTGTCGTCCTTCATGGTATTCACTCGTTCATCACTTTGAGCAACTCACACCAAATAGTTAAAGTTATTATGACAATACCATAAGAAAATGAAGTTCTTCATATTTTGGGTTGAGGATGGATGACTTGTTCAATTCACTCGTCAAGAAGTTAATCGAAGCTTTGTTCAAATCTATCATTACCATACTCAAAAAAGAAGAGAACCTACACAATTGAAAGAGAACTTGCACAAAATAGTAACTACTTGCCTAAGTTTGAGAATAACTATAATTAAAGCTTACATAGTCATGAATGGAGATATTTATAAGAGGGGGTAATTTTTTTTGAAAATGTGGGTGTCATATCAAGTTTTAATGCAAAAAATCCTAAAAAATTATTATCAAAACCTATGGATAACTTAAGCCTCATACATTATGACTACAAAATTGTAAGCTTACTCTCAACTGCACAAAAAATTCAACAAATTTGGCATAAAGGTAAAATCATTTGAATATAGAATAAATATAATAGGTGATGAGTAAATAAAAAGTTTCTCTTTTATTCAAACAAGTATTTATTATAATAAAAATGGCTTACATACACTCACCCTTGATTTTTACATCATTCTTAAATTGCTAAACTACTATATATGCATGCCACTCAGTGGCAAGTGCTCTCTTGTTTAATAGGTAATTGAACATAAACCCAGATCATGATGAAGTGAGAAGACCCGCTCATATTCAAGCTTCCATGATTGTCATCCTTCTTTGTAGTTCAGCTATCAATTATCCCTATGAGCTTGCACCTTCTTCAAACAGAACTACTCTCTCCTATAAAAGATGAACTTGGCAAAAGTAGAAGGCAGAGGTTTTTCCATTGTAGCTATTGCCCTTGAAGGAAAGGAATCATTCATCTTCGACTCACCACTTTCATAACTAGTTGATGAAAGGAAGCTTGCCAACATCTAATTTAAATACATCAAATTTAAACTTATCACTATGATGGTAGAGAGACCAAGTGTTGATAAGTCCTTTTTCTAGCAAGGGATTGAGTCACCACCTAGAGGAGTCGAATGGGAATTAGTGGTGGTAGAAATTGTTTCCACCAAATAAATCACCCTGCAAGATGTGAAATAATATCACAAATTGCATGTAAGAGAATTTTTCTGAGGAAACTACTTGATCACTCAGAAAAAATACCTTTAAGGATGCTCTCTGTCATCTTTGATGAGATGGGTAAGAGTATATTTTTCATGAGGCAGATTAATATATATTCAACCAGATTTTTCCTAGTGTTTATCTACATCAAGGTTCTACTTCCTATGAACGCAATCCTTCATGGTTAATTACCTCTCTTACCATAGTAAAAGAACACTCTTGATCAAGGTTCGAAACAAATTTATCTCTCCATAGCATTGGTGTCAGGGTAAATGGCATAAATGACTATAATTTAACTTAAAGTATATATTGGGGGGGATGATGACATGCCCAATCAAGATCCCATGGTTCTATCATCCCGAGCTGACGTGGTCCCTAGTCTACTTAGCTAGTAGAAATAGTTTCTAATCGAAGAATCCTTGTCAGCAGCTATGGGAATATACGGGCTATTACCATGACTAAAATATAATGGTATCCGCATTTCAAGTGATGCCATTTGGTAAATAAATTATGCAGATATATGACACATGCCATGTTCTTACTAGCTTGAGATTATTTGAGTATGAGCATTAATATATTTAATTTGACATTATCTATTTGTGAGCAAAAGTTATCTTAGCTTATCATCATTAATGATGGATGGGTGGATGATTGTTTACTTTAAGTTATTTTGAATGATAAATTTCATTTAATTTGAACATATCCCCTCCAGATGACTTTTACAACCAACACGATCGTCATTGAGGAATAATTAGATTTTGTTGACCCGAACCTAATTATGAGATCTAACCATGAAATTAACCCACGACATCCCCAAACATTTAATTTAAATTTTAATATATGTGTCAGGGTACATGCAGATAATTTAGATCTATTTTTATTAAGCAAGTTGATGTTGAAAATATGGCACTTAGCTGTTTATTAAAATAGCACCTCGGAGCTCGGTGTTGACTTCATTAGTCCCACCTCATATGAGATTAATTTTTGATAATAAAAAAATATGTTTAAATGTTAATGATCAAGTTAAATTCAACAATGCAAGAAAATTCTTAAACTCCACATTCTTAAGTCAATTCAGAATGTTAAAGCTATTGAACATGAACTAGGTGAAAATTTTTCTAGGAATAACTATATTAAGGCAAATGAAAAGCTCACTAAAATAAAATAAATCATTCATTCATTTCAAAATAATTTATTTTTGAATTATTCATAAATTTTACATTTCATATTTACAATTATTCTTCAATTTATCTATTTTGGATAATGTGGACTTGATATGACCCTGAAAATTCCTCTACCAAGACTAATCTTGATGTAAAATAAAGCTAATCGTAAATTAAAACCGGTCAAGATCAAGCACTTAAAATATCATTGGAAACTTTGAGACATCGTTAAATTTCTAAAAGCTCAAATATGAAGTTTTAGTCAAATCGAGCCTCGACGAGTTCCAACAAGCCAAAGATCTTACAATTTTGACTTCATTTGAGCATTCAAATACACAAAATACATCATATGATCAAGGGAATCATCATGAGCCATCCGATGGAAGGAGTGATTCAGATTTTGCATATATTTATAGAGACGCCACTTCTCCAATCTATAAATAGCCCCTCATTCCTCATATGAGGGGGGCTCAAGCAAGAGAGAGGAGAGAGCTCTAAAGATCCTCAAGCACCGTGCCACTGAATGTCGCCAACCACGCCGCCACCGCTGATCCTGCCGTCAATCTGCCGGTCTTCATGATGACTTACCTAATTGTTTCCGATTTACCGGATTACTCGATACAACACCGCTACTTCTAACAATCTAATCACATTGTCACGCTATTGTTCCTTTCTCATACACTGTAATCCTATCGGAAGATCTTGTACTCAACAGGAAGCTTTTATACAGCCTCGTTTTTTCCCTCTTTTCGAGGTTTTCCACATAAAAATTCTGGAGTTTTATTGTTCACACTTTTTATACATGTGTGTGGATTTCACAATGAAGCTAAGAAAAACTTTTACTCTACCAATTGGTTTTCTAGCACGCAGCTTGGCCATCTGGGAAAAGAACCCTCAATCATAATTTCGTGAAAACCCGTCCATGGCCAATGGGGCGATTAACAACGGAGCCTCCCGCTCAACTCCGCCACTCTCAAAACCAATCTTGAACCAGGATGCAACCTCACTTCCTCTTGATAGCGTGATCATCGATGAAGGGCAAGAATCTCTTTAGAAGATCGTGGCCGAATGGAAGAGTCTCAAAATGAGATGATCCGATTTTATGAGGAACACACTACCGCGGCAAACACATCTCCCCCAAGATCGATCGTTAGCCGCGGGAGGTCAAAATGCTAATCTCTCTAACGATGAAGTTCCTCCGCCTGCACTATAATGTCGATCTCCTCGACACGCAGTTCTACTCATCCATCACGTGCAACCGACTACTAATCCACCAATTATTGCAGGTAGCGTGGCACGTTCTCGTCCTATTGACTCCACTCATTATGTTATACGTGCAGAATTATGACGCTTAATGCAAGATGAATTTTACCTTCAAGATAGAAATTATCTTCCCCCTCACCGTGGCTATGAAGAATCCTCACCTTTAGCTGAAGCTATTCTTCAACATCCTATTCCCGTGGGTTTCAAGCTTTCAAACATTGATTCCTATGATGGGGCGACTAACCCACATGAACACATCGATCATTACAGGACTATCATGCATATCCAACGAGCTCCTGACACACTGCTTTGTCAGGTCTTTCGTTACCCTCAAGGGACAAGCTCGCACTTGGTTCTACTCCCTTCCAAGGGAATCCATCCATACCTTTGATAAACTCGCCAAGATTTTTGTAGAACAGTTCATTGCAAACCGGAGGATCATTAAAGATTCCTCCCATCTCTCCGGCATTCATCAAAATGAGGGTGAATCACTTAAAGAATACTTCCAGATTCTCCTAAGCTCTCCAAATACTGGGTGTAGACCTCAATTACTAAGAGGAGTTTTCCTTGGGGCTCCCCGCCTTTCTACTGCCAATGCGAGATACGGTCCGCTCATATGCCGACTTAGTTCACCATGTGGAAGCACAAATTTTTGCTGATGAGGCTATTAATGCCCATCAAAATAATTTGAACAATCCATGAAAATGAGTGCTCAAAGAAACAGATCAACAATCCCATCGAAGAAGCAATAAGCATTGATCTCCTCCACCCCCATCAATGACGAACCACGACTGAATACACACCGCTGAACACATCTCATGTTAACGTCTTGTTGTCTATTCAAGATGAAGAGACCATCAAGTGGCCACATCCACTTAAACCAAATTCAGGAAATCAGGAGCAATATTATCACTTTCATCGAAGTCATGGACATACTACTGAGGCATACAAACAACTCAAAAAAGAAATTGAGAGGCTCATTCGAAGGATATCTATGTCAATTTGTGCAAAACCAACCAACTCAAGCAAACATAGCTCCAATCAGACAATCACAATCACGAAATAACATAATAGTCGCCAAATAGTTGGAGAAATTGAAACGATTACGAGTGGGCCACTACTATCTAATCAAATCTTCATCACCGCCTTTGAAGAGCCAGAGTTTAAAAAATCTTATATTAATCATCCCATCACTTTTAATAACTCAGACTTGGAAGGAGTCCAAGTTTCACATCAAGATCCTCTTGTCATCAGTGCGGGGATTAGTGACCCATGTTATATTGTTAAGAGAATTTTGATTGATAATGGGAGTTTCGTTGATATTTTATTTTACTCCACCTTTCTTAGCATGGGTCTGGTTAAGGAAAAACTTCAACCCGTAGGACCATTATATGGGTTTGATAATCGCCTGCATGTGGAGGGACAATCACCTTCCGTTATTCTCGTTTTTTCTCAACAAGTCACTCACTCGCCCAATTCATAGTGGTCAAGTCAAATTCAAGATACAACGCTATATTTGGAAGACCCTCCAATCAATCTTCTGCCATTTCTGCACCTCATCTTAAGATAAAATTTCAAACTCCCATTGGGGATGGAGTGGTATGTGGAAATCAACAAATAGCATAATCATGTTACCTCAAACAAGCACAACCATGCCCTTCGATGACCTTCAACATCGAGAATTTTAATCTTCAAGATAAAGAAGTACCTCAGAGGATTTTTCCTGTAAAAGACTTGCTCCCCACTTCGTTATCAGATGACAAATCGTCAAACTATGACCAACGATCCAGAGAAAAAAATATTCCTTAAAACTTGGAACATAGAGGGTCTCTGAAAACTGTTATATGTAATCATTGGTGTATAAATATTGTAATCTTTAATTTATTTCGTTTATCCTTTCCTCTCCACCTCTTGTGCTTTGTTAACTCCCTCTAAAAATGTATCTCATCCCTTTTCTTAAGTTATCTTATGACAATATTGTATCACTAACATTATCAAAGTAATGAGTTTATGGATTTTCCTTATAAGCTTATTTCTTCTTCATTTAATCCTTCCACTTGAGAAATATACAGCTCACATTGTATCTCAATCGGACATGATCAATCTAAAGGGGACTTGATCGGACCTCTTCCATACAGGTAAGAATTCAAGTAACACTTTGGGATACTCAGATAAAGGTCCTTGGTGGACATCCCGTGACCTCTTCCATGTTAACGCCATCGGGTAACACCCTAACAAACAACCTGATAGGTCAAAATCTCGGATTCAATTCTTCCATAGGTTAATGTCATCGGGTAACACTGACAAACAACCTCGATCGGTCAAAATCCTCAATGATCTTCAACCTCTTCCACACGTTAACATCATCGTAACACTCGACAAATAACCTCGATAGTCAAAATCTCGTGGATTCAATCGACTCTTCATATAGGTTAATGCATCTAACACTCTATAAACAACCGGATGGGTTAAAATCCTCAATGGATTCAATGTAACATATTCCATATAGGTTAACATCATCAAGTCATACTCTGACAAACAACCTCGGATAGGTCAAAGAAAAGCCGTTATCATGGCATCCGCCAGGCTACCACATCATCGCCATCCCCGCCGACTACACGCCCGCACGCCGACTACCGATGCTGCGCCGCACTATTGACTATCGCTGCCGCTTGCCGCATCACTCATGTCGACCGCCAACCACTATAGCCGACACTTCCGGCCACCACTGCCAATTATCGCTGACAATTTATGGTTACCACTATCGATGATGGTCATCCCGCTGATCACCGACGCCGCTTCCAATTGCCGACTACATCTCATTGCCGCTGATCTCTCCGTCGGCCGCAACCATCATCGGTCACTCGCCGACTACTGCCGCCGGCCATCGCTGCCGACTATCGCCGGCATCTCCGTCGGTACCACATCGTCTCGTTATTCACACCATATCGGTCACCGGCATAATGTCGCGCCACCATCGGAGCATCTTTATCAACCCATCTCGGTGATCACCTACAACCCGCCGTCCGACGGGTGGGCGACACCTCTTTCAAGAGAAAATCGGAGCTCATATGAATTACGGTCTTGATCACCTCCGAACCGGCCGCCCAACGAGGTCGCAACACCTTTTTAAGGAAAACGGAGCTTGCCGTATGAACTACCGTCTTGATCGCCTCAACCCGTTCCCGACGGTGTTAACACCTCTTTCGGAAAAGCGAGCATTGCCGTATGAACTACGGGTCTTGATCGCGATCCCCCCCGGGACGACTAGTTAACACCTCTTTCGAGGAAAACGAGTCTTGCAATGAACTACGGTCTTGATCGCCCAACGACCTTCTCTCAAGAAGAAAAGAAGGTGTTCTTCTCCGCCCTATGGTTTTATAGACCCCATAGGACAAAAGGTAAAAATCAAAGAGAAACCGCCCAATCAAAACCATAAAACCACTTAAACCGCCAAAATGGGCGAAACCAAAAGAAACTCTTTGGGCCCGCCGACCCAGCGCCTGGGTCGCCACGCACAGGCTATCGCCGCTCACCGCATGGCTAGTCTCAGCCATTCCACGCGACCGGACACTCCGCCTGCCACGACGACCCACTTTCGGCCTCATGCCGCGACACTGAAGCGACTCAACCTGGCTTCGCCAACCGAGACCAGGAGTACGCTGCCGGGGCCCGAGCATGCATAGAGCCGCCGGTGGCGCCAGAAGTAGATATCCAGATCTCAAAATTTCACACTGCACATATCTACACATATTTGTGGTCGCATCTACTTATAGTCATAATCTTGTTTCTATGAAGATCTGTTCTCAAAATATGGTTAATGGATCTGCAGATTTTGTCAAGAATTATTTTGATTTGACATATATTTTTGATGATTGAGATAATATCAACCAAAAAATAGAAGATATGATAAAAAAATTCTCTACTAAAAGCACGAATCTTGATGTCAAAAGCAAGTAATCAAATTGAACCGGGTCGAGATCAAGCACTTAAAATATCATTGGAAACTTTGAGACATCGTTAAATTCTAAAAGCTCTCAAATATAAAGTGTTTATAATCAAATCGAGCGCCTCGAGCGGTTCCAATAAAGATCTTATAATTTAGACTTCATTTGAGCATTCAAATACACAAAATACATCATATAATCAAGGGAATCATCATGAGCGTCCGATGGAGAGGAGAGTGGTTGATTTTGCAGATTTATTCAGACGCCACTAATCTATAAATTTCATTCCTCATAGGGGGGCCCAAGCAAGAGAGAGGAGAGAGCTCTAAAGATCCTCCAAGCATAATCGTCACCACTGACGTCAACCACACGCCGGCCTCGCCGTTAGTCGCTTGATCCTCGATGTCATTTGCCTTCATCATGATGACTTCACCGAATTGTTCCCGTGATTTCCACCGGTGATTGCTCCACACAGTTCACCATCATCTGCTACTACTAGCAACGTTATAACATGATCGTTATCACATAGCTGTTGTTCTTTTCTCATATACATGTAATCCCTGATCGGAAGATTCAAATGTGATACATAGTGGAAGCTTTTCTTGGGCTAGGCCTTGTAGTTTTTCTCTCGTTTCGAGGTTTTCCACGTAAAAATTTTGGAGTTTTATTGTTCACACTTTTTATACTTGTGTGTATGCTGGATTTTACAATGAAGTTAAGTAAAACTTTACTACCAATAACCGGTTTTCTAGCACGCATATTAATGCATAAACTTTATTCTATTTATTGTGCTTCCATGCAAGTTAAATTAAGTTCAAATTTTATTAAATTATTTTAAGGCTTAGTCATGTTCATTATCCATTTGTTCAATGCATAAATCTAAATTATCCAAAAATTATTCAATGTATTATTTTCTCTCTCCTATTATCCTATTTTTCTCTCTCCTATCCTATCTATCACCCTAAACCTTTTTTGGCCAAATTTTTTCTTGTTTATTTGCAAAACAAACAATGTAAGAGCAATTCAAATTAGTTCCATAATTATTTCATCTATTTCTAAATTAAAAAAAAAATCATTTATTTGAATCTTTAATTTGAATTATTTTGAATTCAAATTGAATATTCTCTTATTCACATGTGTTAATTTGAACCTTATTCTCTATGGAATATTTGTGGCTGACCATATGCTATTTTAATTAAACAAATTTTAATTAATCTAAATCTATTTGAACAAATTCAAATTCAATTCAATAAGCCATGGAATTATCTTATTTCCTTTTCTAAATGTTTATTTTTGGAAACCATCCATGGTAGCATACCCCTATTTCAATTGAAATTATTCACATGATGATTATCAATTTGAAATCTCCTAAAATCTGATTCATCATTATTTATTTTGATTTTAGTGTATTAAAATAAATATAATCTATTTTTGGTAACTAGCTTGGCCGAAATTCATTAATTCCCTCTGATTTAATTTAATATGCTTTAGAATCATATTTTTCTCTCTTTCATTCAATCAAGATTAATTGATAGAATATTTAATGATATTGTATTTAATCCTAATTGAATCCCATCATGGAAACCTCCTTCGGCCAACCTTATCTCATGCTTAGTTTAATTAATTAAATTTTAATTATTGCTCTTTTCACTTAGCAAATTAATGGTGTCATGATATGTTTGCTAATAATTTAAATTCATCATCTCTTATTTCTCTCTTGGCCGGCCCTCATGTTAATTAATTTTCTAATTGATTTGGAGATCTTGTTATGAGATGAATTAAATCAAATTAGACTTCTTTCCATTTCAATTCACCCTTCATATCTCCTACCGATCATTCTTCATGCTAATCTAATTAATTGATTGATTCAAATCGAATCACTTACCATTTGAATTTTCCATCTTCCTCACTTGGCTGAACTCTTTATCATGCTTTTGAAATTCAAATTGGTTGATTCAAATCAAACCAACTTTCCAAATTGAGTTTCCCTCCTATTTGCCTTGGCTGGTTATTCCCTCTTGCTAATTGATCTTTATTTTAATTGGTTTGTGTTTAATTAATTCCAAAAGAGTTTTCCTCCTATTCTCCTTTTCTTGGCCAACCCTCTTGACTCCTTCTCTTATATATAATATTATTAAGACTATGTCAATTCTTCTTAGACTTTTCTCCTCACTTGGCTGAACTCTTACAAAAAAAAATTTTGGAGATCTTTCTTAATAAATCAATTGCTAATCTCTTCATCATCCTTCCATCTTCATACCTACAAGTGATTGTCTTGAAGATTGCACAAAAGAAGTTGGAGGATTGATAGAAATCCATCTTGGTCGAGAGCTTATTCAAGGCTTTTTATTGACCTTGATCTCTTTCTTAGCTTAATATATCTTTGTATTAGGTCAATTTGCTTTGTGCTTAACACATCTCTTCATACCCTTTTTCAAGTTGGCTGAAAAAATTGATTGTGTTTGGATAAAGTTTTGTGTTTGCAAATTCTTCTCTTCTCTTTATCTTACATATCCTTAAGTGAGATTAATTTTGTGTTGATTATTTCATATAGAATTCTTGTGAGTAGCATGTTTTCTTTTCTTTTAAATAATCTCATCTTTTGCATAAGTGATAGTTCTTTTAAAAGAGACTTTATTTGAGTTTATGTGCTTCAATATTGCATATTCATTTGATCTTTCCAAAACTTAAGTCTTCTTATAACAATTGATTGGTTTAGTTTTCAAATCATTATTGTGTTGTACTTTATATCATTGACTAAATCACTTTGATTTCAAGTTCTTATATTCTCTTCAAACATTTTACAGATTCACTTGCATCATATACATCTTTCATATTTAATCATTGCACTTTGATTTCAAATACAAATTAAAGTGAGCTCTCTTTTTTTCTTGTAATTTCACTTGCCTTGAATAATATTATAGTTGGATTGTAAGAGCAAATACTTTTAAATTGAGAGTTAGATATTTTCATTTTCTTCTTTTTTTTATTTTAGTTGTTGTCTGCCAAGAAAAGACGTTTGGATTATACTCTGCTTAAAAAAAAGAGAGTAGTTACTCCTTAAAGGAGAGTATGGGATATTTGTTATTAGGGGTGCCAAAAAATGACTCGACATGACAACTCAACTTGAACTCGAGTCAAAATTTTGGGTTAGGGTCAACACAAAAAAATTTCAGGCCGTGTTTGTGTCTCAATAGTTTAAGGTATAAATTTTAAGTCGATTTGTGTTGATATGAAATAGTCAAAATGACTCAAAATAACCTGAATGTTCTCCGTGTAATACAAGGTCGGGACTCGTGGCTGGCCTGAAGGCCCATCTCGATGCGAAGCATGAAACCGTGGGATAGCTGAACACGGATTGTAGAGGCTAGGAAAGCCATTCGATTATATAGACGGCCCTAATTAATAATCATCACATAAAGCCGAATGAAAAGCCCTAATTTCTCATTGTTGGTACTCAGTTGCCCCATCTCGAGTCTCGGCTCTCCGTCTCAGCGTCTCTCGACTCCCGATCGCGAAGGCAAACGCTACGACCAGTCGACGTTGCCATCTCGACTCTTCATCACCCTTCTTCTTTCTCGCAAAAGCGTATCTTCAGTCTTTACATCTCCCACAGTCAATCTCCCACACACGCCTCACAAAGAAATCAAATAAAAAGTTAGAAACTCTCCTCTCAACCAAACATCCTGAATCCCGATCTGGCTGTTTCGGGCATCCTTCTTCTTTCTCGAGTAAGTGAAATCACACCACCGTCACATTTAAGCTCTGATTGTGAATATTTGAGATAAGGGGTGCTTCTTACTCGTTAGATATTTAGATTTGGTTGAATATTTGTAGTGAAGTTACTTCACCTCAAAGGGGGTTTCAAATTGACTTGTCTTGCTGCAAAACTAACTAATATCCATTTTCACTTGTGCTCATCATATCCTTTTTTTCAAGCAGTTAAATGAGTATTTTTATTTATTATTTATACTTTAAAATGTAAAAGTTCACTATTGATGTTGAATCTTAGTAGCTAGAATCAATGTTGATTTACTTTCAGAATCTTGAAGAGAACTTAGCAAGAGTTATGACTTGTGCTAAAGTTTACTGCGTTGATTAGTGTCATTTGAGTATCATTTATTTGATCTACTCTTTATTTTTATTAGCACGTGTATTATTTGTAAACGGCTGACTAGGTATAATACATGTATTATTTGTAAATTACTCATTGTCAATTTTCTAATTTAGATGGAGGATTCCAATACTATCAGTAATGCTCAAAAAAATGAAGATTTTTTTCATGGGGATATTGGTGGGAAATTCAAAAAATTGATGAAGTGACAAGCAATAGGTATGCTAGAAAAAAGAGAAGATTGTCTTCATTGGTATGGTGATATTTTGATTTATTACCTCTTGAAAATGATGAGAAACAAAGATGTAAATGTAAAAAGTATTGTGCAAACTACATATGCGATAGCAAATTTGGCACCGGCAATTTGAAATTACACTTGCAAACTTGTAAAAAAAGGAATACACATGATATAGGCCAACTTCTTTTGTAAAGTAATTCTTCTTCATCTATTTTCACGTGTAATGCTAAGTTCGACCAACAAGAGGACTGCTTACCGCTTATTATGCATGATTTACCTTTTCAATGCATTGAATGGTCTGATTTTAGAGTACTTTTATATTATTTGCATCAATACTTGCAACTTATGTCAAAAAATACTATTATAAATGTTGCAAAAAGATGTTCAACAAAGAGAAGGGGCAAATCCAAACAATGCTAAAGAATATCACTAGTTGAGTTTGCTTGACGTAAGATTTATGAACTTTCATCAATAGTGATGGATTTATTTGTTTAACAGCACATTTCATTGATAATGCATGGAGGTTGCAAAAAAATTTTAAAATTTTAGCTTTATGCCACCTCCACATGACGGCCTTACATTATTTGAAGTAATTCAAACTTTTTTATCTAATTGGGAGATTGAAAATAAAAATTTGCATTACTTTAAATAATGCTTCAGCTAATAATGTATATGTTGAATTCATGAGAAATCATTTAAATTTAAGTGGTGGCCTTCTTTGCAATGGGGATGTTGTGCACATATTATAATTTTGATTGTTCAGAAAGGATTAAAAGACATTGATAGCTCAATCTTAAAAGTTTGTGAAAGTATTAAATATGTGAAAGGTTCTTAAGCAAGAAAGCAAGAAAGCAAAAAATTTTGGAATGTGCCAAACAAAGTTATTTTGATAAAAAAAAGGGATTAATATAAGATGTTCCTATTAGGTAGAATTCAATTTTTATTATGCTTGATAGTGATATCTATTATATGCATGTTTTTTTGCATTTAGAGTTTGATGACTCAAATTACAAGAGTTGTCCATCAAATACTGAGTGAGAAAAAATTATGAGCATATGCAACTTCTTAGTACCATTTTATGAAATTACATGATATTTTTGGCACAAAATATCCCACAACAAATCTCTATTTTCCTAGTGTTTCAGATAGCAATATTGGAAAAAGGTCAGTGATAATGAGTACATCGGATGCAAGAAAAAATGCTTTCAAATTTTGAAATATCGATTTTTGTGTAATACCTGGTAGTATGTCCGATCCAATGTACAAATTTAATTTTGTTGAATGGTGTTATAAAAGACTCTATCGGGGTGATTATATCAGAGAAGTTACAAATGTCAGAGAAAAGTTATTCTCATTGTTTAGAAATTATTCAAAATTAAATATGCAAGGTTCATCATTACAAACATCAAAATTCACTAGAATATCGTAAATTGATAATTTAAGAGCATTAACTTCAACGATTATGAAATCATAATTTTTGCGGGTACTCTTACTTTGTTTTAGTCAGTTACTTCTTCTTTTTTTGCCTTATTTTGTTGACATTTTATAATATCTTTTTATTTTGTTAAGGATTTTGATTCTTTCGATGAAGAAGATAATATCGAAAATATGAGCTTAGATAATGATTTGATGAGAAAAATGGAGTATCAGATTATTAGATTAAACCACAATTTTGAAGTTACAATGGCTCATGATATTTTGTGTATACCAATTTCTATTATTGCATCTGAAAGTGCATTTAGTAATAGTGGGAGGATTCTTGATTAATATCGGAGTCCACTAAAACATGATATTGTGGAGGCATTGGTATGGACAAAGGATTGGTTATATAGGGATAAAGATTCGAAGCATATTTTTGTAATAAACTTTTTATTTAAATCATTTATATATCTCTAACTTCTATAATTGAAGTTTTTCTTTGTTGTAGATTTAATTGATTCTAAACTTGAAAAAATTACACGAAATGTTATAAAATACACTTTCAATCAAAGTGACAAGGATGATGGTGACATCTCAATTAACATAGCAAATTAGTCTCTTTGAGTATTTTATAATTTCATGCAAGACTTTAATGAAGGACTGTTATGACTTATGAATAGTATTACATGTTTTAGGTTGTGATAATCATTTGCTAAGTTATTTAATCTAGTATTCTCTATCCCAAATTTGATATTATAGTTTTTGTGCTTACATGCTTGTTTATGTTTAATAGTTATTATAGTTTTTTTTTTTTTTTTTTGTGATTGCAATATTAATGATTACATGTTATAAAAGATGATGGTGTATAGTTGGAGTCCAATAATGAGGAGGTCAGTTGTTTGTTTGTTATGTCTAAAAGTTTGTTTAGATTTATCATCATATTTTCTTGTTTATATTTTTATATTGGTAGCTATTTAATGGAGATACAACTTGAGAAGTATTGCTCAAAAAGGGAGTGGTTGAGTCGGAGAACGTATCATGTTAATTACTTGATCAATATTAATTTGTTCATGACTTTTATTTAGAGGTGTTCTTCTTATCCTTTTCTATTCATGACTTTTATTGGTTTGGTCTTTTTTTATTTTGTGGCTGGAATGGTTGTGATGAGTTTTCTTTTAGTTTGTCTATATTTGCAACCCTCTATAGGATGGGAGATTTGTGTCTTTCATTTTTTTGGGAGTTCGAGGCATTTACTGGTCCTTATCTCTTATACTTATCATGCTGATCATAGTTCTTTTTTCTTCTCTTTTCCTAAGCTAAACCTTCTCCTTATCTATCTTTTCTTTTTGGTCTCTCTGAGCCTGAGCTTGTTTTGGTCTCTTGGTTTCTGTGGCTACTGTTGTTGTTGTTTTGTTCTGGTGGGTTTGGTTGTTTTGTGATCTATTTTGGGCTATTGTTTCTTTATTTTTTTGGTCGACTGGGTGGTTGCTCTAAGGAGGCCTCTGGTTCTGGCCCTGGTCCTCTATGGTTGGTTAATGGGCTATTCTGGGCTGCTATTTCTTTGTTTTCCTGGTCAGTTGGGTGGTTGCTCTGTGGTGGCCTCTATTGGGTTTTGGCTATGTTTGTTCCTTCTTGGTTTAGGCTACTTGTCTGTTGTGCCTTGGCTTTTACTTTGATGTTTGGTTTAGCTTGGATTGGTTTTTTTGTTTGGTGTTGTTCCTGCTTGGTGGTGATTTGACTCAAGTTTGTTGTGCTGAATTTTTTTTTACTATTTTTGTCTTGGTGGCTTCAAGTTTTGGAGCTTGGGTGGGGTGCTTAGGTTGCCTTAGTTTGACCTATTGGCTGGTTTACTCCTGTGATCTTTCCTTTGTGGTTTATTTTGGATGCCTTGGTTGATTTCTTTTATTGGTGGTTGACTGGCTATGATGGCTTTGATGCTTATCATTTCTCTATGTTATTTGGTTGAGATTTATGTGATCAACCCCTCTTTTGGAAGTCACATATTTGTTGTTCCTGAGTTTGCTCTTGTTGGCCATGAGTACTTTCTTATATATATATATATATATATATATATATATATATATATATATATATATATATATATATTTCTTATTCTTTTTCAATGTATTTTGCAGGATTTTCTTATAGGTTGGGAGTCTTGCAGTTCACTTTAAGCTTGTTGGCTTTTTCTCTTCAAATTGTTCCTGTCCTACTGCTGCTTGGAGCTTTAGTTTTCTTTTTTATTTATTCTTTGTTCTCTTTTGTACTTAGATGGGGATTTATTTTTTAGGATTCTTTTGTAATTCTTTGAGCATTAGTTTTAAGATTTATCCATTTTAAGGATCTTATTATTTCTTTTTTATTGAATTAAATTTCTATCTTTTGTTTAAAAAAAGTTAAAATAATGAATATATTCAATATTATTGAAGTAGAATTGTAGAATTAGTGTATGGGAGAGTTGTGGATGTAAATTTATTTAATTAAATGTTGTTATTATTTTATTATAATTGTGTGTAATGTCAAGAGGGATTATGATGTATTACTTGTGTTAATTTTATTTTTCGCTCATAATAAGCAAGTTATATGATATTATAAAATCTTATTGGAATTAGTACATGAAAAATTATAGCTTTTGTTATAAATTCTCCAAGAAATGTTTGGGTCATAATGTTTAATGTTGATTTTCTTTCTCTATTTGGCTAAATAGGTTATTTTTTTGGTTAAATGGGACAAGTTGATTTTCAAATTTTTTTTCACTATATAGGTTATATGGGTCGGGTTCGGGTTATCTGGGCTAGAGTCGAGTCGGGTTCAGGTTAGAAATTTAAACCCGTTTAATATTCGGGTTAGTTTTTTGAATATATTCGAATGAAATTTGGTCGAGAACCCCACCGAACCGAATTGACACCCCTATTTGTTATAATCTTAACTTTGATTTAGTGAATTCCTAGTTTAAATGGCGTGGATGTAGGCCGATTTTTGCCTTTTTGTTGAACCACATAAAAACTTTTATGATTTCTTTCTTTATTTTTTTACACTTTACTTTTTTATAATGTTATTGATTGTTGCTATATTTCATTAAAGCATAATTATTAAAAGTTTAAGTCTTCTACAAAATATTAAAATTAAGTTTTCTATAATTATTTTTAAAAACTCAATTCACCCCCCTCTTGAATGTTATAGCTAAATAACACTAACAACATTGTTCCTCGACTTGATGGCGCGCTCTATCAAATAGGCATCTTGGCATCGAATGATTAATGCCATAGCATTCTAAGGTAGGTATTTGTGTCTTAAAAAATGAAATGATCAATGCCTTGGTGCTACAAACACAACGCTGCAACACTTAATGTTAGGTTTATTTAGCATAGTTTATTCAGGTTGACCAACTGACCGGTGCCTTGGCGCTAACCATATGGCGTTGCGGCACTAGTCAAAGGTTAGTACATAAAAGCAGGCAAATGGACAAGCGCTTTAAATAAAAAAGGACAAACTTTTTGACCAGTTCTATGATCGCGGGCCAGACTGTCGAGGCTCTGCATCAATGCCTGATATGTGCTTTAAATAAAAAATGACAAACTTTTTGACCAATTCTACGACACTGTGTTAGACAGCCGAGGCTCTGCATCAATGTCTGACATGCTTTTTAGTTACAAAATTAATAGTAATGCCTTTTTGACCGGACAATAATCGACGACACCGACGCCGACATTGCATGTCAGCTGCCGGTTCCTGTTTTAGAACTTCGAGAGCCTAGCCTCGACCTGCAGATGTTAATGTCGGTGCTATGGCACTATGCCTGGTCTATAAATAGATGTTTAGGGCTATGAAGATTTTCATTATGTAGTTCTACTCTCTAAGGATATCTTAGCTCTCTTTGTCTCTTAGCATTCTTCTAAATCAACGAAACCATGCCGCTTAAGAAGCTTGTTAGCAAGAGAAGGGCGACTTCAAGTGAGGCTAACAGGTTTGGTAGTGTGGATGCTAAAGAGAGGTATCAGCACGCCCTCACTCGTAAGCATCTCACTCAGAAAGGAGCTTCTATAACCGGTGGGAGAGTAGGAGTGATCAATGAACGCGACTGGGTGAAGCTGGCCTACGAGAGCAGCTTTTATGTCGTCCCCGTGGTACAGGAGTTCTTCCCAATGTGAAGGAGTACCAGAATAATAAAGTTTTCATTTGAGGAAAACTGGTAAGTTTCTGACACAGTCATCAATGCATATTATGAATTGTCAAATGTGGCTTACGATCAATATCTTTCCTATTATAACGAGCATCCAAATTTGATGAACTTCTTGATTTTCTCACTGTAGAAATTCCAACGCCTAGTGAAAATGACGGGAGAAAAGGATTATTAATTTTCTTGCAGCTAGCCTAATGGCAAAATCTATGGCTTGACACTATTTCATTTCTGTCAAGTCAACGCCCACTTGTAATATATGTGAGATGACCAAGGATATGGTCATTTTAAATTTTGTAATTCAAAAGGACTTTACAATTGAGATAGGAAAGATTATTTATAATTTTATTTGTAATATGCTTAAGGACAATACTACTGTGGGGTATGATTATCCCTCTCTTATCTATAGTTTGTACACTACGGCGGGTGCATTATGAGAACCTGATAAAAGTTTTTATTCAAAGGCTCTTCTAACAAAAAGGCTTATTAAATGGTTTGGTTTGAGGTATAAAGAGAGGGAGAACTCACGATCCCCATGACTTTGACCCCGATCCTCTAAACCCTTAAACGAGCAAATCGCCGATTTAGGAAGAGAGGTGGGTAAGAGTAGCAGCAAGCTTTAGAAAAAAGTTTGATTATCACATTGATCACCAACAAAAGTAATTTTTTTATATGGCCCATTCAATACAACACTAGTCCATATGTTTGAAAATTATGATTTTTGGGATCCAAGTCAGTCTTCTTGTCTTGCAATGCATCAATATCCCCCTTATGTAGCTATCTCGTTATGGCTACTATTTTTCCCCTCTCTTCATTTTTATTTTATTTTGTATTTTCTCTTTTTTTTATTGTAATAATTTTCATAATAGATTTTTTATTTAATAAAGAAGTATTTTTCTTCATTTTTATCCCTTTATATTTGTCACTATGGAATGCTCTAGGATTAAAAAACATTTTCAAGAATAAAATTTTTTCTGGTAAACATTAGGGGCTCAGTGCTTTGGCGATAGGTACACTAGCACCTCGGTGCTGGTAAACTAGCGTCTCGATATTGTTAAGCTGAAACAATTGCTCAGAAACCCGAGAGCTCAACATTTCAACACTATATTGGTAGCAATGGCTTTGTGGTTATAATTGGGATTACACGTGAATGTCTTAATATTATAAATTGAGTGTGAAAACATAACACTTTGGCATTGGGATACCGCCATGGTGCTATGAGATGCCACCTAAGCTTAATTTTTTCAAGGACTGAGTGCCTCGGCGCTATACTTATAGCGCCACGGCGACATACTTATAGGGCCATGGCGCTATGGGTATAATTTGGATTATGATATAACATCTTAATATTATCACTTAGGTTCCAATTCTGAGAACATGGTGACTCGATGCTAGGAAACCAGTGCCATGATGCTATGAGATGCCTGCATAAGCTTAATTTTCTCAAGAACACAGTGCATTGGCATTAGACCTACAACGCCACGGTGTTATTTCACTAAAGTCTAAGATTCAACGATTTTTTATAAAAATTTGAAAATTTGGCAGTATAACACCTTAGTAGTGCTAGTTTCCATAATTTTTTATTGTTATAGCACTCGTCTCCCTTCTTCTAGATTCAAGATCGATGGAGGGAGGATATTATTTCATGCCAAAACCATGTTCAACTATGGAAAAGGGCATTTCATGATAAAATGCCTCAACATTGTGTGAACAGGGCTATGCCGCTATTTTAAAGATATAAAAATGAGTTTAGCACTGCAATGCTAAAATACAATGCCACGGCCCAACAAAGATAATATCAAGACTTGAGAGCTTGGCGCCACGACGCCAAGTTCTTGGCACCTCAATGCTATAGAATAGAGCATTCAAGATTTCATTCCTAAGGGCGTAGTATCTCAACTTTATATCTTAATGTTGCAATGTTACAAGATAGGAATCTCATTTTGAGTGAATTCTTAAGGATTTTAATGGCCTTTTATAAAAATTTGGCAGCATAACGCTTTAGCAAAGCTAGATTTTTATATTCTAGTGTGAACAAACTCCTCTCCCTTGTTATAAAATCTAAGATCAATGGAGGGAGGGTGTTCTTCTTGCATTGAAATCAAGTTCGATGGCAAAGTTTTCTTTTAACATTCAAGATTCTAAAAATTTTAATCTTAGTGAGCATTTTTTTTAACTCCTTATCCAAGATCGATGGAGATACGCTTACTTTTTTTCATTGGACCCACGATTGACGATGGAACCCTTTTAATTTTACTTTATAGAAAGAAAATATATGTAAAAGAATATTTTAGAAATCTATTACCTGGAGTAGATGGGAGATTGCTCTTGCAGTGGCAGAACACACACTTATAGAGGGTGCAAATGCTATGTAAGCAAGAATGAGGCAAAAAGATTAGAGAGAGTGAGTGCAAGAGGGAGAGAAGCCCTTAGGGGGGATGCTCTCCCCTTTTTATAGGTAATTTTCCTCCAAGGGGGCAATTTTGCCGTGTCGTTCCCACCACCTCCCAGAGACGGTTATTATTGTTGGGGCTGGGACGGTGGCTTTTTTATTTTAAAAACTGAAGATTCATGACAATGCCTCAACATTGGTATCACAGCGTTGCGGCCTTGTGCACTTTAATCAGATAACCGTCGGGGGTGGTTTGAGCTTCTAGATTCTTTAAGGTGGAAACAATGCCTATGAGCTATGATTACAGCGTCTCAATGCCCCTCAGAGAGATGACAAGTTATATCATTTTTCATTCATTTCATCATTATGTTTTAGATGCAAACACTACCCAATTACATCATCCTTAGGAAAACTAATCTATTGACAAAGCAAATGTACTTCTTACAAACTATTATTGAGATGGAGTCCTTGCTAACCTACTATTCATTAAAACTTTTCAGCACTAAATAAGACAAGGACATTCTTTCTCACCCTCTTTAGGAATACTTGGTACACTTAGAGTCACCTTCTCAGTAGAAGGAAAAGCAACCAACTTTGTGGCCTCCTTTTCCATGATACTAACCTCCAACTATATGTTTACGCCACTCTCCTTATCGAGTGTGGCATTTACAACTACAATTAGTACCAGTGGAACTGAGGAGCTCACCCAATGGGAGGTGCTACATTGACCTCTCCTTCAAGTACCTTCTTTGCTTTATTTTTCTTATTCTATAAACTTGACTAGAGCTTAACAACATCGATATCATCATAAGGTTTCTTGGATGCAATAATGAATACTCAATTAGTCAGTGAAAGAAGTTGGCAAGAAATTAAAAAGACTTCCAATAAAGACAATGAAGATGAATCAATTAGATCCAGAGCTTAAAAGTCTTTTTATATAACCATGGGGCATGAAAAATGCCAAAAGTGAAGTCAAATTAAAGGTGATGTGAAATAATTTTTTAAAATATTTTTGATTAAATTTTGTAATAATGACATCAATGATTTATCTCTATTTTCATTCTTTTATCCTTTTTGTGAATAGCCTCTATATATAAAAAGAATTAGGTAGCTAAATGTACGCCTAATAAATGCACAAGGGCCTAGCAGATGGACCAAGATGAAAGACACTTAATGACGAGTTCTATAACCCAAGAAACGATTCACTTGTTAACCATCCTAGAGAACTTACATCGTGTAGATTATCACACTAGTCATATAAGAGGACTCACCTCTCCATAGGCGAGTGTGTGAAGAAATTTGTCTTAGTTAGAAAACCAATGTTGAACTTCATAACTCACATGAGCAACCATATCATAGAAATCACCACTTGGCATACACACTCACCCAGCCCTCTAGAAGCATGGATGTGTCTCTTCATATAACCAACATAAAACTTGAAGAAATTAATATGTGGTTTCCATTTGTTGCCACACTCAGATCGTATAAAAAGTGAGAGAGAGAGAGAGAGTTGATTCTTATACTTTAATTCCCCACTTACACTTATTTTCTAATATAGTAAAAACTCTTATATTTTTATATTCATTTTATTTAGCCCTATTTGATTTTGCTCTAATCCTTACATACTTAAGTAAGGTCTTGCATCATGCTAAGGAAAAATTTATATTCAACACTTATAGCATGTTGGGTAATAGCAATCCTAACTCATAAAAAAATTGTAAATCTAGTTGATTAGGTCTGATTACATATAATTGAGTTATCTTATTATTCTTCTTCTACAGGTAATTCATTATATTATTAAAGCTTTTAAGTCTTACAACTGTTTAATCTATCACCTAAAAATCATTTGTCTAGGTATCCAACTTTTTTTTTTTTTGTTTATGTTCACATGATTAATTTTAAATTAAATAATTCATGATTTCTGTAGAACATCTTATAAGATGTATTGGATTGACTACCTTTATAATTAAGTGATTTTAATCTTAATAACTTAAGATAATGGGCCTATAACATCTTGGATAAAATTATTTATACTTTTTCAGGTTTATTTATTTTTATCCATCACCCTTTGAGCACATTATACTATTTATTAAGTTTTGGGGATCTAATTATTGTTATTGTATATATTTTTATATAAAAAAAATATTTGCCTCTTTATGCTTTATGAATTAGCTCTCTTAAAAGTGTAGACTATCTTATTAGGATTTTTGATGCTAACCTAAGAAAATTAAAATATAAACATATCATCAATAATCAAGAGTGTCTCTTAAAGGTATCCTCAAGTGTAATTCACCTTTGAAAGGAGTCTAACCTCTTGAGAAGATTGATCAACTCAGATTCTTTACTTGACTTAAATTAACCTTGTTGATATGATTTATGGTGAGTATTTTACACAAGTTTAGATAAAGTTTGTTAGTCTTACTTCACCAACCCTCTTTTTTTATCTCCTAAAGAATCTCTTATATAAGAATACATTTATATCATCATCTTTTTTCTCATTAAAGCTGTAGTTTTAATATATTTTAAAAATAATTTTTAATGTTATCAGTGGCTATTGTTTGATTTACTTTTAAACCTTGTAAATGTAGATATTTTAAAATAAGCTTGTTATTTGGAAATATAATTTTATTTATTATTTTTCAAAAAGTTAAATGTTTTTCATTATTAAGTTAATATTAGATAAGCTATTATAATGGTGTTTCATAAATAAATAGGTTTATTCTAATGTTCTTCTTTCTTGAATAGTCTATTAAGATTGTTGATTAAGACCTCACACCATCCTATTATCAGTTTTCTCTTGTTAGATTAGTGCCTTACATCAATTTTTTGTGATCACAAAGGATTTTAGCTCTAAGTAACACAATCTTATTATTGTTATATTTTTTTTACTTGTCTTCTAACTATCTTTCATGTCAATCTTTTAATAGGTTGTTGCTAGTATATTGATTATAATTTTTATAATCTTTTGACTGTCTATTTTGCTAGCCACATGATAAGATTGTCGTCCTCTTGGCTATTTTTTACAAAATTTTGCTTGTATATGTAAGTTATGCTTAATTATTTTAAAAAAATATTTGTACTTATCAGCTTATATTAATTTATATATGTGAGAACATAGTTATCTTCATCCTCACCATGCCAAAGTTGAACATGTTTCTTAGAAATTTTTTCTCTCTTAATCAAAACCATTTGGACTAAATATTTTAGAGTTAAAAAATAATATCTATAATTTATTGTATTATAGCTCAATTACGATAAAAATTAGCCAAAAAAAATTGTTATGTGCATCAATTTCAACATCACTAAGGAATGTCCCTCTATATTTAACTAACAAAATGGCATGTCCATACTTAAGGTGGGTATAAGTAAATTGGTCATCTACCATTACTTGAACATCATAAATTTGATTAAGCGAGCTAATTAATGACTGACCATTTCTACTATGTTTTTTGTTCATTAAAGATAGTGCTAATTTTAAAGGCAAAATTTTTTCTTAAATTAAAATTACTATGCTCAATAAAATTTACAATCATCTTTAATTTAATATGATTTTGCCAAACAATAAGTTCACTGAGCACTTATTCGGGATCAACTTTGTTTCATGTTTTTATATTTATTTTATATGTTAGTTAAAAAAACACTTTTATTTGCTTTATTGTTTATGTATTTTTATTTTTTATTTTTAAAATAAATTATATTATTTTTAAAAATATTCAAAGAACTTAAAAGTCATTTTAAGTGTTTTTAAAAATAATTATCATTATCAAATATATTTTATTTTAAATAAAAATAAAAATAAAATAAAACAAAAAAAAATCTTGAACTACTTTTTAAGATTTGGACGATCACTAAACTAACCACATTAAATGTATACAACATATGAACAGCTAATACGGATTACAAATGTTTGAATTTTTAAGTTAAAATTTTAAAAATAATTTAAATATCCTTATTTGATAAATATATAGAGCAAATCGCCCATTGGACTGGCTAGAAGATAAAGTTTGGTGCATTTGAACTGGCAAGACAAGGGATGTGATTCAGCAAGAATATTCTGGTAATATTCAATCTGAACTCAACAAATCGCTATTCTATAATAGAATGAAACGTAATTGTATAACTGACTATATGGCACAGTCAGCTATACAATTGTAATCATCACATTATACTTTATTCTATCATGCAGTTAATAACGTGATATCATTCATCTTTTACCAAGCAAGACGGTAATCCCTCAGCTCAATCCTCTTCGCAGTCGGAGCCATTTATACCAAGATAAAAGTAGTAGGACTGATGGGTGATTTAATGTGACTCAGCAGATTATAATGACATCTCCACTCTCAAAATAATGAGAGTGTTGGGTGGATATCCATTGCAAAAAAAAAATAACGTTATACCCATAGGATTGATCTCAACCTATAGGTAAGGATCCCCATGGGTTAATGATCTTTTCCCGATTAATTTAAAAACTATATCCTATGGATTTTCTTTCATTTCTTTCTTTTTTATTCAAATGTCCTTTTCTCTTTCTGAAATTTCTCTCTTTTTTTTTCTTACAGTTTTTGTCTAGTTGATGCGAGACTTCTGATAATTCAAGATATATGATAATTTAAGATTCAACATATTTTTAAAATACGATGAGCATAAATTATAATATAAAATAAAGGAGGAGCTTTGCACTGAAAAGACATCTAGCATTAGGGAGATATCAAAAAATTATAAATACACTAGAGAGCTCGTGATTAAGCAAATAAATGAGTCGCGGGAGTAAATGATGCTAGTCCTCAGCTTTGAGCTTTTTATTATTATTATTATTATTATTATTATTATTATTTTTTACTTAAATATTTAAGTGAAATTAAGCATAAATTTATACACATAATATATATATATATATATATACCTCTTGATTTAAATCCAAAGTTATTGCCTGTCAAATAACGAAGGAAAAATTTTTAATTAAGTATTATTTAAAATGAAATTAGTAATTTAAGTATCTTAAAAAAAATTTAGATATAGGTATTGTCGTTCATTTAGTGGGCTTTACGCACCACGCAGCGCACAATATAGTACGTCTAGAGCTGGGCATCGTATCAATCGGTCGATCGACCGATCGGTCCCATTCGCCAGCCGACCCTATTTCCTCCTTCCGCAAGTCGACCCGCTTCTCCTTCCGCGAAGCACTCCCCATCTTCCCACACACCGCCTTGCTCCAACTATACATTGCACCGTCACAGATATTGTAATCAACGCGGCGTTCGACTTTCAATACATTTGCCTTACCTGACAACCGCATCCGCTGCGTTTGACGTCTTTCCTCTCCATCTAACAGCTCTTGGAACCCACCATTGGCTTCCTGCAATAATTAGCTCGCTTTTGAAAGTTTACGGATTCTATAGTTCTTAGCGCATATTACCGCCATTTTTCATAAATACATGGTAAATCTCTAATTTTTTTTCATTTATAATTAATTAGATTGTGTGTATTAGGGGAATTTGGTTTAAGATTTCAGTTTATGGCTTAAAGTTGTAGTTAAGGGGTTTTAGTAATTATTTTGGGTGATAATACAGTTTACAAAATGTGAACGTTTACTATATGTTGAGCATATTACTGAAAATGATTATAAAATAGTTTTAGATGATATTATTTATCAATCAGAGGAATCATATGTGCCTCAGAGTGCTACAGGTGATGATGTGTATGAGACTGTGAGCAGTGGCTCAAGTAATGACTCTGACCAGAATATCAGTGATGACGATTGTTCACCTGGGGTAGAAGCTATAGTTAATAATGTAGCCAGTCACGATTTGTTAAAGAATCATTCATTCCAGAATATTAATAGTGAATTCTAAATGTTGTTTAATAACAAGTATATTTAGATGTGTCAAATCACGAGAGAGTGGGATAATGATATTTACTTTGATGGTTCATCTGATGAAAATGTCCTAACATATGATGTTGAAATCTCAGGTGATCTTGTAGAAGGAATATGTTTCATAAATAAAACGAGCATTTAGTTTACTGTTATTGGATGGTATATAGTTAATAATATTCAATTTTATACAGTTACCTCAAACTAGAAGAACTATATTGTGATATGTGTACATCACGATAGTCCTAAAAGAGTATGTACTTGGCATTTGTATTGTAGAAGCAGCAGACGTCTAGGGGGTGCTTGGAGAATCTCAAGAGTTGGGGATCACCACAGATGTATCAATGCAATGACTACCGGTGGTCATCGACAGTGTAGTTCTAAATTCATAGCTTATTTCATTATACATATAATCGCATTAAATTGATCTAAAACCTATGGAGATTATAGGTAGAATAGAATCAAAGTTTAATATAAAAATTTTTTATATGAAGACCTGGGATGCTAGGCGTAAGGCAATAAAAGTTATTTTTGATAGTTGGGAGGAGTCTTATAAGACTCTTAGCCTTTTCATGGAAACCGTTTATACTACTTTACCTAGTACAATATACAAAATGCAGTCTAGTAATACAGAACGATTCTAGAGACTTTTCTGAGCATTGGTCCTTCTATTTTGGGCCGAGGCAGTTGCCGCCCTGTCCTCAATTTAGATGGTACATTTTTGTTGAGCAAGTACCGTGGTACATTACTTACTGTTATTGGAATAGATGGAAACAACAGGTTGTTTCCTCTTTTCTTTACTATCGTTGAGTCTGAGTCGAATGATTCTTGACTATGGTTCTTAATGTTTTTATACGATATGTTGCCTATGGTGTTAGCTAGATGCGATTTATGCATAATATCGATAAACATGCTAGTTTGTGCGTGCGCGAGACATTTTTCTATGCCGCCACAGCGCGCCATCTCAGCGGAGAATTTCAAAAAGGTAATATGTAAATTGGGAATTAGTGATGTAAAATTTCTTTGCCAGAAAATTATATCGTTGGAAACACTGATGACATTTGTGAGTTTAATCGATATATGACAAATATAAAAAATGTGAAAGAAGAAGCCCACAAATGGTTTGTGGAGTGAGACGTTAAATGGTTACTAGTGCATGATGGTGGAATGTGTTATGGTACAATGACGATAAGTGCATCTGAATGTTTCAATGGTGTTCATAAACGTGCACATGGTTTGCCAATTCATGTACTAATCACTGCTATTTATTATAATTTAGTTGTACTGTTCATGAGAAGACTTGTCACTACAACTCAGCAACAGGATGTCAATTTATCTATATTTTCCCAAAGGGTATCAACCATATTACAGAATATTGTAAGGGAAGCTAGACATTTCCCAGAACTGGTAAACATCAACCCGGGAGATGAAAGTGTTTGATAGGTTAAGCCGATCATTTAGAGTTAATTTATCAGATAATGATCAATGTAGCTGCAGTTATAATAAGACCGTTATATATCATTTTTCATGCCCTCATGCTATTGATGTGATGGGGTTCAGAAGATTGAATCACATGACGTGTGTTTCACAATATTATATTTTGCATCTGTATAAGATCACATATTCAGCTGAGTTTCATACTTTGCTTAACCGTTCCAATTGGCCAGTTTACAATGCTAAGCAAGGTATAATAGAATTACTGCCATCCAATTTTAGTAGAAGGTCAGGTAAACCTCGTACCACTATGTTCAGAAATACAATAATGAAAATAGAGGTAGCATTAGCAGATCCTGTAGTGTATGCAAGACAGTTGGCCACTACAGGTCATCGTACCCATATAAAATCAACAATAGAAGGTATGTTGTAGTTACAACAGCTACGCATTTATATGTACTATGCTCCTTATCAAAATTTTTAGGTAGGTTACATTACTTTATTTTAGTTTACTTTACGATATAGTTTTCATTTAAAATTTTTAATTACCTGACACTGACAACTACATATGTTTCTTTCAATAGGTATGATGACTAAAGAGCACCCCAAGTTACGTAGGCATCGGGCCATGCTAGGGAAGACAACCAGAGCCTTCTCCAAAGGTCCACCATATCATAGCATCCCTATGTGGTCGACATATAACCACCCACCCTGATACTGTAAGTGTTATTTTAATTTCAATTTCTACGTTACACCTGCGCATGAGTATTAGTTTGACTAATGCTTGATTCATTTTTTTATTGCAGAGCACTATTCTAGAGGCCGCTTCCCACTTGCTTATGCTGAAGGAGTGGCTCATCACTTGTAGGAGATTCATCTCCTCTACATGCAGAGGCTACAAGCGGCCGCCTACATTTCATTCGCTTGGATCATCATCTACTTACTGCTCTAGTTGAGAGATGGTCTCCACAAACTAATACCTTCCACATTATCGTAGGTGAGATGACAGTGACACTTCAAGACGTGGCGATGATTCTGGGTTTATGCATTAATGGGCTGCCTATTATTGGCCTAATTATGATTGGTGAGGGGAAGATGTAGCCTAGCTGGCTAGACTGCTGCAGTGAGTTATGGGGTTCGACATCTCCTACCAGATGTGGTGTATCATGACCCGATCAGCTCACACATCACATCGACATTCAGGATGGGTGACGCACAAGCGCAGACGTGCATGCCGCTAAGGTGGCTTAGGTAGTCTTTCTATAGAGAGTCTTATGTCCATCTGAGCGTAGAAGAATTAAGTAGGCACATACATGCCTATATTTTATTTTTTTAGTGGGTGCTTCCTACTGCCAGACACATCAGAATTTGAGGTCCATCTACAGTATCTTCCACCACTTAATGACTTAGATACATTCAAGCATTAATCGCCTATGGGGAGCGCTCGACCTCTATACAGGAGTTACGAGTCTACTAGACCCAGCAGGGATAATATGGATAGCTGTCTACACCTTCTGCAAATATGGTCTTGGGAGCATTTTCATCTCGGGAGGTTGACCCTATATGTGCCATATCTGAGTGATCTCGATGGGCTCATCATTGGATTGAGGTATATTTTAATTCCTGTAATTTCAAATTTTTCCTTGTATGTTTATTTCTAATGTGTTGTGTGCACATGGAATGAGCGATTTCGACAAATGCCAATGGCGAATGTGACATTATATAAGAATGAGCTGGATTGTATGCTGCATGCACATGTATGACTTGTAGAGTAGTTATTTAGTTTAATTTATATAATGTGTATACCAATTTAATATAATTTTAATATATGCATGTGATTTGGGAGCCATACACTGAGTAGATCATGCAACGCCTGTCAGGTACATGCTAAGTAGGCTCCAATATGTGGTTGTCACAAGTCTCGCTCATCAGCTGGAAGAGGGTAAAGTGGCACTTACCTGATCGAGTGTTGAGACGATTTAGACTCATACCTATAGTTGATATTGCACCAGTAGACCTTACTTTCAAAAGGGTCGATGATTGAGGTAAAGCAGATGTAAACTGGGTTGATTACCATCAGGTGCACATTATCGCTTGGGAGAGGCGGAGGGAATACGTAGGCTTGGACGAAGATGAGACGATCGACAACTATCAATCAAGACATGTCATCAAATCTTGGGCTTCTCTCTATTTACTGGCCACCCTATAGATCCTCCCACTACTTACTATCTCAGAGTACCTGTAGAGCACACATATGTAAGTATTAACATAAGTATTCTGTTAAATTCAATATGTTATATACCTATTTGAGGTTAATTTCAAACATTATTTTTTCATGCAGTTAGAGCACATCTTGGTGACTCAAGACATCTTTCATGCATTTCTGCCTGTGATGAGCACCGCCATGTGAGCTACGAGTATGAGATGTTATGCGAGACTTGAGGTTATGGGTACATATCACCCACGCTATGGACCTGAAAGGATGTCCCAAAGATGGTAGACTATCTACATATGTTGATCCAAGTCCTTCTACATACCAGCCTGCCTATAAGTCGTAGCCGTCTTTCTTTCCATCAGAGGACTATCCTACAAACTTTTGATGGTCACCATATGTTTCATTTCTTTGTATATATCTTGAAACTTTATTGTATTGCATTATTTTGGTAATCTTCTATGTATTTGTACACAAATAATTTTCTTAAAGTCATCATCTCTTTTCTTTTTACAATTACATCATCATTTATTTCACTATTTTGAACAAATTGATATAATCACTCTTTCTATTGACTTGATCACCCAATGTCACAACATCAATAATTTCTACAACTAAAATTACACTCTATATATTCGGTGTATTAGGGGAATTTGGTTTAGGATTTTAGTTTAGGGCTTAAAGTTGTGGTTAAGGGGTTTTAGTAATTATTTTGGGTGATAATACAGTCTATAAAGTGTGAACATTTAATATATGTTGGATCTATTATTGAAAATGATTGTAAAATAGTTTTGGATGATATTAGTAGGATTCGAGTCATTGCAGTTGGCCTATAAGATTAGAGCTAATGACCTTTATAGTAAGTCACCTTAGATGATTTATTTTTGCATAACGTGTCGATTGAGTTAAATATCATTTGATTTATGTAGTTTGTAATACATATAAATTTGGAAGCATGACATTTTTCTAAATTTATGTAATACTGATATGATTGGTTATATTTCAGTTATTTGAAGAATGTGTAGAGAGTTTTTTTCGTTGATCCTATTCTGAAACTAAGTATCGATGGCTATCATTCCAAGTTATGTGGGTGGTCAAAATCTCATTAATATTTACAACACAATCTTATTGGAATTAAAATAAAGAATTATTATATCCTTGCATATTGATTTAGAGTGTCACACAGTCAGTCTTACATGTCATTATCCGGTGGGTAATGAATTTATAGTGTATGCTATTTTTGATGATGAAGTTTTTGAAGTTATATTGGACCAAGCTTCTAGTGAGATATTAGTGTTATTTGTGAAAGTTGAGATACTAATGTTGCATCCACATCAGCTGATCCAGTGTTAAGGTCAGCAGATATACCATCGATGCATATACAAAATTTTGTCTACTCCTCTACGACATATGTAAACGACTTTAGAATTGATTCCGTGTAATACCTTATTTATCTTTCCATGCTTTGTTAATTTTTTACAAATGTGGTGGTACTTATGAGTGTCGTGGCAGTGATAATGTTATTTATCAATTAGAAGAACTATATGCCTCGTCTTCTACATGATGTATGAGGATGAGTAATTATCAGTGACTTTGGCGATATCGCATGATGATTGTTCGTTGAAGCTATGGTTTAATGTACGATCCATTAAAGAATCATTCATTATAGAATATTGATAGTGAAATGCCAAATGTTGTTTAATAACGAGTATGTCCGGATGTGTCAAACCACGAGAGAGTGGGACAATGATATCTACTTTGATGGTTCATTTGATGTAAATGTCTTAACAGATGATGTTAAAATTCTAGGTGATCTTGTAGAAGGAATATGTTTCATAAATAAAAGGAGCCTTCAGCTTATTATTATTGGATGATGTATAGTTAATTATATTCAATTTTATACAGTTACCTCAAACTAGAAAAATTATATTGTGATTTATGTACATGTAGTCTTGATAGAGCATGTAATTGGCATATGCATTATAGCAACAAACGTCTAGGGGGTGCTTGGAGAATATCCAAAGTTGGGGATCACTATAGATATATCAATGTAGTGACTACTGGTGGTCATCAATAGTGCAGTTCTAAATTCATAGCTTATTTCATTATACATATAATCAGACATCAAATTGATCTAAAATCTAGAGAGATTATTGGTAGAATGAAATCAAAGTTTAATGTAAAGTTTTCTACATGAAGGCTTGGGATGTTAGGCATAAGGCAATAAAAGTTATTTTTGATAGTTGGGAAGAGTCTTTCTTAGCCTTTCATATAGTTTCTACTTTACCTGTAGATACATAATGCATTCTAACATTCTGATTCTAGAGACTTTTTTAGCATTCGATCCTTTTATTGGGGCAAGGTTGCCTACTCAGTTTAGATGGTACATTTTTGTTGAGCAAGTACTGTGGTATATTACTTACTGCTGTTGGAATAGATGGAAACAACATGTTGTTTCTCTTTCCTTTGCTGTCGTTGAGTCTAATCGAATGATTCTTGATTATAATTCTTAATGTGTTTACATGATATGTTGCTTATGGTGTCAACTAGAAGCAATTTATGCATAATATCTGATAAACATGCTGGCTTGTTGCATGGAGGCATTTTTTAGGCACAGGCATTCTTGCATCATCTCAGAGAATTTCAAAAAGATAATACGTAGATTGGGAATTAGTTATGCGAAATTTCTTTGCCAGAAAATGTATATATAAATACTTATGACATTCGTGAGTTTAATCGATATATAACAATATAAAAAATGTGAAAGAAGAAGCCCACAAATGGCTTGTAGAGTGAGACCTAATTAAATTATCACTAATGCATGATGGTGGAATGTGTTATGATGATGCATAAATATTTCAATGGTGTTCTTAAAATTTGACCAATTGATAATCATCATTATTTATTATAATTTAGTTACCGTTGAGAAGACACTATATAACTCAGATATCAATTTATCTGTGTTCACCCAAAGAGTATCAATCATATTACATTGTACTGAAAGGGAAGCTAGACGTTTCGCAAAATTGGTGAACATCAACCCTAGGGAGATGAAAGTGTTTGATAGGTCAGGCCAATCATTTAGAATTGATTTATCAGATAATGATTAGTGTAACTGCAGTTATAATAAGATAGTTATATATCATTTGTCATGCCCTCAAGCTATTGTTGTGCTGGGGTTTAGAAGATTGAATCACCTGACGTGTGTTTCACAATATTACACTTTACATCTGTATAAGCTCACATATTCAACTGAGTTCCATACTTTGCTTGACCTTTTCGATTAGCCAACTTATAGTGTTGAGCAAGTTAAATACTATCACCCAATTTTTTTAGTAAAAGGTCATAACTCTACTAGGTTCAAATATAATGGAAAAAATAGAGGTAGCAGTAGCAGATCATGTAGTATATGCAAGATAGTTGGCCACTATAAGTCATCATGTCCATATAAAATCAGCAGTAAAAGGTATGTTGTAGTTACAATAGCTACACATTTATATGTACTATGCTCATTATCAAAATTTTTATGTAGGTTGCAGTACTATTTTAGCTTAGTTTATGCTATAATTTTTTATTTAAAATTTTAATTGTCGACAATGACAACATATGTCCCCTCAAAGTTAGATGCTGAGGCCATGGGGAGGACACCACATGGGCGATACCATAAGATCCACCATGGTTGGCATAGCGCCCACCTTGATATTGTAAGTATTATTTTAATTTCGGTTTCTGTTACACATGATCGATTTGACTAATGCTTGAACCATTTTTTTATTACAGATCATTATTCTAGAGGCCACTTCTCACTTGCTTATGTTGAATGAGTGACTCATCACTTGTAGGAGATTCATCTTTGTCCTGCATGTAGTAGGCTTACAGTGTGCTAGTTAGTTATGTTTCATTCACTTGGATCATCATCTACTTATTACTCTGATTGAGAGATGGTCTCCATAGACCAATACCTTTCACATTATCGTATGTGAGATGACAATGACGCTTCAAGACATGGCGATGTTTCTGGGTTTATGCGTTGATGGGCCACCTGTTATTGGCCTAATTGTGGTTGGTGAGGGAAGATGGCCTACGCAGTCGTGATGAGTTATTATTGACATCCCCTACCAGATATGATATATCATGACTCAATCAACCCACATATCACATCGATATTCAGGATGGGTCGACCGAGCGTGCATGCCGGGGTGGTGTCTTTATGAGAGTCTTATGCTCATATGAGCATCGAGAGTTAAGTAGGCATTTGTGTGCATATATTTTATTTCTTATTGGGTGCTTCCTACTACTAGACACATCGATCTGAGGTCCATCTGTATCTGCCACTACTTGATGACCTGTATATATTTAGTACACTGTCTCTAAAGAGAGCAGTTATAACGCTGAGGGGAGTTATGCAGTCTACCCAAATAATAGGGCCAATATGCTTCTACACCTCTGAGATATGGATTTGCATCTTCATGTGGGGAGGCCGACCCTACATATGCTATATCCGAGTGATCTCGACGGGCTCAACATTAGATTAAGGTATATTTTAATTCCTATAATTTCAAATTTTTGCTTATATATTTATTTTAATGTTGTGTGCACAGGTAGAACGAGTGATATGTTCGCCAAATGCCAATGGTGAATGTGATATTATATAAGAATGAGCTGGATGGTATATGTTACATACACATGTATAACTTGTAGAGTAGTTATTTAGTTTAATTTCTATAATGTGTATACCAATTTAATATAATTTTTAATATGTGCATGCGATTTGGGAGTCATACTGATCATGCAACACCTATCAGGTACGTGCTCAACAGGCTTCGATATGTGGTTGACACGAGTCCCGTTTATCAGCTGTAAGAGGGTTGAGTGACACTTACTTGATCGAGTGTTGAGACAGTTTGACTCATACCTAGAGTTGATGTGACACTAGTAGATCCTATTTTCAAAATAGTCGATGGTCGAGGTAAAGTAGATGTAGACTTGATTGATTACCATCAGGTACACATTACCACTTGGGAGAGGCGAATGGATTACGTAGTTGAGGGCTTGGATGAAGATGTGTGGATACGGCTATCAATCGATATGTCTTTGGTTCGGATCTTTTTTCTCTATTTACTAGATGTCTCGATAGATCCTTCACTACTTACTATCCCAGAGTACCTGTAGGAGAATATATGTAAGTATTAACATAAGTATTATGTTAAATTTAATATATTACATACTTACTTGAGGCTAATTTCAAACACTATTTTTCATGCAGTTAAAGCATATCTTGGCGACTCAAGACATCTTTTTTCTTTGATCTTGAGCACGAAGTTATGTTGTAGATATGTACGAGGTGTTATGCAGAGACTTGAGGTTGTGGGTACATATCAGCGACCCACGTTATGCATCGGAGCCTACAAAGGATGTCTGATAGCATGACTGTGGCATCAGACTATCTACATATGCTAATCCAGGTCCTTCTACATACCAGCCTGCCTATGAGTCGCAGCCACATTTCTTTCCATCATAGGACTATCCTACCCAGACTTCTAAAGATATTGCATTGGAGGACCACCATCAGTTGCGTGATCATTGACCACGAGCACCTGATCAGTATATACATGGGAGTGATCTCGATTCCACGTGAGCATGGAGTAGATAATTATGACCTGTGCATTTGTACTACATTGGTTCATGTATATTTTATTTTTCTTTTTGGATTGTGCTATAGTAGATGTTTCATTTCTTTGTATATATCTTGTAACTTTATTGTATTGCATTATTTTAGTAATCTTCTATGTGTTTGGACACAAATAATTTTCTTAAAGTTATCATCTTTTTCTCTTTTATTACTATTACATCATCATCGCCTTCTATTTTACCATTATTTTGAATAATAGAGCCTAGATATCTGAATCACTCACTCTTTCTAATGACTTGATCACCCAATGTCATAACATCATCACAAAATCTCTACAACTAAAATCACATTCTAAAATTACGCTCAAACAAAAACATTTAGACTCTAAGGTTGACCTCCATAATTCAAGCTTCTCTTGGACTCTCTTAATAGTCTTATCAACAAGAAGAATGCCATTAGCAAAAAGCATACACCAAGGTACATCTTCCTATAAATGCCTAGTAAAACATCCATAACTAAAATAAGAAAGATAAAGGCTCAAAGCCGATCCCTCATATAATCTAACTAAAATAAAAAATATTCTGTCAATTCTCTTTGAACACATGTAATAGCTCTAGTGTACATGTCCTTAATGACTTGAATATGTCTAATATTAATTCTTTTTAATGACTTGAATATGCTTAATGCCCAATTGAAATAAAAAAAAATTATATGCAAGCTAGTTACCGTTAAGCCCAAAAGCGTTATAAAGGTAATTCATTTCGTTTCTTGCATACTATTATATCATACAAATAAACTATTTTGTCATATCAAATTTAATGTGACACACTTATCAACTAAATAAATAATTATACCTATATTTAATTTTTTTTAATAATATTTAAATTATTAATTATATTTTAATGCATACTTAAATTAAAAATTTAGCTCAGAACGAACGAGTTGAGTCTAGTGGTATCTTACGAATCTCGAATGAACGGACAAGATGCTTCGCACGCCAAAACAAACCTTCGTCGCTTTCTTTTTATTCGCACAGATCGCTCGATCTCCCAAAACCCTAGCTCGTTTCCCTTTCATCTCGTCGTCCTCGTGATGGGGAAGCGAAAGGGCGGGAGCAAATCCCTCGCTTCATTCACCGAAAAAAGCAGGTATAGCAATGGCTATCTCGCTGCTGACGCAACCGTTTACGGCGCTGACAATGCAGAAGTGGATGTCGCTGAGGAGAGGGCTGAAAGCTCCAATCTTGTGGACCCGCCGGAGGTCGAAGCGCTTGTTGGTAGTGATAAGACCAGCGCCGACTACTACTTTGACTCCTACTCCCACTTTGGTATTTCTTTTCTTTATCTGCATTTCGATAGGTGTTTTGTTTCGCGCTGGATAATTGTGCCATGACTTATTTAAAAGATGAAGTTTTAGCTTGTTTAGTTCCAAATAGGTTTTCCATAGTATGGATTTTTATAAATTTTAATTTTTGCCTTAGGTTGGAAAGTCATCGGGTTGTTAACGTGTAATTTGTGTTCATGTCTTGAAACTGTTAGCTGTCTAGCAAAAATAAAGTCGCTTCGATATTTGAATGAGTGATTATAATTCCATTAACTACGCTATTAATCTTTGAAAATTATTATTTCTTAGTAGTCATTAATCCTTACTGGTGTTTGGTAGTAAAAAAGATTGTATTATTTACATGTTAATCAAACAATTTGATACAATCCTAGAGCGTCAGATAGGGGAAGTATCAAGTATTCGAGCAGTATTGACTCGTGAAACAGATAGAAGAAATTGGGGGAAAAGATTCTTTCTCCATTCCTTCAGAAAGAGTACTGTACATCTCTATTCATACTGACATAATACGGCTACATAAATTAGTTACAAAATAAACAACTAACAGTTGTTCCTGACTCCAACGTCCTGTCTTCCTCAATCCACAATTATATGCAATAGTACTCTTCTAGCCACTGTGGTGGATGCCTGTTCCTTTTTGAGCGTTGAGCACATGCTTTCTTTGATTTCGTTTTACATTTTGCTCATTCATTGCTTCACAAGTCTTTAACCACCTCTCGCACTACTTGTTACTGTACATTTATTGTTGCTTTTTGTAACATGCCATCTTGCTTGCAACATTGTCCTCAAGGTCAAAAGAAAGATAAGCTGCACACAAACAAAAGAAGTTTTCCATTGTAGTATCATCTGCAAGTTGGCCCACTTATTCAACACTTGATTTTACCTACTCCCATGGCGTTGAATATATCATGAACCTATAATTTCCTCTGGAAGTAGACCTGGTTGATCATTGGCAATGAAATGAGGTAGAGCCCGCACATGCAATAGGTTGATCACCTTTAAACGGTTTCAGGGCCAAGATATGAAAGGCGGGATGAATGCTACTTTTTAGAAGCAACACTTAATAGTAGGACACAAAACTAATAATAATTAACAATGAAATGAAAAATGGCCCAAAATCAAATTTTCAAGTTTATTGTTTGCTTTGTGATCTAATGATTTTTGACAATATGGGTGTAGTTTTACTATGACCCATCATTTTGTTGTCTCTCGATTGCAATTCGCTATTATTGTCATTCTCTGTTGACCCTGTTGAATGTTTTGACAAGATTGTTTGCAACAATTTGTCTCTATCTGTTAATCCATAATTCAATGCTCCAATTGCAGAAGAACCATGTCGCTAGATGTGAATTGATGGTGCTAATTGATATGGTGTCATTTGAATAGTTGAATGAAAATTATTGGTGTAGCATAATCAGCCCAACATAAATAATTATGCCATAATTTTGGTCTAATAAATGTGTATGCCCTCAAATACTATTCCAAGCAATGATTTATATAATTTTTGCCCATTTTTTGTGGATGATATGTCGTATTGTAGTGAAGAATGGTACCACACAAGACAAAAAAGATGACACCAAAATCTACTAAGGAAAATGCTATCTTTGTTTGTGATGATAGTTTATGGAAAACCCTGTTGGCAAACAACCAAGATAATAAAACATTCCTCAAGCTTGACTATTGAATAGTTGTCAGTAATGAACCAAAATGTGTATATTTTGATAATCTGTCCACCACCACCAAAATAGTTGTATGTTCTTTTGAATTTGATAAATCTACTATAAAATTCATGGATATAAGTAATCTAGTAGGTTGTGTTGTAGCTATCTTGATTTCCTTACATATAAGAACATTTGTTTATAACCACAGATACATTTACCCACATTTTTGCCTAGTAAAAATTTGCATGAAGTCATTTAAGGGTCTTTGGGACAACCACCATATCCAGAAAGTTTGAAATTCATGTAGTAAATGTTCTTAAAAAGTAGAATTTGTGCTAACACAAATCCTCCCCTATAAGACAAATCCTTATCACACATTTAATAGGGAATAGCTGAAAGTTTGCTTTGTTTCTTTCGCTTTTGTAATTTCAACAAGATAGATGCTGTTTGTGCTTTTTTTATTTGCTCTTCTAACAGTGAGATAGAAATTTTTGTAAAAATGGTCTAGCAAAAACTTCAATATGGGTTGTTTTGAGCTGTAGCTCAGTGTTTTCTAAAAGTCTCGATAAAAGAATCGCCACTTTATTTATTTTTCCTGGTTTATATTCAATTCAGAAATTAAAATCCAATAGCTTACAAAGATTGTATCACTCATCTGGTGTTTGCAACACCTGTGTCGCAAATTTGTTGAACTTTAAAATGATTCATGTAAATCAAGAATTATATTCCAATTAGATATTAGTTGCACTTATAGACTTCTTTTACATGGCCAATAATCCTCGTTAGTTGATGCATTGCTCATCTTGATATGAAGTTTCTTGCTGAAAAAGAAATGTGATGACCTTGCATCAAAATTGCCCCAATGCTTGTTAAGATTTGGTTGGGTGAGTATGAGTGTTGAAATCTTATTATCAACTTGCACAATATATGCCAGATAAATCTTATTTGGATTGGCAAAACTGACTCTTGTTCAACTTAATAAATATCGGATACACTTGTATGCACTCTAGATCCATTTAAAGATGTTGTAAATGAATAGATAAACTTTCATTATAGGAATTCAAAATATCCATCATGAGTAAGAGAAGTTATCGTATGAATGTCTATATGGTGCTTTCGAACTTGATGATATCTTGAATGAATATCTAATTTTGAAAACATAGTGGCTACCTTCAATTCATTCAATAATTAATCAAATGATGAGTAGAAAATTTATCTTTAATTGTAATGGCATTTTCTGCTCTGTAATCAAACACAAAACTGACAAATGTTGTCACTTTTTTTCACCAAAAGAACCAGGCTAAAAAAGGGACTCTTTCTATTCCAAATTATCTCATTCTGAAACATTTCATTAACCAATTTCTCTAAAAGCATATTTCTGAAAATGAAGCTATCGATAAGGCTTGACATTAACCTGTTTAGACTCATTTTTCAATGGAATATGATAGTCTGGTAGTTTGTACGATGGTAACCCTTGATGTTTAGTAAATATTTCCTTTTATTTCAACATTAAGTTCGCCACTAATAGCATATAATTGATGAAGTGAAATGTCTACAGGTTGGAATGTTGCCACAAACTTATCTTCTTGATTAACTTGAATGTCAAAGAAATAATTAGCTGCATTTGTCGAGCTTGTAATTGATGAAATGAAACTAGTTCCATATCCAACTGAGCTTTACCTTTTAATGTGATTTGAATGTCATCAGTATAAAATTGCATTGTCATTTTTTTTGTAATCAATAAAATTGATCGTAGTGTTTGTAATTATTGCATACCCAACACCAAATCAGCACCTTAAATTGCCAATACAAAGGCATCCAAAATGACATGATAGCCTTGAAGTGAAAGTTACTTGTTGGCGCATTTGTAATTGTAAGTTAATTGATCATTGCTACCTATAGATACATTGAATGATATAATTGGATATAAGCTCAGGCCCAATCATTGAATTACTATATCTTGAATAAAATTGTTTGCACTACCATTGTCAATCAAAATATGCACACAATGTTGATTGAGAAGACCAATTAACCTCAAAGAATGTGGATTTGGTTGCCCAACAATAGCATTAATACTAATTTCAGAGATCAATTTCAGAGACGCTGTAGCATATACTGCATGTTCTCATCCGCTTCGCACTCTCTTTCTTTATTGCTTATTAATAGGTAGATTTTATAGGACAAGGGGTTGTGGACTAAAATTGCCTTCACAATTAAAATACAAGCCCTTTTTGCATTTATACTAATTTTTTGTGGCAATCAATTTGCGAACGAGAAGTGGTGTAGCCTTTGTAGGTGCAATTGGCATGGAAGTTGTCGTTGGTGTCTGTTGGGTACTCTGTAAAAGCAATTGTGCATTAGGTGATAACACTTGGTTTGTTTGAATAGGATGTGGGAAATTTTTCGTTGCCAATTATGTATCATTTAGACTTGTGCATGTGAGCTAATTCCATAGCATCTAATAAGGTGATTGGTTTGGCTGAAAACATTTCTTGCTTTAGAGTTGATACAAAGAAACTAACCAAAGTTGATTTGAAAAGATTTGTTACCTTATATGCCAACTCTTCAAAGGTGATTTTATACTCCAAAATGGAACCTTGCTGGATGAGCTTGAACAAATTCTCATTTAAGTCTTCATATGTGGACACTCCAAAGTGATTTTGTAACAATTGCATAAATCCTTTTAGGTTAGATGTTGGCCTTTTGATCTCTCCCATTGGGACAAAGTTGCAACCACAGCTTCAAGATGAAAGGAAGCAATTCTATGACACCTAGGTGTATTATGACAATCGAAATAGTCATCTGCTCTAAACTTCCAAGTATGAACACCATGTTATTAAATTAGGGTAATTCAATCTTTATAGATTTTATAATCTGTACCATTTCCACAGGGCTCTGATAGCTTATGATTGTTTGGAGCCAAATTGAGAATACCATCATCAACACTACCTTCAAGATTGATAGAGGAAATTTGTCTAATCGAGGACAAATTGTCCAAGTGTTTGTCTACATTTGTCATGACACTTGGAATTGCTGTAACATGTGATTGATTGATGAGAATTGAGCATTCACATTTTGTATCGATCATCGTAATTTAATGAATAAATTCTTATGTTTCATTTGCATTGTTTGGAATGGTTCCACTAAGTCACAGTTATTCATGGTTCAATGGAAGCACCAATTGATATGATCCTTCAACTTCAAATAGGGAAAGTATCAAGAAATGTATCTATTTGAGCAGAATCTGACTCTAGAAACAGAGAGAAGTGATGGAAAAAAGATTCGTTATTCATTACATCAAAAGAGTATACTACATTTTTATTTATACTAATAGATCAAGGAAGCAACTGTTAAAAAATAGAACAACAACTGTTAATATTTCAGCATGCTTGCTAGCTCACACCCAACTAAGTAGTTGGGATCAATTACTAAACAGACAACTAACCAAACACCTAATAGCTATACTTGACATCCAACAAGTATTGTCTTCCTTGGTCTACATGTGTCTGCAATAGTACTTTTCTAGCCACTGCAGTGCTATATGTTCCTTTCTGAATGTCGAGCAATTGCTTTCACTGATATGTTTTACACTTCTTCCTCATTTACTCTTCACATGCCTCCAACTACCTCGCACACTGTTCTTTTACAATTTGTTGATCTAGATTTGTTGTTGTTGTTGTAAAACAATCATTAAAAAGTTAAATTGTAATTTTGCAACTAAATTGTGGCGATGATAAACTAAATGGTAATCATATCAATTATCATCAGTATTATTTATTAACTTTGTCTAACCTTATGAGGCTAACTGCATGAATTCTCTTCTTTCATTCATTACTAATCCTAGTTTTATTGAATAATTTTGTCACACAATTTGTAATATTTTTCACCTTAGGTTTGCCACATCAATTCTATCTACAATTCTACATGTGTTATTGGTGAATATTCTTATCTTCACCCACACATCCGCATGCTCTGATCACCTAAGCCTATTTTCTGCTATATCTTTAATATGTGTTAATTTCATTATTGTTATTCATGCAACTCTTAATTTTGCTATAAGTGACTTTCTTTTTTATCCCCAATGCTTAGATCCTTATAGTAATTGGTTTAGTTGAGTTTTGTAAAATTTACCTTTAGTATCCATGATATTTTTCATCACATACTTCTACATAGGCACTTTTTATTTACGATGCAGCTTTGCCTCCAATGGTCTTATTTTCATTGATATTCTCATTTAATTGTATGCTAGATCTATAAATTCAAAGCTATTGCACGAAGGTTTCACTTGATTTTAGAAATAATAACATATATTTATTAATTTTATATCTTCTCCAGACCCACCAAATTAATTCTTGAGCACTCAATCATATGTTTTTAAGGATAAGGAATGAAGATTTACTTGTCGCTCTTTGTCTTTTTCAGTTAACAATTTTAATACAGAAAACCATTCCATCATATCTATAACTTGCATAAAATGCAATTGTTATCAATACTAACATCATTTTATTAGACTGTATTCTAATGCTACCTCTAATATTATTGCGCTGTCATAAATTTGATTCCCCTATAATCATCACAATCTTAAAACATTCTTTCTTAAGTATTAATAACAAAAGGATTCGCTCTAATCAGTTGGCACCATTTAGTCTTAAGATCTCGTTAAAATAATTTGTCAGTCAAACTATTTCAACATCCTTAATAACTTTTCAATTCTTAATGAATGTCTCATATAACCTATAGATTTACATTTATACATGTAAATTGTGATATTAATGATTAATTAATTATGTTTATCTTGATGTTAGCTAATTAATTTATGTTTAATAAACATTCCAAATTATTATTAAGACTTAAGCAGGAGTTATTAGTTACGTAGTTCTACATTGATTAATCACTTCTTAGTTTAAATTAAGCTATTTGAGATACTTAACCACTACTACATGCATAATTTCTTTTATAACGTGAAGTTTGAATTAGGACATTAATTCCCTATGTTATAACTTGTGTTGAACCAAATAAATTGGCACAACAATGATGGCTGACATATGAATGTTATATGATTATTATCTCTGACTAATCAATATATAAATGATATATGATTGCTATCTCTGACTAATTCAAATAACCGAGTAATCAAATTTATTATTGTTTTATAACAATTTAAGAACTTCCAACTAATTTAATTTATAGTATTGACTCAAATTGCACGCAATTAAATGTTTAATCGTTTTATTTTTTGTTAATTTTTGACAGTGTTGAAGTAACTTTTAAGTTCTTGATTTTTTTCTTAAATTGATATATTTTTTCACACACCATTATACATGCTGACACAAACACTTTCATCTCTCACTTAGTCACCCATCCATAAACATCGACTCCCCCCCTTATACAATTAATTGCATAATTGTTTGAAAAGAATGATTAGGTAATTAGTTCAATCCTCCACATGCTTTTTAGCCATTTTTCCTCCATTTAATACAAAATGGCTATAGTGTTTCATCACTATCATAATCACATTAGCCTCGATCCAACTACTGGAGTTGGCTTCTTGATGAATGAAGGCCTATTATGTTTACGAGGGGCATTCTCACCTGATGATGAATGAAGGTTTAGTTTTGCATATTATTTAGTAAATTTGCTCAGTGCCATGTCTTTCCGAAGTTGTAGGACTACTACAATCTTTTTGATTGTTGAAACTTCAGTTAGTGCTTGTTTGAATTGTTTATTAGTTACTAAGGAGTTGTGTGTTATACTTAGGTTTTTGTTTGTTGTTCAGATTGGTATCAGAGTTCACCAGGGCTTACATTCTTGTTTGCATCATTTTATCAGGCTAATGCATAAACTCTCCTTGATATTTTGCTTGCTTATTTAGGATATCAATATATTTCAATATTTTTCTTGAAATCTGTCAATTTTTTGTTTGATAAATATAGTTTAAAGTTTTTATGTTTAGTTTGATTCTCCATGATTGCTTACTATCTTGTATCTTTTTTTCCTTTTGCAGGTATTCATGAAGTGAGTAATTGATCACATTCTAATGCAAATGCATTATTGATATTTGATGAATTTGATGCTCACAATTGGTGGTGTTGAGTACAAATTTACAAGAAGAATACTTATTTGGTTTTAACTCGTTTGAGTTGGTGATTTGAGGGCAAGCAAATTGAAGTTCTTTATGATTCTTTTGGCCAATAACTGATCAGATTGTTAATAATATCTTCAATTATGTGCTCATTTAAATTAATCATTATTTATTATTATTATTATTATTATTTTTCCTTTTACTTAAGTATATGCTTTTAGCTATTCCTGCCTAAATTGTACTTAAATTTCGTTTTTTTTTTGATGCAAAGTAGATTTACATAAAAATTAGCTTTTTTTAGTGGTTCTTATCATGAAGACTATATAAAAGCTTTCCTTTTACTTGTATCCACAATATTTGATATTTGCTTGTAAAATCTTTGATTTATAAATTGCTTGCGCACTAATTGCCTGATCATGTCTTTCAATTTCCTGACTTGGATTTTGTTTTCAAAATTCTGTTAATTCTTGTAGATGCAATATTGATGAACAAATAAAAAAAATACTGTACATTTATTTAACATTTTTAATAATCCAGAATGCTATTTTATAGCATAAAGGTAATTCAAAAGTTGGGGTAAGACTGATGATGAAATATATAAATTTCTTGTATTTGTTGTACTCAGACATTTGTATAGCGTGGTTATTTAATTAATTTATTTTGATCTTTCTTGACGGTGATTTCAAATCAAGATATCTCCAAGCACTTGTGTCAGAAATGTCTAATATTCTACATTTGCTATGCAGGAAATGTTGAAAGATGTTGTCCGAACCAAAACTTACCAAAATGTTATATATCAAAATGCTTTTATCTTCAAAAACAAAGTGGTACTTGATGTTGGTGCAGGGACAGGAATTTTGTCCCTTTTCTGTGCGAAAGCAGGAGCCAAGCATGTATATGCGGTGCGGTGCTTTATTTCCTTATTGATTTATAATCATTCATTTTCAGTAAGTGTAAAATGAGACTGAATGTACACTGCTCTGTTCCAGCGGTCAAAATTTCTTAATAATGAATGTCTATAAAGGCTCAAATAACAGATTAAATGTAACACGGGCAAGAGATTCTATAAAGGACACTTTTTACACATTTTAGGGTAATATTTTACACATGAGTATATATTTGAAATGTTGATTATATTCTCTATAATATGAAGTTTAATTTTTAAACTTAGATGATCTGGGGTATCTGTAATGGCCAATTCATTTGACACCATACTGCAAAGGGTTCTAAGTTTGCATAGAAATATGGATACTTAGAAGTCATCTTAGCATCATTTTATTGTCTAATTATTGGAGCTTCATGTTACGGTTTCTATGTTCATTCATGTAAAGAGCTGAATTTATTTTTTCTGGGTTTTCATAGCCCTTGCTTGGTACACCTCTTACATTTTAGCATAATTAGGTATATCTTTGATTTGGTTATCAATTAGTTTTATTGGCAAGGGATTTGGAAGTTGTTGCTAAGATCTTGAGTTCAGTCTCCACCTATAAAATAATAAAGTCCCAGCTTGTGTGCTTTTGGATGGGGGAAAGAAGCAGAAACAAATAGTAAGTGCGATCCTTGAACCATACCCCTATGCTTGGTTGCTGTTCTTAATGATTGCAGTTACAATGATTATGAAATTTGAAGATTGCTTACAAAAAATTAGTCAAATGTGTGTTTAATTCCATTGCCACTTTGCCACTCAGGAACTTTTAGAGGAGATTAAGAGTACTCATTTCTAATCAATTAATATGGTTATGTATCAGTGCAAGAAAGGGAAAGAAATATTTAAATAACAATTATAATAACAATTACATTGAAAACTACTAACTATAGATGATAGAATCCTCTGGAATAAAATAATAAATAACATAACAAGTGGTTCTACCAAATCTGACTCATGGCCATCCATGTGCTGCAAGGTCATCAATCCAAAGGGAAGTATACTCTGCAACATCAATTGTCTTACTTTTCTTGGCTATCTGCTAGCTTAATTCCCCATGCTTTTTTTCCTTTTTGTGGTTCACTAACCACTTTTTCATCTATAACCACTAATCCATAGGTTCTATTAAGGTAGAAAATGTTTCTTTCCTATTCTAGGAAATAACTTGTAGCATTTTTTAACACTCCTTATCAAGTCTATTCATAAACTTCCATCAAACTAAATGTGCTAAATAATTCTTCAAATAAGGGTTTACTCAATCCTTTAGTGAGGATGTCAACTGTTTAATTGGACAGAAAATTAATAAAAGAAATAGTTGCTATTTATAATTTTTTTTCTTTGGTGAAGTGTCGATCTATCACATATTTGATCCACTCATAATGGACAAGATTATGTGCTATACTGCTAACAACTTTATCATCACTATCTAGTTTCATGAGAATTTTTATAGCTACCTGAAGTACTTTCAGGAGTAGCTTTAGCCAAGATTAATTCACAGATCGCACTAGCCAATGATCTGAGTTTTGCTTATGCAGCTACGACATTTTATTTTTTTGCTTCTCCAGGTTGCCAGAGTATCCCATCCATATGTGCAATATTATGAAGTAAATCTTTTATCTACTATAGACATGACCCAATCAGCATTAGTGTAGGCTTCTATGATTCTAATTTCTCTTTACTTAAACAAAATCTCCTTTTGGTGATTCCTTTCAAGTATTTAAGAATCCTAATAACAACAATCATGTGTTCTTTGTAAGGAGTGTATGTGAATTGACTCACCAAATTGGCAGCAGAAGTTATGTCAAGTTTGGTATGTGTCAAATAGATGAGTTTCCTTAGCAACCTTTGATATTTTTTTATTCTTTAGAGGATTAGTGCTAATTTCACTCAATTTTATGATATATAAGTGTGCGTTTGAGACAATTTTTGGCTGCCTTGCTTTTCATAAAGCAACCATAGTTGCATTTGGGCTACTAACTTTTTGGCTACTTTTCAAAAAATTGTAAAAAAAATTATTTTGAGAACCGTGTTTGTTAGAGATGCTATCGAAATCTATTATCTCGAGACTTATCGCTAATTGGATAAGAAATGTATGCAATAGCTGTTGGACGGTGTTTGATGTAGCTAATAATGGACCATGAGATCCAGAATATAAAGCTTTGATCGTAGTGTCATCTTCTACTGCAGCCATTTAATCTGAAAATAAAAGCAATGGATGACTCATTAGCTATGTGGGAGGATGCATGATGGCGGATGACAGTCAGTCTTGGTCACTAATCCATGTGTTGCAACAAGTAGATAAAATGATTGGTAACCATAGTAATAGAATCCCAATGAATGAAATAATAGATAACACAATCAGTGCTATCTACTAAATCTGCACTAATCGCTGCCTTTATGTACCCAATTCTTGCATTTTCCAGCCGATCTGAGAACCACCATGCCATCAAAGGATTCATCCTTTGCAACAGTAAACATCATGCCATTTTTGGCTATCTGCTAGCTTTTGTTTTTCATGATTTTCATGTCTACGTGGCCTGCTAGCCACCATGTCATTTATTACCACCAATCTATAGGTCCTATTAAGGTAGAAAATGTTTTTGTTTTCAATTCTATGAAAGAAAAGACAACTTTTTTCAACAATTAAATTCTTGTTATTATTCTCTTTTCTTGTTTATATATGAGGGCATTTATGTTTTTTCTATGAAGTCAAATTAGTAAGGATGTAAACTTTTTTAATTCTCTTATTTTTAACATGATATCAGAGCCACAATCTACAAGCCGCTTGATCTTCTCTAAACACTTTGATTCAATTTTAATTAGTGTACTTTACATTTCCCTCTAGAAGGCCACCTATATTTGCTCTATTAGTTACACCCTCTATGAGATCCTTATCTCCATCTCGCACAATTTTTTTTTTATGATTCCATCATTTACTTGCTTGGCCATTTACACTAGCTTTTGGCCTCAATCTCTATTTCTCACAAGATTTGTTTCACCTCAACAATCTAGTTATGTTCTCCAGTACCATCTGCACTAGTAAATTTTGTTCTTACTGCATCGATCTTTCGATTAATGGTCTTTGTTGATATCTTCATAAATCTTCTCTATTGATACATATGTTTAAGGACCTTTTTTTGTGTCATCTCTAACACAGATCTCGTGGTGAACTTTTTGCTTTAGATTTACACTATTATCTCTTTCATGGATTAGTTGTGCTTCTCTTGCAATACAAAACCTCTTAGCGATAATTCACCTATTTTATTTCTAGTAATTATTATTTTTAAACACAAGTTGACATTTTGTCACCTTAAATTTACAGGGAGGTTGTTATGTTTTCTCATTACTAATGATATTTTCATTTGTTGCATTTTTCATTTATAATTCATTTGCTTGTCTATGCATAAGCACGTATATGCTTGCACTATGAAGATGTAATCTTTTCAATTATCTCCCTCTTAACTTTGTCATTTGGATGCAATTTTTTTCTCTCAATTTATTAAGCTGTTGTTTGAGGCCTCGATTATGTTTTTTTTTTGGATCTTTGAACGTTTCCTTAATGATTTGCACGCTTTTTCTCAGATATCATTCTCTACTAGTTTATGTGTACTCATGCTTAAAACTGTTTTGCAGGTTGAGTGCTCTCTCATGGCTGACATGGCAAAGGAGATTGTTCAAGCAAATGGATTTTCTGATGGTAATTTGATATGCGAAATTGTCACCAGCTTGTCCAATGGATGGGCTATTTCTTGTTGTTTGAGAACATGTTGAACACAGTTTTATATGCACGCGACAAATGGCTTGTAAGTAATTTGGTAGACATTTAGCTTGTAGCTTTCTTTTTTTTTTCACAATACTTCTTTTCGTTGGTATGTGAAATTCTATTTAAAATTCTGCATGTAAACTCTTAGAATATAAAATTCTTTTTTTCTCTAAAACAAAGTCGTGGTGCTAAGATAAACATTATTATGTAGCTCCTCTCGAGGCGCAAGGCAAGGAGCCACAACAACCATTCTGACTAGTGGTGATCCCCTATTCCGACATGTCATCTCCATGGAAGAATAGAGCAAAAAAGGCACGCAGCGATTGAGTCGAGCATAGAATCAAGACACTGGATTGTATCAAGCACTACACTTTGTTACATTGGTCATTGTTGGCATTGAAAAGAAGTGAATAAGGTTTAATGATATTTTTAAGTATAATATAATTAAGTAGCACAATCATTGTTATGTGGACCATTGAGTATTCATGGTAGTGATAGCTAGTGGGTTTTAAAGAGGTCGCCTTAATTCTTTAGTGCAAAGGATGGTTGATTGTTCCTACTTAAGTTGGATTATTGTTCACTTAAAAAAATATAATAATTTTTATTTTTTCGCAACGCGATGCGCTGGTGTAAAACGCCTAGCTTTCTAGAAGGATAACTGCTCCGAGCCAACTGTCAAAACTACGGTACAGTGCTGCAGCAGTGTGATCTTGGCGTCGAGGTGTTGCACCGACTATTGAGAGGGAATAGTTACAAGGAACACTGCTATAAATATGAGCATCCAGTCCACTATTTTTTCTTTCTTTCTCCGACCACTCCTCTCACTGCACTCTAACACTACCCTTGCGCTCTTGACGATCTTCTTTTGTTTTGAGATCCTTTGTTCGCTTGAGGTAAAAAATTTATGCCGTTTTATCTTTAAAAAGCATGTTAAATCATAATCTACTATTGATCTTGAATCCAGTGAGGAAAAGAAATTTGAAGATCTCTGTTGTTAAATTTCATTCCGCCATGAGATTCTCCTCCATCGATCTTAAATCAGAAACAAGAGAGAAGAGTGCTTCGCATTGTAATTTTGAATTCTAGCACTGCTAATGTTTTTAAAAATTTTCCTAAAATTTCACAAGAAACTTAATTTCTGACTCACAACACCTCGTCATTGAATATTAACGTTGCAGCATTGTACTCTTGAGTATTCTTATTATAAAGGGCAGCGCCACAACGCTCAAGAACCAACACTGCTTTTACCAAATCATCGCGTATATTATCTTTACGCTTACTTTGTGTTGGAAATATGACTTAAAATATTTTCTGATAAAAAAGCGTAATATCTGGATGTGAAAAGTGGAGGGTTGCGAGGTAAATACAACGTAAAATTTGTCAAATAATCATGAATCCTTTAAATCGTTGTGTTAATGCGGTGTTAAATAAGCGATTCTCACATTATGGACTGATGCGCAAATAAGTTAGTCCATGAACTAGAATTAAGATCTTAGAATATGTGTACACTGTGTAATTAATGGAATTAATTATTATATGGTTCATTGAAAGATAAATATTTTATGTGTTCAAGAAACCAACCTTGGGGAGAAGGCCAAGGAGATTGATAGTTTAGGTTTTAAACTTTGGCAGATAACGAACTGAAATGTGAAAAGGATTATAGATAAATGTTTGAAGAATAAGTTATAAATATTAATACAGAGATAAAATTATGCTTTAAAGATTATTATCGATACTAAGATTATCAATGTGTTACGCTCCTAAGTAGTGTTTGAAAGCTCAAAAAAATTTTTTGAAATGAAGAGGATTAATACAAAATATACCTCTCAAAAAGATTTATTGGAGGATTTGATTTAAATATAGGTAAAAAAGATTTTAAAAGATTCATATTTTAATGAATGACTAATGAAGAATGTAGACTCTATTTGATTTTTAAATTATAAATTTGTATTACTTTATTTAAGAAAAGAGATGAACATATTATCACTATAAAATGGATTTAATAAAACACATATCGATTATTTTCCGATAAGAAGATCGCTTTAGATCAGAAAGATTATACATTCCAAAGTGAAGTTTAATTACTTAACATCGATTAATTTTAGATTTTAAGATGAAAGATTCTAAGAGGAAAAATAAATCAAATTATCGTGTTGTGATTTGATTAATTTAAAGAACACAAATAAAAATATTTTAAAAGACAAGAGCTAGAATTTAGGATGTTTATAAGAAAGTTATGTGGAAAAAGTAGAATCAAATTTGTTCTTAAAATGCTTTGGAGAATCAAGGAAAAGCTTTTAATAAAAATAATGGTGAAGTCGAAAAGAAAAGATAAGAATAAAACATTGTTATAAAATTTGGTTTAGATGTAAAATTCTGAGAATCGAGAAAGATATAAAATGACTTATAGAGATTTTAAGAAAGAATATATAAAAAAAAACTTTTAAATGATTGATACAAGATTAGATAAAAAAATGAAATGTATGATAAGTTAGCCAATCAAAGAGAGATAGTAATGAGTAAGATGAAAATAATAAAGTCTTTTTTCTTAAAAAAAGATATTAGGTAGATGAGGTATTTTGATAAAATTTTCAATGATCCGAAAGACGATTGATTTTTAACCTTAATACTCTAAACAAAATAGAAATTTTATTTTTATCAGATTAGTAAATCAAAGAAGAAAGAAAATGAAATGTAAAAAAATAGTAGATCGATGATATTCCAATGGAAGTGTGAAATGTTTAAGAGATCGGAATTTCGGCTTACAAATCTTTTAAATTTAAAGACAAAAGATGCCGATGAGAAAGAAAGATTCCTATATTTAAGAATAAAAGTGATGCACAATAATGTGCAAATTATAGAATTAAGTTCATGTGTCATACATTAAAATTATGGGAGAGAGTGAAAGATTACGATGATAAAAAAAGTTTCACAATCGTTTAATAGATTTACTATTGCTATACATTTGTTAATAGGTGATGGAAGTATAGAGAAAGTAAGGAGGATCTACATATGATTTATTGATTTAGAGAAAGCTTATGATAAAGTTTCAAGAGATGTTCTTTGGAGAGTTCTAACAAAAAAGGAGTTAATATGTTTATATTCAAGTCATTAACGATATGTATACTAGGCTACTTGTGTGCAAACACAAGGAGGATTGACAAAATATTTTCCTATTTGGGATTAGATCGGATCAGCTTTAAGCCCTTATCTTTTACTTTAGTTATGGATGTTCTACCAGGCATTTAGGAAGATGTACCTGTATGCTTTTGATGACATTCTTCTTGTTGATAAGACTAGAGAGGGAGCCAAGAGAAACTCGAGTTATGGAGGTCAACTTTAGAGTCTAAAGATTTTCGTTTAAGTAGATCTAAAACTGAATCTATGGAGTGTAATTTTAGTTGTAGAAGTTCTAGTGATAGTGTTGTGACATTAGGTGAACAAGTCATTAATAAGAAGTGATTGATATTTAGGCTCATTGTTCAAAATGATGGTGAAATAGATGGAGATGTTATTAGTAGAATTCAAGTTGGATGGTTGAAGTGGAGAATGCATCCGGCTTATTGTGATAGAAAAGTTCCACTTAAACTTAAAGAAAAATTTTATAAGATGGTGGTAAGACCGCAATGACTTATGAAATGTTGCAGAATAAAAAAGAGAAGCATAAGACTAAGTTAAGTACTGAGATGAGGATGCTCAAGATGAGTGATTTTTACTCTGGGAGATAAAATAAATGAGTATGTTCGAAAAGTTGGAGTAACGATGACAAGATTAGAGATTTTAGATGGTTTGGCGATAATCGTCCAGATGGTTAGAGAGTAGATGCATTAGATTTGCTTATGTTAAGAAAGAAGAGGAGACCTAAAAAGACTTAGTTAAGATGTATAAGAAATGACCTTAGTATACTTGAATTAAATGAGAATTTGACACATAATAGGACACAATGGAGATGATGGATTCATGTAGCCGACCCCACTTAGTGGGATAAAGGCTTGTTGTTGTTGTTGTTGAAAAAAGCGTAATATCCCCCAGCGTTGTAGCGTCATAAGACCAATGCCTCGGAGTTATATCTTTTTAACACAAGTAAAAAAGATTTAGAAAAAATTTCTTCTAAGGGGCACAAATATCACCCGTGCCATAGCGCCAAGCTCTCGGATTTTTTATTCTATTCACAACACCGTGGCACTAGTTTATAGCGTCGAGGTGTTATTCAGATTTCATTTTTTAAATGTGTTCGAATGTTTTTTTATTTATTTAAATACTAGAGCAATAAATTAATAAAATTAATCACATACAACCATATAACATAAAATAATAAAAAGAGAAATTTTATTTATAGATTTAAAGAAAATCACAAATTAAAAAAGGGGGAAGGTACAAAAATGGGGGGAATTAGTAATCATTAGTAATCATACTTTCACTCTTCTTCCGCTATACTTCCGGTAATTACATATCGATATTGAGGCATCGTAGGGAAGGAGACTTAATTCAGATCTACGAGATTTCAGCTATGGAACATGTTGACCAGTGTAGTGTTGAATTGGGCCATATAAGAAAATTGCATTTGTTGTTGATCATATGATGATCAAAATTACGCTATAAAATCTCTTACCTGCGATTACTCTTATCCACCCTTTTTCTTAAGTCCGTGACTTGATTGCCAATTTGTTGGGCTTACTCGGACTTAAGAATTAGGTCGTATATGAACTATCCCCACCCAACCTCATCCAAATCCCCCAATTACTCTCTTTATTAGAAGAGCCTTTTGAATAAGTATTTCTTCATCCTCCCCCTCTCCTACCACTCTAGTGACATAAACAACCTTAAATTAAAGAAGGGTGATTGTTCTATACTTTTAGCATATAAAATAGAATTATAAATAACTTTCAATATCGATCAGAATAATAGCAAATTTAAAACAACCCTATCTTTGGTAACCTCGCTAATGTTACCAGTGGGCATAAATTTGACGGAAATGAAATAGTGCCAAGCTTTAGATTCAACGGTAAGACTAACGGCAGGAAAGTTGATAATTGTTTCCTCCCGTCGTTTCCATTACATATTTACATTTCTGCCAGAAAGAAAATGGAGGATCTCGTCAAAATTAGGATGATCGTTATAATAAGCAAGATAGTAATTGTAATCAATATCTTGGAGATTATAATATATATTTATAACACTACTATCATAACTTACTAGTTTCCCCCGAACATATGCTTTGTTGTCTTGACTCTCTTGTGCGTTCGTGAAGAACTCGCGCACCATCAAGACAATGCATGAGTTGTTATCGTAGACCAGCTTGGCCTAGCCTTGTCTCATGATCACTCCTTCAACACTGTTGCTGGGATCCTAAAAGCTCCTCTTCGGGATCAAGTGTTTGTGGAAGAGGATGTATTGATACCGCTCCTCGGCATCAGCGCTGACGAATTTATTGGCATTATTGGATGCCCTCTTCCAGCTCATTACTCTTCTGCGAGGCATGATGAAAATGTAAACTTAAGAGAAGAATAGAACTGTGAGAGAGAGAGAGAGAGAATCTTTAAAGAGAGATTGTTGAATGAAATTTCTTAACAACTCTATTTATAAATCACACCGCCGTCGACATAAAACATGTGGTAGTAACACGCACCAGTGCTCACATGCGGCGTCGATGCTATTCAACCCATCCCATCTAAGCATCGTGGTTAAAAAGATAAATTAATTATAATAAATTTCATAACTGATGTGTATGAAAAGCATTGTAGCACCACGATGCTTTGACCCAGCGTCGCGACCTCAATTAAAATGAGGTTATCGTTTCTCATTTAATTGATTGTACGCCTGTCAGGAATCTTGACTGACGCCGCGACGCTACAATGCAACGTTGCGGCATTGTTCCAAACGGTCAATGAGACCAATAATGCCAGCATGGAAACTCTACCCATGCATCGCCGAGGAGTTGGGCCTCGCAGCTCACATGTACACCTATCATATAGACTGCCACCTAAGGCGCTGCCCCCTCAAATAAAAATATAATTATAATAAAAAGACTAAAACCATAATGCAAACATTCCAAAAGGTTTGTAAGTCCAGTCTTATGTTCGTTCATTATGTGAACACTTCATAATTCGTTCGCCACACAAACAAATTCATATCAATCTATCGTATAAACTACCTTAATTTTAGTATTCTAAATGGATGTAAGCTCAACCTCTTATTCATTCATCATGTAAACATCTATTCATTTGCTATGTGAACACCTTACAATCTGTTCATCACATAACACTCTTACACCACTTACACTAAAAATTCTAAGTTTACTCGGGATATCTGAAACGAGGCAACTCATAGCTGTTAATCAGATTCTTTGGACATTACGATTATGTCCCTTTGATGTTGATAGGCTAGAATAATATAATCCCGGGATGACGGAACCATGGGATCTTGATCGGGATTACACTCCTATTTTCTTTTAGACGATCATCTAAACCACACTATACCTCTTAGACATCAATATATATCAGATAGATATATCTGTTTTAAACTTTAATCAAGAGTGCTTTCTTATTGCGGTAAGAGGGGTAATCAACTATGGATGCTTGCGTGCATAGGAAGTAGAGCCTAGATCTAAATAAATCCTAATATGATGGGGGAAATCTGGTTGAATATGTATTAATCTACCTCATGAAAAAGCATACTTCGACCCATCTGACCAAAGATGGTGGAGCGCATCCTTAAAAGGTGTTTTTTCTGAGCGATCAATTACATCTAGGATCGGCTTTATGCCCTTAAATTTTTGCTTTAGTTATGTTCTTACTAGACATTTACAAGAGGATGTAACTTGGTGTATACTTTTTGCTAATGATTTTCTTCTTGTCGATAAAATTAGAGAGGGTTCAAGAGAAACTTGAATTATGAAGGTAAATATTAGAGTCAAAAGGTTTTTGTTCGAGTAGATATAAAACTAAATACATGGAGTGTAATTTTATTTGTAGAAGATCATGTGATGGGGTTGTGACAATGGATGAGCAAGTTCTTAAAAAAAGTGAACATTTTAGATATCTTGGGTTTATTGTTCAAAGAGATGGTGAAATATATGGGATGTTGTTAGTAGAATTCAAGCTGTATAGTTGAAGTGGATCGGACCTATTGTGTGATAATAAGTATAGCTTAGATTTGAGGGAAAGTTTAATAAGATGTGGTGAGACTTGCAATGTTTTTTGGTGCAGAATGTTGGCTAGTAAAAGAGAAGCACAAAATTTTGTGAGATGATGTGGGATGAGTGGTTTTAAATTTAGAGAGAGACAAAATATCAAATATAAAGGTTGGAGTAGCTCCAATGGCAGATAAGCTTAGAGGCCTTATTTTTTAGAATTGAATGAGAATTTGGCACTTAATGGGACACAATGGAGAAGAAGGATTTATGTAGTTGATCACACGTAGTGGGATAAAGGCTTGTTGTTGTTGTTCATACGCAGACTTCTGTAATATTGCTTCTGTGTTGTTTTTCATAAATTAGTGATCGCATCATAATTTGATTTTAGTAGGAACACATTAAGAATCTCTAACCTCATCAGTAATCTTCTCTATCTTTTCAATGCCACAAAACAAATTAGCATATAAGCTCAGCCATTATTGTTGTGACAAATTTATTTGGTTCAACACTTTATAAGACAGGGCATTAATGTCTCGATTTAAACTTTACATTACAAAAGAAGTTATGCATGTAGTAGTGGTTAAGTATCTTAGATAGCTTAGTTTAAACTATGAAATGATTAAATTAAAATTTAGGACCACATTATTAATATAGAGGTTAACATGAATTTATTATATTTCTAAATTTGTGATTATGCACTATATATTAAACATCACATCACATTCTCAAGGAACCTTTATTGCTTATTTATAATTTTTTAAATTTTAAATTTTAAAAAATGAGAAATTATTTTAAAAAAAATGAGGAATTATTATGGAAGAATGGATCCGATAAAATGCAGATTGATTATTTTTTTATAAGGAAAATAGACCGTTTACATTATAAAGATTAGAAGGTCATTCTAAGTGAAAGTTTAAGCACCCAACACCGACTATTAGTTTTAGATTTTAAGATAAAAGTTGAAAGATAAAAAATAAATCGAAACATTACCCTAGGATCAAATGGAGGTATTTAAAGAATGCTAATAAAAATATTTTTAAGAGTAAATTATATGATCTTAGGATTTAAGATGTTCATGAAGAAGCTACTGAGATTAAGCAAATTATAAAAAATTTATTCGAGAATCAAAAGAAAAAGCTCCTATTAATAAAAATAATTAATGGTGGAGTCAAAATGTGTAAGAAAAGATAAAAATTAAGAAGTTTTATTATACAAATTGATTTAGATGTAAAAGCTCTGAGTATTGAGAAATATATATAAGTCCGTCAGATTCTAATAAAGAATATGTTCAACATTAATATATATAAAAGATAGGAAAGATGTATGTATAAGTTTGTCAAGCAAAGAGATAGAAGTAAAGATTTAGTTCAAGTGAAATGCATTAAATATGAAGATCATAAAGTATTTTTTTAAGAAGAGGATGTTCAATATAAGTGGATAAGATATTTTGATAAATCTTTTAATGAAGATTGTGAGAATATGCTTGACTTTAGCGATCTTAGCACTCTAAATAATTTTTTTTATTGTCGTATTAGTAAAAATGAGGTTGTAGAGGTTTTAAAGAAAATGAAGTGTGAAGAAGTAGTAGAGCTTGATGATATTTTAATTGAAGTGTGGAAATGCTTAGAAGATCAATGAATTTCTTGGCCTATAAATCTTTTTAATATCATCTTATAGACTAAAAAGATGCTAGATTATTGAAGAAAAAGTTTGTTTGTTCCTATTTTTTAGAATAAAGGAGATGCACAAGAGTGTGCAAATTATTGAGAAATTAAGTTAATGTGTCATACATTAAAATTATGAGGGAGAGTAATTGAGCATAGATTATGACATAATATAAAAGTTTGGATTTATGCTGAGTAGGTTTATTATGGAAGCTATACATTTATTGAAAGGTTTGATGGAGAAGTATATAGAGAGTAAGGAGGATCTACATATATTATTTGTTGATTTAGAGAAAATATATGATAAAGTTCCAAAAGAAGTGCTTTGGAGAATTATAGAAAAGAAAGGAGTCAATATTGCTTATATTCAAGTCATTAAGGATATGTGTACGAAGCTATCACTTGTGTTCAAACACAGGGAGGATTAGTAAAATATTTTTCTATTTTAATTGGATTACATCAAGGATTGGGTTTAACCTCATATCTTTTTGTTTTAGTTATGGATGTTCTTAGTAGACATTTACGAGATGGTGTATCTTGGTCTGTGATTTTTGTTGATGATATTCTTCTTGTTGATAAGATTAGAGAGGGAGTTCAAGAAAAAGTTGAAGTATTGAGGTGAACCTTAGAGTCTAAATGCTTTCGTTTGAGTAGATTTGAAATTGAATACATAGAGTATAATTTTAGTTGTAGAAGATCTAGTGGCAGAGTGGTGATAATGGGTGATCAAGTCATTAAAAAGAGTGAACGTTTTAGATATCACGTCTATTGTTTAAAGTGATGGTGATATAGATGGCTGAAGTGGATGATTGCATTGGGCCTGTTGTGTGATAAAAAAATACTGTTTAGACGTAAGAGAATTTTATAAAATGGTGGTGAATTCTACAATGCTTTGACACAAAATGTTGGGCAACAAAAGAGAAATATTAAGTTAAGTGTTGCAGAGATGAGGATGCTCAGGTGGATGAGTGGCTTTGCACTTGGAGAAATAATGAGAAACAAATATATATGTAATAAGGTTGGTGTAGCTCCAGTAGAAGATAAAATTAGAGAGTGGCTTTACATAATTTGGTCACATAAAATATTGGTTGTCTTGTGACTTAGTTAGGAGAGTAGATGTATTAGATTCAACTTATATTAAGAAAGGTAGAGGTAGACCTAAAAAGATTTGGTTAGGAAGTATAAAAATGACTTTAATTTATTAGGATTAAATAAGAATATGACACTTAGGCCCTGTTTGGGGCGGCGGTGGCGGTGTGGTGTGGTGATGCACCACACCACTATGCATTTTGGGTATTGCGTTATGACTGTTTTAATTGCATTTTGAGAAATCTATGGAGAGAAAGCTGCGTCTTTCAACCTGACCTGGCTATTTGTAGTGGCAGTCAGAAAGCTGTGGTTTTACTTTTGTAAAATAAAAAAAATTTGTATACCCATCGCAACTTCAAACAACAGCTTATTCTGCAGCACTTTCATTACTATTTTTTTCATATAGTTGTAGCTATCCTAAACAGACTTTAAATACGACACATTGGAGAAAATAGATTCATGTAGCCGACCCCATGTAGTGGGATAAAGGTTTATTGTTATTGTTATTGTTGTCATCGAGGAAATGGAAGAATGACATGTCTGAAAGTTATCTTTATTTTTTGTTTTTAAAAATAGCTGTTTTGTTTTCAAAAATATATAAAATAAGTTTTAGGTATTTTGAATTTTTTAATACTTTTTTTTGATAGCGTTCTCATCAATGTTTGGCTCGACTTTGTTGGGAGTTTTAATTTCACATCATGGGCTACATTAGCAAATGGCTCCAGCCTCATGGAAGAGCTTGTCGGATCAATCAATGCCTCCAATTTTCTGTTATCTCCCAAAGCAATGAAGTATTCACGATCAAAATGAAAAAAAAAAAAATGAAGTATTCACGATACAAAGCAAAGCATCACCTCCAATTGGTTGACATCGTTTGTAGTTTCTGGTGTTGATCTTGCTTGCGGGCTGATAGGTTTTCCCAATCCTTCCTATACAACTGCATCGTGCACTATTTTATGGGAGCTTGAGAAGGGATTAAAGTGCTTGTAATAAATTTATTGCATCTAGAACATCTGCCAAGCTCTCAACATTGAAGCTATGGATTGTTAAGGGTAGTGATGTTGAGGATAATGGCTTCAGGGGTGGTGTTAATTGCCCACAAGATGATGGTGAATGTGGATTTCAGTCAATATGGTATAGGGATACATTAGGGCTTAGTTTTCTCGAAATAAAAATAATCTCAAGGTGCTAAATTTATTTTTATTTCATAATAAAATATAAATAAAATTAAAAGAAAATAAATTAAATATTAAAAAAAAAATCCAAATAGCCCCTTATTGTGTGTGTGAGATATAGTTATAAGTGAAGCTTTCCATCTACTAGACAAACACAAACAAAAACCACTGTCACTCATGCATAAATACTTCACTGCCATATTCATATGTTCATATATAGTTCACAAGTACATAAATAAGTAATACGTTCTCCATGAGGCAACGGATGAAGCTGAACTTCAATTTTCTTCTTATTTCTACATCAAGAAATTTGTAGAATGTATTGTTCCATTTTCTTCTGTGGGTGTTTATCTGCAGGATGTCATAGTTTTGAGATACAATTCTTCCATATTACACACAAATGTTGGAATGAGATTTCAAAATCAATTCTCTTCAATTCTTGTAAAAAGTATTAGGTAAATAAAAGATAATAAGAGGCTTTTAATTGTTGTAAACATAATCTGCTTGAAAGGATAAACAGATTGCTTTCCAATTCTGAGCACCAATATGAGTAAGCTCTGGGTTTAACCATACATTTAGGGGCTTCAAAACTTGAAAACTAGATTAAGAGAGCCTGATTTGTCTTGGTATTCTTTGCTGTCGATTCTATGAACATGACTTTTGCTGCTACCGTTGACTTTTGCTGCCACCGTAACAGGCTAAATAAAAGCATCAACTAGCAATGTTATAGGGATATTTTGTTCATTGAAAATTTGGAGTTTAGTGATGACATCTTTGATAAAACCATGTAATAAGGAAACGATGAGTTTATTGCTAATGCATAAAAAATATTTAAAAGCAGGCTAAATATGAATGCTTCTCATCTTCACTAGTCCTACCATTTCAACTTTAGCGTTGGCAAGTTTTGAAGCATTCTTTCTCAATTCATTGTGTTAACTGCAAACTAGGGGGAAGGTGCTATCAAGATTAACGGGCCAGAAAGTGAATCTTGAAGCTTCCAATGAAATTGATGACATTTGATAGTTCTCGCTGTTGACATAATCGCTGCAGTTGTTTATTTCTGTATGCTCGAGAGATGCTGAAAGAGCGAGGTGAAATGGGTTGTGAAGTGGCGGCCATCTTCTTGGAAATCATGTGGTTTGTCTTTTTTTTTTGGAGAAACTGAGATTTAATCGAAACATTCAGAGTTGGAAAGGCTCAAAATAGGATAAAAAATGATGTATGTAATCTTTTATTAATTTTATATGGTCAGGGCTTACTTACAAATTTTTTACCGGCGAATCTTTTTTACTAAATTATTTCCTCATTAGAATAATACTATGGGCAAAGTTTGTGTCCTTAATAATACTCTAGTATTTTTACTGTACGTATGGACTAAATAATATTGTTGTTGCCGGGTCCCAAGTTGAGGGTTGCATTAGGTAGCTAACCGCTAGCATAAAATTTGTCGAAAAACTATGACATTAATCCTTTAATACATTGTGTTGATGCTAGGGTGTTCCCTGGTAGCAATGCGCTGTATGCCTTGAATATAGTGAAAAGTGTATAAGGGCCACTGCATTGATGCATAGGTACAATGTTAAATAAGCAATGTTTCTCACTTTTTGGACAAATGCAAGTAAACAAGTTAGGCCATGAAGTTAAAATTAAGATAGGAATTTAGAATATATGTATTATTATAGGTAAATTAATAGAATTAATCAATATTATGGTTCATAAGAAGATAAATATCTTATATATTCAAAAAATTAAATGGGTTAGAGAGAATATCAAGGAGATTGATAGGTTTTAAACTTCGGTATTCAGGTAGGAGTCATACTAAAAATGTTGTAGGTGTGATTATAGATAAAAGTTTGAAGGACAATGTTGTGAAAATTAATAGGATTTGAGATTAAATTATAACTTTAAAGATTGTTGTTGATGCTAAAATTATTAATGCTATAAGTTTTTATGTTTCTCAAGTAGGTTTAGATGTATGCTCAAAAGAAAATTTTTGAAATGATTTAAAGGAATTCATACAAACAATACCTCTTAAAGAAAGAGTATTTATTGGAAGAGATTTAAATAGATATGTTGGTAAAGTGGTAGAAAAGCATTCATAGTTGCTATATGTTTGGAGTGACTAATGAAAAAGGTAGTATCATATTAGATTTTGTTTTAGCTTATGATTTTATAATTGTTAATATTTTATTTATAAAAAGTGATGAGGATATTATCATTTATAATAATGTAATCAGCAAAACATAGATTGATTTTTTTTTATAAGAAAAACAGATCATTTAGATTGTAAAGATTATAAGATCCTTCTGAGTAAAAGTTTAGCATCGACTATTAATTTTGGATTTAGGGTGAAGGGTTGGAAGATGAAATATAAATCAAAATATTCTCCGAGTATTAGATAGGGGTACTTAAGAGAATACTAATAAAAATATTTTTAAGAGTAAGTTACAAGACCTTAGGATTAGAGATGTTCATGAGGAAGTTGATGTTATTTGAAAAAATTTAATGAGATTAGATAAGTTTCAAAAAAATGTACTTGGAGAATCGTTGGTATAAAATTTAATGAGAATCTTTTAATAAAAATAGTTGGTGTTGGAGTCAAAATGTGTAAGAAAGATAAAAAATAAGAAATTTTGCTATAAAATTTAATTTATACGTAACAATCCGGAGAATTAGAAAATATATAAAATAGTCATAGGAATTTTAAGAAAATAATATGTGATGCAAATAATTTAGGGGCCGTTTGGGATCACTTTGTTTTTTATTTTTTATTTTGTGTTTTTAATTTGTTTTGGTGTTGTGCTTAAAAATAAAACTTGTTTGATTGTACTTGTTGTTTTTAAAACATTTAAAAAACATCTTTTAGATGTTTTGAGTGTTTTTAAAAACAACGTTATTTGTTTTTAAAAACAAAAACAAAACCACATAAAAACACTATAAACAAATATGTTTTCAAAAATAACATAAAAAAAAAAGAAAACAAAATTGATCCCAAACAACCCCTTAGCTTTTAGTGATTTATATAATAGATTGGATACTAAAGAGAGTGAAAAATGTATGTATAAGTTAGTTAAGCAAAAGTAAAGATTTAGTTTGAGTTAATTGCATTAAGGATAAAAATATTAAGTGCTTTTCTTAGAAGAGGATATTAAATTTAAGTGAATGAAATATTTTGATAAATTTTTTAATGGAGGTTGTGAGAATATGATTGGCTTTAGCTACCTTAGTACTATGAATGAAAATAGTAAAATTTATTTTTATGGTCATATTAGTGAAATCAAAGTTGAGGCTTTAAATGAAATTATGGAAAAGTAGTAAGACTTGATGATATTCCAATAAAGTGTGAAAATGCTTAGGATATCAAGGATATTTTTGGCTTATGAATTTTTTTAATATTATTTCAAAGATTAAGAACATGCCAGATAAGTGGAGAAAGATTTTGTTGGTTCTTATATTTAAGAATAAAGATGATGCACAAGACTATGCAAATTATAAAGGAATTAAGTTAATGTGTCATATTAAAATTATGAGAGAGGGCAATTGAGCATAGATTATGATGTGATACAAAAGTTTCTCAAAATTAATTTGGATTTATGCAAGGTAGATGTACTATTGATGCTATACATTTGTTGAGAGGTTTGATGGAAAAGTATAGAGAGTAAAGGAGGATCTACGTATGATATTTGTTAATTTAGAGAAAATATATGACAACATTCGAAGACATGTCTATGGAGAGTTCTAGAAAAGAAAGTAGTTAATATTGCTTATATTCAAGTCATTAAACATATGTATACTAGAGTTGTCACATGCGTTCAGACAAAGAGAGGATTGACTAAATATTTTCATGTTTCAGTTGGATTACATCAAGGATCGACTTTAAGCCTATATCTTTTTATTTTTGTTTTGGATGTTCTTACTAGACATTTACAAGTGTATGTTCGTTGGTATATGCATTTTTTGATAATATTCTTCTTGTTGATAAGACTAGAGAGGGAGTTCAAGCGAAACTTGAATTATGAAGGTCATTCTTAGAATCCAAAGGCCTTCGTTTAAGTACATCTAAAATTGAATATATGAAGTGTAATTTTAGTTGTAAAAGATCTTGTGGTGGGCTTGTGACATCGGGTGATCAAGTCATTAAAAAGAGTGAACATTTTAAATATATTGAGTCTATTGTTCAAAATGATGGTGAAATAGATGGGGATGTTGTTAGTAGAATTTAAGTTGGATGTTTAAAGTAGAGGAATGCATCTGGCTTGCTATGTGAGAAAAAAGTATTGTTTAGACGTAAGGGAAAATTTTATGAGATGGTGATAAGACCTGCAATGATTTATGATGCAAAATGTTGACTAGTAAAAGAAAAGCATAAAATTAAGTGTTCTGTGATGAGGATGCTCAAGTGGATCAGTGGTTTTATACTTGGAGACCAAAATGTAAAATGAATATATATGTGAAAAGGTTTGAGTAGCTCTAGTGTCAATTAAGATTAGAGAGAGCCACCTTACATGGTTTGGTCACATAAAATGTTGGTTGTCCGATGATCCATTTAGGAGTGTATTTGTATTAATTTACATGAAAAAGTTGGAGCAGCTCCAGTGGCAAATAAGATTAAGGAGAGTTGCCTTAGATGCTCTGGTCATATAAACCATCGGCCTTTCAATGACCTAGTTCAGAGAGTAGATGTATTAGAATCGACTTATGTTAAGAAAGGTAGAGGTAGATCTAAAAGGACTTCATTAGATAGTATAAAAAATGATATTATTTTATTAGAATTAAATGATAATTTGACACTTAATAGAACACAATGGAGAAGAATTCATGCAACCAACCCTATAGTGGGACAAAGGCTTGTTGTTGTTGTTGTTGTATGGACTAAATAAAGCAAGTTACTGAATCTTAGTTCATTATTCGATAGGAACATTTCATTTTTTATATATATTTGATCAAAAGTTTAGACCTAGCAAATAGAATATTAAGTTTTTCAAAATCGTATTGAGATCATTTTAAGTTATTACAGAAGACATTGCCCCTTTGATTTGTTTTCTGTTCATTAATCTCTAGCATCCTTTTCTTTCAAATGCAGATAAATGATGGCATTGTTCTGCCAGACAAAACTTCCTTGTATTTGACAGCAATCGAGGATGCTGAATACAAAGAGGACAAGATTGAATGTGAATATTTTGGTTCTTGTTTGTACACTTTTGTTTCTTTTAATTTTGTGTCATATTCGTGATTATATTATTACATTCTTTCAGTTTGGAACAATGTTTATAGCTTTGACATGAGTTGCATCAAGAAACAAGCCATGATGGAGCCTCTTGTCGATACAGTAGATCAGAATCAGATAGTCACGAACTGCTTGTTGCTGAAGGTTAAAATCACCCGTCTCACTTCATATCCCTGCAAATTTTCCTATTTCATTCTCGTGCCATTTTTTAGTCAGTTAAACTATATATTATCCTTCCCTGCTGAACATAATTTTAATTTCAGACCATGGACATATCAAGGATGGTTTCTGGTGATGTGTCTTTCACAGTACCTTTCAAACTTGTGGCTGAACGCAATGATTTTATACATGCACTTGTGGCATATTTTGATGTGGCATTTACTAAATGCCACAAATTAATGGGCTTCTCCACAGGTTGGTTTTTCTTTTTCTTAAAATTTTTTATCATTCTTATTGTAAAAAGTAGCATTTATCAAATAGTTTCACATATCAGATGTGATGTGCTATCAATGAAGAGACCAACCTTACCTCCACATTTCTGTAACCTCTTGATCATAATAGAGGCTAAATTGCTCTTATCTCGCTTCTATCGTGTGCTATTAGTTTATCAAATTTTATAGATATTGAAAATAACATGAAGGCCTCCTTGCCTAAATGGTTTCTGTCTTGTTACAATTTGGAAGTCATCAATTTGACAAACGAATATAGAATATAGATTCTCTACTCTCCTTTAGTAAAGATTGTAGTTATCAATATTTAAAAAGAAAAAAATCGAAAATTGAGGCGTTTTGTCGTAGTAAGGCGAGGTGTAAGCCTCGAGGTGGATCTAGGAGTAGCCTCTAAACAAAAAAAATAAAAACTTCATAAAAAAAAAGAAAAAAAAAGACAAACTATCAATATATTCACCTAGTTCATTATCATAAATACACAAATCATGATATCAAATATTAATATAAAATATAAATTGAAATAAGATTTTATGTAAGCACTCACTTAAAATTTAAACGCATCATGAGAATCGAGATCTATAGTAGTATCATCATCACTTTATCATTTTTAGAAAAATTATTATATGTAATTATAATGTTTAGAATATGTTTCATCTTATTCAAAACCTTATTAAACTACTACAATTTTTTTTTCAATCTCTATAATTAATAATATATTTATAATTTTTTTAAATAAAATAATAGGTAAAAAATAAATAGGTGTCATTGCCTAGAAATTTTGACTCAAGCTGCTTGGAAAAGATAAGTCATACTGACTTGCGTAATTTGAAAACAACTCGCTAAGATTGTGAGATAAATAGATAAATATGTATAATAATTTATGAAATAAATTAATATTATAAAAAATTAATTATAATTATTATTTATAAATAATAAAGTGAGGCATCGCCTCAAAGCACCTCGACGTATTTAGCCTTAGGCATACGCCTCACTTGAAAAAGGCATAAACATCACTAGACTGAGTTAGGTTTAAGTCTTGAGGCGTTTTTTATGAATCCCAATTCGAGGTGCACCTCGAACACTTTTTTAAACAATAATAGGTATATGCATCAACTCCTCCCCATGTTTAACTGTGACAAGAGCCTTTTAAAACTTTCAGCGCCAGTTGGCTATCTTTACATATGTTCACTACCATTAAATTTTTTTGTAGCACTCTATTTTTAACTATTTTCGTAGATGACAAACACCAGTAGAAAGAAGTTGATGAATATTTTGCAGGATTGGTCCAGCTAAATGTTTATATTATACATTGGTGGGATCTTCAACTCTCTAATTATGCTATTTTTCTCATATATTTTAATGCAGGGCCTCGATCAAAGTACACCCACTGGAAGCAAACCGTTCTATATCTTGAGGATGTGCTGACTATCTGTGAGGGAGAAGCACTTGTAGGAAGCATGTCTGTAGAACCAAACAAGAAAAATCCCCGAGATGTAGATATAATACTCAAGTATTCCTTGAATGGAAGGCGCTGTCAGGTATCCAGAACTCAATGCTATAAAATGAGATGACCACAGTAGATGGCTGAGCAATGGTTGTAACTGTGCTGTGTAACGAAGGAATTTTGGTTATTTTTTAATGCCATTTATGTGAAACCGTTTTTTAGGAATTTTGCTGAATTCAGTCTGTAGAAGTAATTCAATGATGCAGTTATCATATTTGAAAATTTACTTGATTGTTGAGTTAAATTGAGATTGGTTGGTTCTTCATCATTTCTACATTTTTTTCTTGACGTGAGCGTTTTGTTTCACAGTTTAGATAGAACACTTATCAAAATGAATGAATAAAATGAGGATTTAGTCTTGTTTTTGGTTCATGATTTGTGTTTGTGTAGGATTAGCTTCCAAGTATGGCTGTTTGATCGTCCCAGTGATTGTGAACTTTTCTTTTTTGTTTTTTATAATCGGGCGTTAAGTTTGAAGTTATGTGATTATAGATTTTAAGCACAATATTTCTAATGAAATAGCTGCAAAAGTTCTTATTTAGTACCTTTTGTTCCCTACTTCCAGTATAAAATTTCACTTTTATGTAATTTAATGCCACTTTCAAGGGATGAAATACAAATATTCCTTTTATTTATCATTTATGACGTTCTGATATTTAAGCACAAATGATTAGTTGTGTGAGATTTGTCCTTTGGTCTCTTAGTCATAATGATAACACTAAAAAGGTAAAGCTCACAATGATAAGGGCCTCCACTAAAAAAGAAAAAACAATTTTCTTTGTTGTAGAAAAAAAGTTAGATTGATTAATTATTTGTCAAATAAGCTTATGAAATTAATTTTAGTATACTAGAAATTCATGTTTTAGGTAAAAAACTATTTTTTATTTATATTAAAATAATTGATAAAGTTTAGAATGGCTTGTGCATGCACTTAATTGAAATTATTAAATAATATAAACAAATAAATTAAAAAAGTTATCTAGTCATAATATATTACATGATCATGCCATATAATCTACTTTTACTTTGAACAAGAGCAAACCAAATAAACTAAAATAATTGCATTAATTGGATTATATGGTATGATGTCAACCATATCATATGATCTTTAAGATTAAAATGAGTGTATCATATTATATGATTAAGTTTGGGTAATACAATCATAAAGTAATCTGATTTTTTAATTATTATATACTATAATTATAAATTATGAATTAATGTTATAAGTTATTAATTGATATATTAATAATAATTAAAAATTAATATAGGTTTGAAAACCTTAGACCATTATAAGAAGAAAAGAAAAGGCTAAGGCATTATTCTACACCTCTTGTTCAAGCTTTATTCCTCCACTTAAGAATTTAACATTTTATATTTGATCATTAATTTTGAAAAAATATATCTATGATCTCGAAGTGTTCATCTTCTTAAGAGGTGCCTAATGTCATATGGTACGAGTGGCTAATTCCATGCCTTGAAGTTAGGTTATTATGATATAGCAATTTATACTAAGAGTAGTAGTCTTCTTACTTTATTAAGAGGGTTCTTTGCTAATGGATATGAAAGATAATTAGTGAAACTCTTACAAGAACTTAAGGATCGAATGTACACTTTAAACTGACTAAATCACTAAAGAATAATAATAATAATTATTGTTGTTGTTGGGAGTTTTAGAGAGAGAGAGAGAGAGAGAGAGAGAGTAAAGAGCACAATCAATACAGAAAAAGAATATAAGAAGACTTACGTGGTTCGACGTCTTGTTTACATCCATAGCCACACTAGGATCTCACTATATTTCTCTCTTATAATGAGCTTAGAAGAAGATACAGATTTTGGGATGCCTCCTCCCATGGATTTCCTCCACTTTTATTGGGTAAGATGAAGGGGGTAGGTTTGGAGGAGAAATAATTTTAATTGATCATCTAGCCACTAATTTTGAATTCAATGTGAAACAATTAAATTTTTGGTAGCTTCATAACTTTGATGAAAAGGAAAAAACATGTGAAATTTGACTCCACATTTAACAATCTCCCGCTTTGAGTTAAAAAATATCTGCGTTTGAACACTTCTCTCAATATGCTTTGTCATGTAGATCCACCAATGCTCCTAGTGCGTGCCTCCATCATCATGATTTTTGGAGGCCAACTAAGGTCATGCATAACCTCAATTTTGAGATGGTCTCCACCTTGGTTAACATATATGCATGATTCTTTGTTCCATGAATCTTCTCAAGTTGTAGAGTTCTATCATTAATTAGTCCTCTGATATGATGATATCATAGTTGTATGTGTTTTATCCTTATATAAAAAATTGAATTCTTTGCTAGGTGAATGTCACTCTAATTGTCATTGAAGATGGTGCAACTAATTTGCTTTTTTTTAATTATTATAGAAATTTTTTTTGCCATATCATCTCTTTGTCTGGTTCTGAAACTGGCATATACTCAATTTCAATGGTGGATAGTGAGACACTCTTCTACAATCTAGACATCCAACTAATTACAATTTCTCCAAGTGTGAACACATAACCTGATGTGCTCTTGTGACCATCTAAATCTCCTCCCAAGTCAGCATCTGAGTATCTCTATAGAATTAGTTTTTTTTTCTAAAGTAAAGAAGCTATATTTGAAACACCTTTTAAGTACCTTAATATCCACTTCATGACTTCCCAATGCTCCTCTCTTGTGTTAGACATAAATATGCTTACACCTCTCATTGCATGAGCTATATTTGGTATGGAACATACCATAACATACATTAAACTGCCAACTCTAGATGCATATGGTATCTTCTCCATACGCTCCCGCTCTTCATCATATTTTAGTGACTGTACTTTAGATATCCTGAAATGAATACCCAAGGGAGTCTCTCTTGACTTTGCATTCTGAACATTGAATCGATTCAAAACTTTCTGGATATACTTCTCTTGGGATAACTCCAAAGTCCCATTAGATTTATCCTGAGTAATCCTCATGTTGAGGATTTGCTTTACTGCTCCCAAGTCATTCATTTCAAACTCCTTTGATAGTTGCTTCTTTAACTTATTAATTTCTATTATGTTTACTCTAACAACCAACATATTATCAACATAAAGCAACAAAATAATGTAGGACTTGTCTAACCTCTTGATGAAGTAGCAGTGATCCATCTCACATTTAGTTAACCCATTCTTGCACACGAAGTCTTCAAACTTTTTGTACCATTATCTTAGTGCTTGCTTCAACCCACATAAGCTCTTTTGAAGCTTGCACACTAATTTTTTTTCCTGGAATAACAAACCCTTCAGGTTGTTCCATATAGATCTCTTCCTCGAGATCTCCATGAAGAAAAGTAGTCTTCACATCTAGTTGTTCCAGATATAAGTTTCAGCTGCAACAATACATAAGACCATTCTGATGGTAATAATATTTTCCACTAGTGAGAACATCTCTATGTAATTGATCCCACGTAGTTGTTGAAATCCATTGACCACCAATCTAGCCTTATATCTTTTGCTCATATCAGACTCTTCTTTCACTCTGTGCACCCACTTATTCTGCAATACTTTCTTGTCATTGGGTAATAGGTCTAATGTCTTGGTTCTGTTCTTCTCGAAAGAGTTCATCTCTGCTTTCATGGCTTTCTCCCATTAGATTGAATCTCCCATCTACAATGGTGCTCTGGATCCCCATTATCTGTCAATAATACATAATATAAAGATGAAGAATACTTTTGCATGAGCCTGGATTGTCTAGTATATCTCTTCAATGTCATAGGAGCATATGGCTCTTATGCCTCTTATATATGAGATTTTGTATCAATACTAGAACCTTTTGAGATTTTATCAGTGTTATCAATACTGATATCATCAAGGATGACTTATTCATGCTTCTCCTCATGCTTCGTAGCTATTTCTGATCTATCTTTATATAGCTTGTGTTCATCAAATATTACATCTTTGGCTATTATGACTTTTTTCTTTTATTTTGGTCATCTCAAAATCGGTAACCAAAATAGTCTAAGCCATATCCATTGAAGTAACACTTCTTTACTTTTGCATCAAGCTTTTCTTCGGATTCAGAAGCAATGTGCACATATGAAATACAACCAAAAACTTTTTAAGTGTGAAAGTCGTACCTCTTTTCCACTCCACTCTTCCACAGGGATTTTGAAACCTAATGAAACGGATAGTCCTCTATTGATTAAGTAGGCTGCTGTATTGACTACATCCGACCAAAATATATTCGGCAAGCTATAATGCAATCTCATGCTCTTAGCATCCTTGTTCAGAGTTATATTCATTCTTTCAGCAATGACATTCTATTCTGGCATTTCTGGAATCATTTTCAACATAGAAATTTCATGTTTTGAGCAATAATCCTTGAATTCACTACTATCGTACTCGCCACCATTATTGGATTTCAAACACTTGACTTTCAATCCTATTTGAGTTTTCACGTCTACCTTCCACTTCTTGAAAGTAAAAAATACATTAGATTTTTTTTCAAAAATAAACACATACATTTCTTGTTGAATCATCGATGAATGTGACGTAGTATAATGAGCCACCAAGGGATTAAACCGGAGCTAGTCCCCAGACATCAGAGTGTACTAATTCAGGCTTCTCAGAGTTAGAAGTCCTTGAGTTTTTCAAAAATTAATCTTTTTCTGCTTTCCAAGAACACAATTCTCTCACAGCTCTAAGTTCACAGACTTTAATTTTGTAAGCTTTCCCTTTGATGCCTTGATATTTATTCCCTTCTCACTCATGTGTTCAAGTATTTAATGCCATAATATTGAGCTCCCATTAGTAGCAACTGCCACTAAGTCTTTACCTTCTGAGGTCATGTACAATGTTCTTATCTTCTTGCCTCTAGCCATGACCAATGTTTCCTTTGATATCTTCCATGATCCACCACCAAACACTGGGTGTATCCATAATTATCGATTTGTCTCATTGATATCAAATTTCTCTTGAGACCTGGGACATATCTTACCCCCTGTAAGACCCACTTTCCTCCATTTTTAATTTTGATCTCGACTTCTCCTTTTTCGATAATCTCCAGCAGTTCATCATTCATAAGATATATTATACCAAATTTTTTTGTAGTATAGTTATATAACAATTTATGATAAGGGGTTGAATGGAATGACACATTGATCAAGAATCTAAGACTCAATGGGACTATCGACACAACATACTAGTGCTTTAGAGTCATCTTTAATTACCAAGTTTGTGGACTCCTCATCTTGTTGCTGATTCTTTTTCTTTTTAGGTGCTTTGCACTAACTTGAGAAATGTCATTTTATTTTTATAATTCCAACAGACAATATCCTTATGATTCTTAGACTTACCTCTGGACTTTGATCTTTCTTGATTATGTCTTCTACTATGGCTCCTCCCTATATTCTCAATGCTAGGAGTAGAACTTGAGATAGAACATTCTTGAGACTATCCTCTATGAATGTCCTCACTTAGAATTAGGTATCAGATATCATTTGTAATATCCAAATTAGCTAATTTCCTAATTAATTTTATTTTATCTAATTAATCCGTCATTACTGTAGCAATATAATTGTAACAAACCCACTTTACTTTGCATGCAGCGGCCGGATTAAGGATTTAATGCGTGTATGGTTGGATCTAAGGAAGGTAATCTCCTGCAGCTTGCTTATTTCATTTCCTCTCGGCCGCAACAATAATTTCCTCCTTTCTTTTTCCTCGCCGGTTTCACGAGAACCGCCCTCACCTTGGCCGGCTTCGGCGGATTGCCTCTCGTGGCCTTGATGCGTGTCCTCGAGTTACGAAATCCTACGTTAGCTTCAACTGGAGTCCTGCTCCCGGGATGCTGAACGCTCGGGCTGTGGAGTCCCGTGAACCGATCGGCTCGGATAGGGGATTTCCTGGTCCTGGCCGATCGGGGGAAGCTTAGGGAGTTCTGTGAGTTGCTGAATTTCTTTTTCTATTCCTATTTCCTTCAGCCGACAACCTTCCTTGGTGCAGAAATGTGTGTAGGGAGTTCCGTAATCTGTTAGGTGAGTTACATAATTTTATGTATTAGAATGGGGGATTTGTATTGACATTTTTGTTAATTTTAGTTTGCTAATTTAATCAGGTAATTAATATTGACAGTAGTTAAGATTACATTGGAATCATGTTCCTGTGTTTCGAAAGATGATATGAGGAGACATCATTTTCAGGTAAAAATGTAGTTTAAGGCGGCGTCTTGTTAAATGTATTTATAAGTTTCATGCATTGAAGAGTAATTCAATTATAGGTTGTGTACTCGAGAAACATCGAGCACATCCGCGACCATGACGAGGTGTGACATAATTGCTAATTTAAATTCAGTTTTTATAGTCCTATGCATGCCACTATTTTTACCGATTCTTATAAATTGTATAAATAACATATATATATTTCTTTCATATTGTATGCAATTACAAATGCTTATTACTTGACCTAATATGTATTACTGATTTACAATGATTATAAGTCAGTTAATCCATTTACCTTAATAACATATAATTTTGTTGGGCATATGGAAATGTTTAAAACATGCATTATTAATTGTTAAATGCAGTAATGTGATAAACAAAGAAATATAAAAAAAAAATTGTGATAGGAAGACTATGTTATAAATATCTGCGCAGATAGACAAAAGTTCTGACGAGATGAGCCTTTAATAGGGGATCTTAGTATTCTTGACCCTGACATTGAGGTTGGGGCCATTGAGCAATCTAACTGGTGTCAGGGGGTTGTTAGACAAGTAGTATGGTTCCCCGCCTTTACCTTCGGCTTTAGGCGGGCGGTGGCTTCCCATGTATGAAAGTCAAAATCTATGCAATTATAAATGGCATTTCTAGGAAAATGATTTGATGTAGAACTGAAATTGCCTTCATTAAATAACTGAATAAATAAATGACGACTCCTATGAAATGACAAATTATTGATATAGTACTAATCTACAACATATTGTTCAGTTACATTTCTGCTGCATAGTTTACTACTTTTACTTTTATGCAAATTTTTAATGTACATGTACGATTGTTTCTAATGCCTTGTTCTAAGCATACTTTAGCAATTATTGATCTCACTAAGCTTTAGCTTATGATGCTACCGTTGATAATTTTAGGCAAAGACGAGGTGGGTAGAAGCTAGTCCGTTTTGTTGATTTGTAATTTTGGGTGTATAGTTTTGGGAAGATTAAAAGCTTTTTGGGTACGTACAAAACTTTAATACTGATACCTTTAGTTGCTCGATATTTGTGTACAAACTTAAAGATATTCATGCTTCCAATTTTGTGATATAAATTAATTAGTATAAGAATTTTAAATTTTGTGATGATTTGATTAGATACAAATTTCACTTTCTTTCGCTAGCACAAGTTAGAGCGTGTTGGTGGAATCTGTCAATCGTCATCTATTCTTACACTTGATTGACCTAGAATAAGGGTAGGGGGTTATCTGGGGTGTGACATCATTTAGTTTTAATTTGGTGCTACCCGGTAAACTACTTACTATAGTCACAATTGCAGACCAACTCTCTAGCAAGGACGACAACAAGATCAGTGCTTTGATCTCATCATCGAATGCAATATCTAAGGAGCTCAATTGATTCATAATCATATTGAACTTCGTTGATATCGTCAGCAATAGATGCACCTTCTCCCATTTTTAAATTAAATAAATGACACATCAAAAATATCTTATTTGATGCTGATGATTTCTCATACATGTTGGATAGAGCTTTCATAAAATCGGCAATTGTCTTCCCCTTGATAATTTTAAAAGCAATATTTCTCACTAACATTAAGCGAATCACACCTAGTGCCTGGCGATCTAGCAACTCTCACTCTTCTTGGCTCATCTTCCCTAGTTTCCGACCTAGAAAAGATTCATGCAGCTTCTTCTGGTATAAATAGTCATCTATCTGCATTTTAGAGAAATCAAAGTCCTTGTCATCAAACTTATCAATTCAAACATTCCCTTCATTAGAGAGAGAGAGAGAGAGAGAGAGAGAGAGAGAGAGAGAGAGAGAGAGAGAGAGAGAGAAGTAAAGAGCATAATCTCACACACACAGAAAAAGACACACAAGAAGATTTACGTGGTTCAACATCTTGCCTGCATCCACGACCGCATTAGGATCTTACTATATTTCTCTCTTATAATGAGCTTAGGAGAAGATACAAATTTTGGGATGCCTCCTCCCATAAATTTCCTCCTCTTTTATAGGCTAAGATGAAGGGGTAGGTTTGGAGGAGAAATAGTTTTAATTGACCATGTAGCCACCAATTTTGAATTTTAAGTGTGAAACAATTCAATTTTGGTGGCTACCTAACTTTGATAAAAAGGAAAAAAAATATGTGGAATTTGACTCCACATTTAACAATTATTATTATTATTATTATTATTATTATTATTATTTTTGATGGCTACCCAATTTTGACAAAAAAACATGAGAAATTTGACTCAACATTTAATTTGACTCCATATTTAATAATAATAATAGTAGTAGTAGTAATAATAATAATAATAATAATAATAATAATAATAATAATAATAATAATAATAATAATAATAATAATTATTATTATTATTATTATTATTATTCTTTTTATATTATTACAATCATTCATAAATAATCATGAAAAAAAGAGTTAAGTTTAAAATTATTTTAAATTTTATAATTTATCCCTTATAGCTTTTGTCATTATATTCAGTGTTGACTACTAATTATCTTATTGATCATTGCATATTTAAAATGGTAGAACCAAAACTATGATATTTTCTAGATTAGAGAGCATAATTAGGAAGATGGGTATTATAATCATAAAAATATGACTATACTAGAAATAGACTTGGTTAAAAGAATAGAATTAATTTAATAAGATTTTGAAATGAAAGAGTATGATTAAGGAGTGTGAAAAGAATAATCAAAAGAGCATTACTACACGAAAGATAAACCTAGCCATAGGAAATTGGATATGTAAAAGAGAAACATATCTAATGGTGTATAACTAAATAATCAAGTCAAGTCTAGATATCAAATCACAATATTGCAATGCATGTTACTAATGCAAATAAAAGTAGGCAATAAAGTCCCCTAGAGATAGTTTTAATAACCTAGGCCTTGAGAGAGCTATGGTGGACTATCCTAGAATGTTATGTAGTCATCTTAAGTGATACAATCATTTACTAGTCAACTCACCAATAGTGGCATGTCAACTCCAATATGACTTAACCATAAGTTGGCCCAAGCTTTATTCTAACTTGGCCCATAAATTTAATTATAAGTTAATTAACATCTATTGAGCTTTAAAGTCAAATAACTCATTGATTTAATAATGACCTATTAATATTATATTGAGTTAAATTCACATAAATCGAATTTAATTATAACCAAAATTAGCTAGGTACTTCGTTATGACTTTATGTAATCATCCAAAATGACAAAAAAATTAGTTAAATCTAATTAAGCATTAGAAGATCCATAACCCATGTTAGCCCATTAAAGTTAGTTAGAGAAAAATCAATTAAAATAACACCAATCCTCACTAAGTTTGGCTATCATTTAGCCAAGGCTATCAACTAGCTAACCAAGCCAAATTAGCTCAATTAAGCTAACTCAAGGCTGGACTAAGGTTTAAATTGATAAATTTGAAATGTTAGATTAGGTATGCTCAATCTCAAGTCTTATATTTTAATTCATAGTCGCTTCCAACTCATCCAAACCATCCTTATACTTTCCAAGTGGTTATTTATAAGCCATTGGATTAGTTCTCCCATGGATTGCCCACATGACAATTAGGTTTAACCATAATTATTTGCTTAGTGGTCTGAAAGCACCTAGGTGCTAATGGCCACATGGATACCCTGAATGCCAAACACTAAAGCATCCATCTTGATTTTGGTAATGTAGCTCATCCTTCCTTCATTTGTTATTATTGCCTTTATTGAAACTATTCATGGAAATCAAGTGGAGCTCGAAGATTCAATAATTAAAGCTCAAATTTCTCAAATTGAGTATTTATGGATTCAAACTTTTTGAAAGAAAACATAGAATTAGTTCATTCACACCATAGGATGGAATCCCTTGGTGCTTTAGATCATTTCTAGTGCAAGATATAAGGAAAAACCTGGTTAGATTGCTCATATCATTGCCATTTTTGTGGATGGTTCTTGTTCCAAGCAAGAGGAAGAAGATGATGCAATTATCATCCATATTATTAATAAAATTTTAAAAACCAAATGAATGAAATCAAAATATTAAATAAGAATCCAATCAAAATTAAATTTTTATGATTGGTTCTCTATGTTATTTTGAATCTCTATGAATTTTCACTTGAAACTTTGATTAATGTTTTCAGAGGAATGAAATTTTAAACAAACTTATAACAAAAATACATATAAAATTAGATAAAATTTTAGAAATTTAGAAAAAATATTGAAAATAACTTTAGGCTTTACCTTCAATAGAAAACTTTATAAAAACATTTTTCATCATTAATTTCAATTAAAAATTAAACTAAATCAATAATTGATTTAATAATAAAAATATCTATATATAATATTAAAAAGTTAAAAAGTAAATTTTTATAAAGAATAACCCATAGGATCAAATGAACCAATAGTCGTTTTATTTTCTTAATTATTGTAAATTAAAATATATTTTAAATTTGAAATATGTAAAATAATATAATTAATAATGAAAATTTTAAAAAATTTTAAAAATAAATCACATCAAATCTTTAAAATATGAAATAATTTTCTATTAAATTTAAATAAGTTATAAAAATTAGAAAAATTATTCAAATTATTTTAATTAATTAACTTAAATTGTATTAACAAAGCAAAAGAAACTTAAATTAAACCAATTCAAACTCAAATTTTTATTAAAAGTTCTTGAGGTTATTATAAAGTTTTTAATAAACTTTTTAAAAATTTTATATTAATTTGATATAAAAATTTAAAATTAAATAACAAGAATTATTAAATTAGAAATATATAATTGAAAGTAATAAACATTTTAAAAATTTCTATTCATAATTTTTATCAATGTCCAAATTTATAAATTTTTTTTTATAATTTGTGAGATTTATTTAAATATTTTTAAAATCATAAAACTAAGAAAATTAAAAACTTTAATTTTTATGAAAATATTTATTTAATGTTCTTTAAATATAAAAATTTCATGATTTTTTGGGAGTTATTTTTTATAATTTTAATCTTTTAATATATATATATATATATATATATATATATATATATATATATATATATAAAAAGAATTAATAAATTTAATTAAAAAATATTTAGTAATAACAAAATAAAAAAATTACTTAATATAATTTGAAGGTGTTATAAAATATATCTTTACTCTATATGTATTGGACATATCTCATAATACTTAGTATGCCTTTGGTGATAAATTTCCTTAGCTAGTGAGCCTTATCCACCTTCACATATTCTTGAAAACTTCTTTAGCATATGAAACTAACAATAAACTAAACTTTAAATAAAATTTAAAATTAACACTAATTGAAACTTGAACCTCCCTTGATTAAAGCTCAAAATTTAGAAAATAAAAAAGTCTTATTGTGTAAGCTTGTGGATTACAAAGAAGTGAAAAAGAAGTGAGGATGAACCTTCTAAGGGTGAAGCCTTATAGCCTTATTTTTAATACACCATCCTAATATATAAGAAAACATATATGAGGCTTCCGACCTATAAGGGTGAGCATCGCTTCTCAAGGATAGGTATATCCTACATTTATGCCAAAATTATTTGAATTTCTAATATTTTTCTTCATATTATACTTGCTTTGTAATTAATTTAAATTAATTTATAATTATTTATCATTTTAATTACTTTTTAGCTTAAAATTTAAGAAAAATATAAAAGTAAATCCCAAAATCATAGAAAATCTTCTTCCCACTTGGGATAATTATAGAAACATCTCATAAACATTTTAGATTTATTAAAATTTTATTTATAATTTTTAATAATCTAATTATTAATTTTTGCTATTTTTTCTTTAATTTTAATTTTTATATTAAATTAATTTGAAAATTCATAAAATTTTTCTAAGGTTTAGAACAATCTTTAAAACCTTCCATAAAAATTTGAGATTAAATTGATTTAGTTTGAGTATTTTATAGTTTACTTAACTAATTAAAATTATTTAATTATAATATTTTAAAATATTAATTATATAATTTTAATTTCCATTTTTTAATTTTATATTCTAGATTATTTTATAAAAAAAATATTTTATATTTTATGTTTGGATTTGTATTATTTGTAAAATTTAAATATTATAAGGTTAATTATATTATATTCATCACTATTATTATTTAATTAGTTACTTATCTATTTTAGTTAAAATTCCAAGGTGAATGATTTCTTAAAGCCCTTTATTTAAAAAGAAGATTAAGATTAATTTTTAAATATTCTTATTTTTTAATTTTCATTTGGATTTTTTTATTTTTATAATTATTTAATATTTTTAGCTTTTTAATTTTTATTACAAATTCTTTCGAGAGATTAAATATACTTAAGGGAACTATTCATAAAAATGTCATTTTGATTAATATTTTCCTGTTAATTATAGTAATTTACTTTTATATTATTTACTCTCAAATTCTATAAAATAATTCGGGTATTTTATTTTCCTTATGGTTATTATTTAATTTTTCTTTGATTTTTTAAATTCTACTATATTTCCTTATTTATTTATTTTTTATATCGTTGTAATCTTTTTCAAATAACTTTTCCATGTGCTGCACAACCATTAGACCAATAGAATGGGGCCTAAAATACATGGAAGTCGATATGAAAATCACAATCGATTTAGGTGATCTAATTTGCAGATATCACGTTTCAATTGTGAATTCGATAATCACACAACTTTTGAGTCATCTTCAAGCTTTGATAAGAGATCATAGCCATCCATGACAATGCCCTTGATCTAACCTGAAGCATCAAGCTCATTTAATGGAATGGGGCCTAAAATACATGGAAATCGATATGAAAATCACAATAGGTTTAGGTGATCTAATTTGCAGATATTAAGTTTCAAGTGTGAATTTGATAATCACACAACCTCTAAGTCATCTTCAAGCCTTGATAAGAGACCATAGCCATCCATGACAATGCCCTTGATCTAAGCTAAAACATCAAGCTCATTTCAATCTTTTTCACTAAAAAAGATTAGAAATAAAAATGCAAGGCATCTTATATTGGATCTAGGAGTGTAAATGAGTCGAGTTAAGCTCAACTCGAACACCTAACTTCTGGCTCAAGCTTGGCTCATTTGATAAATATTAATTTCGAGCTCAGGTCCTTTTTTATCTTCTACGATCCAAAACCTCCAAGAACTATGGCAATGAGAACTTGCTAGCTATGGGATCAACAAGATTTTGGCATTTGAACCTCATCTTTCTCCTCTTTTTGCTTTGCTCCTACCCAAAATAAAATAGAGAACTCATGAAGATAATCCTTGTCTTTCCTTTTTCCCCTTCACATGCTTATGTTTGTAAATCTCATAAATTCACCTTCCAATGGGATTTACTATATTTGAGAGTCTAAGGAAAAATGAAATATCCTATAAAATTTTTAAGTTGCCATTTTTGTTGTTTGGCAAGATTTAGGTTAAATCTTGCTCAAATTTGGCTTCCAAAATAGCTCGAAGATAAGATGATTGACAAGAGATTAGATGAGTGCTTGAGCTAAGTCAGAGATAAGATGATTGACTAGAGATTAGATGACTACTTGAGCTAAGTCAGATATTTGAGTAGCTTAATGAGTACTTGAGCTTGATTATCTAACGAGTTCTAATCTAAGCTTTAGCTCAAGCTCATAGCTTGACAATTTGAGTTCATGAGCTTATAAATTAGTCGAGCTTGAGTTGTCTTACAAGATGGATCAACTCACTTACACCTTTGTTGGATACTAACATGTCGAACATCCATTTTAAAATGTATGAGAACCAGAAGGTTTTCTAATATTTATGGAGTTTACCTTATTAGAGCTCATGTCTAGTGAGTTTGTCTATTTGAAAAGCTTTGTGAGAATAAGAAGCTTCAATGAGCAACTCCCTATTTGCCTCTTTGACAACTATTGTTGGGGCCAAAGCTCTGCTACATTTCATCAGAGTTTGAGGCTTTGTTTGGGTTTGTGAAAGCTTAAAAAAGGTTAGAAGTTTAGGAATTTAAGAGAATTTTGAACTAAAAGACCGCTTGCCATGGATGTCAAGCTCAAAATAAGCTTATTCACAACTTTAATACCGCCATTCTATTAATGGTGAAAGATTATGATCATTTTAGATCACTCCAAAGTTCTTGAGGGAGACGAGGTAACATAAGTGGAAGTGGTGAAGATTACCACATCAAATTAGGCTAAAGAGCACTCTTAAAAATCTAATTAGTCCAAGATTTGATTTGGAACCCTAAGATGTTAGTGCGGTGTGGATTAGGATTTAATTTGAGAATAACATAACTGATTTGATCAATTGAGTCAGGGTCTTCAGGTTAGCCCTGTAGGTGCACTTTGATTGATTTAAGTAGTCTATAATCTCTCCTTATAGCTAATTAAGTTTGATAGATTTTAAATGTATTTGAATAGCTTTTGATTCAATGTAACACTAATGGGTCACATTAGATTAATAAGTTGTGTAAGTCAATATGATCAAATTGAATTTGACTTAGTTTGTAAGCTTAGTCATATTTCTAAGAAGGTACCCAACCAAATTTGATGTTATACTTTAATTCTAATAGGTTTAATGTGTCATTAATAGGTTATTGTCCTTTTAAGTTAGCTTGAATCCAACTGGATTTAGATTTAGCTAAGGTGGCATGGAAACTTTAGGTTTTAGAAAAGATTAAGCCAAGTTTGGTTTAATTTGAAAATAATTTGAAGAGTTTTTTTACTTAATGACCTAATGGGTCAAATAGGGCTTTATTGGATTCACTTAACTATGATTTGATTTGGAAAAACTAATTAAATTCATTAATAAAATATTTAGTTAACTTTAATTATGCTTAGGTTTAATTTGGGTGCATTGGACTTATTATAGCCTTAATTAATAATGTTCAATAGATTGAATTGGGTTAGATTGTTTTTAATTTTAATTAAAGAGTGTTCTTTAGGCTAATGGAATGTGCCAAAATAGGTTTACTTAAATTTGGTTATGATAGGGGTTAATCTTTGAAATACCCTCAATAAGTTTTTAGGAGAATTTTATGCATAACACTTAATACTTAAATATTTACTTGTTTAACACCTAAACTCTTCTAGTTACATTTCCAACACTTAATACCCATTAATTTCATAAAAATGTCATTCCCTCTTACTTTTTCTAAATCTCATCTCTTAGCTAGTCTCCTCTATCTCATATGCTTCACTCCCATGCAATCATACCACTCTCACTCTTCTCCTCTCACCTCTAGTTTGATACCTACTTTGATTTGTCTTTGTCAACCTCTATCTCACTTGGCAATACTTTTAGTTCACTACCTATTTCAAATGGTCATAATCAAGCATCATCTTGCTCAACCAACCTTCTATTTTGATTCCCGCTTTAATTGATTTTTCTTCTCAACCTCCATTTTGCTTAACCATGCTCCTACTTTGATGTCTACTTTAGGTCTATCTTTCTCAACCTCCATCTTAGCCACCTATTTGCTTATTATTTGCTTTGTTTTTGTATCCTTGCTTGTAATTTCAGCCTTTTAGTTTGGCTTTTTAATGAATTAGGGGTTATAATTGAAGTTTAGAAAATGTTCTCATGTTCTAACTAAATTATGAATTACCATTTACAATAAACTTATGATATTGTAGAATCACACCATGAATTTGGTAATAAAATTTAAATAGTAAGTGCTTGTTCAAATTTCTACTGCCACCAACTAGTTACTTTTCTCCTGTAAACATTGAGTAGTTTTATTATTTTTCCTCACCAATTTTAATTATATTTTTTTATCTCAATGGCTACCTCGTCCATTAGTTTCAGTTTGTTATAGTAGAAGTTTCAAGTTATAACTTATATATGACAAGCAAATAAACAAAAATAAAAACCTATTGATAATTTTCACCCCATCCATTAATTTTAGGAGTTCATATTGCATGATTATATATATATATATATATATATATATATATATATATATATATATATATATATATATATATATATATATATATATATATATATATATATATATATATATATATATATATATATATATGTGTGTGTGTGTGTGTGTGTGTGTGTCAAGAATTTCCAATCACATTTTTTTGATGAAAATTTGATATGATAAAGCTTTATGTGAGAAAGTTGTATAGTAATTTCAATAAGTTAAACATTCATATAGAATTGTACTAATATTCTCTAAGCATTTCTTTTAAAAATATTAATTCATTATAAAAAATATTTTTAATCGACATATATTTTTAAATTTGAGAGGTACCATCCTTCAGAAATACTTAACTCATCAGCATTAAAGGGCATTATAGACAATAAAATTTATTATAGATGTAATCTATTAGGATTGACATTGACTTGCCATTGAGGCGAGATTTGAACAATGATTTTATTAATGTCTAAAAAATCGAATAGAGTATAATTGCAACTTCTTTAATGGATCGATGAAATTGTGAATGTTGCATTTGATATGAATTATATGGGTAGAGTAATCATTGAGGAGTTGGTTAGAAGGAATCGTGAAGATTCAAGAAGAAATAATGAAAATTTTGTTATCATAAAATTTCAATTCAAAGTTGAAATTACTATCTTAATAGTAATTGTAACTAAGATCTTTATTTGAGTTAGACTTATTTGTTTTGATATGTTAGTTGACTATCTTTTTACATATTTTGAAAGATTAGTTCTTGTAATATTATACTTTTTTCTATTATAGTTCTTGTATTAGGCTTTTACTACAGTAGTCTATGTGTGACTTGCCTGCTTGAATCATTAAACATGTTTAAAAATTTGTAAAACATAGAAATTTAACTTTGTTTATTAATGCAATTATGTCATAATCTTCTAATAAAATGGAAGAATGAGTTGATTCAACTTATAATAACAAATTGTAACATAAACATGATGAAGATAGAAAAAAGTTTGTTGCTGCCATGTAGACCTTCCAATATCTTATTTAATATTTGAGCATATCATCATAGACTTTTAAAATAGAAAATACTATAATATAAATTACTATAATGTTTCAATGTAATACGGATCTAACGAAGAAAACCAATGACTATTGCGAATATAAATTGTTACTAATATGCTTTTTTTTAGAAATTTTCTTTCTCTTTATGATGCAATTGTTACTATAAACCTCTAATTTGATGCTGATTTAGCACCCATATGCAATAATTAGAGAAGTTCATGAATTTTTATTTGAAGGAGGATGTGTTAACAACATATGATTTTAGTATGGCTATAATAAAAAAGATGATGGGTATTTGTAAATTGCTTCTTGATCAACTATATATTTAGATGCACCAGATATTTGTGGCCTAATTATATCTTGAACTTGAGTATTTGTTGATAAAATTAAAGAAGGCATTGAAATTATTGATAAAATTCTATAGGTTTGTGATTGTTGAACCAACTGGTTGCATGTCCATCATAGAACATTATATTAATGCTAAATGAATGATACAACACAAATAATTAGCTTTATCAACCCCCATACTACACATCTGTCTAGTGTCTCACTATATTGACTTTGATATGCTTTAGAATACCTTTATTGTACATTGTACCATATGGTCAGATCACTCAACACTTTTAGATTTTGGTAGGTTACATGATCATACATCCTAGGTTTTAGGACATTTCTTGCACTGAACCTAGAAATTTAGCTACTTTTTAAAGTATTTTATATATATCATCCAATTGTTCATTAGAAATACATCATCAGACACATTCTACTACTCCCTATTAAGAGAATTGATTTAAAATATTACAGCTTAACATAGTAATTACTAAGAAGTATAATGACTAGTAGAAAAATTTACTATAAGATTACTTGAAGATGTTGCTAGTTCAACTAGTGGATGTTGACTTTTTGTGATTGTATTTATTTAGTTTTGGTTTGTATTAACATTAATACAAATTCAATAAGCTTGTGACTTTTTAGTAGTTTTTTACAAAGGAAATTGAAAGAAATATCTTTTTAAGCACATTAAAATAACTTTATTATAAAGCAAACTATTATGGAGCCAAATGTGTTGTGCATCACCATCTTATATATATATATGTGTGTGTGTGTGTGTGTGTGTGTGTGTGTGTATAGTACACCTTTAAAAGATCAAAATCTATAAAATGCATTAATGTAAATGTTTGCTTCCTCTTGATTACTCAACCATAGATCCCAACCCATCTTGCATCACTAGAAACTTTATCTTTGATCCAAAATTAGTGTAAGTAAGTTGCATGACATATGATTCAATGTCAACATAAGAAATTTCTAGATTTAATTATGTGGGTTCTTATGGTGACTCCAACATCCACACTGATCATATTTGTGAGTCTTTCTTATCTTTTTTCTGAGCCTTTATATGTTTGGTGCAACAATTTGAAGATTATTATAGGGTGAAAACCACTGATTCTTATTTAGGAGTGTTGTACTTACACCTTCATTGGTCATCTTATATCTATAAACATGAGCAAAGTTGAATGTTAGCTTAATTTAATGTCTATTTCAATTGTCAGAGTGAAATGTACTAAATATTTACACAAACTACTATGTTATAAGCTAATGCTCATCCACATAGATATGAAACCATGGGTTTTCTTTAGTTCAATGAAAGTAATATCATGAATACAATGGGGCCTAATTATCTACTAATATCTAGAATTATTCTCTTTTCTCAAATCAACTTCATGGCTACCATAATGTCCTTCTACCTTAGTTTTGCATATTATTTATTATTTGATAATAAGTTAGTCCTTCCTCATAGTTATATCTTTAATATACTCATCGGGAGTAGAAACAAATTCACCTCTCCATTTATATGAGCTCACCTTTCCTTGAGCCTATTACTCCATGACCATGCCTCTAATTATGTCTATTAAATAAATAATGGGTTTAGCTCTAACATCTTTGATCTATGAGTTGAAAGATTGAAAAATATTATTTATGTTGCAGTGATTTTTGATTTGAAGTATAGATTGACATTTATATTAATTATGTGGAAAATTAAGCAAGTAAGCATGAAGTTGGGGGCAAGTTTCAAATACCTTCTTTAAGAGATCTCTAAGAAAATTTCAGCCAAGAAGAATATGGAGAGAGAGAGAGAGAGAGAGAGGAACAATTAGTCATACCAATCAAATTGAAATCCAAAAGGGAGAGTACAACCCCAATAAAAATTTTACAGCATAGAAAGAAAAATACAAAATAATAAATTTTGATAAATATATCTTTCACAAATATAACAAGCTATCTAATTCAAAAAGTGATCTCACAACTTATAAATGATCACTTTACAACTTACAATTTTGACAAGATAGAATGCTCATTTAATTTTGATAAGAAATAATAAAATAAATATCTTAAAGTAATCTTACTAAGATATTTATGTTATTACAATTAGTAGACTAATATAAAAATGATTTTAAAATAAATTTATAATAGTCTATTGCACAATAAAATAAATTTCAGCAAGGAATAATTTTAAGTTTAAAAGAAACTATAACTAGTATGTATATAATAGTGTAAGAATGATTAACTCTCCAGTAAACTTCCTTTTTAAATTATTAAACAATAAAAACAACAAGCTTTACTAACTTTTAGCAAGATAAAATTATTTAAACAAAGGATATTAGGCGGAATAAAATGATAAGTGACAGATAAAATAATTTAACTTTATATAAATTTTATTTTGATAAAGAAACTTGATATATTATAGATCTAGCATATACTCTAAAATTCTAGCTAATAATTTATTTTATTTCAGCCAAAATGATGCTTTGAATTAATGCAAATGATCACAAAATACTTAAATAAAATTAGTATATGATAAATCTAAGTAAACTAGTAAATTTTTAATTAAAAAGAGAGATCTAGCAAATATACAAGTATTTTTAGCTGAATAAATTAATTTTAAATGTTTTAATATACTTCTAAAATATATCTAAGAATAAATGATCTTTCAAATAAACTAATGAAAATAATTTAAAACCAAAAGAAATTTATATAAAAATTTTAGCAATATAAAATAAATTCTACAAACTATCATAAGAGTTTGTCACAAAAAAAAATGATTGAAGAAACTTTGATGTAAAAAACTTAAACTTTGATGTCCAAAGACTAATCCATTGAAAAGTAAAAAAATTTGAAAGAACAAATACATGGTGAAAATAGTATGAATAGATTAAGATCAAGAAAAATAAATTAAAGTAATTTAAGAAAACTTGCTTAGTTGAAGATGTTGAAGCTTCCAAACTAAGAATTTTATCTTGCAATATTTAGAGAACACTTGGAAGAGAAATCTAAGAAGTTTTTTATTAGATTTGTTAGAGAGATTTTGATTTTGAATAATCAACCATTTCATGAAAAGAATGAGGGCTATTTATAAGTAAAAAGATTATTTTATATTATTTCAAAGAAATATATTATTCTAATAATATTTTACATATAATAATATAATATCTAATAAAAATATAATTTATATTAAATAAATAATAAATCTAAACAACAAAAAAATGACTAGTCACATGGCAAGTCAAAAAATAATCAAATATGGCTTTTAATATATTCAAAACATGTAGCATGCATTCATTATTAAAATCAGCTAATGTTTAAGAAATTATAATAAATTTAATTTTAATCAAACATGGGTCATGTAATCTATCAAAATAAAAGAAAAAAAATCCATGGAATCTGTTGGAGATGAAATCATATCTAATTTCTTAATTATAAAATGACTTTGGCTAAAATACTAAATTTCATCTATTTTTATTAATTTTTAAATATGACATTTGAAAATTATGATATAAATTAGATATAATCATACATATGTTATCTATCATATAACCTTTAAATTAAATTAAAATATTTAATTATATTAAGTATGTAAACTCATTACACTTAATAGTCATAATAAATTATCATTTATTATTTTGATAATTTAAATGCTATGTATGAAGCAAATAATTGAATGCTAATTAGATAACTAGTATTTATTTATATAAATTATTCTCATTATCATTATTTAAAATAAATAAAAATAATATGTTAAGTTGAGAGCGAATTAATTTATGCGAATTAACTCATATGAACCTCTAAGGTAGTTCTAAATGCATATAATAAATATTGTATCTTGAGCTTCAAGGTATCAATTTGATCTATATTTTATTTTTCCATACTTGCAATTGCATTAAAAATATTGTGAGATGTATTGGATATGTAATTAGTAATCTTGTGTAACTTCAAAATCAATATATCTGAAACACTTAAAGCATACATTAGAGCATCCAAGTATACGCTTGTTATTATCAAAATTAATATGATTGAACATGAGACTCATAAAACCAACATAAATAAATAGATGAATATTAATATTAAGAATGAAAATTTAATGAAGTATAAACTTAATTAATCTTGCTTGAAAGTACATTATAATTTTGATATGTAGAAAAAATAAATAAATTTAAATAAATATAAATAAATTTAAAATAAATAAATCATTTATATTATTTTATTGAGCTCTTTATTTTCCTTAATATTATGAATTCTATAAAATTTTGACTAGTTCAAGTCCAATAGCTTTAACTTTCTGAATTGACTGAAGAATCTGAATTTAAAGAATTTTTTTTGCATCACTTAAATTTAAACCAATTAGTGGCATTTGAGCATATATTTGTTATCATCAATATCAATCTCAAATGTGGAGGCTCATGAATTCAATAGATACTACTCAACTTCTCTCCTAGGGTAGCTTGGGTAAGATTAGACATTATAAGCTACCTTTAGAATCATACCCATCCTCACCTTTTGGCACATTTGGATGGATAGAAATGAAACTAAGCACAAACAATTCAAAGGATCCAAATGCCATTATTCCCCAAATTCTCACCTACATTTAAAAAGCCCAATTCTTTAATAGACTTGAGATGGATATATGAGGAATGTCTACTAGTTTTCACCTAGATGAAGCCTTGAACAAACTTATTTTCTAGATCAAGCCAAAATCCCCTTGGCTTAAATTCAATATTGATGGCTCTTTCAATCCCATCAGCAAAACTGTTAGCTTGGGTTGGATCCTTAGGGATTGGAATGTCAATTTCATATGCTCCTTTCACAAGTAGTGTAAATCGATTAATGCATTATATGCTGAGGCTGATGCACTTTACTTTGCACTCAATGTCTCTATTGTAGTCCCTAATTCTATTTGGTTTGAATTAGATTCCACAAACATGATCAACATTTTTAACAAATTAAAAACCTCCTTGGAGCCTGGTGTTTATCTTTACCTCTGTTTGGTAGCTCAACATATATAAGAGGATGACACTATCTGAAGTGTTCAGGGAGGACAACCAATAAACCATCCTTCCAGGTTTAGTGAAACTTCTCAAATCACCTCCATCTCCCATTGTGCATCTAATTATCTTGAACCTCTTATTGTTGGTGAAAATATTAACTTACCTTATTTTAGAGGTAAGGTTATGTAATAATGACCTATCAATGAAATTTTGCCTTTCATGAAAAAAAAAATCAATTTCAAAGTTGGTTAAGAGAGCTACATTTCAAGGAAAGTTTTTTAAATTGATTTTAATTAGAACCAAGTTATTAAAGCTTATAAAAGATTTTTTTATCTTGAGAGCCTAAAATCATATGAATCTCAAATAATCTATATAATAGTAAATAATAATAATAATAATAATAATATTAAATTACAAGTAAACATAAAAAGCAAATAAAATTATGTGTAGTGATGATGCATAAAAAATAAATGGAGTGTAACTGGATCATCTAAACACTCTAAAAAAATAGAAAAATAATAAGCTATATGTATATATAAATCCAATCATAAATTTTTACATAATTATAATAGCTACAATGCATAAGTTTAGGATTCCATTTATAGTTGGTCCAATTCCTAGAGTTTTTAAAGTGCTAATGATCTTATTTGGCATTAGTGTATGCTTATATTCAAATCTATACATAGTTTGATATTAATGTAGGTTGGAATACTAAACTATTTAAGGTATTTTTACTTTCTCTCTCTTTGTCCTTATATGTATATGTGTTTTCTCATCTTGTAACAATTACTTTAGGACTTAACCCTCTACTCTACTAACTTCTTAGTTCCCCATTTTTCTTTAATCGGTGGGATTATATGTTAAATCCAACTTATTTATTATCTTACTTAGTTTGTGTTAATGATGTTTTTAAAACTATGATAAAGATAATTTAGATAATGTTGAAAAATCAATATAGGTAAGGGTTATTTATCTTTAGTGCTTTTTACTTGAGGTGACTATTAAATATAAACCATTATAAATACATAGTCATAGGAAAATTTTGAATATGGAACTCATAATCTAGATAATGTTTTGCCTTATTTTCTTAATTTTATCTAGTGATGTTGATTTTATTGTGACCTTACTCCATCATAGCATCAATAATAAGAAGCATAATATGCTATCACCTACGAAAAAATGGCATAAGTCATCAATAAAAAAAGGAAACATCCAATGAAAGAAACTTTTTTCCACCTTCATTAGTTGACTATGAGATGTATTTCTTTATTATTTTTTTCTTTTATAGATACTAAAAGAGTCATTGCTAATGTAGTTAAAGGCAACCATGTTCAACTAAAAGAAGGGGTTGATTGGTTCCAAAGCTAAGAGAAACTTTCTAAGATAATTTTTTGAGCCACCATTAACAAACTTTAAAGAGATGGTTCTCTTTTCAGAGATTGCACCATTTGTTTTTTAACCCCTTCTCAATACCTTTTGATTTGTATGATTTGAATATTTGCTTATTTTAAAAGCTATTGTATTTGTAATAATTAGATCTTTTGAATATTCAAAATTTCTTAAAAAACTTAGTGTCACTAGTTAGAGGGCTAGAGCATTATTCTTCTTGTTTGGAGTTGAAAAATATGCAGTTTCTCTATTATTTGTTAATAAAAGAGACTTCTTCATCTTATACTGACAATAATAGAAAATAGTGGAAATTTCAAGAGGAATGACTCTTGGAGTGGATGTAGGCCAATAGTGTTATACCATTACACATCGGTTTGTAATATCTTTCTATTTCTTAAACATTTAATTTTAAATTTTTGTTACTTTGTAATATTTTGAAAATATTATGTTATGATGAGAAATATGACAATAAAAATATTGCATGTGAGTCATGTTACTCGACAAACTTAATAGATTTATTTTTTATTGTAAAAGCTTGTGTTGAAAGATTATTTCAAAAAACTAAGAAAAATTACACTTAGTGTCCTTGTTTGGTTAGAGTATCTTGTTTGTTTATTTTTTATTATTTTAAAAATGTTTTTTTTCAAAATTTAATTAAAATTATTTTTTTAGAAAACACACATTAATTTTACTCTTTTTAGTTATTATATCACACACTTAATTATATAAGCATTTTCTCTAACATTAGTATTGTACATCCAAAGAAACAAGTGAGTAAGATTGATCTCTTTGGCAGGACTAGCAGCACAGGTGAGCCCATAAGAGAAGGCTACTTAGTAAGGAAGACTCACCCTATGTAGGGCGAACCAAAAAAGACTCGAGAAATGGACTATGCTAATCAACTATGAGTCAATTTACCAATAAGAAACTAGAGACTAAAGGAAGTCAAATGGCTGTTTGAATTCAACAAGTTGACCTCTATTTGCACATCTACACAAACAACAGTTGGTCACCTCTCTTATCCATCAAGTCATCATTCCCCTGAGCATACTCACCTAAAGCCAAAGCAAGCACTTGTATACATGACCAAATGTAAAGACCCTCTCAAAAATATAAAAGGGGAGCACATTTTCTTAAGGGGGGACTTTTTTTTTCCTCTTTTCCTTATTACACCACAACCTTTCTATTCAAATTTAGAGAGGAAATAAAATTTAGTCTTTTTACACTTTTTATTTTTTTTTGCTTGCCATATTCTATCTCACCATGTTATTCATGTATCTCGGAAGGCTCTACCTCAATCCATTGAAAGATTTTGATTCAACATCCTTTTAGGCGTGACGAGTGTGGATGGGACCAAGAACTAGAAGCCAAATACAAAGTGAAGCAAGACCCTCAACGAGATCATTTAGCAGGCATGGAGCAGAACACACAATAATTTATCACACAACAGGACATGAGGGAAATGGAAGTTAGTATCACTCTCCTCTTGCAGACAGCTATGGAGAAGGCATGCCATGAAGACTAAGAGCTAAAAAAATGATGGATCCACATGACCAGTGACTCATTGAGCCCATCAGAATAAAAGAGAATTATCTGAGACTCTTAGCTTAGATGAGTTTTACTATGCAAGTCAAGAAGAAGACAGGCAGAAGAAGTAACCCAAACTCACCAATGCCTTCTTTATAAGGATTGATGAAACTCGCCCTCTACACAAGTTTAAAATCCCACATCTACAATCATATAAAGATCAAATAGGCCCAACATATTGCATAGCCTACAATAAATTGATGATGTTAATACTATATCTAGATGACATGATGAAGTGCTGCCTTTTCTTTACCACCTTCAATGAGTCAGCCCTTAGATGGTTTTTGAGTCTCTTAGTGGGGATCATAACTTCATTTGTTGATTTCAAGAGAATGAATGCCACTTAATTCACTTGTGCTCAAAAGCGATTGAAAAGTTCACACAAGCTCTTATACAAATAAGGTAGGAACCTAGTGAATTCTTAAGAAAGTTCATCACCCACTTCCAACGAGAAATGATAGAGATTAAATACTTAGAACATACTATCACCTTGGCTACAATCACCCAAAGTTTGAAGAAGGGACCCTTCAAATATACTTTTAGGCTCCAACAATCTAAATACTCACTGAATTATTAGAGTTGGAGAGAAACCATATGAATGCCAAGGAGTATAATGAAATCATCTAGCCGACATCGTTGGCTGAGAAAAGAGACTAAATAAAAAGATCTCATTCAAAGCGGTTGGTTAGAGACAGGTTTGGAACACAAAGGTCAAACAAAAGGAGGAGGCCTGAAGTATAAGCTCTTGGGTGAGGCTTTAAAAATCCAAGACTTGCTATCAATGAAGCAATTATAACAACTCCTTTTAGAGTATCGATAGAGAAGTTAGTGGCATAATTTACAATAAGGAATAATTCATGCGATCACCACCCATGAAGGTTGATGGAGTTTGCGATTTCTTAAGTGCTTATCATCATGATCATGGGCATAATGCTAAAGAATTTATCCATCTGAAGAGTCTAGTTGACAAGTTAATCAAAACATGAAAGCTTAAAGAATTTACTAAAAAGGAATGATGAGCACGTCCCTACACATACTATCCACATTGCAGGAGTCTTGCCAGCCATATTTGGAGGTGGTAGAGAGTCTTCAAAAAAGATGATCCTAAAGGGATAGATTGTGGTCTAGAGAGGTAAACATGGAAGCCATGTTGTGGCACCATCTACCCCCATAGTTCACGTGAGTTTCTCAGAAAGGGATAGACTCATCGTTGGTAACCCATACAATGATGCAATTATCGTAACAATGTTGATGGCTAATTATTAGTTGGAAGCATCTAATTGACATGGGGAGCTTAGTTAATATCATCTTCAAGTCTGTCTTCGATAAGTTGAGATTAGCAAACTCCATACTCATCCCTATAGGGGGACCGCTTTATGGCCTTTCGAGAGAGATAGAGAGGGAGATGATCACCCTTCCCATAACTTTTACAGAGATGACAAGAAGGAATTCATGGCTATGACTGATTTTGTTATAGCAGAGGTCCTTGCCACTTACAATGCAATCTTTGGTCAACCTTTGCTTAAAATACTTAGAGCAATGGTGTCGATATATCTATAAGTATTGGTACACCCAAGAGGGGGGAAAGTTGGTGTGCTTTTTAAATTATTAAAATAATAGAATTTTAGTATGTAAACATAAAAAAAAAATCATCTAATCAAAGTAAAAGAGCTGTAAATAAAAAGAAAAGAAAAGTGAGACATAAGATTTATAGTGGTTCATTCAATTAACCTACATCCACTCTCCAGATCTTCATCTAAAATCCACTATCTCTCCTTTGGCACAACTAACCAAGGTGGAGAAGTCTCTTCTTTCACGAGTAATGAAGAAACCCTACACCCACTCCCCTTCTCTTTCAAGATTAGAAGAATGTCATTCTCTCACAAGAGATATAAAAAAAATCTCTCAAATAAAACAAAACTTAAATAAGTTCTAATGCTAAATAATACAATCTCAAGTTCAAAACATAAGACTCAAGGCAAGGTAAATGAAAACAAAACAACCAAGTGCAACTTTACTGATAGCAATTCTTTAGAAGAAAAGATGAGAGAGAGGAGAACTCCTCACCCTTCTCTAAGCACTCTTCCCTAAGCTTCTTTGAAAATTTTCACATTCAAAATAATTGAGTTAAGTCCCCCAAAGAGGGTATTTATAGGGAAGAGACTAAATAAAAAAGTATTGAATTTATTCTTAAAAAAGTCAGTCCAATTGTACTGTTTAATTTACAATTGTACTATATGACCAGTTCAATTTGCTAGGATTAGAGCTTTGGATGATTAAGTCATCCCAAACAGCAGCAACTAATCATACCTACAATTTTGGATCATATTGCATGAATAGTACAAATAAAAAAAATTAGCTCTCTATTTCTTTGTCTTGAACGATCCAATCATATAGTACAAATCAATTTAAGAAAAATACTCAAAAAATCAAATTCCCAAATTTAAGATTAATATTAGTCAATTTAGGCATGATTTGTAATTAATCAAATTAATCTTATCGGTTGTGATGTTTAACACAAATGAATCATATAGTACAAACCAAATTGTTCTATATGATCAGCTCCAAATCAAATTTTGATCATAGCTGACATGATTGAGTCCGCAAAAAATTAAACAAAAATGAATAATCATATAGTATGATACAAATTATCCTATATGATTAGTAAAAATTTTGGCAAATTTTTGATTTAGCAAAATAAGATCATCAGCACGATAGAGATAATACAATACTATTTCTTTAAAAAAATTAATTTTTGAAAATTTTATTTTTTTTCTATCTTTCAAGCGTGTGTGTGTTTGGTTGTCATTCATCATTCACATGCCAGAAAATAAATTACAAGTATCAAACATAACAATACAAATGTTGAACTCTACTCGACCTTTGGTAGCAAGCATTCATTATTTGTGATCTTTTGGCATCATCGTATATCACATTTTGATAATCTATTATAACTCATGCTCTTAAAGTGAATCTTGATCACACTACTTGATTTTGATTCTTGCAATACAGTTTAAATACAACCTATACACACAAGTGATCACCAAAAAAATAATTTATTCAACTAAAAATAGTTGTGATCACTTAGAATATTAAGCAAAAGCTCATGGGACTAATAATATCATGCGATCGTTAAATTTCCATTAGAGATAAGGGGATTATTGTTAAAGAGAATCTCAATCAATCTATGATTTTCATATGAAAGTCATTAGTAGGTCCGAAAAAGAAGTCAAAGTTCTACAATTAGATGTCACATGAACTGTGATCAAAGTCCTCAAAGAGATCAAGGAAGTCTTGATAATCCAAGACCAAGGACAAGTCTTAAAGATTAGCTTGATCTTTTTTCTCTGAGCATAAGGAATATCTCATCCAAAATCTGTTGGATAATCTTGGCATATTCTCTTGGACTGCAACTAAGATGCCGATATTAATATCAATATCACTTGTCATTGCCTTAATGTTCACAAAGACGCCCAACCCATCAAATAGAAGATGAGGAACCGCTTTTTCATTTATCAAGCCCATCAAAGAAGAAGTTGCCAAGACACTTAAAGCTAATTTTATTAAGGAAGTTCAATACCCAGAGTGGGTATTAAATGTGATTATGGTACAAAAGTCAAGTGAAAAGTAGAAAATCTGTATTGACTTCACAAATTTGAACTCAACATGTCTAAAGGATGGATATCCCCTTTTGTAAATAGAGACACTCATCGATACAGTAGTTGGTTACTCTGTAATGAGTTTCCTCGATGATTCTTTTGTACCATCAAATATAAATGCATCCCACTAACTCAAAGAAGATGACCTTATCATTAGAGAAGTACTTTATGACTACAAAGTTATGCCCTTCCTCAAAAATGTAGGGTGACCTATGAAAGATTGGTAGATCAAGCGTTCAAGGAGCGAATGGGAGAAATGTAGAGGTTTCGTGAATGACTTGTTGGTTAAAAAAGCAAATCACCCATACAACACATTCAAGACCTTAAGTGGAAATGTTCACATTGAGAAGGAATCTCTCTCTCTCTCTCTCTCTCCCCCTCAAATGTGTTTTTTTGGTGTAGGGTTAGGTAAATTTTGTGATTTCTCATCACCCAAGGCATAAAGTAAATCCCAAAAAAGTGAAGGAAATACTCGAAATGCCTTTACCTATGATTATGAAAGAGGTGTAGCAGCTTAAAGGGCAAGTAACTGGGTTGAATAGAGTCATTTCCAAAGCTGGTGAGCATTGTTCACCATTCTTCAAGATCTCAAGGGAGAAAAAAAATTCAATTAGACTCCAGAATGTGATAAAGCTTTCTATGAATTGAAGACTCTACTTGTATCACCCTTTTATTATAGAGCCCAAAGTAGAGAGAGACATTGTTGTTATACTCTGGGGTTGGAGATGAATTTATCAATTTTGTCCTTATCAAGGAAGAAGGTGAAAAGTAGTGGCTTATCTACTACGACGGCAAGTCTTTGCGATGTGCTGAGTTGAATTACCCACTTATGGAAAAACATGCACTCGCACTTATTATTTTAGGTCGATGACTGCAATTATATTTCCAGGCATACTCAATCCAATTTGTCATGGTTAACCCGCTCGAATCTGTGCTCACCAAACCTAACCACTATGGAGATATTTGAAATGATCAGTAGAATTATGCAAGTTTTATATATCATACTCGCCTAGAACAATGATCAAAGCCCATCTTCTTGTCTATTTTCTTGTCAATTTTAATAATTCACATGACATCTCAGTCAACCTAGAACTTTTATGGTGATTATATATGAATGGCTCATCAAGCAAGATAGCCATAAGTGCTGGCATCATGTTGAAAAGACTAGAGGGAATCACTATAATATAGCTGTTGACCTCACTTTTGGAGTGAGTTCTCAACTTCCCCATCATAGATACTAAGAGCTCCTTAGTCTTAAGACACTTCTAGTGATTCGGTGAACACTTAACCTAAGCCTAGAGACTTAGATGATTTAGCCATAGAAATAGGGTATGCCTTAGAGATCTAGGAAGACTTTCCTACCCTATAGCATTGAACTCGATCCTTGCTTCCTTCTTTCAAACCAAATCCCAAATTCAAATTCAAATTCGAATTCTAAATCCAAATCATAAATCAATTCCAAATCAAATGATTGAAACCCAAGTTTAAATACCAAAATCCTTCCGAAGCCCCTTTGATTTTATTCTATGGACTTAGCCTTAACCAAATTTAAATCAACCTCAAACTCAAGTGATTTCCTCATAAATCATTTATATCTTCATTTATATTCTCAAATATAAATGGAATATAAATTCAAATAGCCAAAACTAAATCCAAAATCAAACCAAAATCCAATTTGTCCTCTTTTAAGCCAAATTCTTGAACTTGGTCAAATCCAATCCAAATCAAACTAAAACCCATGGATTTCTTTATGATTCAATCATTCCTTCAATCATTGTTCCAAATATAAACACAAACTACAATTATCAAACCAAATCCTAGCTAACCCAAATAAAACTCAAGTTAGCCCTTTTTGACTTGAAATTGTCATATGAACCAAAATCCATAGGGATCCCAATCACTTGCAATTGGATTTATATTTCCATCTCAAATCCATTTATCAATATAACTTAACTTAAATCAAGCCATAATTGAGCCAATTAACCCATTTAGGTCCACTCGACCCAAAGTGACCTAAAAGACCCTTTTGAGCCAAGTTCTAATTCAACCCAAATTGGATCTTAGGTTAATTAATTATCTTGAATTGGGTGAAACCAAGTGAACCTAGCCCATTGACCAAGTCAACACTTAGCCCAAATGAAACCCAAACTAGCCAAAATTCATCATATGCCAAATTGATTAAAATCATTAATTCAAACCCATTCATAATCAATGATTGAACATGACTAAACCCTCATTTGAGCCAAACCAAGCCTAATTGGCCATTTGATCCAAGTTGACCCAAATTGGCAAAAAAAATGGGTCAAATCATAATCAACCAATTGATTACAACTAATGATTAGTAACTGATTATTGATGATTGAGCCCAAGTTGACCAATTGGTCAGCTCAACTTTGGCCACACAAGCAATTTGTGAACTCAATCATAATCAAATTGGTCAACTTGACAACTTAGCCCAAATTTTGACCCAAAGGGTCAAATTAGCCAAAAATAAAATTACAAATTAAACCAAACCAAAGCCTACAATCATTTTTAATTAGCCAATTGAACTTGACTCAACACCTACCCTAACCAAATTTGGTCAAAATTTTTAAATTGGTCAACTTGACCCATTTGACCTATATGAACCCAAATGAGCCATAATCAAATCCAAAGCAAATTGAATCAAACTAATGACACAAATACACTCCAATTGGTCATGTGAACTTGACCCAACCACTAGTTTGACCCAATTTGACCAATTGGTCAACTTGACCCAACCTAACCGAATTTGACCTAAATAGGTCAAATCAAATCAAATCAAATCAAACAAACTCCAAACCACTTGAAATTTGGGCTAACCCACTTTTGACCCATCCTAAATTTATCCAAATCAAACCTATAGCCAAATAACCATTCTGCCCTTGGGTTTAGGGTATCCCATTAGATAGAACACATGCTTATTAAGTCATTTTCTCTCCCTAGCCACTTGGCACCCAATCATAAGTCCACTTAGGCACCTATGATCATGGCTAACCCGACCCAAAGGTGGTTGGGTTGGCCATGATCCATGGGGAGGTGAAATCACCTCCCCATCCCCATCCCTATTGGAGCTTTCCAAATAGCCATAGGACACCCAATACTCCCTTGGCAGCCACCTCCACACCCTCACCCAACCAAACCGAACCACATCATGCACCCAAGGACCTCCACCAACCTCTAATTTGGCCAATTGATCAAGAATAAGCTAAAGAAGCTATGGCCGTCCGATCCAAGGTATGAGGGGGTATACCCCCCTCATTCTTAGTAAAAATAAAAGACTCACACTTGATTCAACCATAACAGCTAAGGAGAGAGTTCTCAGAGCAATTTTTAAGCCTTCACAAGCTCCCTAAAATCCCCATTCTTGGTTTTACACAAAATCAAAATAGGGGAGACCACCTTCGATTCTCATTTGCTCAAATCTCCAACAAAGTGCAACTACCTTTGCACACACCTTCTTTGGAGCTAAATGAGCAAAAACAAATCCTTTCCCAATCTTCTCAAAGTCTAGTGCTTTGTTATTTTGAGCAAACTACACCAAATCAAGGCTCATGTGGCTCAATAGACCTTCATTTCTTCCAAACCAAGCTTCCCCAATCATTGGAACCGCTCGTCATAAGCTCCGGTGAGGTATGCCATTGAAATCGATCCTTGAATGAAAATAGGTATTTTGTGAAAGAAATTTCAATGTCATGTGATTTCCAATGTTGGATTTGATTGTTGTGCTTCCCCAAAGGCATGGGATCATTTTAATCTCCACCCGAGCTCGTGTGAGCTTGGGTCAAGCGACAATCGATGGACGGTAGCCATTGTTTGATGCTCGTGAAGAGATAGATCATGAACTGTCCATCTTGCATAATTGGAATGGACAGTTTTGATCAAATCACATTTAGAGCCTCTGATTAATCCCTCGAAATCCCAGGTTTAATTGCGGCCATCCGATCTTAGATTAGACGGTCCATGGAGTTACCGTGTGTGCCGCCATCCGAGTCAGCACTCGAATGTAACAACTTAAATAGAGAACCCCACCGCGTAACGTGGAAAGCGCGCCGCGTCAGCTGCCACGTGGCTCGATGGGATTAAGGCTCTAAATAAGGTTAATTAATTATTTTTTAATCCTAAAACTTCCTAAATTCATAACTAATTCTAAAAAAAATCCAAAAAAATACAAACTTAGGCTCATTTTAAAGATATTTCAGAGTAGAATCTAACAAAATTATTATTAACTAATTTTGAGTAGTGGATTTGGCTTAATTAAGGTTTAATTGGAAATATAATTAGTCTAATTACTCCATAATTAACCATCTAATTAATCCCAAATTTTTTGTGTATATTTAGGGGGATGACCTTTGCCTCCCTAATATTTTGGAATTTTATTGTTTATTTGATTAGGGAAACTAATTGATTAAGTCTTAACCATCCTCTTAATATAATTAGTGATAATTAAGCAAATGAACAATGAATTAATCAATTAATTAATCCTATTAACCTCTGTTAATGGTCATAAAGTCTAGGAAAATGGATTGGGACTCCCTCTTCCAATCATTTCCTTAAATCTTCTCTAATCCTTTTTAAATAAATAATTAATTAACACCCTTTTAATTAATTAATTAATAAATTTAATCAAAATCCAAATCATACTTGAACCTTAATTAACTAATTTTAAGGATTTATGGATTGAGACTTAGGTTCTCTTCTTGGGCTCTTTCTCTAAGCCCATCTCATTTTGGTTGGTTAAGGCTAGTTAAGTTTTAATTAGCTAATTAGTGTACTTAATTGATTCAATTGAATCTATTTCTCTAATTTAATCTTGGGTAGCTCTTTGGGTGTTCAATAACCCAAATGGGGAGATAATGAAATTATGGTTAGCTCACATGTGTGAGAAAAAAATAAAAGTAGTTAAGTGAGATCCCTTAAACTTAATTAACTATTAAACATGAGCCAATTGCATTAGACCCTTTTCATTTCTTAGGAGCATTGCAAATTTACTTTCCATGTGGTTGTATATCATATTGGTTCATTATTAATTAGTTAAATAACTTAAGATAATGTAGGTAAGGGTTAATTTATTGGCTTAATTCATACCCTAACTTAACTAAACCATAAAATCAACTTAATTACTTCTTCATTAAATCAAATTAACTCACACATGGGGAATGAGATTAGGTTCATCAAATCTCTTTCGTTTCCTAAATCAAATCAAATTCAAAATTAAGAAATAACATTAAAGAACTTTGATTTATTTTAAATAGCCTTATTTAGTATGATTGTCCTTAGGAATTAATTGGAATGAATGAGATCATGTGCTTATGTTCCTTTATTTCTTTCCAATAATGTTAAATGTTACTTTCCATATGTAATCATGCATTCATTTCTTTTAAAATTTACTAAATGAAATGGTTTCTTTTATGTATAATTGCATGTGTTGATTTAAATTAAATAGGTGTGGCTATTATTACTATTAAATCAAAAGTTATTTTCAAAAGCCTATAAATAAATTATCATAAGTGAAGTGATGTATTGACCTCATTTTTAGGATGAGCTCTCAATCCCTCCATCTTAGGCATAGAACTTCTCTTAGACTTTAAGAGTTCCTTAGTCTTAAGATATTTCTAGTGATTAGGTGGACACTCGACCTAGCCCTAGAGACTTAGAAGAGTTAGCCATAGGAATAGGTCATGCCTTAGGGGTGTTAGGAAAATTTGCCTACCCTATGGGTTGAACCAAATTACTCACTTCCTCCCTTCAAGTCAAACTCAAATCAATTCCAACTTGATGGATTTTCCCAAGCTCAAATCAAAACTAAATCAATTCAAATTCAAGGGATTTTCTCATAATCCATTTATATTCTCATTTATATTCACATATAGAAATGTAATATAAATTCAAATCAATCAAACTAAATCTAAAATTCAAATCCAAATCAAAAATATTTCCTAAGTCCTTTGATTTCCTCTCATGGACTTAGCCTAAATCAAATTTAATTCAATTCAAATTCAAGGGATTTTCTCACAACCCATTTTTATTCTCATTTATATTCACATATATAAATGAAATATAAGTTCGAATCAATTAAACCAAATTTAAAATTCAAAACCAAATCAAAAATATTTCCTAAATCATTTTGATTCTATCTTATGGACTTAGCCTAAATCAAATCTAAATCAATTCAAATTCATGGAATTTTCTCATAACCCATTTATATTCTCATTTATATTCACAAATATAAATGAAATATAAATTCAAATGTCCAAAAAGAAATTAAAAAAATCAAATCCAAATTCAATCAAAAAATCCAACGTAAGCCTTCAAGTCAAAATCTTGAACTTAGCCAATCAATTTCAAATCAAGCCAAACCCTTGATTTTTCTTCATAATTCAATCAATCTTACAATCATGAATCCAAATATAACTACAAACTTCAATCATCAATCCAAAAATTTATTCAAAATGCAAACCCAAATCCAATTCAAATTCAACCTAAGCCTTTTAAGTCAAAATCTTGAACTTAGCCAAATCAATTTCAAATCAAGCCAAACCCTTGATTTTTCTTCATGATTCAATCAATCCTACATTCATAAATCCAAATATAAACATAAACTCCAATCACCAAATGAAAACTAAATTCAAAAATCAAACCTAAGTCAAACTCATGTTCACCCTTTAAACTTGAAATTGTCAAATGAATCAAAACTAATTTGACTTCAAATCACTTGTAAATGAATTTATATTTCAATCGTAAGTCCATATATGAGTTCAATCAAACTCAAATCAAGCTTTGACCAAGCCGTTTGACCTACTTAGGCTCACTTAACCCAAAGTGACCTAAACTACTCCTTATGAGCCAAACTCTAATTCTAACCAAATTGGATTGAACTATGCATCTAAGCCTCACACAATCATGAGATGATCAATCACTCAAATTGGCAAGCGAAGTCAAACTAAGGTTGACCAAGTCAACACTTAGCCAAAATGAAACCTAAACTAGCCAAAATCCAACATAGGACAAATTGATTGAAACCATTGATCAAAGCTCATTCATGATTAATGTTTGAACTTGACCAAGTCATCATTTGAGCCTAACCTAGCCCAATTGGCCACTTGACCCAAGTTAACCCAATTTGACCTAAAAAGTCAAAATATGTCAAAACTTGATCTAAGACAAATTGATTAAAACCAATGGGTCAAATTCATTCTAAAATGATTGTTGAACTTGACCAAAGCCCCAATTGGACGACCTAGACCAATTGACCTTTAACTTGACTTGGCTAAAGGTCAAATTGAGCTAAATCAAATATAAACCAAATTGATTGGAAACAAAGATACCAATCCATTTTAAATGATCAATCAAATATAAACCAACCCATGACCTAACCCAAATAGGTCAAATGGGTCAAATTGGTCAACTTGACTCATTTGACCTAAATGAAATCAAATGAACCAAATTCAAATATAAATCAAATTGAACCAAACTAATGATGCCATAACATTTCAAATAGTCATATGAACTTGACACAACCCTTTGTTTGACCCAATTTGACCAATTGGTCAACTTGACCCAAGTTGACCTATTTTGACCTAAATGGGTCAACATGAGCCAAATCATATCAAACCAACTCCAAATTCAATGAAACTTGACCCAACCCATTTTTCAATCATACCAAACATTCTCAAACTGAAATCCAAGCCAAATAACCATTTTACCCTTAGGCTATGGGGTAACCTAAAATCAAAACCACTTAGAATTTGGTCAATTCCTTTTTTATGGACACTTGACATCCTCTTAGTGGACCAAATAGTCACTAATGAACATGGTGCACATAACTCAATGGGTTTGGGTCAGCCCAAGCCAACCTAAGGCTAAATTCGACCACCCCCATGGTCATGGGCACATGGGAATCCTTCCTCCACTCATTTTAAGCACATGGGAGCTTCACTACTCCACTCCACACATAAAACCGAATGCCATGACACTCCTAACAGCATAACAAACTCATTGAATAGGGTGTATTGGATCAAAATGGCATGTAAGCTTGCGTCCATCCGATTCACTTAGGGGGAGATATACTCCCCTTAATTTCACTTGAATTGCATTCTCTTCTATTTGATTGAAGCATAGGAACTCGGTGGAAGTGATTCCAAGATCCCCCAAGGTTTCTTAAGCATTTTCCATTTCCTCATTTTCGGATTTCTTCAAACCAAAAATAGGGGAGTTCAAGTGAAATTCAATCTCATTCAACTCTCCACTAGAGCTCAATTCCTCTTGCAAGTTTCTTAAGAGGATCAAATCAAACTTGCCTAAAGCTAAATCCAAGTCCTCAAGCTACGGGAAGAGTGCTCTTGATCAAGGTTAAGCCCAATTGAAGGAGAGCTTGGTCCATAGGAAGATCCACTTAACCAAATCACTTCAAATCTTCAACAGAGCTTCGTGTCCACTAGACGAAGCTACCTCATTGGATTCGAGCGTCGGTGAAAGCCTCCGGCAAGGTATGCCCTCAACCCGAGCTTAAACTAGCCATGGTGTGGTCCTTTGTGAAAGAAATTCTCACCTTATGGTAATTTGACCGTTAGATGTAATCTCCCTTGCATGATGATGGTGTGGGTTGAATTTGAGTTCAATTCGAGCTCAATCAAGCTCAGATCTTGCCATGAAAGGTGGACGGCTCTCCTTTCTTGTAGAAGAACTTAAGGATGAAGCATGGGCCGTCCATCTGCATGTTTTGGATGGACAACCATGATCAAGATGCATAAGATCCTTTGATTTCCCCCTTAAGAACCACGAGCTTGATCTCAGTGATCTTAGATCGGATGGGGAGAAAGCATAAGTCGTGACGCTATGATGTGACAACTTAAATGGCCTCTCCCATCATGACATGGAAAGCGTGTCAGCCTCCACGCACGTGGGGGATTACTTAATTAGGCTATTTAATGGAATAATCACTGAATCTTCAAAATAACATAACTAATTCTAGAAAAATCATAAAAATAAAAGGTAAAATGCATTGTAAAGATAATTTAGAGGAAAATATTCTAAAATTATTTTCAATGGGTTCTAAATAGTGTAGTTTCCTTAATTAGAGTTTTATTAAAAACTTAATAACCTTAATTACTCCCTAATTACCCCAATGATTAATTTCAAACTTCTCATGTACATTTAGGGTGATGACTTTTGCCTCCCCTAATTTTCTTGAGATTTATTTATGGGTTAATTAGGTAGATCAATCAATGATTTCTTAATTACTTTCTTTATGTAATTAAGGGTTATTAAGCATATGAACAGTGGTTTAATCCCTTTATTAATTTAATTAAGCCTTGTTTAAGTGAGAAGAGGTTTATGGAATGGATTTGGGAAATTTTTCCTAAGCCATTCCCAAAACCCCTTTCCTCCCTTAATCTAAACTTAATTAAGGGATAATCCCCTAACCACTTGCTTAATTAATTTGATAAAATTTTCAAAATATTCCAAAACTTAATCAATTCATCTTGGGTAGGTGCTTAGGTGTTCAATAACCTAGGTAGCTTAAGGAATTCAAAGTCCAACCCACATGTGTGGGAAGGGTTATGAAAGTACTTAAATTAAACCCTTTAACTTAATTAATCATTAATTGTGAGCCAATTGCATTAGGTACCTTTCCTTCCTAGGATGCATTGCTGATTTAAATACCTTGTGTGGTTTTATGTCATATCATTGGCTCACAATTATTTGATTAAATATGTTAAAGTGGTATAAGTAAGGGGTAATTAATATACTTAATGTACACCTTAACCTAACCAAAGCATAAAATTGATCTAATTACCTAAAAATTAAACTTAAATAACTCACACATGGAGGAATGGGTTAGGACCAGCAAACTCATCTCACATTTCTCAAATTAAAATCAAACTCAAACAAAATCCAAACTCTCCTTAAAATAAATTTGATTTACTTTAAATAATCTTATTCATAGGATTGTCTTTAGAATTAATTAGGGTGGATGAACTTACATTGCTTTCATCACTTTATTTCCTTCCTAACATACAAAATGAAATATTTCTTTTATGCCAAATTGCATGTTTTTGGCTGAAAGTAAAATATGAATGGATATTATTACTATTAAATCCAAAATTATTTTCAATTTTTATAAATTCAATATCAAAACTGAAAGGTGTGCTACTTATAATTATTTATAAGCTTGCATGTGAGTATAAATATAAATATGTGTATGGTGTGGATTTCCTTCTCTTTTAGCATAGTTTTGAATACGAATTGGTAAAGTGTATAGTTCATTTGAAAAGAACACAACACTTGCTTAAATCCATTCTTATTCATTCTCATGTTATTACTTAAAAGGGACATCCATACTTTCACATGTAAATTGCATGAACAAATCAAACAAATAAATACAAACTTTTGCATATATTTTTTTTTCCATTCATTTCTTTTATACATGCATATGTATTTAAGGAAAGTCATATATTAGCCTAGTCAACCCCAGGGTTGCAAGGCTTTAAGTAGCCCTAAGTAAGTCTTGTACCTAACACTCCTGGTGCTAACAATGGCGTCGTACTCATTTATGCCTTTCATACATATAAATGTGCATGTGAAAAATGGGTAAAAGAATCACTCTTTTCTACTTAATGAAAATCATTCATCATGAAGCATCCAAATTTTCTTAAGTAATATCACTTAACATTCATTATGAAAGTGTGCTAAACATCCTCATTTGTATGTATAAATATGCTTAGGATTCATCCATATTCATGTTATACATGTTGGGAAAGAAATAAAGTGTTGTGTATTTTGTGATATTAATTCACTTTACGTAATCTTAAAATGCCTTTCTTTTTGGATATGTTTGTTTAGAGAAAAATATAAACTTAAGATAAATTAAAACATATAATAAACATTCACTAAATAAAAATCAAACATGAATCTACTTTAGAAATTACTTAAGGCAGGGAAGGAAAAAGAAGTTCTTTTCTCTTTTCCCTCTCTTTACAACTTAGTAATTAATTGTAGGTCCATTCAAACCTAAACAAATCAACAAATAAAAATTAACTAAATCAATTAAACAACTTAAAGGAAATAGACCCTCTAAGTTGAACATTTTCATACTTAGAAAACTTCAACCTTAAAGCCTAGCTAAGCATACCACACGAACCTTAAATAACACATACATTAGGCTAAGTCATGATTTCTAGCTTTAGGTTAGGTCGGTGCATGGTTTGATGTTTGCTTTTAATTTGTGATATTTTTTTTAGTCTGGATGTTAGGGTGCATGTGCGTAGAATGAATGATAGGATGATTCAATCTAATCATTATCTTCTGCAGATGATTGTGGTTAAGGGGAGCTATAATAAAAATATAAAATTATATTTGCTATGCAGGTGCTTATACCCCTAAGCATAATCCAAAATAGGCTAGGTGGACTTGGTTACCCATGTGTGGGGTGCTAAGTCAATTTATATATATATACATGCTTGGGATTGTATGGTTTGTTTGGCTAATCTCTATTTTTCTGGGTTTTAGTTAGATTTCTTTTTTTTTTCCATTTTCATGTACTTTTGCAATTAGGATTTTGGAATGATTGTTATAGGGGATTAGGATGAACATTATTCATAAGATCTCATCTTATGTATCATGTGAAGCATTTAGGGCATCCACATTCCAACCATCTAAAAGAAGGATCCAAAGAAGAAAGGAGAAGAGAAGAAGAAAGAAGAAATGAAGAATGAAGACCCTCATGACATGACTTTTCTTGCTTAATTATAATTAATAAATTTATAATCTGAGTTGTATAAGGGTAGAGCTTGGCTACCCAATTTGTTTTTCGGGTTTGTTCAGTGGAGCCCGACCACAAATGGCCTTTTATTCTTTTGTTCTAGTTTTCATAAATTGATTGATGTTTGTTTAACTTGCGCATTAAGATGACATCTTTTCCTAGTTTCTTTCTTACTTTGATGTATGGCCTGGATGACGATCAGGCTCTTAGGGAAAAATAAATATTTTACCAAATTAATCAACTCAAAACTAAAAATAAATAACTCATAACCTCACCTAAAACTTAAGCTATAAATCAAGATAAAATAATTAGCAATCCCTTAGCTGGATGTTGTCTTACTTTTATAACATCATGCATAAAAATGTATTATTTCACTCTTGATTGGAGGGCTTCCACCTTTGCCAGAGAACTTGGCTTGACCTATGAGAGCCTTGGAGGAAACACACCTCCTTATCTTGCTGATTTTAGCCCATAACCTAATTTCTCATGCATTAGACATATGAATTAAAGCCTGTGTCAAATTGATTGTCCAAAATAAAAATAAAACATATCAAAAATTTATATTAGATTTAAGTCATTAAAATAATGCCCTACATGATTTAGTTTCTTAGGGAGTGTGTTTAAGGACTTAGTATCTTTTCTAAATAAATAACATCTTAGTTATCTTGCAAAAGCATTTGACTTGCCTACATGTTTTAAAATCAAAAGAGGAGTTAGTTGGCGGCCACCCTAGGTGGTTGTAACTCCAACAGTAGGGTGGTTTATCCTCTCTTATGGAGGTAAACTAAATACTCATTTTTGCCTTAGATTTAGATCGTGCTTTTAGCCCTTGCCATAGATCCCTAGATTTAGGATCTGAGGTTGTTGTTTCCTTTTGGGCTACAAGCATAAATTCTCACCTCTTCGGCATCTCCATAATCTTGTATAATGGAATTATAAGTCCTAGATCTCTAATAAAATTTTAAATTAAATAAATAAATCTCCTCAATTTTAAATATATAAATTTTAATAATAGGATAGATTGGAGTGCTCACTAGATTTCCTAGTATCATGAGCACTCCCTACTCATCTCCTTTGGTTTCCATAATAACTGTTCTCTTTTGATCCATCCCACTTGATCTTCTAAAACATAACCAATTTATTGATAGTCCTATCTTTGAATTCTTTGGAGATAAAAATCGCCTACTTTCATCAAGAGTATTCTTAAGGGATTCACTTTACTTAAGATGTAATTAACTATGGAGGCTTTCCTCCATAGGGAACTTAACGAACCCGATTTAAATAAACCCTGCTTTACTTTTCCATGTAAAGTAGGAAAAAATCTCTAGTATATTGAGACCCATCATGCCTTAAGAGTCTTTATTAGGATTACATCATGGGTAGTGATTTCTATCTTTTGAGATAGTACACTATTTCTTGATGTCATACCCGATCACCTCAATAAGTATACCATCAAATCTGTATGGTGTCCCCTCACATATACACACACATGAAAACAAAAATAAACTCCACAAATTTTTTTAGAAATTCCACTAGGGATAGTTCCTCTCTCCATCTCTAGTAGACGACTGTTGTCTCCAAGCATCGATAGTGGACTTGCATTTTATGTGAGTCTAAGACTATCTTTCCTTTCATTGGCACTTATCTTATTTCATTCTTAAGCAAAGTTAGCCAACATCCTTTAGGTTTTAGTACCTCACTCCGTGTAGGTCTTGAAACCCCTATTGGGATCCCCAATAGGTGAAGAACAAAATTTATCAATGAAGGGAGAGATAATAAAATCTAGAACTTCCTTACCATTAGCTTGGTGAGTCAAGGTTCATCACTAAATTTAAGAAAAATAAATTCTTTCACAAAATGACACTTTCAAAAAGCACTTTTTTTTTGGAAATAATCACCTTCATTCAACATACTCAAATTTGTTGAATGAAGATTCTATTTTTAAATCATAACACAAAATTGAAACTCCACTCAACATATTTCATATATACTACAGTGGAAGCTCCTCTCTTTTCAAAATCAAGAAATCATATACATGGCATCAAAACATATCATTGAAATCTATTTAACAAACTGAAGATTTGTTAAATAAATTTCACCTCTATTTTGTAATCTTATTTCACATCCCATATTTGTCAAGCAAAGAATTCCCCTCTCTTTCCAAAAAGAAAGAGAGCACATCAAATACACTTGATTCCCACTTAATATGTCAGAGTTGTTAAGTGAGAATCTCACTTTCATATACATTTGATTCCCATTTAAACATATCAAAGTTGTTAAGTGAGAACCTCATTTTCATATGCATTTGATTACACTTAACACATCAAGGTTGTTAAGTGAGAATCTTATTTTTCATGTCACATTTGATTCCCACTTAACATATCAAATTTGTTAAGTGAGCATCTTATTTTCATGTCATATTTGATTACACTTAACATATCAAAGTTGTTAAGTGAGAATCTCACTTTCATATACATTTGATTCCCACTTAACATATTAAAATTGTTAAGTGAGAATCTCATTTCCATGACACATTTGACCATCACTTAACATGTCAAACTTGCTAAGTGAGAGTTCTTATTTTCATAAATCATATTTTATTCCACTTAATATATCAAATTTGTTAAGTGAGAATCTCATTTACATGACATATTTGTCTCCCCACTTAACACACCAAATTTGTTAAGTGAGGGCCTCATTTTCATGTCACAATTGACCTCCACTTAACACATCAAATTTGTTAAGTGGGAGTCCCATTTTCAAAACATATATCAATCATATTTGGACTTTCACTTAACATATCAAATTTGTTAAGTGAGTCCCATTTTTAAAGAAAAGCAAAACATAAATCAATCACACTTGGGCTTTCACTTAACATATCAAATTTGTTAAGTGAGAGTCTCATTTTCAAAGAAAAGCAAAACACAAATCATATCACATTTGGACCTCCACTTAACATATCAAATTTGTTAAGTGAGAGTCCATTTTCAAAACATATATCACATCACATTTGAGCTTTCACTTAACATACCAAATTTGTTAAGTGAGAGTCCCATTTTCAAAGAAAAGCAAAACACATATCAATCACATTCGGCTTTCATTTAACATAACAAATTTGTTAAGTGAAAGTCCCATTTTCAAACATAAATCAACCACATGTGGCTTCTACTTTACATATCAAATTTGTCAGGTAAGAAGCCCCATTTTCAAATCAATATTTCACTCATCACAAGTAAAAGGTATTTCATGAAATTTTGAAACACCCAATCACAACCTCTTCTTAGCATGCCCAAATTTTGCTAAGTAAAGGTTCTTTCAAATCCATCAATATTTTCAAATACGATACATAAAATATAAATATCTCCAAGAAAATCTCTTCTCAAATTTATGAACTCCACCCAACCTATCTAAATTAGTTGGATATGGGTTCTAAAATAAAAATCAAATGGCAAAGACTCTCCTCATCACATCAAATTCTATCCACTGAACCCCACTTAACATATTTGAATTATTAAGTTTGGGTTTAGGACTCCAAATTCTTATGGTTGTCTTGGGACAAATATTAAAGTAGAAACTTGACTTAAGTTATATTTCAACACATGTAGAAATACAACTCAGACCAATCAGTGCAGTCTTTACAGTTAGTACACATGGCTTCACAGAAGTTCATTTTTACTTTCCCCTTTGGGATGGATTTGGCCTTGGATCGAGCTAGCCTCCCTGAGACCGACTCCACCCACCTAGTTTTCTTCAATCGAGGATTCGAGGGAGCACGTGTTACTTGTGAGGGGGCGACCCTCACTACCGTTAGTCAGGATGAGGTGGATGGGCAGAAGCCAATCATCTGCATTGACATGCCCTCTAATTTTGAGTATCCCCTATTTAAAAGGAAGGCCACGGTGGTTCCCACGCCATGTTCTGAGATAGTTTCAACACCTTCCTGTCTAGCTATCCCTACGATTGCTCCAGTAAGAGCTACTACCTCCTCTTTGGTTACCCCGAAGGGGAAGGCTATCTTAGCTTCTGAGATAGTTTCCTCCACTTTTGAGGTAGGTAGTAGTTCCTGTTCTACCTTGTTCACTCGTACTCAATGCCATAATAAAAATTAAAAGATTAAGCGGGAGCATGAGTGAGTAGCCAGAGAGCTTGAGGCCGCATATAGGTGAGGAAGGTTCTGCCCGAGAGGTCTCACCACTTCCGACTAGCAACAAGTTCCACCCTCTCTTAGCATTGGATGGAGATGAAGATTACCGGAAGATTACTGCTTCTCCTCCACCAGTAGTATACTATGAGACAACATATAGGAAGTACAAGGGGCCCTACGCTAGACTTAGGACTGTCCTACACAATGTTGGCAGAGTATATGGATGCTCAAAGTTTGGTACCTTATTTGATCTACGATTGTTGATTCTTAAGAGTGACAGGGGTCAAATTCATAGAGAAAGGGCCATGGAGGCTCAAGCATCTGCTTAGGTAGGTAGGCGGAGGTATGCTAGGCGGCGTTAATATCCGTATGATGGATTTCACGATCCCTCCATCGGACCACTCATTCGATAGGATTATTCTTATGGGTATCAGCGGGATCTCCACGTTGAAGCGTCGATGTTGCTTTCACATCGCTCCCCTCATCGTCCACCATCACCGTGCAGCTCTTAGCATCCACCTCTCGCCCAAGATCCCCCATCAGGAGAGACTAACCCTTGATTTGGCTATGACCAAAGGATTGATTATTGAGGCAAGATCGAGCTCCCTACTAGACCCTCTACCTGTGGTTCAGAAGTGGCGATCCATGTCATGGTCACCACCACCACCACCATCGAGCGGTTGAGGGGAAGGTGACTTTATAGTTCCCATGGCAGTGGATCTCCCTAGGGACACCACTCTGCCGATGAGCAATCATGAGCATATCTCTTCTAGTGAGCATGAGCCTCCTAGAGCTAGCACTCTCATGGAAGGCAGTGTTAGATGTATTTCGATCAGTGACCATAGTCCCTCCACCGGTTAGCCCTGAGAAGAAATGCCTGGTTTATCTCTTGACGTAGCAGTCCACAAACTAGCAATAGAATATAATGTTAACCCTATCAAGCAAGCTCCTAGACACATGCGATTATATATTGAACAATCACTTCTGAAATCAAGAAACCAATTGATGTTGGCTTTATCAGGGAAGAAAAATATCCTGCCTAGTCAGCCAGTGTCATCCCAATTAAGAAAAAGAATGACCAAATTCACATATGCATTGATTTTAGGGATCTAAATAAGGCTCATCATCAACCAAATCATTGGGTCCTATAAAGTTCTAATGCGTCAGCTTCATCATTACCATAAGTACACTATGGAGTTATTGGCCCAAATCCCAGAGGTCACCATCTACAAAATTCCTCAAGGAGTGAATGTAGTAGCAGATGCATTAAACAAGCTTGCCAAGGAGTTGGAATGTCCGAAAGATGAGTCCATTCCAATAAAGGTCTAAAATAGACAAGTCTTATCCCTCATTAAAACTGAACTCATCGAGAGATTCTCTCTTGAAGGGGAGGCTATCATTGCTAAAAAGGATGACAAGTCAGATTGGAGTCAACCATTCATGGATTATCTACATACTAGCAAACTACCTCAAGACAAGTCGCTAGCACATTAAATGAAGCAGAGAGCCCTTTTCTACACTCTCATAAGCGGCACCTTATATCGGTGGTCTTTCGATCATATGTGGTTACGTTGTCTGGAAAAATACGAACCCGCAAGATCGTGACCTAGGTACACTTAGGTTTATGTGGAGCACATCAATCCATTCTGAAAATGAAAGTCAAGATCAAGAGACTAGAATACTACAGGCATTTAATGATCACAGATTGCATGGACGTAGCTAGGAGATGCCACCAATATTAGGTACACAGTGTGGTCCTACATCAACCACCCAATATTCTACATCTTACTTAGCCTCATGGAAATTTGAGTGTTGGAGAACCGACATAGTGGGTCCGATCGATCTTCATTCTTCCAAGGGTCACCGGTTCATTCTAGGCTACTTTTGGAGGAAATCCACTTAGAGAGGTTACACTGGCATGTGCTCTAGTTTTTTAGAAATCATATCGTATATAGGTTTGGTGTGCCTCGACAAATCATATTCAATAATTGTACTACATTCAAGAGCACTAAAATCAATAGCTTTTCCCGAAGACACAACATTGACTGGATATATTCCATCATCTATTACTCGAGGTCAAACGATCTAGTAGAAGCATTCAACAAAACCCTCATTAAAATACTAAAGAACACTCGATGACAACAAGCGACACTAGCATGAGCAGTTAGTTGAAGCCTTGTGGGCTTACTACACCACATACAGAACTCTAACTCAATCTAGCCCTTTCTCCTTAGTGTATGGGTCTAAAGTTGTTCTACTATTAGAAGTCCAACTCCCATGATTAAGGATAATCGTAGGTAGTAAGATCACAATGGAGTAGAATGCCTAGTTGCGATTGGAAGAGCTCGAAGGTTTAGAGGAGAGATGCCTCTGGGCATGCCAGAACCTCGAGTTGTACAATGCCAAAATGATTCAAGCTCATAATAAGTTGGTCTATCCTAGAGATTTTCAAGTAGAAGAGCTTATTTTAGTTCTAAAAAGACCAATTGTTGCCCGTCGAAAGATGGGAGGCAAGTTTGAACCCACTTAGGAAGGCTTTTTTGTCATAGAGAAGGTCTGGCAAGGAGGATCTTATCAACTTATAAATTATAAGGGAAAGCACCTGATACATCAAGTCAACGAGCTCTACTTAAAGAAATACTATCCATAAATCTTGTTTGAAAATAATCATCAATAAAACTTCTTTTCATATCAAATTTCATCTCTTATGTGTTAGAAATAACTTTCGCTTGCGAATCCTCCACGATGTGTTTAGGGTAGGTGTAAGAGAACCCGAGAGGTATCCAATCCCTCCATAACATAAACATAAACTACAAATGATCCTCCAGTGCCACTAGGTTAGGTGTAAGAGAACCCAAGAAGCATCCTAATTTGACTAGTACAACAAAGTTAAGTGTACGAGAATCCAAGCGACACCCTTTCATAGTGGAGTCATAGTTGCCCCCTGCGGCGCCATTTCATGCATTCTCCTACGTGTTTAGGGTAGGTGTAGAAGAACCAAAGCGGCGTCCTATCCTTTAGTAACACAACACCAACACAAACTATACACAACCACATATAAAATAAACATATATATTTTATCTCGGGCTATTTTAATGTGGGCTAAAGCCCCCTATGACACTCACTCATTAGCTGCTCTAGGTCGGGCTGACATGCTATTTTGCTAGTGTGTCACCCCAATGGTTATTTGTCTAGTGGATGTGAGTCCCCTTGCTTTCTTCTAGACTTTACCATTGCAAACTAATGAGTGCATTGTCAGTTTAGTAGGCCTTACTGCGCAGCCGGTAATCTACGTCATGTTGACTTCATTTAAGCAGATGTAAGCCTACATGCTTTCTTCTTGAACTAGCCATGATGCACTAACTAGGTCGAGTATATTTGAGATTTAGGGTAAGTCCCCCAATGACTCCTTTCCTCCTAACTACTTCAAGCTTGGGTTTAGTCCTTATACATGACTCCTCACTTAGTTGTCGCCCTATGTCGGATAGCCCCTGTCAAGCCGAAGATAGACTATCCTGGCAATCAGTTCTACTTTAGATAAATGTAAGTCTACACGCCTTATCTCTAGGCTGATTGTCGCACATCAATGGGCACTTTAAGTTGGTTGGTGTTTTCCATGCTGACAGTGACCCACCTGGTGGATACACCGCTCTTGGTGGATGTGAGTCCCCGTGCTTTCTCTTTGAGTTAGCCACCGAATACTTATAGGCTTTATTTTACAAGGTTTTAGATAACACCCCTAGAGACACCTACCCTGTGGGCACTCTATTTGGATCACATCCTTAGTGACCCCATTTAGACACTATTCTGGTTACTCTTGGATTGGACAACTCCCCTTTCTTAGTAGCCACCCCAATGATTGGACAATTTGTCTTACGGATATCCAGATTCTCCCTTGGTCTAGTAAGTTTGAGATTGGACTAAGCTAAAATAAGCTCCTTCTCACTATGGTCCCTCGTAAATCAATAGGGTCCACGATAACATCAAACAAAACAAAATATATTTTCACTTGTGGATTAGAAATTTAAGCCTCTAGTGGCTCCTTTCCCAAGCAAGCATCCTATCTTTAGGACAGTGTCAGCAAAACTCCCTATAGGAATTGCCTGACTACTTTTGAGTTGAGATAAGTCCTGGCTCGACACTTTCTCAGTAGTCTCCTTAGGTCGTGTTTGATTTGTTTTGCTATCAACCAATCATCCTAGTGGTTCTTTGCTCAGGCAGATGTGAGTCCCCGTGCTTTCTCTCTGACTTGACCATTACACACCGAAAGTCAACCCTTAGGTTGGTTAGCTCTACCCTACAGCCGATAGACTATCCATTTGGATTTGTAAATCGAGGCAGTCAAGGCTTAGCCCTTCTTAGTGGATCCATCGCAGACCGATAGGGTCCATCCCAAATTAAATTAATTCTGACTATTTTAGAGTCGATGTGAGTCCACAGTGGCATTCGCTCAAATACTTGCCTTAGGTCGGGTTTAATTTGTTGTGCTATCAACCGATCACCCCAGTGGTCCTTTGTTCAAGAGGATGTGAGTTTCCATGCTTTCTTCCTGACTTTAGCATTGCACCCTTTGGTTGGTTAGCCTACCCCACGACCGTTAGACTATCCCTTTGGATTTATAGATCTAAGATAGGTCTAGGCTGATATTAGCCCCTTCTTAGTGGGTCCATCGCACATCGACAGAGTCTGTTTCATCAAATTCACCATCCTCCCTCTAGTGGAGTCCAAATTTAATCTATCTCATCCTTAATGGATCCGAGCTCACATATCTAGTAGGTGCATGCTCAAAACTAAATTCTTATCCTCCCCATGGATAATTTGAACCTGCTTCCCTAGTGGAAGGTTCATCCACTTTATCCTCGACAGATCTGAGCTCATATCTGCAGCATATATACCCTTAAAAGTAGAATTATACTTTCCCCATTGGAGCTTCAAATCATAAATCAACAAATCAAATCAAACTTTTATTCCCCATTATTCCCCATTAATTCAAATAAAATTGCCCCAAGATTACATCTACCCCTGGGGTTTAGGGATAGATTGTTTCTATTAGTGTTTACGATCCTTCAGACGTTGTTGATCATCTCGGTCAACACTAATACGTGTGGTGTGCCTTCTCTGTCACACTCCACCTACTATGTGCATGTTGTTAACCTCACTTTTAGAGTGAGTACTCGACTTCCCCGTCATAGGCACTAAGGGCACCTTAGTCTTAAGACACTTCTAGTGATTAGGTGAACACTTAACCTAAGCCTAAAGACTTAGATGTTTTAGCCATATAAATAGGGTATGCCTTAGGGATCTAAAAAGACTTACCTACCCTATAGCATTTAACTCGATACTTGCTTCCTTCTTTCAAACCAAACCTCAAATTCAAATTCAAATTCAAATTACAAATCAAAATCATAAATCAATTCCAAATCAAATGATTGAAAACCAAATTCAAATCCTAAAATCCTTCCTAAGCCCCTTTGATTTTATCTTATGGACTTAGCCTTAACCAAATTCAAATCAACCTCAAACTCAAGTGATTCCCTCATGAATCATGTATATCTTCATTTATATTCCCAAATATAAATGGAATATAAATTCAAATAGCCAAACTTAAATCCAAAATCAATCCAAAATCAAATTTATACCCTTTTAAGCCAAATTCTTGAACTTGGTCAAATCCAATCCAAATCAAACCAAAACCCAATTCATTCATTCCTTTAATTATTGTTCCAAATATAAACACAAACTACAATTATCAAACCAAATCCAAGCTAACCCAAATCAAACCCAAGTTAGCCCTTTTTGACTTGAAATTGTCATATGAACCAAAATCCATAGGGATCCAAATCACTTATAATTGGATTTATATTTCCATCTCAAACCCATTTATCAATATAACTAAACTTGAATCAAGCCATAATCGAATCAATTAACCCATTTAGGTCCACTTGACCCAAAGTGACCTAAAAGACCTTTTTGAATCAAGTTCTGATTCAACCCAAATTAGATTGAACTAAGCCCATCCAAACCCTATGTCATGATCAACAATCATCATAGGTTAATCAATTATCTTGAATTGGGTCAAACCAAGTCAACCTAGCCCGTTGACCAAGTCAACACTTAGCCCAAACGAAACCCAAATTAGCCAAAATCTATCATATGCCAAATTGATTAAAACTATTGATTCAAACACATTCATAATCAATGATTGAACATGACCAAACCCTCAATTGAGCCAAACCAAGCCTAATTGGCTATTTGACCCAAGTTGACCTAAATTAGCGTAAATAGCCAAAATGGGTCAAATCACAATCCAACCGAAATTGATTGCAACCAATAGTTGAAGTTCACCCCAAATTGCTTTTTGAACTTGACCAAAATCATGATTGAGCCCAAGTTGACCAATTGGTCAACTTGACCCAACTTAGCCCAAATTGACCTAAAGGGTCAAATTAGCCAAAATCCAAATTAATTCTAAATTAAACCAAACCAAAGCCTACAATCATTTTCAATTAGCCAATTGACCTTAACTCAACATTAACCCAACCCAATTCGATCAAATTGGTCAACTTGACATTTGACCTATATGAACAAATGAGCCATAATTAAATCCAAAGCAAATTGAATCAAACCAATGACACCAATACACTCCATTTGGTCATGTGAACTTGACCTAACCCCTGATTTGGCCCAATTTGATCAAGCGGTCAACTTGACACAACTTAACCCAGTTTGACTTAAATATGCCAAATCAAGCCAAATCAAATCAAACAAACTCCAAACCACTTGAAATTTGGGCTAACCCACTTTTGACCCATACCAAATCTACCCAAATCAAACTCATAGCCAAATGACCATTTTTCCCTTAGGTTTAGGGCATCCCATGAGATAAAACACATGCTGATTGAGTCATTTTTTCTACCTAGCCACTTGGCAATCATATGCCCAGGCACAGAACCATCACTGACCCAAGGTGGTTGGGTAGGCCATGATCCATGGGAAGGTGAAATCAGCTCCCCATCCCCGTTAGAGCTTTTCAAACAGCCATAGGAACCCACTACTCCCTTGGCAGCCACCTCCACACCCTCACCCAATGAAACCAAGCGACATCATGCACCCAAGGACCTCCACCAACCTCTGATTTGGCCAATTGATCACAATGAAGCCAAAGAAGCCATAATCGTCTGATCTAAGGAATGAGAGTTTATTCCCCTCAGTCTCACTCAAACTAAAAGACTCACACTCGATTCAACCCTAGTAGTAAAAGGGAGAGTTCTCAGAGCGATTAATAAGCCTTCTCAAGCTCCTCAAAATCCCCATTCTCCATTTTACATAAAACCAGAATAGGGGTGGCCACCTTCGAGTCCCATTTGCTCAAATCTACACCAAAGTACAATTAACTTTGCACACACATTCCTTGGAGCTAAAAGAGTAAGAACAAATCCTTTCCCAAGCTTCCCGATGGCCGAAGGGTAGATTTCAATCAAGCCTGACCACCTACATCAAGTGCTTTGGTCTTTCGAGCAAACTGCACCAAATCAAGGATCATGTGGCTCAACAGAGCTTCATTTCTATTAAATGAAGCTTCCTTAGTTGTTGGAACCAACAGTCATAAGCTCCGGTGAGGTATGCACTGAAATCGATCCTTGAAGGAAAATAACTTGGTCTTTTGTGAAAGAAATTTCAATGTCATGCATTTTCCACCATTGGATTTGATTGTTGTGCTTCCCCATAGGTGTAGGATCATCTCCATCTCCATCTGAGCTCAGGTCAGCTCAGGTCAAGCTGTGATCGATGGACGGTAGCCATTGTTCGACTCTCGAGAGGAGATAGATCATGCACCGTCCATCCCGCATGAATAGAATGGGCGGTCCTGATCAAATCATGCTTAGAGCCTCTAATTAATCCCTCAAAACCCTAGGTTTAATTGCAGCTATCCGATCTTAGATTGGATGGCCCACAGAGTTACCGTATGTGCCGCCATCTAAGTCCACACTCGGATGTGACAACTTAAATAGCAAATCTCGTTGTACCACATGAAAAGTGCGCAGTGTCAGCACATCGCCTTAGCCACCATGTGGCCCAACAAGATTAAGGCTCTAAATAGGGTTAAGTAATTAGTTTTTAATCCTGAAACTTCCTAAATTCATAACTAATTCTAGAAAAATCCAAAAAATACAAACTTTGGCTCATTTTAAAAATATTTCAAAATAAAATCTAAGAAAATTATTATTAATTGATTTTGAATAGTGGATTTGGCTTAATTATAGTTTAATTTTAAATATAATTAGTCTAATTACTCCCTAATTAACCATCAAAATAATCCCAAACTTTTTGTGAATATTTAGGGGGATGGCCTCTACCTCCCTTATTTTTTTTGGATTTTATTGTTTGCTTAATTAGGGAAACTAATTGATTAAGTCTTAACACCCTCTTAATGTAATTAGTGATAATTAAGTAAATAAATAATGAATTAATCAAGCAATTAATCCTAGTAATCTCATTAATGGTCATGAAGTCTAGGGAAATGGATTGTGACTCCCTCTTCTAATCTTTTCCTTAAATCTTCTCTAATCCCTCTTAAATAGTTAATTAATTAACACCCTTTTAATTAATTAATTAATAAGATTAATCAAAACCCAAATCATACTTGAACCTTAATTAACTAATTGAAAGGATTTATGGATTGAGACTTGGGCTCTCTTCTTTGTCTCTTTCTCTAAGCCCATCTCATTTCAGTTGGTTAAGGTTAGTTAAGGTTTAACTAGCTAATTAATGAACTTAATTAATTCAATTAAATATAATTCTCTAATTTAATCTTGGGTAGCTCTTTGGGTGTTCAATAACCCAAAGGGGGAGATAATAAAATTATGGGTAGCTCACATGTGTGAGAAAATCATAAAGTAGTTAAGTGAGATCCTTAAGCTTAATTAACTAATCATTAATAATTGCATTAGGCCCCTTTCATTTCTTAAAAGCATTGCAAATTTACTTTCCATGTGGTTGCATATCATATTGGCTCATTATTAATTAGCTAATTAACTTAAAGTGATGTAGGTAAGAGTTAATTAATTAGCTTAATTCTTACCCTAACTTAGCTAAATAATAAAATTAACGTAATTACTTCTTCATTAAATTAAATTAACTCACACATGGGGAATGGGATTAGGATCAGCAAATCTCTTTCATTTCCTAAACTAAATCAAACTCAAAATTAAGAAATAACATTAAAGAACTTTGGTTTATTTTAAATAGCCTTATTTAGTATGATTGTACTTAGGAATTACTTGGAATGAATGAGATATGTTCCTTTATTTCTTTACAATCATGTTAAATGTTGCTTGCCATATGTAATCATGCATTCATTTCTTTTAAAATTAACTAAATAAAATAGTCTCTTTTTTGTCTAATTGCATGTGTTGATTTAAATTAAATAGGTGTGGCTATTATTACTATTAAATCAAAAGTTATTTTCAAAAGCCTATAAATCAATTATTATAAATGAAGTGATGTTAATTACAAGTATCTATAAGTTTGCATGTGTTGGTAATATAAGATATACAATATGAAGTTCTCTTTCTTTATCTTACATGATTCACATAGGATTTGCAAATGTATAGTTCATTTGAAAAGAACACAACATTTGCCTAAATCTACTCCTATGCATCTCCATATTAAGACTTAGGAAGAATTTCATATCACATATATAAATCTTATAATTAAATCAAATATGACATCTTGCATGACTTCTTATTCTTGTGGTTCTTTTTGTACATTCATATGTATTTGAGAAAAGTGGTATATTAGATTGGACACTCCTGGGCTGCGAGATTTTAATTAGCCATAAGTAGGTCTTGTACTTTTCACCCCTGGTGTAGAACAATAGTATCGTACTCACTTCAAATACTTTTACATATGTATGTATGATGTGGCCAATGAATAAGAATCATAAATCAAATAAATCAAATACAACTTTTGCATGGGTATTTCTATCCTTGTAATTATTTGTACATATATATGTATTGAAGAAAAGTGGTATGTTAGTCTGGACACCCCGAGATTGTGAGGCTTTAAGTAGCCCTAAGTAGGACTTGTACCTCCCCAGGTGCAGAATAATGATGACGTACTCACTTAAAATTTTATACATGTGAATGTGTATTTAGCTAATGGATGAAAAATCCCTCTTTTTATTTAAAATGCATGCATTCATAATTAAATCAAATGAAAATATTCAAATTCTTAACATACTTATTTGCATTCATCATTCAAGTGTGCTAAGATGCAAATTGTATGTATAAGTATGTTTATGATTTAATCATATGCATGATATACATGATTGAAAGAAATAAATAAACATGTGTTATGTGATAGTAATCCATTCTAATTAATCATAAGATGTCTTTCTTATTGAATAAGGTCATTTAGAGTGAACCTAAACTTAGGATTGATTAAAACATGTAACAATCCATTCATTAAAGAAAATTGGTTAATTAACTTGCTTTAGAAGTGATTTAAGGTAGGGATGAAAGAAAGATTCCCTCTCTTTCTTCTCTTTATAACAATTAGTTGTTAAGTGTAGGCTATATGAAATAAAAGAAAATACTAAGTAAAATCTTCAAATCATTTAAAAATCACTTAAAGAGAAATTAACCCTTTATGAATTAATTCCCTCACACTTAGCAAATTACAACTCTAAAGCCTAGTTAGGACATACCACATAAGCTTTAATACACACACATTAGACTAAGTCACCACTTCAAGCTTTATGTTAGGAAGGTGCATGGTTTGATGTATGTTTATTTTGTGATGTATTATTATAGACTAGATGTTAGGGTGTATGTGCATAGTATGGATGTTAGGCCGATATTAGCCTAATCATGCTTTCTGTAGGGGGTTGTGCTTAAGGGGCCATTATAATAAAAATATAAAAATGCTTTTTGCTGTGTAGGCTGCTTAGTCCCTAAGAATAATCCAAGTTAGGATAGGTGGGCTTGGTTACCTATGTGTGGAGTGCTAAGTCCAAATTATTCATATAACTACTTGGATTACTCTTAGGTGTGTTTAACTAACATTTGTTTTGCTAGTATAGCTAGATTTACTTTTCTTCTTTTGATGTAATCTTACATTAGGATTAGAATGAGTGTTATGGGGGATTAGGTTGAGCATTGGTCATAAGACCAAGTCTTATGTACCATGTGATGCCTTTGGAGCGAGCACATTTAAATCAAGCCAAAAGGAAGAAAGAAATGGAGCAAATCAAAATAAAGGGGTGAAAGATGAAGAAATGAAGGATGAAGAATGAAGAGTGAAGACCTCCATAACATTCATTATTCTTAATTGTAACCATTCTTTTGTAATCGAGTTGCATAAGGGTAGAGCTCGGCTACCCACTTTTCTTTTAGGTTTGCGATTGCCTAAATTGACCTTTTATTCTTTTACGATAGCTTTATAAAATTATTTGATGTTTTGTTTAGCTTGTGCATTAGAAATGGTATGCCTTTTTATAGTTTCTTTATGGTTGGTGATTGTTGTATGATCTGGATGTGATTAGGCTCTAAGGATAAAAAATAAAAATTTTATCCTATTAATAACTCATAACTAAACTTTTAAAATAACTCACAGCCTCATAATAAAATATTTAGCAACCCCTTCGCTGGCTGTTGTATCTTTAATATCATGCATAATTATCTTGTTTCACTCTTGTTAAGAGAGGGATTCCATCTTTTCCAGATAGAATGGGCTTAACCTTTGAGAGCCTATGATGGAAGAACACCTCTTTCCCTTTTGATTTGGCCCATAATCAACTTCTCATGCATTTAGGCATACAAAATCATATAGCCTGTGTCAAAACAAATAGTCCTAAATTAAATAAAATTTAATAAAAATTTTGTATTATATTTAAGTCATTATTCATACTCCTCATGCTCTAATCTCTTAGGGAGTGGGTTTAAAGACTTAGTTTCTTTTCTAAATAATAACAACCTAGCCATCTTGCAAAATATATGACTTGCCATGGATTTAAAGCATATGAGTTAGTGGCACCCAGGATAGTAATAAGCTAACGTCAGTGATTTAGTATCTCTTATGGTAAACCATATACCCACTTTCATCTTAGATTTTGTTAGTGCTTTGGCACCCTATTTATGATCTGAGGTTATTGTTTCCCTTTGGAGCTACATGCATAAATCCTCACCTCTTAGGCATCTCTATAATCTTGTAATGTAGAATTATAAGTCTTAGATCTCTAATAAGATTTCAAATCAAATAAATAAATCTCCTCAATTTTAAATATATAAAGCCTAACCATAGGATAGATTGGAGTCCTCACTAGGTTTCCTAGTATCATGAGCACTCCCTACTCATCTCTTTTGGTTTCAATAATAACTCTTCTCTTTTGATCCATCCCACATGATCTTCTAAAATATAACCAATTTATTGATAGTCCTATCTTTGAATTCTTTAGAGACAACAATCACTTACTTTAATCGAGAGTATTCTTAAGGGATTCACTTTCCTTAAGATGTAATTAATTATGGAGGCTTGCCTCTATAGGAAACTTAATGAACTCAGTTTAAATAAACCCTGCTTTACTTTTTCATGCAAGTAGGGGAAAATCTATGGTACATTCAAAGACCCATCATATTTTAGGAGTCCTTATTAGGTGATTAGGTCCATCGTAGGGTAGTGATTTCTATCTTTTGAGATAACCATAATGTCACACCCGATCATCTCAATAAGTATACCCTCAGATTTGTGTGGTATCCTCTCACATATATACACACATGACAACAAAAATAAACACCACAGTAGCAATTAAATTTGATTTCAATGTGCTGAATAATCGGTATGAGTATGAGTCTCAACTTGCTAGACTGAGATTTTATTGGGGGTTTATTCGACTCACAGTTGGTAGTGAGATAATTCAACAAAGATTATGAAGTTAGGGATGAGTCACTATAGAAATATCTATTTATGGTGAAGGTAGAAATAAAGTAGCTAGAGTATTTCAAGATTGGGTAGATACCTATATAACAAAATCAATTTGTTGATCTCTTGTCTAAAGCTAGTGAACTTGGAGAACATTTGGTCATTGTTGCTAGAAAAATTACTATAGGAATCGCCTTTCAAATCTGTGGGGAGAAATGAAAGAGATAACTTTATAGAAATTCATCTTTTTAAGATGCCACGTAGATCCGCAGATATACTTATTCAGGTGATCGAGTACGTCATCAACAAAATAGTGTATTATCTCAAAAGATAAAAGTCACTACCCTTTAATGGACTTAATCACCACAATAAGGACTCTTAAGGATGATGGGTCTGCATATGTACTTGAGATTCTTCTCCTACTTTATATGGAAAAGTAAAGTAGGGCTTATTTTAAACCGAGTTCATTAAGTTCCCTACATGGGCAAGTCACCATAGTTAATTACATCCTAAGAAATGAAGATTCCTTGGAAAAAATTCTCGATTAAGGTAAATGATCGTCGTCTTTGAAGATTTTAATAGGAAGGACTATCAATCAAATTATTTATTTTTAAAAGATCAAATGGGATTGATCAAAATAGGGAGTTATTATCGAAGCCAAAATGGATGATAAGTATGAGATGTTCATGATGCTAGGAAGCCTAGCGAGCATCTCAAATTATCCTACGGTTGGGCTTTATATTTTTGAAATTAATTTACTTTATTTAAGTTGAATTTTTCATTAGAAATTTAGGACTTATGATTCCTTAACACAAGATTAAGGAAATATCTAAGAGGTGAGGAATAATGCTTATGGCCCACAAAGGGGAGAAACTACCTCAGAACCTAAATCTAGGGAGCTTTTTGAGGCTGGCACAACCTAAATCTAAGGCAAAAAAATGGGTATTTGGTTTGCCTCCATAAGAGAGGACAAACCACCCGATAGCTTGGACTTACAATCGCTTGGGGGTGGCCACCAACTAACTCCTCCTACAATTTTAAATACATGTAGGCAAGTCTTTATGCTTATGCAAGATAGCTATGCTATTATTTATTTAGAAAGAGACTAAGTCCTTAAACTCACTCACTAAAGAGACTAGATCATGTGAAGGGACATGCATCAAATGACCTAAATCTAATGAAATTCAAATTTTATTTTTTATTTTTATTTTGGACAATTAATTTGACTCACACTAAAAGGATTCATATGACTAATGCATGAGAAAAAAGGTTATTGGCCAAAATCAGCGAGAAGGGAGGAGGTGAGTTTCCACCATGGCTCTCAAAGGTCAAGCCAAGTTTCTCTGGCAAAGGTGGAAGCCCTCCAATCAATAGTGAAATAAGATACATTTGTGCATGATATTACAAAAGGAATACTCATCCAGCTAAGGGGTTGCAAATTCTTTTATCTTGATTTTAAGCCTAAGCTTTATGTGATGTTATAAGTTATTTAATTTTTATTTTGGGTTATTAATTGGGTAAAAGATTTATTTTTCTCTAAAGAGCCTAATCCACATCCAGACCATACATAAAGCAAGGAAGAAACTAGGAAAAGTATGCCACTTAATGTAAAAAAACTAAACAAATCATCAACCAATTAATAAAGCTAATCGCAAAAAGAATAAAAGGTCGTTGTGGTCGGGCACCACTACACAAACTCAAAAATATCAAATATGGGTAAGTGAGCTCTACCTTTATACAACCCGGATTATAAATGAATTAAATTACAATTAAACAAGGAATTCATTATTATGGGGGTCTTCAAGCTTTATTTCTTCTTTCTTCTTCTTTTCTTCTTTTCTTCTTTGGTTCCTTCTTTTGGATGGTTGGAAGGTGGATGCTCCAAGTCTTCACATGGTACATAAGATAGGATCTTATGACCAATGTTCATCCTAATCCCCATAATAGTCATTCCAAAATCCTAATTGCACAAATTTACATGAAAAGGAAAAGAGGAGATCTAACTAACACCTACAAAACAAAGGTTAGCTAAAACAAATCACACAAATCCTAAGCATGTATATTGGACTTATCACCCACACATGGGTGACTAAGTCCACGACTATTAGTTATGCTTAGGGGGTATAAAAGCACAAAGCAAAAGTATTTATTATTATTTATGATAATGCCCTTAAGCATAATCCTCTAAAAGAATAGTTTGACTAAGAGCATCCTACCATTCATTCTATGAGCACATAGTCTAAAAGATATATCATAAAATAAAACAAACATCAAACCATGCACCGACCTAACTTAAGGCTAGAAGTGGTGACTTAGGCTAATGTGTGTGCTTTGAAGGCTTGTGTGGTATGCATAGCTATAGCTTTAGGTTCAAATTTTCTAAGTGTGAATAACATGTTCAACTTAGAGGAAGGTCTCATTTAAGTTGTTTAATTATTTTGGGTTGATTTTATTTCATGTTTTGGTTTAGTTTAAGTGGGTCTTACAATTAATTACTGAGTATGAAGAGAGGGAAAGAGAGGGAGTCTTCTCCTTCCTTCCCTATCCTAAGTAATTTCTAAAGTAGATTCACATTTTAGTTTTGTTTAAGTGAATATTTTGATTAGATATTTTAATTAATCCTAAGTTTAGATAAACTCTAAACAAGCCTATTAAAAAAGAAATGTATTTTAAGATTAAATAAAATGAATCAAAATTTACATAACACACATTACTTCATTTCTTTCTCAACATATATAACATGCATATGGACGGAACCTAAGCATATCTAGACATACAAATGAGGGTATTAAACATACTTTATGATGCATGCTAAGTAATCTATTTTAAGGAAATTTAGAAGTTTAATATGCATGATTTTTCTTAAGTAGAAAGGGGTTTCCTTATCCAAATTTTCACATACACACATGAAAGTAAGAAAGTAATAAGTGAGTACATCTTGTTAACCAGGTGTAGGTACAATACTACTTAGGCTACTTAAAACTCAAGACCTCAAGGTTTTCCAGACTAATATACCACTTTCCTTAAATACAAACATATGTATAAAAGAAATGAAATGGAAAAGAGGAATGAGAAAGTTCTATTGATGGATTCATTTTCTTTATGCAATTTATGTATGCAAGTATAGGTAGCCCCTCTTAGGTGAAAGCATAAGAATGAATAGGATATAAAATTAGGTGAGTATTAGGTCCTTTTCAAATGAACGATACATCTCATCAAATTTCTATTCAAAACTATGCTACCATAAGAAAGAAAGGAAGCCTATACTAAGCATGTATAATCTTCAACATCACTCATAATTAAAGTATAAGTAGCACACATTCAGATTTGATATTTTATTTATATATTTTGAAAATAATTTGGTTTTATTAGTGATAATAGCCATTTATATTTCTACTATAGCCCACATATGTAAATTTGACATAAAGTAAACAATTTCATTTTAAAATTTGAATTTTAAAATTATGAATGCATGAAACCACATGACATACAAATTTAACATGTTGGGGAAAGATTCAAAGAAATGAAAGCATGTAAACAAGTTCACTTCACTTAAATTCTAAAGACATTCTTATAGAATAAGAAAGTTTAAAATAAATCAAAGTGAATTCAGAGTTATTTTTGTTTAGTTTTGAGTTTCATTTAATTTTGAAAAGGTGAGATGAATTTGCTATTCCTGACCCATTCCCACATGTGTTTGATATTTTTGTTTAATTTTTAGATAATTAAATCCATTTTTATGTATTAATTAGGTTAAGGTATGAATTAAGTAAATTAATTAAACCTTACCTACACCACCTTAGAATAATTAATCAAATAATTATGAGCTAATGAGATGACATAAAAACTCACAAGGAATTTAAATTTGCAATGCACTTAATAAGAAAGAGGCCTAATGCAATTTGACTCATAATTAAAGGTTAATTAAGCTAAGGGGTTTAGCTTAAGTAATTTCAAAACACCCTTTCATACTTATGAATTGGGTTTTGATTTCCTTAATTGAACTTAGGCTATTAAATATTTAAGCATCTACCCAAAGTAGATTAATTAAGTTCTAGAATTTTTTAGAATTTTAAAAAATTAATTAAGGAGATAATTAATGAATTGGCCCTTAATTAAGAGAGGATTAAGGAGAGAAAAAGGGGGTTTAGAGAATAGCTTAAAGGAAATTCCCCAAAATTATTTCATAAATCTCCTACTTATTGGATCTGATCTTAATCAACCCTAATCATGGATTAAAATTACTAATTACACCTTAATTATGCTTAATTACATAAGGAGGGTAATTAATAAATCCAAATATAATTCTTTTAATCAAGCCTTCAATAAATTCGAAGAAAATTATGGGAGGTAGAAGTCATCCCCTACAACATACCCAAGAAATTTTAGATTAATAAGAGGGTTAATTAAAAAGTAATTAGCAAAATAAAGTTTCTAAGAAAACCCAAAATTAGAAAAAATTATAACTCAAAATCCATTGAAATTAATTTTAAAATATTTTAGGCTGAATTATCTTTCGATAGGATTTTATTTCATATTTTTTTGAATTTTCTAAAGGGAGTTATGAATTTTAGAAGATCCCTAGGTTAATTAGAATTAATTAAAATATCCTAACTAATCCACTAACTCGCCATAGCGCGCAATTGTCATATCCAAAATGGCGGTGATGGATCGTTTGATCTGTCATTCGATCAAAGATGGGAAGGCTAGAGATCTCCGTGTTTTAAAATGGATAAGGGATTTCTAAGCGTGGGGAATTATCTCTAGTCCATCCAAAATGCTGAGATGGATGGTGAGATCTCAAACCCTTGATTAACAAAGACCATCCATGATCAAGGGAAAGATCCGAGCTCGATTGAGCTCGGATTCAAACCAAACTCAACCCACAAAATCTAAAGCCAAAGACCGGCACATCCAATGGTCAAAACTCCATGAGATTAAAATTTCTTTCACAAAGCTCCACACCACATTGAGTTTAATGGTCAAAAAATCCCATACCTTGTTGGAGGTGATCACGCTCGATTCCCTTTGAGGCTTTGTTGACAAAGCCTTCGAAGTTTTGAGATTTAGTGGATTGGTCTATGGACCGCCTCCTCCTTAGCTAGCTTGCGGCTTTGATTGAGTTATGTCTCCCCTTGCCTTTGGAACTTCAAAGAGAGCTTGGGTGCACTCGACTTGCCTCTCTAATGGAGTATGCAAAAGCAATTGAAGTCAAATTGAGTGAAGAGGAAGTTGGCTCTTCAATAGGCCTCCCCTATTTTCAAACTCTGAAAACTGAGAAATGGAGTTTTCAAGTCCTCTCTAAGGAGCTTTGGAATACTCTCTAAGGCTTGTTCTAAGTTCCTTTGCTTCAATCGACAAAGGGGAAGTTAGAATTGAAATGAATTAGGGGGATGTTGACCTCATTTTCAGGATGAGCTCTCAACCCCTCCATCTTAGACATAGGAATCCTCTTAGACTTTAGGAGTTCCTTAGTCTTAAGACACATCTAGTGATTAGGTGGACACTCAAACCTAACCCTAGAGACTTAGAAGAGTTAGCCATAGGAATAGGTCATGCCTTAGGTGTGTTAGGAAAATTTCCTACCCTTAGCTTAAACCAATCCTCGCTTTCTTCTTTCAAGTTAAACTCCAAATCAATTCTATTTGATTTTCTCCAAACTCAAATCTATTCTATGATTAAAATCCATGCTTGAAATCTATGATTGAAACCCATGATCAAAATTCATCAAAAATTCCTAAGTCTAAATTTTGCCTAAGTCCGTAATCTTTTCTTAAGGACTTAACCAAAATCATGATCAAAATCTATTCAAATCTTTGAGATTCTCTCATAATCCATTTATATTCTCATTTATATTCACATATATAAATGAAATATAAATTCAAATCAATCAAACTAAACTCAAAATTTCAAATCAATTCATGAAATTTTTCTAAGTCCCTTAATTTTTTATTCACATATATAAAAATTTATATTCATTTATATCCAAATTTATATTCATATATATAAATAAAATATAAATATAAATCAGTTAAACCAAATTCAAAAATTCTAACTCTAAACTCCAAAATTTTTCTAAGTCCTTTAAATCCTTCTTAATGGACCTAGCCCAAATCATGATTAAACCACTTCAATTCCTTGAAATTTTCTCATGATCAATTTATATTCTCATTTATATTCACATATATAAATGAAATATAAATTCAAACAATCAATACCAATTCCAAAAATCAAACTCAAATCAACTCAAAATCCAACCTAAGCCTTTCAAGTCAAAATCTTGAACTTAGCCAAATCAATTTCAAATCAAGCCAAACTCTTGATTTTCTCTCATGATTCAATCAACCCTACAATCATGAGCCCATATATAAATCCAAACTTCAATCAAACAATCAAAACCTAAGTCAAAAATCAAAGCCAAAATCCCTTCATATTCTTCATTTGAATATGCAATTGTCAAATAGATCAAAACTCATTTGACTTCAAACCACTTGTAAATGGATTTATATTTCAATCATGAATCTATATTCAAGATCAACCAACTTCAAATCAAGCTTTGACCAAGCTATTTGATCCTTAGGCTTGACCCAAAGTGACCTAAAGTATATAAACCAAATTTTGATCCTAACAAATTGGATTGAACCAAACTCATATATCCCTTTCATCGATCAACAATCATCATGGGATGATCAATCAATCAAATTGGGTCAAACCAAGTCAAACCTATGGGTTGACCAAGTCAACACAACCCAAAATGAAACTAACATAGCCAAATTCCACCATAGGCCAAATTGATTGAAACCATTGATCTAAGTTCACTCATGACTTATGTTTGAACTTGACCAAGCCAACATTTGAGCCTAACTTAGCCCAATTGGTCAACTTGACCCAAGTTGACTCATTTTGACCTAAAGGTGTGTCAAAACTTGATCTAAGACAAATTGATTGAAACCAATGGGTCAAGTCCATTCCAAATCACTTGTGGAACTTGACCAAAGCCAAATTGGCCAACTAGACCTAACTTGTGATTAGACCTTGACCCATGACTGGGGTCATGTTGAGCCAAAATGAACTTAACCCAAATTTAGTGGAAACAAAGATACCAATCCACTATGTATGACTAACCTAACCTAAACCTACCCATGACCTAGCCCAAATAGGTCAAATGGGTCAAATAGGTCAACTTGATCCATTTGACCTAAATGAATTCATATAAGCCTAATTCAAAACCATACCAAATTGAATCAAACCAAAGCCACCAAAACATTTCAAATGGTCATATGAACTTGACCCAATCTTTGGTTTAACCGAATTTGACCAATTGGTCAAGTTGACCCAAGCTGACCCATTTTGACCTAAATGGGTCAGCAAAATATCAAATGGGTTCCAAATCTCATGAAACTTAGCCAAACCTAGTTTACACATACCCAATATATCAAAGTGGAAAAAAATGGATCCCACTACAGGCCATAGAACAAATTTTGGCTTAACCCATGGGTAATTTGGTCATACCCTCTTCACATTCACTTGAGGCTTTCCTAAAAGCTCAAGGGGACTTAGGGGACAGTGGTGCACCCAACCTAATGGATTTGGGTCAACCCATTTAGTCCTAGACCAAACCCGACCCTATGGGTCAAAATGCAAATTTCAAACTCCCTCTTAAACTCAAATTAAGGCACATAGGAGGTTGGCAATCCACTCCTTGGCTCAAATCAACCATCTACACACTCCTAATTAATCAAACAACCACACAGCCTAAGCTCAATTGGATCAAAATGACAAGTGCATTGATGGTCGTCTGATCCTTCTAGGGGGAGATATACTCCCCTTAAACAAACTCAAATGCATGATTCCTGAATTGAATTGAGTACTAGTGAGACTTAGGAGCCATAGGAGAGTGATAGCAGGCATCCTAGAGCTCTAGCCAATTCCCCATTTCTCGATTTTTTAAATAGTGAAAATAGGGGAGTTCAATCCATTCTCCAACTTTCTCCACGCTCAGACTCCACTCAATTCCCTCTTCAAGCTTCATCAGAGGACTAAGTCGAGTGCATCTAAGCTCTCTTCAAAGTTCTTGAGGCAAGGGGGGATTGAATTGGATCAAAGCCGAGCTCAAGCCAAGGAGGAGGTGGCCCATATGAAGATCCACCCAACCTCAAGTTCTTAAAACTTCAACAAGACTTCGTCTCAACTAGATGAAGATTTTTCAAGGGAATCGAGTACCGGTGAGGTATGGTATTTTCTGATCATTAAACTCAATGTGGTATGGAGCTTTGTGAAAGAAATTTTCACCCTATCGATTTTTGACCGTTGGATTTTCTACACTTTAGCTTTAGATGGTGTGGGTTGAGTTTGGTTTGAATCCATGCTAGATTGAGCTTAGATATTTTCCTTGATCATGGAAAGTCTCTATCAATCAAGAGGAAGAACTTGGGAGATCTCAGCCATCCATTTGTGCATTTTAGATGGATGGCTGAGATAATTATGCACATTTAGATTTCCTTTTATCCATTTTAAACCACAGGGAGATTCCTGGCTATCCAAATTATTGTCAAAATCTATAAATCAAATACCAAATCTGAAAGTATGCTACTTATATTTTAATTATGAGTTTGCATGTGATAGAATATAAAGGTATTCTTAGCATAGGTTTCCTTTCTTTCTTATGTTGATATAATTTTTAATAGGAGTTGGTAAGATGTAGGGTTCATTTGAAAAGAACCCAACACTTACTTAATTCCATATCCTATTCATCTCTATGTTATCATCTAAGAAGGGTTACCTATATTTGCATACATAAATTGAATAAAATAAAAATGAATCCATTAAACAACTTTTGCATTCTCCTTTTATATTTTATTTATTTTATACACATCTTTGTAATTAAAGAAAGTGGTATATTAGTATGGACAATCCCGAGGTTGCGAGGCTTTAAGTAGCCCTAAGTAGGTCTTGTACCTTACACCTCTGGTTAACAATGGCTCTGTACTCACTTACGCCTTTCTTACTTTCATGTGTGTATGTGAAAATTTGGATAAGGAAAACCCTTTTTTACTTAAGAAAAATTATGCATATTCAACTTCTAAATTTCCTCAAATGGATTACTTAGCATGTATCATAAAGTGTGTTAAATACTCTCATTTTCATGTATAGATGTGCTTAGGGTCCATCCATATGCATGTTATATATGTTAGGAAAGAGATGAAGTAATGTGCGTTATGAGAATTTTGATTCATTTTATTTAATCTTAAAATGCCTTTCTTTTTGAATAGGTTTGTTTAGAGTTTATCTAAACTTAGGATTGATTAAAATATTTAATCAAAACATTCACCTAAATAAAACTAAAATGTGAATATGCTTTTGGAATTACTTAGGTTAGAGAAGGAAAGAGAAGTTCTCTTCTCTTTCCCTCTCTTCATAATCTAGTAATTAATTGTAAGATCCACTTAAACTAAATCAAAACATGAAATAAAATCAACCTAAAATAACTAAATAACTCAAATAAAACCCTCATCTAAGTTGAACATGTTCTTCACACTTATAAAATTCAAACCTAAAGCCATAGCTAAGCATACCACACAAACCTTCAAAGCACACGCACATTAGCCTAAGTCATCACTTCTAGCCTTAGGTTAGGTCGGTGCATGATTTGATATTTATTTTATTTTATGATATATATTTTAGATTAGATGTTAGGGTGTATGCTCATAGAAGGAATGGTAGGATGTTCCTAGTCAAACTATTATTTTGTACAGGGGATTGTGCTTAAGGGGCGCTATCATAAATAAAATATAAATGCTTTTGCTTGTAGGTGCTTTATACCCCTAAGCATAATCCATAGGCTAGGTGGACTTAGTCACCCATGTGTGGGGTGATAAGTCTAATATACATGCTTGGGATTTGTGTAGTTTATTTTAACTAACCTTTGTTCTGTAAGTGTTAGTTAGCTTTCCACTTTTCTTTTTCATGTAAATTTGTGCAATTAGGATTTTGAAATAATTGCTATGAGGATTAGGATGAGCATTGGTTATAAGATCCTATCTTATGCACCATGTGAAGCCTTGGAGCATCCACCTTCCAACCATCCAAAAGAAGGAACCAAAAGAAGAAAGAAGAAAAAAAGAGAGAAGAAATAAAGCTTGAAGACTCCCATAACAATGAATTTCTTACTTAATTGTAATTTAATTCATTTGTAATTCAGGTCGTATAAGGGTAGAGCTCGACTACCCATATTTGATATTTTGGGATTTGTGCAATGGTGCCTGACCACACAGCCTTTTATTCTTTTTGTGATTAGCTTTATAAATTGGTTGATGATTTGTTTAGCTTTTGCATTAAGTGGCATGCTTTTCCTAGTTTCCTCCTTGCTTTATGAATGGCATGGATGTGGATTAGGCTCTTTAGAGAAAAATAAATCTTTTACCCAACTTAACAACTCATAACCTCACTTAAAGCTTAGGTTTAAAATCAAGATAAAAGAATTAACAACCCCTTAGTTGGATGAGCATTTCTTCTATAATATCATACACAAATACATCTTATTTCACTCTTGATTGGAGGGCTTTCACCTTTGCTAGAGAAACTTGGCTTGACCTTTGAGAGTCATGGTGGAAACTCACCTCCTCCTTTCTCACTAATTTTGGCCAATTACCTTATTTCTCATGAATTATTCATATAAATCCTATTATCCTGAGTCAAAATAATAATCCAAAATAATAATAAAATGAAATTTGAATTGCATTTGTCATTTGAAGCATGTCCCTTTACATGATCTAGTCTCTTTAGGAAGTGAGTTTAAGGACTTAGTCTCTTTCTAAATAAACCCTTATCTGCATAAGCATGATGACTTACTACATGTATTTAAAATCATAGAGTTTGGTACCCCAGGCAGTTGTAAGTCCAAGCTGTCTGGTTATTTGTCACCTAATGTGGAGGCAAACTAATTACCCATTTTCTCCTTAGATTTAGGTTGTGCTTTCACCGAAGCTCCCTAGATTTAGGTTCTGAGATTGCTTCTCTCCTTTATGGGCCATAAGTATAATTCCTCACCTCTTAGGCATTTCTTTAATCTTGTGTTAATGAATCATAAGTCCTAAATTTCTAATGAAAAATGTAACTCAAACAAACTAAATTAATTTTAAAAATGTAAAGCCCAACTATAAGATAGTTTGAAATGCTCGCTATGTTTCCAAGCATTGTGGGCATCTCCTACTTACCTTCCATTTTGGCATCGATAATAACTCCCTCTTTGATCAATCCCATTTGATCTTCAAACATGAACTAATTGATTGATAGTCCTTCCTATTGTTATCTGCAAAGTCAATGATCATTTTCCTTAATCGAGAGTTTTCCTAAGGGATCTCATCCCTCCGGATATAATTAACTATAAGAGCTTGCCCCTGTTGGGAACTTAACAAACCCAATTTAAAATAAACCAAATTTTACTCTTTCATGTAAAGTAGGGAAAGAATCTCTAGTACATATGCAGACCCATCATCCTTAGGAGACCTTATTGAGGTGATTATGTCCATTAAAGGGTAGTGACTTCTGTCTCTCAAGATAGTACACTCTTTCCTTGATGACATACTCGATCACCTAAATAAGTACATCTGTGAATCTGCATGGCATCCTAAAAAGATGAATTTTTATATGCTTGCCTTCTTCATTTCTCACCAATAGATTTTAAGGCGACCACCCTATAGAAATTTTTTACCATAAGGAGTATATCTCCCCCTTGAAGGATCGGACGGCCAGTCCATTCACTTGCCATTTTTTATCAATGAAACTTAGGCAGTGGGTTGTTTGATCAATTAGCAGTGTGCACATGATCAGTTTGAGCCAAAGAGTGGATTGCCAACCTCCCATGTGCTTGAATTTGAATGGGAGATGGGCTTTGAATTTGGAGTTTTGACCCATAGGGTCGGGTTTGGTCTAGGGACCAATTGGGCTGACCCAAACCAATTGAGTTGGGTGCACCACTCTTCACTAGGTCCCTTGAGCTTTAGGAAAGCCTCAGTGAATGTGAAGAGGGTATGACCAAATTACCCATGGATTAAGCCAAAATTTGTTCTATGACCTAGGGGTAGGAAGGCTATTTTGTAAATTTTTCACTTTGGGTATGTTGGGTATATGGAGAAACTACGTTTGGCCAAGTTTCATGAGATTTTAAATTCATTTGATATGGTTTGGCTCATGTTGACCCATTTAGGTCAAAATGGGTCAACTTGGGTCAAGTTGATCAATTGGTCAAATTGGGTCAAACCAAGGGTTGGGTCAAGTTCATATGACCATTTGAAATGTTTTGGTGGCTTTGGTTTGATTCAATTTGGTATAGTTTTGAATTTTTGTCATACGACTTCATTTAGGTCAAATGGGTCAAGTTGATCTATTTGAGGTAGGTCAAGGGTAGGTTTAGGTTAGGTTAGTCATATGGAGTGGTTTGATATCTTTATTTCCCATTAATTTTGGTTATGTTCAAATTTGACTCAACATGACCCCTTTAGGTCTTGTTGGGTCTAAGGTAAATTGGTTTAGGTTAGGTTTAGTTGACCAATTAAGGCTTTGGTCAAGTTTCACAAGTGATTTGGAATGGACTTGACCCATTGGTTTCAATTAAATTAGCTTAAATCAAGTTTTGACATATTTTGACTTTTGTCAAAATGGGTCAACTTGGGTCAAGTGACTAATTGGGCTAGGTTAGGCTCAAATGTTGGCTTGGTCAAGTTCAAACATAGGTCATGAGTGAACTTAGATTAATGGTTTCAATCAATTTGTCCTATGGTGGAATTTGGCTATGTTAGATTTCATTTTGGGTTAAGTGTTGACTTGGTCAACCCTTAAGTTTGACTTGGTTTGACCCAATTTGATTGATTGATCATCCCATGATGATTGTTGATCATGATGAGAGGCATAGATGAGTTTGATTCAATCCAATTTGGTTAGGATTAGAATTTGGATCCTAAGGATATTTTAGGTCACTTTGGGTCAAGTGAGCCTAAGTAGGTCAAATGGCTTAGTCAAAGCTTGATTTGAGCTTGATTAATCTTGTATATGGACTTATGATTGAAATAAAAATCCATTTTCAAGTGATTTGAAGTCAAATGGGTTTTGATTCATTTGACAATTTCATATTCAAAGGAAGAATATGAAAGGGGTTAGGATTTGATTTTTGAACTAGGTTTTCATTGTTTGATTAAACTTTGGATCTATATACAGGCTCATGATTGTAGGGTTGATTGAATCATGAGAGAAAATCAAGAGTTTGACTTGATTTGAATTTGATTTGGCTAAATTCAAGATTTTGACTTGAAAGGCTTAGGTTGGATTTTGAGTTGATTTGAGTTTGTTTTTTGGAATTGGTTTTGATTGTTTGAATTTATATTTCATTTATATATGTGAATATAAATGAGAATATAAATGTACCATGAGAAAATTCAAGGATTTGAAGGGGTTTAATCATTAGTTGGGCTAAGTCCATTGGATTTGAAGGACTTAAGAGAATTTTGAAGTTCAGAATTTGAATTTTTGGATTTGGTTTGATTGATTTGAATTTATATTTCATTTATATATGTGAATATAAATAGAAATATATATGAATTATGAGAAAATCCCAAGAGTTTGAAATGGTTTGATCATGATTTAGGCTAAGTCCATTAATGGAGAATTAGTGACTTAAGAAAGATTTTAAATTGGGAATTTAATTTTTGCATATGATTTGCTTGATTTATATTTATATTTCATTTATATATGTGAATATAAATGAGTTTTGAGAAAATCCCATGAGTTTGAATTGATTAGATGATGATTTAGGCTAAGTCCATTAATAGAAAATTAAGGACATAAGGAAAATTTCATGAATTGATTTGGAATTTTGAGTTTGATTTGATGGGTTTGAATTTTCATTATATATGTGAATATAAATGAGAATATAAATGGATTATGAGAAAATCTCAAAATTTGAATTGATTTTGATCATGATTTGGCTAAGTTCTTAAGAAAGGATTAAGAATTAAATTATTTAATTATATTATGTAAATAAAATAATTACACTTAACGGTCATTATCATTTGTTATTTTGACAAATCAAATGCTATGTATGAAACATATAATTGAATGTTAATTCGATAGAGATTTATATAAATTTACCTCGTTAAAATAATATGTTAAGTTGTGAGCAAATTATTTCATGCCAATGAATAAATGCATATAACCTAACATATTATATTTTGAGCTTGACATTATCCAATTTAATCTATCTTTCATTCTTCTCCTTTTGCAATTTCCTCAAACATATTATGAGATGTATTATATATGTAATTAGCAATTGATATATCAAAACAAATAAAAACATTCATTAGAACATCCAAACATTCATTTGTTATCATCAAAATTGATCGGATTGAACATGAGGCTCATTAAGCCAACAAAGTCTACTATGCCTTCTTCTTAATACACGTTACAGAAAGGCAACCCCAGGTTGGATAGTCTTACATGGGGTAGACTACCCCTTTGGAATTATAAATCTAAGATAGGCCAAATTCTTAGTGTGGTCCATCGCTTGCATGGGGTCCATAATAAAATAAATTAAAAAAACCAACCTCCCGAGTGGAGTCAAATTAAATATATCGGACAAACCAAATTTCTCTCCAACGTGGTGGAAATCAAATTGGCCTCCCTAGTAGAGCTTAGAACTAAATAAAATAAATTTAATTGAGTGTACATCCTTGGTGGATATGCCCTCAATCTAGAATCCTTCTCCCCAATGGGGCCATAAAAAATTAAACCAACCTCCCTAGTGGAGTATATTCAGATAAATCAAAGAAATCTAATCAAATTCTTATCCACAGCGGATACACACCCAAACAAATCATACTCATAATCAAACTCAGATCCATATCCCTAGGAATTTTGATGAATATTGATCATGGGTTTTAATCGTAGATTTCAATCATGGATTTTTAATCATATGGAGTTGATTTGAGTTTTGAGAAAATCAATTAAGATTGATTTGGAGTTTGACTTGAAGGAAGGGTAGGCAAATTTCCTAACACGCCTAAGGCATGACCTATTCCTATGGCTAAATCTTCTAAGTCTCTAGGGCTAGGTTGGGTGTCCACCTAATCACTAGATGTGTCTTTAGACTAAGGAACTCTTAAAGTCTAAGAGGAGTCCTATGCCTAAGATGGAAGGGTTGAGAGCTCATTATAAAAGTGAGATCAACAGTCATACAACTCTCCCAATGAAGTTCAGAGGAAGAAGAACTGATGGAAGTCAAATATGAACACTCATCAAGTTTAATAGACCCTATAAAAATACTTGTAGATTGAAAAAGTTGAGGAAGTGACCAAAGGCTTGAGGAGATTCAAAATCAAAGAGCCTAATACTTACTAATTAGAGCTGAGCTAATTAAAAGATTGACAACCTAACTTAACCTCAAATGTGTAGAAGAGTTTGAACAAAGGAAGGTCTTCGAGGAGATACACTCAGGCAAATGTGATAGTCACTCTAGGGAAAGAATACTCTCCCATAGAACCCTATACAAGGATATTTCTATCCCACACTCATAAAGGATGTGGAGGACTTCATGCGAAGATGTGTGTAATGTTAAAAAATTTGTTGCACTCCAGTTGTAATCACCATAACCTCTGCAACCTATCTCAAGCCTGTGTCCTGTCACCATTTGGAGAATAGACCTGATAGGCCCGTTGTTAATAGCTACCATGCCAAGAAATTCTATTCTCATCATGATCGACTACTTTAGTAAATAGATTAAGGCAAAATCTCTCACTAAGATCACCTCCCATGTAGTTAGAAATTTTCTTTGGACTAGCAACATTTGCAGTTTCAACTACCCATGGCAATCATCTGACAATTGGCCATAATTTGTTGATAAGAGATTAAGAGATTTTGTGAATCTTAAAGAATTAAATTGAAATCCACTTTAGTACACCATCTACATAGCAATGGCCAAGTAGAGACTGCCAATAAGAAGATCCACATTCTAATCAAGAAGAATGTGGAAGGCACCAAAGCTAAGTCGGTGGACATGCTACCCACCATACTTTGGGCTTTAAAGACTACTCCCACCAATGCAATAAGGTATTCTCCATTTGAGCTATCACATGGAATGTAAGTCATCTTGCCAATAAAGTATGAGTTCTACAGCTAGAGGATTCTAATAATGAAAGCACTAAGAGGCAATGGTGGCAAGTGAGAGAAGATAATTTTCAAATATATGGAAGACACACTTAACATGATCAAAGAATTGAAAATTGAAGCATTATTAAGGTAAGAGGAAACAAAGAGAAGAATGGTGAGATACTACAATCACCATGTAAAATAGAAGTAATTTAAAAATGGTGACTTAGTATTGAAGAAAGTGGATGCCACTGCTTGATAAAATGCCTTAGGAAAGCTTGCCCATAATTGGGATGAATCATTCATAATCAAAGAACAAGTTGGCCCTGTCGCATACTGACTACAGTCTTATTCAGACGAAGACATACCAAGAGCATGGAATGCAAGGGATTTGAAAATTTTACCATGATGGAAAGTCTCCCAACTTGTACTCATCTCAACTATCTTGTATGTTTTGTATCTTCTCACTTTGAATAATAAAATTTTTAATTATTTGCTTCCTTGGTGAGCTAACACATAGAATAACAACGATAATAAAAAACATATACTCGGAGAGCTGAGTGCAACTTAAGGCCTGAAGAGGCAAAGCTTACACTTAGAGAGTAGCGTGATGACTCAAAACACTTTGATATAGCATATTAAGGGAGAAAAGGCTTATTACAAGACCTCATTCCAAAAGCCAAAGCCAATGAGACATATGTTGTGTTTTATGTATTGTGGTACTTTATATTTATGTCCCATGTGTTGTATTATGTAGTAAAGAATGTATTTAGGCATGTTCAACTATTTTAATGGAGTTATTACTGAGATCATTAAGTGTTTATGTGTTAGAAGTGCATTAGTAGTATATCACATAGGGGCTAATTTTATGGAACCATGACACAACAATCGATTCTGAAGTGGTGTTTGGACAAAGAAGCCAACGCATAGGCGCCATCAATTTAAGATTTTTTTTGTTTTTTAGTGGGTTTTTTAAGGAACACATCTCTTGGGTTGTTATAACTTATATAAACATTTTATTTTATGTAATTGAGAACTTAGATTGATTTTGTGTGAAAATTTTAGAGTGAAAACTCTTATGTTAGAGATTGGTGGCCAACCATTCGGAGGATTTAGTGACCCCTCACTGTCATTCTACCGATGAGCAGAACTCCTCACATCCCTTCCACTTTGGTGAGTTGAAGATCTTGAAACACTCCTTTCTTTGTCTAGTATGATGTTTCTCATTGTGATCGCACTGCACTTGGTGCTACATTATTGGCCCAAGAAAAAGGTCCCACTTGGTGAGCTACAAAAAGCCTAAGTATTCTAAGTACTTGGCCCACCATTCATGCCCAAGAAAACTGAGGTTGAACAAGCAACTCTTGAGTTGAAACTATTAATGCTTGCCCAAACTTTCTTTATAAAATTCAAGTGTAAGATTGATACTCTGAAAAGTCAATGACTTTAGTTTAAAAACCTAACTCCTCATAGTTGGCAATTAAAAAAGGTCAACACTCTATGTGGCTTCAACTCAAGTGTAAGACCAACACCTTAAGAATTCGACAACTATTAATAAAAAAAGATCAACTCCTCATAGTTTGCAATAAAAAAGGACCAACACTATGTGTGGTTGGTGACTCTAGTGTAAGATCGGCACTCCGAGGGGTTAGTGACTATTAATTAAAAAGACCAACTCCTCATAGTTGACAAATAAAAAAGACCAACACTCCATGCGATTGGTGACTTAAGTATAATACTAACACCTCGAGAGGTTGGCGATTATTAAATAAAAGATCAGCTTGTCGTAGATGACAATAAAAAAGAATAGAAATGAAGAAGAGGGAGGTTGACTTGACATAACTAAAAAAGTAAGAATCAATCCATATGGATTGATGACTCATCAATCGACTATAAATAAGCAATCTCCTACAATCGATAATCAAGTGCAGCCTAAAATTAGTATATGTAATTTTCTTTTCTCAAACAAATTATTCTCACAAGTAGTACAGAAAAATTTCATCCAAGAAATTCCAGTGAGTCTCGACAAAAACATAACTCCTGTAGTTGTTAAAATAAGAACATTTGCAATTTAGAAGATAATTTGTAGAAAGAAGAAAAAAATTATTACTTTCATTCACAAGTAAAGTCATTACATAATATGTGAGTACAAGGTACATATCCTTTCTCGGCTCGCAAAAAAAAATTTGTGTTGTTCTGATTGTCGTCTTCATCAGATTCTAAGAGAGCAATTACTTTAGAGAAATCCAGAAATTGGTATCCAAATGGCCATATCTCACTAGCATGATGATAATGAAGTTAGTGCTCTTCTAGAATTTCTGTTGCAATAAGTCTTGGAACTCATTAGAGTTAAGGAACCCAACAATCTCAACTTTTTTTCTCTGAAAATCCTTAGTGTGACAACAGAGCTCTTCTTCTATCTCTTTATTTGCCTTGGCCAGGCGAGTAAGCTCCAAAGTATCCTTATTCTTCTTCTCCACTTGTTGAACTACCTCCGCAAGATCTTTCAGTTTGGCCTCAATGGAATGAAGCTCTTTCTTTGTAGTAGCTAAAACTTTTGAAAAATCTCCCAGGTCGATTGTCATGCCATAACTTGAGCCTTCATGGCATCATAAGGCAATCGGCCAGTAGGAATATCCTCTAGAAGATTATCAAACATCTTGAAAAGATCATCTGTCTAAGTTCATAGACTTCACTAGTTGGCTTAGACAATTTCAAAGTATAGTTATCTTGGGCATACTCACTCTCCTCCTCTTCTTCATGTTCACCCTTCTGTCAGTGACCTTGATGAGTTGAGCTCCCAGCCTTCTTCCTTGGCTTTATTGGAGTTATTCTTAGTTCGACATCATCTATGGAGGCTGCGACTACTTTCTATCCGCCTGATGAACAAGGTGCCAACTCACCGACTTCTTGCTCACCTACCTTGCACTTGCCCTCCTTCAAAAAGTTAATCATGTTAAGTTCGAGTGGAAGGTATAACAATGTCACCTCTTCTACAAAGGAATAAATAAAATAAATAGAAATGATGAGTCAAAAAATGTGTAACCAATAATGAGTAAGTGTTGAAGTACTCACCACTGAGGACACTTGTGACTTTACTGAAATGGAGGTAGTAGAAAATATTTAGGATAGCTCCCTACTTTCTAGGGCATTCTACTTGGTGAGTGCTACCTCTTTGCTAGACAATAAGGGAAAAGGAAGAATGATACTAGCCACGGTGATGATCTCTTAACAAACAAGAGCTTCGAGCACAATCGATGCACCCTATTCACTAGATCGTGAATCTTAGTGAAGTCAAAAATTTCATAGTTCTATTTTGATGGCCCTTCACCATGAAGACTCACTGGAGAAGGCTTAAGCTCCATGACAAATTCTCTTTCTGCAAAAAAGGATGAAGGCGGTGATACTCACCATCGAGTTGGGAAGAACTTAGGTTGGCACCAACATGTAGAAATTCTAGATGTCAATCCATTCACCTGAAGTGGTAGATGGAACCCATTCTTGAAGTGGGCAAAGGGAATACACATTGAATAATGTTGAATTGCTACCCATACTATGAACAGGATTGCCACAGTAGTAGCCAAAGAAAATAGAGGTTGCATTGTAGTGATCTAAGTCTAGGACTTCATTAGCCTATGTCTTCAAGAACACCAAGTCTGTCTTCCTCAGGAGTGCCATTATGAGAGATTGCTTAGACAAGAACCAAGGTGTAATCTACTCACCAAAAATGAACTCTACTCATAAAATGACATAGAAGCAATAAACACTAAACTATTCATGATAATATGAATTTATAGATTCAGTAAGTAAGATGTAGGAATGCATACATCACATTGACATTAAATGACAAAATGATTGCTTGATATCGTAGATCTCTTATGCAGCATAAATGACAACAATAATAATTAATGATATTTGCCTGCATCATAAAGTAAACTCAGTAAAGTGAAAATAACTAGTAGAGAAAAGAACATTTTTTTATTAAGAAACATGAAAAATAGAATGCAACACGCACTCAATACGACCCCTGTATATATTATTTTTTGAGCAGTTTAATGATAGGGTATGAGTATCATGCTTTATCGAGTCCACCCTCCTCACACATATAATTAAGCAAAAAATTTGCACTATAAAGGAGGAGGGAAGTCCCTTCTAACTTGATCGAGCTTTAAAGCAAATTCAACTAGGCCCACTTGGTCGCAAAATTTCTCTGAAACTTCTCCTCCATGGACTACAGTCACTGTGATCCCAACTCAGCAGCACCCATAAGTTGCTATTTCCCACCTCGACGAGTCTAAACCCTTCTTTAAGATGATGACCTCTCTTGACAGAATGTTGAGTTCAGACAAATCAATAAGCACTAGCGGCTCCTTCTAGACATTATCCCTTACAGTTAGAAAAACTCGCCCCTCAGACTCATCGCTTTCTCGACAGACAGAAGAAGGAAAACTCTCTAGTATCTCTTATATATTCATGGAGGTGAACTTGTTCACTATGGTAGAGGACAAAGCATGTGTCTTAATGACTATCCTTTATGGGTGTGGCCCTCTATTGAAACTGCACTCGGTATCTATTGACCTCACTTTTGGAGTGAGCATTCAACTTCTTCATCTTTGACATATGACTCTTCTTTGACATTAAGAGTTCCTTAGTCTTAAGATACTTCTAGTGATTAGGTGAACACTTAAGCTAACCCTAGAGACTTAGAAGAGTTAGCCATAGGAATAGGTTATGCCTTAGGGGTATTAGAAAAACTTGTCTACCCTTTAGCTTAAACAAAATCCTTACTTCATCCTTTCAAGTTAAACTTCAAATTAAAATCAACTTTAAATTTAAATCAACTTCAAATACAAATTAACTTCAAATTCAAATCAACTTCAAACCCAAAACCTTTCTAAGCCATTTTGATTTCATCTTATGGACTTAGCTCAAATCAATTCAATCAAATCTTAAATCAATTCCAACTCAATTTATTTTCTAAAATTCCAAATCAAATCCAAAATCCAAATCATGAATCAATTCCAAATGATTGAAATCCATGATCAATTCCAAATCAAATCTTAAATCAAACCCAAAATCTTTCCTAAGCCTTTGATTTCATCTTATGGACTTAGCTCAAATCAAATTCAAATCACTTCAAACTCAAAAGATTTTCTCATAATCTATTTATATTCTCATTTATATTCAAAAATATAATTGAAATATAAATTCAAATAACCAAAACCAAATTCAAAACTCAAATCCAAATCTAATCTAAATCCAACCTAAACTCTTTCAAGTGAAATTCTTGAACCTAACCAAATCATTCTCAAATCAATCCAAACCTTTGGATTTTCTCTTCAAACAATCAATCCTTAAATCATAAGCCCAATTATAAACATAAATTTCAATTATCAAACCAAAATCAAAATCAAACCAAATCAAACCCATGTTCACCCTTTTGAACTTGAAATTGTCAAGTGAATCAAAACCCATTTGACTCTAAATAACTTGCAATTGGATTTATATTTCAATCATAAGTTCATATGTGAGTTCAACCAAACTTGAATCAAGCCCAAACCAATTTAGGCTCACTTGATCCAAAGTGACCTAAAGTACCTTTTTGAGCCAAATTTTAATTCTAAATTGGATTGAACTACGCCCATCTAAGCCTCACATTATAAGCAACAATCATCATAGGATGATCAATCACTCAAATTGGGTCAAGCTAAGTCAAACTTTGACTTTGACCAAGTCAACATTTAACCCAAATAAAACTTAAACTAGCCAAAATCCACCATAGGCTAAATTGACGAAAACCATTGATCTAAACTAATTCATAAACAATGATTGAACTTGACCATGCCATCAATTGAGCCAAACCTATCCAAATTTGCCACTTGACTCAAGTTGACTTAAAAAGTCAAAATGGGTCAAATATTGATCTAAGCCAAATTGATTGTAACTAATGGGTCAAATACATTCTAAATCACTTGTTGAACTTGACCAAAGCCTCAATTGGCCAACTAGACTCAACCTAGCCCAATTGACCATGGACTCAACTTGACCTAAAAGGTCAAATCAACTTGAAACTTAACCAAACCAAATTGATTGAAACCAAAGCTTGCAAAATATTTCAAATGATCAACCAAGCCTAAACCAACCTATGACCTAACCTAATTGGATCAAATGGGTTAAATTTGGTCAACTTGACCAATTTAACCTAAGTGAACTCAAATAAAAGAAAACTAAATATAAATCAAATTGAACCAAACTAATGATACCAAACTACTCCAAATGGTCATATGAACTTGACCTAACCCATAGTTAGACCCAATTTGACCAATTGGTCAACTTGACCCAAGTTGACCCAGTTTGACCTAAATGGGTCAACTTAAGCCAAATCATATCAAATCAACTCCAAATTCTTATTTGATTATTTTGAAACATCTCAAATGAGTCCAATTCAAAATCAAGGCTAAATGACCATTTTACCCTTGGGTCAAAGGGTAACCTATGGCCAAATTTAATTTGAATTTGGCCAATTCTTTTTCATGGCCACTTGGCATCCTCCTAGTGGACCATTTGGATGCCAAGGGAGGCGGTGCACATGGCCAAATGGGTTTGGGTTAGCCATGACCTAACCCAAGGCCAAACCAACCTCTCCAATCAAAATTCTCCACTTGGATCACCTCCCACACTCATTTTAACCCATGTGCACCTCAACACCTCCACTCTCTACTAAAAGTGAAGCACATGGGATCCCTAACGGCCTAAACAACCCATTCATTCTCAACAATTGATCAAAAATGGAAGAACAAGCTTCGACCTTCTGATCCAAGTATGGGGAGATATACTCCCCCTCATTTACACTCAAACCAGGACTCTTGCATTCGATTGAGCTCAGAGGATCGAAAGGAAGCATCCACAAAGTTCTTTAAGCATTTCCAAGCTCTCCCCAATTTCCTTCTCTCAGTTTTGCTTAAACTGAAAATAGGGGAGGTCTAAGGGAATTCCACTTCACTCAATTCTCCACCAAACTTAAATTATTCTTCCAAGCACCATCAAGGTACCAAGTTGAGCTTACCCAGGGTGTTTTCCAAGCATTTAAGCCACGGGAAGGGAGACCTAGACCAAAGCTGCAAACCATTGAAGGGAGCCTTGGTCAATTAGGAGATCTACTTCAATTTTAAGCTTCAAACTCTTAATAGAGCTTCAACTCCACTAGATGAAGATATCTCCTCTGTTGGAAGCATCAGTGATAGCCTCCGATGAGGTATGACTCAAAACTGAGCTTAAGTTGAAAATTGCTTGGTATTTTGTGAAGGGAATTATAATCACATTGAAATTCAACTATTTGATCTTCTTCTTTATGTTTCTTGATGGTGGGTTGAATCTTTGCCTAATCTGAGCTCAAGTAAGCTCGGATCAAACCATGGAGGATGGACGGTCTCCGCCTCCACAAGCAAAGGCAGGGATGAACCATGGGTCATCCATCCCGCATGTTTTGGATGGACAACCCTGAATAAAACATGTTAGATCTTTTATTTAATCCTTCATAACTGTGGGCTTAATCCCGATCGTTCGATTCTTGGTCAGATGACCCAAGGGAAAGCGTGTAGCACCGCTGGCTAATGCGACAACCGATGTGAGAACTTAAATAACCAATCCCATTGCGCCACATGGAAAGCTCGCGCCGCGTCAATGGTCCACGTGGCACCGACGTGATTAGTTAATTAATTAGGGTTATTTAATTACCCCTTAATCACTAAAACTTCATAAATCCATAACTAAATGTAAAAAAATCAGAAAAATATAAATGAGTGCTCATTTTAAAGATAATTCAGTAAAGAATAATATAAAATTATTTTTAATTGATTTTAAATAGTGAATTTTCCTTCATTAGAGTTTAATTAAAAACTAAATTACCCTAATTACTCCATGATACTTAATTAATTAACTCCAAACTTCTCAGACATATTTAGTGGGATGACTTCTACCTCCCCTAATTTTCTTGGAATTTATTAATGAGTTAATTGGAGAAATCAATTAATGAATCCCTAATCATCCCCTTAACGTAACTAAGAGTAATTAAGCATGTGAATAGTAGTTTAATCACTTAATTATGATAATTAAACATTGTTTAAGTGAATAGGAGGCTTATGGAATGGGTTTGGGATATTTTTCCTAAGCTATTCCTTAAACCCCCTTTCTTCCTTAATACAATCATAATTAAGGATTAATCCGATCTACTTAATTAGCTTAATCAAACTTTCAAAACTAATCTAAAATTAATTAATCTCTTACTAGGTAGATCTTTAGATGTTCAAAAGCCTAAGGTAAATTAAAGGAAATCATTTCCAACTCACATGTGTGGGAAGGTTATGAAAGTACTTAATTAAACCATTTAGCTTATTAATTAATAATTGTGAGCCAATTGCATTAGGCCCCTTTCTTTCTTAGGTACATTGCTGATTTAAATTTCATGTGCTTGCATATCATATGTTGGCTCATAATTATTTGGTCAGTTATGTTAAAGTGGTATAAGTATTGGGTAATTAATGAACTTATTTTACACCTTAACCTAAACAAAACATAAAATTAATCTAATTATTCTAAATTTAAACTAAATCAATTCACACATGGGGAAATGGGTTAAGACCAACAAACTATTTTCACATTTTCTAAATCAAATTCAAAACAAAAATAAAAATCTCTTTAAGAAATATTGATTCTCTTTAAATGATCTTATTTCATAGGATTGTCTTTGGGAATTAATTAGGGTGAATGAAGTTATATGCTTACATCACTTTATCAATTTCCAAGCATGCTAAATGTTGTATGCCATATGAAATCATGCATTCATGTATTTTGAAAAATCAAATAAATGATATGTTTCTTTTATGTCAAATTGCATGCTTTGGCTAGTAAGAATATGTCTGGCTATTATCACTATTAAATCAAAAACTATTTTCAAGACCTATAAATCAAATATCATAAATGAAAGTATGCTACTTATAAATACTTATAAGCTTGCATGTGATTATGGCATAAAATGTGTTATGTGATTTTCTTCTCTTTTCTTAACATGGGTTTGTATAGGATTTACAAAATATATAGTTTATTTGAAAAGAACATAACACTTGCTTAAATTTATTCCTATACACTTCTATTCCATGACTTGAGAATGATCCTCACATTGCACATGTAAATGATAGAACCAAAATTAAATATAAACAAAAATCTTTTGCATGATTCTTCATCCATTTATTTTCTTTTTGTACATGCACATGCATTTAAGAAGAGTGGTATATTAGTCTGGACATCCAAGGGTTGTGAGGATTTAAGTAGCCCTAAAAAGGACTTGTACCTTATACCCCTGGTGTAGAAAATAATGGCTCCATACTCACTTATATCTTTCATACACGTAAATGTGCATTTGATTAATGGATAAAAGAGTCCCCCTTTTCTACATAACAAAATCATGCATTCATGGAATATCATGATACACATGTTGGAACAAAATAAATGGTTGTGTGTTTTGTGATAGTAATTCACTTTAATTAATCTTAAAATACCTTTCTTATTGAATAGGTTTATTTAAAGTAAATCTAAACTTAGGATTAATTAAAACACATAAGAAAATATTCACTAAAGAAAAATCATTAATGAATCTACCTTAGAAATTGCTTAGGGTAGGGATGAAAGAGAAGTTCTCTTCTCTTTACAACACTTAGTAATTAAGTGTAGGTTCATTCAAACCAAATAAAATCATCAAATAAAATTAAAAAATCAACTAAATCACTTAAATGAAACCACCCTCTAAGTTGAATCCTTCACACTTAGAAAACTCCAATCTTAAAGCCTAGTTAAGACACGCCACACAAATCTTAAATGGCACACATTAGGCTAAGTCACCATTACTAGCTCTATGTTAGGGTGATGCATGGTTTGATGCTTGATTTTTTTGTGATGTGATATTTTAGTCTAGATGTTAGGTGCATATGTGTAGACTGGATCACAGGAAGATCATAGTCTAATCATTATCTTCTGTAGAGGATTGTGCTTAAGGGATGCTATAATAAAAATGTAGATGCTTTTGCCGTGTAGGTTGCTTATACCCCTAAACATAATCCAAATTAGGACAGGTAGACTTGGTTACCCATATGTGGGGTCCTAAGTCCAATTTATTCCTATAACTGCTTAAGATTGTGTGGTTTGTTTAGCTAATCTCTATTTTACAAGTTTAGTTAGATTTACATTTCTCATTTTTATGTAATTTTATAATTAAGATTTGGAATGAATGTTATGGGGGATTAGGATGAACATTAGTCATAAGACTATGTCTTATGTACCATGTGAAGCCTTGGAGCAAATTACATCCCAAGTCCAAATGAAGAAAGAAGAAAGAAAGAAAGAAAAAAAAAAAGAAAGAAATGAAGAAATGAAGTAAAGAAGAAATGAAGAATGAAGAATGAAGACCCCCATAACATGAATTCTTTCTAAATTGTAATTATTCATTTGTAATCTGGGTTATACAAGGGTAGAGCTTGACTATCCACATTTCTTTCTGGGTTTGTGCGGTGGAGCCCAACCACATTAGCCTTTTATTCTTTTGCGATAGCTTTATAAAATTATTTGATATTTGTTTAGCTTGTGCATTAAGATGTCATGATTTTTCTAGTTTCTTTCTTGCTTTGATGAATGACCTAGATGCGATTAGGCTCTTAGGAATAAATAAATTTTTATCCAATTAATCAACTCAAAATTAAAAATTAACAACTCATAACCTCACCTAAAGCCTAGGACATAAATCAAGCAATAAAAGATTTAGCAACCCCTTAGCTAGATGTTGTATTCTCACATCATGCATAAAAAAGCATCTTGCTTCACTCTTGCTAATGGAGGGCTTCCACCTTTACCAGAGAACATGGCTTGACCTTTGAGAGTCATGGTGGAAACACACCTCCTTCTTGCTGATTTTGGCCCATAATCAATTTCTCATGCATTAGGCATATGCATCCCATAGCCCATGTCAAATAAATTATCCAAAAATAAAAATAAAATTTAACAAAATTTGCATTAGATTTAAGTCATTAATCATGCCCTATATGATCTAATCTCTTAAGGAGTGTATTTAAAGACTTAGTCTCTTTCTAAAAAAAAAATATCCTAGCTATCTTGCAAAAACATATGACTTGCCTACATATATTTAAAATCGTAGGAGGAGTTAGTGGGCAACAACCCCCAAGCTGTTGTAAGTCCAACAGTTGGGTGGTTTATCCTCTCTTGTGGAGGTAAATCATATACCCTTTTTTTCCTTAGATTTAGGTCATGCCTTGGACCTCACCAAAGCTCCCTAGATTCAGGTTCTGAGGTTGTTTTTTCTTTTTGTGGGATATAAGCATAAATCCTCACCTCTTAGGCATTTTTAAATTCTTGTGTTGTGAAATTGTAAGCCTTAGATTTCTAATAAAAATTAAACTCAAACAATTAACTCTCTTCAAACTTCAAAAATATAAAGCCCAACTATAGGATAATTTGGGATGCTCACTAGGTTTTCTAGCATCGTGAGCACCCCCTACTTATCTCCCTTTGGTTTCGATAATAACTCCCTCTTTTTGATCAATCCCACTTGATCTTTCAAAAATAACTAATTTATTGATAGTCCTATCCTTGGAATATTTGGAGAGAATGATCATTTACCTTAATTCTGAAATCCATTCATTCCGATGTAATATGGGGCTTGCCTCCATAAGAAACTTAACGAACTAAGTTTAAAATAAACCCTACTTTAATTTTCCTTGTAGAGGTAGAATCTCTGGTACATCCGAAGACCCATTGTCCTTAAAAGTCCTTATTAGGTGATTAGGTCCATTATAAGATGGTGACTTCTATCTCTCGAGATAGTACATCATTCCTCAATGTCGTACACGATCACTTTAATAAGAATATCTACGGATCTACGTGGTGTCCAACAAAGCATGTTATTTTTGTCTTCTTTTATTTATTTTTTCAAAAGATAGATGAAGATGAAAATAATTCACCACAGTATCGCCAAGTTGGTAGTGGTAAAGCTGGAGTCACTATTTACCTCATTTTACAGTGAGGATTAATCCTCCCCATCTTAGATTTAGGAACCTTATAAATACTTGGACTTCCTCAATGTTAGGACACCTCTAGTGATTAAGGGGACACTAAAACTTAAGCTTAGAAACTTAGAAGGCATAACCCTAAGCTCAAAGTCTACCTTGGGACAAATAGGTTCCACTTACACTATAACCTAAACCAAGACTCATACTTATTCACTCATCCAAACTTAAGCTCATGCAAATGGATCTAAACTAACCCCAAACCTATTCAATTAATCTTAATTGAATTTGATTTTCTAATCCAAGCTCCAAGCCAAACTAACTTGGACCACAATCCAAGTTAACTCCACCATGACCCTATAACTTAATTCAAACCTATTCAAGAAAACTAAATTCAATTTGATTTTCTCAATCACTCTAATTATTCTTTAGATCATTTCAAGCCACTTCAACACTTACAATCAAACCAATTGGACCAAAGGAAGGTGACCAACCCAAGTTAGCCCGTTTGACCTGAAAGGTTCAAATGAGCAAAAACCTAATTAAGCCCAAATTAATTATAATCAAAGTCGCCAAGCAACTTCAAATTTACCATTGAATACACCCCAACCATTCATAACCCCAGTTGGTCTAAGTTGGCTTGACCAAGTCACTTAACTCAAAGTGACCTAAAAGGGGCAATTGAACCAAACTCTAATTAAAATCCCATTTGATCAAATCAAGCCACCTAATCCTTTTATTAATGATTGTAAGTCATTATCTAACACTCCACTATAATCAATTAAACCTAATAAAGCCAATTGGACCCTTTGACCCAAGTTGACCCAATTTGGCCTAAAGGGTCAAACTGAATCAGATCAAATTCTAAACCAAATTAATTGAAATCAATGTTTTCACACAATCTTTAATTCAATGATAAACATAATCCAACCTTTAATTGGATCCAATTTGTCAACCTAACCTAATTAGCCAATTGAGCCCAATTTGACCTAAAGGGTCAAATTGAAGCAATTCATTTCATAATCTAAATTAATTCAAATTAACCATTCCAATCAATCACCAATGATCAATTGAACATAGACCAAACCCATGCTCAAGAAAATTTGACCAATTTGGTTAAATTGGTCAACATGACCCATTTGACTCAAATTAAACCATATGAACCAAATTCAAATCTAACCCAAATTAAATCAAACCAATTACACTCATTCACTACAAATGACTAGTTGAACTCATCCAAATTATTATTTTGAGTCCATTGGTCAAATTGGTCAACTTAGCCTAATTGAATCCATTGGACCATATAGGTCAAATTGAGCCAAACCCAACTAAAGCTCAAACCTAACCAAACTTGGTATGACTCATCCTTGGGTCACCATGGGCCTACCTAAGTGGGTCCAACCTATGATGAACCTAGTTTAGGTCAAACTCATTAAACTAAGCTAGCCAAATCGAGACAAAATCTCCATTTGGATGGGTTCTCCACCTCTTTACCTCATGGCTACCACCTTTGGCTCTTCTTGGACAAGAGGATCACTGACCCAACCAAACCCAAATCTGTTGGGCTTAGGTTTTGTCCAATAGAGAGTGAGTTCACCCATGACAACCCATTGGTCCACCTAAAGGAGAAGGTACACCTCATGCTAGCCACTTCTCTCACCTTCAACCACCTTGTGGTCCCCGCCATCTACCACCTACCTGACGGCAAAGATGAACTAATCCCAACCTTTGGTTTAGTTAGGGAGGAGAGTATACTTCTCCCTATGGATTCAAATCGAGCACAAACCTTCCCTAGAGCATTCCTCATAGTCCATTATCCTCTCTTGAGCTCTTCGTGCACTCCATCGTTGGCGAGACTAGCTCTCGATCGAACCTGAGAGCCTCGCCCATCTAAGTTTCCTAAATCTCCACCAAACCTAAATTAACTCTTCCCACAACTTCATCTCACTCTAACAAACCGAAACAAATCATTTCTTAAGCGATTTGACCACCGAAAGATGTCTCAAGACCAACTCCGATGAACTTTACGAGGGTGTTTGGTCTACGGTGTGATCAGCAGGGAAGCAGCTTGTGATCTTCTTAATAAGGCTTCATCTCTTCAAGATGAAGCTACTTTTATTGGTGGACCACGGGTCTATAACTCTGATGAAATAAAAATCTGGCAACCGTATCTTTGGCCCCTAGGTGTTGGTCTTTTTTGAAGGGAATCATGTTTTTGTGCCATTTTCACCGAGGGTCCCCTTAGATTCATTTCGTGGTCATTTTGGAGTCAATTTTTCCATTGAGGTCCGATGAGATCAATTGAGAGCGGAAGTGACGTCTCTTCTAGTGTTCTGGGAAGATGAATCATCGTCTCTTCATGATTAGAATGGACCGTGATTAATTACGTTATTTTGATTTTAATTTAACTTTGGAATCACAAGATTAATCTAGCCATCATCCAGATCGGTCGAGGAAATTAAGTTAACTACCACCATTGATGATTTAATAATCACAATGCATGCTCAAGCACCACATCAATGTCCCTAATGGTTTAAAGGGTTAATCGGGCTTTAAAATGTAATTAAATTGGTAGAACTTCAAAAAATCATAACTAATTATATAAAAATAAAAAAATGCAAATAAACTCATTTTGGAAAGGTTAGACATAGGAGAATTTTAAAAGAAATCCCTAATTTATGCCCAGTGTATAGTGCCTAATTAGGGTTTCAAGTGTAGGTTAATTACTTTAATTAAAGCCAAATTACTTGGCCAATTAATTCCAAATTTGGTGGGATGATTCTATGGGATGTCCTCTACCTCTCATAATTTTCTTGGAATTATTTACCAAGTAATTTATGAAATTTGAAACTTCAATCATAATTACTCTCATTAATTAATTAAATGATTATTAAAATTAATAAATAGTGAAAATTAAATAATTAATGATAGTTAATCATTGTGAATAGTGAGAATAGTGAGGAGAAGTAATTAAAACCTCATTTCTAGTTATTTTTCCAAATGTATTTCCTTAAGAGGAATAATTAACATGTGCAATAATTAGAGATTAATTAAGAAAATTAATGATAAAATGGAAAATCAAACAAAATTAATAATTATTTTAGATAATTCAAAAATAATCCATTAATTTCCCTATATGTATTTAAGAGCATAGAGTCATTAAAGAAATTATTATTAATCCATTGGTATAGGAAAATCATAAGAGTATTTAACTTAGGTTCTTTTCTTCTTTAATTCAATTAACTCTTAAGCATGAGCCTAATTGCATTAGATTCCATTAGGTGCATTGCAAATTTTATTTTCTAAAAGCATATCATTGAAGGTTCATGATCAAGTAGTTAGTTAAATTAAAAAGTTTAGGGAAGAGTAATTAAGTTGATGTGCTTAATGATTTGAACTTAATCAATTCATAAAACCCATTTAATTATTTTCTTTAAATATATCAAATCACCAACATGGGATGAGATAAATACTATGTATCATCTCTCTTCTTTAGGTTTTAACAACTCAGATATCAAAATCAAACTTTGTAAGAACTTTGGTTATTCCTAAGGAATATTTATTTGGCATGATTATCCTTAAGACTTAATGTAATTGAAAATGTTATGCATAAATATTTAATTACTTCTTTTCAATCATTATAAATGTGTGTGCCTTTTGTTTCACATGTTTATATTTTTTTAAAAAAGAGAATCAAAAGAATATGGTTGTATTTAAGTTGCATGTGTTGGATAAATATTATGGCTATTATCACTAATAAATCCCAAATTATTTTTCAAAACTATAAGCTAATGTTGGTTATAAATGTTCAATTAAGTTTAAAATTACTTATGATTTAAAGATAATAAAAGATTATTTTGTCTTCATGGTTTATGTGTATGTTTACATATGTTTGGAGTTGGCAAGTATATAGTCTGAACATCTCAGGAACACAAGGTTTTAAGTAGCCCTAAGGAGATCTGAGATAATTTCACTTCTCTGGTTTGACAATGACATGTACTTGCTTAATTTCATTCATGTGTATGCATATGCTTGAATTTAGGATAAAACTTTATTTTACATGAATAAAAGATTTTCTTTTATATACCCTTTATATGATTTTTATTTCTATGCTTGTGTATATGTTTAAATGTATTTAAGTTAGCAAGTATATAGCCTGGACATCTCGGGAACATGAGGCTTTAAGTAGCCCTAAAGAGGTCTCAGATAATCTTACTTCCCTAGTTTAATAATGACACATACTTGCTTAAACCTCTAATACATGTCCACATATGCTTAACTATGGAATGAAATCTTTCTTTTCTACTAAATTCATGCATTAATTCTCATTAAGTGTGCAAAAATATAAATACATATTGCATGTACAAATATATATTAAATCAAATATCATGAATAATACAAATGAAGAAGCATGTATACTATTGATGATGGAAAGAAGTAGTTGAATGTTATTCATGTGATAGTGATTCAATTTTATTAATCCTAAGATGCCTTTTATGTTTGAATAAAACTCCTTAAGAATAACCCAAACTTAGGTTTAATAAAATGTTTATAAATTATTTACTAAGTAAACTAAAGTCATAATAATATGCTTTAGAAAATAACTTAAGGTAAGGATGAAGGGGGGTCAAACCCCTTTCTTCTCTTCATAATAATTAGATGTTGAGTAGACATTAAATGAAACAGAAAGCGTAAATTAAAATTAATCAATTTATTCCAAGATTTGAAGTAAAATCTTCCTTAATGTTTAACATAAATAATTCTAAAGTTTAGATAATCACACTCTTAAAGCTTAGTCAAGACATACCACACTAAATCTTAACACACACATTAGAATGCTAAACCACCAATTCTAGTCTTATTTAGGGTTTAGGGTTTAGGTTTAGGGCCCTGTATGTTATGGTGTTGTGTTTTATTTTATGATGTAATATTTTAGACTAGATGTTAAGATTGTTTGTGATAAACTAAATGTTAGGTCGCTAATATCCTAATGATGTCTTCTGTAGGGATTGTGCTAAAGGGGCTGCTGTAATAATAAGTAAATATAAATGTTCTTGCTTGTAGGTGCTACTTATTCCCTAAGTATAATCCAATTAGGATGGGTGGGCTTGGCTACCCAAGTACAGGGTGCTACGTCCAAATATATGAAATATAATTTCTTGGCTTGTATGGTTATTTAACTAACATCTATTTTGTACGTGTAGTTAGATTTCAATTTTTTTTATAAATAAGTAATTTTTATAATAGAATTAGGATTAGTGTTATGGGATTAAGATGAGCAGTGACTAGAAGACAAAGACCTGGGTGGCCTTGTTAAGCTTACAGCAAACTAATCCAAAAGAAAGAAAGAAAGATAAGAGACTGAAGACCCCCATAACATTTATTTTTAATTATAATATTTAATTATAATCCGGGTTATATAATGGTAGAGCACGGCTACCCAATTTCTTTTCCTTTCTCGGGTGTTCGGTGGTACCCTACTGCACCGACCTCTTATTTTTTATGAAAGTCATATGTTTGATTATTGTGTTTAGATTATGCAATAAAAATAGGATGCTTTTCATAGGTTTCTTAAAGTGTATTGATTTGATGTGTGGCCTGGATGCAGTAAGCTCTTTAGAACAAAATTAAATTTTCCACAATCACTAAAAACTCATAACTAAATTTTAATGCAACTTATAACCTCAATTTAAAGCCTATGCTCTTGAACAACATAAATAAAAGATTTAGAAACCTCTTAGCTGATTCTTTGCTATCACATCACACATTTCATGCTGTGTCACTCTTGAATATGGAGAGTCTCCACTCTTGCACAATAGGGGATATGCTTGACCATTGAGGACAATCTCTTATAGTGGAGAACACCTCTTCTAATTGATTTATCCCATGACTTAATTTTATCATGCATATAGACATAATTGTCTCAAGCCGGTCCAAAATGAATGTGTCAAAATGGTTTATAAAGTTGTAAAATTTTACATTAGTTTAAGTAATATTTTCATGGCAATCATATTATAGTCTCTTAGGAGTAAGTTTAGGATTCTAGCTCATTTCCTAATTAAATAATAGCCTAGTTATCTTGCATCTGCATAAGACCGACCTACAAGATTTTTAAAAATATAAAAGGTGTTGGCTGGCGGCCACTCCAAGCAGTTGTAAGTCCAAAAGAGTCGGGATGTGCCTATTCTCTCTTGTGGAGGTAAATCATTATATCTAATTTTTTTATTAGGCTTAGATTGTGCTTCTATCTTATGCTAAGAAATTTTAGATTTAGGTTACTTATTTCCTTCGAGCTATAAGCATAAGTCCTCACCTCTTAGACATTTTCACAATCTTATGTTGTTGGACAATAAACCCTAACATTTAATAAAATTCTAATTTAAGCATAAGTAAATTTTCTCTTTCAAAAATGTAAAACCTCATTATAGGATAGATTGAAATTATCTGAGTGCTTCCTACTCATTCAACTTTGGAATCAATAAATAAGTTTTCTTATTTGAACATTTTCAGTTGATTTCCAAAAGTACCCACTCCTTTGATAGTCTATCTTTAAAATTTTTGGGATACTTATTAACTACTAATTCTTCTTAAAATTCTCATTTCCAAAGATGTAATTAACTATGAAAGCTTACTTCCATAAGAAATTAAGATCCAGACATAAAATAAACCCTACTTTACTTACCCATGTAAAGTAGGGGAAAGATCTCTGGTACATATGTAGACTCATCTGCCTTAGAAGTACTTATTATGTGATTAGGTCTATTATTGATTGATATTTTTATCTTCTGAGATGGTACATCATACCTTAATGTCGCACCCAATCACTTCAATAAGTACCCTTAAAATTTGCATGGTATTCTTATGACTCCAAATTAAAATACCACAGATTTTTTTGGTTACTCCACTAGGATAATTCCTCTCTCCATCTTTAGTAGTCAATCATTATCTCCAAACATCGATAGTGGACTTATATTTTTTTATGTGAGTCTAAGACTATCATTCCTTCCGTTGGGCACCTTGTCTATTTCACCCTTATACTAGTGTGGCTAACATCCTTTAGGTTTTATGACCTCACTCCAATAGGTCTTAAAACCCCCATTGGACTTATAATAGATAAGAAAAATCAATCAAAGAAAATGTCCAAAATAAATTAAATAAAGTCAATCTAAAACTTGAAAACCTCTTGCCACAAGCATGGAAAAGTAAGGTTCATCCAACATCTCCAAAATTCATTTGAGCTCACTTCCTATGAAGTTCAAAAGACATCCCTTCTTGAAACTACAAATCTCTCCAATGAATATATAAACCCCATCTAACATTATCAAATTTGTTAAATGAGGGTTTCAATCTAAAGTCAAGTCAAAAGAACAATAACCAAAGCAAATTATAATCCTATGCCTTTCTTTTTCTAGTAGCAAAGAGGAAAACTTGAGTTCTTTGTTTCTTTCAAGCACCATGTCATATGGAGAGCTCATTTTCTCATTCGCCTTGGGTGTGGATTTGGCTATGGATCAAGCCATACTCACCTCTTCCCAGTCATCATGTTTGGCCTTGGGTTTGAGCACTTCAAAGTTACTTGTGATGGTCCTACCTCAGGACAGTGAGTAGGGAGGAGGTGGACGACAAGAAGCCACTTCTACAGTTTGACCTCCAGTTAGATACTTAGTTCCCATCATTAAATAAGAAAGCCTTAGAGGTTCCCATGCCACGGGTACCACTTGTGTCTGCCATAATTTATGCTAGGACAAGTACTGCCTTTGCCACATCCCTAATTCTTCAGGGGAAGTCAATCATAGCATCTAAGATTATTTCTCCCACCTTTGATGTTGGTACTTGCTCCTATTATGCACCCTTGACCAAGACTCAACGTCATAATAAGAATAAGAAGATTAAGAGGTACTATGAGCACATGGCCAAGGAGGTTGAGGAAGCCTCCCATGTAGTTGAAGAGGGGTCCATTCATGAGACCTCTCTCATTTTTGGTGATAGTAGGTTTCAACCTCTCTCTCAGTTGCAGAGGGAGAGAAAGATGTGAGGAAGATAACATCATCACCCACATGACTTGCAGAGTATGAGACACCAAATATGCAGAGGAGGAAGCCTTATGCTGGTATGAGGTCCGTACTCAAGAGAGTAGGGAGAGTCCATGGACATTCTGAGTCTGCCACCATTCATGACTTAAGATGAGTGATCCCTATAAGTGCAAGGGATTAGATTTATAGAGAAAAGATCACAGAAGCCAAGGTTATGCCCAAGTGGGAAAGTGAGATAGGAGGAAATTTGCCAGACAGTCGGCGGCCTCAACATTGATTGGCCATCCTGATCGGTGAGCTGATAAAGCCAATCATTTAAATAGGATAGTTCTTATTAGATCCAACCGCAAGAGAAGACCTTTGGCGGAGAGGCAGCCGGTGTCGCCACCACCACATCGCTCCACTCACTGATCACCACCACCAATCCATGTCTTGCCATTTGAAGTGCTTTCCAAATATCATAAGTTAGCATCTGGAGAAAATGCATCCTCCATGGTGATATGATTACGTCCCAAGGACCACGCTCAATCCACTCTACCAGTTGAGGCAAGGCCATGCTCTCCCACTCGACCTCGCCTCAACAGTAGAGAAGAAGGAGTGGTGGCCTAAGAGCATCGTAGTCGCTTCACCACTGCAGCCAGAGGAAAAAAGGAAGAAGAAAATACCAAGTTGACTCCTATGTTGTCGAACCAGTCAGAGATAACACCCATCTTATCCAAAATATACAGTGCATCACCTCTTCAGGACACAGTCTAGTAGCGAGCAGCCCTCGACATATGCCCTAATGGTTCCGGTAGAGTGGATGACTGATCATTAGAGGCAATATTAGAGGACTACCATGCTCCAGTGAGGCAAATAGTTGGAGATGACCATTTCGACAAAGATGAGGGTATTATAGACTTCAATGCCGATGAGGATGACCATTTGGATGATACCACTAAAGACACTCCAAGTGGTTGTAAGTCCAGAAGAGTTGGGATGTGTCTATGCTCTCTCATGAAGGTAAATTATTATTTCTCATTTTTTTTATTAGACTTATGTCATGCTTCTAGCTTCTGCTAAAGCATTTTAGATTTAGCTTTTAAGGCTACTTATTTCCTTCGGGCAATGAGCATAAGTCCTCGCATCTTAAGCATTTCTACATCTTATGTTGTTGGACTATAAGCCTTAGCATTTTAATGAAATTCCAATTTAAGAAAAAGTAAATTTTCTCTTTCAAAAATATAAAGCCTAATTATAGTGGAGATTGAAGCACTTACTAGGCTTCCTAGTATTGCCATTTCCTACTCATTCCCCTTTAGAATAGGTAAATAAGTCTTCCTATTTGAATCTTCCCACTTGATTTTCAAAAGTACCCACTTATTTGATAGTATATCTTTAAAATCTTTGGAGATACTTATTGCACTTTAATCAAGGGTATTCTTAGGAAATTCTCATTTCCCAAATGTAATTAAGTTTGAAAGCTTACTTCCATAAGGAACTAAGAACCGACAAAATAAACCTTAGTTTACTTACCCATGTAATGTAGGGGAAAGATCTCTGGTACATATGTAGACCCATCTGCCTTAGGAGTCCTTATTAGGAGATTAGGCATTTCTATATTTTGTGATAGTACATCATATCTTAATGTCGCCGATCGCTTCAATAAGTACCCTTTAAAATATGCATGATGTTCCTACGACTCCAAATTAAAACACCACATTCCTCTAGACGATGAGAAAATAATTCATCAAAAATAAAAAGAGAATTTCAATGAGAGGATTAGCTAAAAGTAAAACCCTCAGAAGTGGAAGACATCGCTCAAGCAAAAGTAATTCCACCTCATTTCGATCATGACCTATCAAATAACTCATAAGAAGCTGAATCAATCTTGCAGAACTAGCTAGACTATTAGATGAGCTGACTTAAAAGCTGGTGAGTACCCTTTATAGCCCTCAGCCGATGCCTGCACACACTTAGCTGCGATCAATGAGAAAGTTTAGAAACACAAGTAAAGAATAAGAAATACAAGATGGAGACAAGTCTTACCTCAACCAAACAATCCTCTACAATTTCCTTGAAGAGGCGGGTCCCATTAATCAACACACCACAACCTTCTTATGCCAAATTATGGGGACCTGTCTTCTTCCTCTCTCTCAGCACTCACTAGTCGCATAGAGAGAAACTATGCTGATACACCTTGTGCCTCCATGGGGAAAGTGTTAGCCTTCTTCACCATTTTTCAAAGACCAGCCCAAAGTATAGCAAAGTCAATGCCGTCACGAGGTTTCTTGGTGTATGTGACAATAAAATATGTCTTTTGCATAGACTCGTTGGCGAGAAGCAAGGAGATTGGTTCAAGTGAGCAATGCAATATATCACAAAGTATTTCAAAGGGAGATAATGGTTCCTTTTATAACCATAAGAGGCTCAAACATCTTAGAAGAAGAATGCGATCAAAAGGTGATGCGACTTTTCATAATTGTATAAAATTTATTTTTATTAAATGCTTATAAGCTCATTATTCTTTTTATTATTCTGTCTCTTTTGTGAGTCACCTCTACAAGGAGCAGAAGAATTGGGGACTAAATGTACATCCAAAGCGAGTAAGATTGATCTCTATAGCAGGACTAGCAGCACAGGTGAGCCCGTAAGAGAATGCTACTCAGTAATGAAGACTCGGTCTATGTAGGGAGAGTCGAAAAAGACTTGGGAAATGGACCAGGGGAATCAGTAGAGAGTCAGTTCTCCCACAACAGGCTCGCGACTAAGGGAAGTCAGTGACCGCAACAACCTAAATTCAAGAAGTTGGCCTCTACTTGTTCATCTATACGAACAATGAGCTGGTCGTCTCTTATATCCATCAAGTCGCCACACATTTGTGTGTACTCGCCTCATGCCAAAGCGAGCACCTGTTTATACCCGACTTGACTTATATATACTTACCAATTTAAAGACCCCCTCGAAAAAAAAGGAGACTTTATCCTCTTCTCATTTTTTTTGTCACAACTTTTGTACTCAGATTTAAAGAGAAAATAAAATTCACTATTTTTTTATACTTTTTTTCCCTACTTGCCATAGTCTGTCTAACCTTATTTTGCAGATATCTTAGAAGGCTCTACCTTAATCCTCAGATATATTTCGATTCTAACAAGTTTTTTTTTTTTTTTGAAGATATGATATTTTCTCTTTATTGATTGATGTACATCGAAGTATATGTTCCTCTCCTCAAGTCTTCTTTATATTTATGTAAGCTCTGGATCATAGTCTAAACTTTATATATTTACATATCACACAATTCTTACATATTTATATATCTAATACCTAAATTTTAATATTCACATAAATAACATTTAAATATTTAATATTAAATCAAAAATAATATTATTAAAATTTGAAAGTAAAATACATCTTTTCATGTTAGGAAAAATGTATATTTGTAAATATTAATTTTATGTGAGTAAATGTTAAAGAGAGAGTGAGAGAGAGAGGATTTAGTCATCCCTAGGGTTGCAAATAAACTGATTTTGGCTCGGCTCGATTAGAGCTTGTTCATAATTATTTGATTAACTAATCAAACGAGTTTGAACACTTTTGTAAATACTTGATTGTTAAATGAACAAATTTGAATAGCTCATCGTTCAATTCATTTATGTTCATGAATAATAATATTTAAAGCTCGTGAAGAAGCTTATTAAGGAGCTCGATTATAGCTCAATTAATCCTTATTTATGAATATTATCTTTTAATTTTTAATTTTTAGGCTTTGAAAAATAAAATTTATATAGCTCATGTATATTTTTCAATAAGTTGCTTGCGAATAAGCTCGATTAAGACTTGATGAAAGCTCATTTTTTTTTAAACGATAAGCCATTTTGAACTGAGCTCGTGAATGAATTCGAATCGAGCTCGAGCTAGATAATGGTAAATAAGTTCAAACTTAAATAACATTCTGAAAAGCTCAAATCAAGCTCGAGCTCAATAATATAAATAATTTTGAATTTAATCGCCAGGTAGAGCTAACTCGAGTAATTCCCAACTCAGTGGATCGTTTAGCAAACTCAGTTCTGTTTTCCTCATTTCTGCATCGCTATCCCAGCTCGTACCCGTTTCGTCGACTCGTAACGCCGTCCTAATCTCCCGTTAAATTCCATCTCCGTGTCCGGAAATCCCCAAAGCAGACGGCGGATCGATCTTCCCTTCTACGGGTTCCTCTTTCCCTCCTTCCATTAAAGCCGTTGCTCGATTTCATTATCTAAATTTTTCTCTGCAATCTGTCACGCCGACCTGTTATCTTCGAGAAAGCATGCCTACTGGTATGAGCTCCAGCCACGCTTCTCCCCATGATTAATCTCTATTGTAAACAATTGATTCCTTGTTGAATTCCCGGGCATTTTATTTTTGATTAATTCATGTAGCGTTCTGGTTGTCTATCGGTTACGCGTCATTTCAGCGGTATATATTGCGTTAGCTTTACTTTTGTCATTTGACACATTAAGGCGATCGTTGATTACTGTGCTGCGAGTTTATAGGGATGCCGTGTGGTTTTATTCTTCTTCTTCTTCTTGTTTAACCAATTGACTGATTCGGATGGCAACTTCTAGAGGACGGTCTTCTTCCGTTGTTGTTGCACGCCAATCTTCTAGTACATACAGCCTCGCAGCTTTGCATGGCTGATGACTTCAGATGCAATTATGCTTTTAGTGGTCATAGTTAAAATGCTTGCTTTTTATTTGATTGATTTTCTTTAATGACAAGTGCGTCGGGTGGAACTGAAATAAGTTCCTCTTTTCACCTGATTTACATCTTTGGAGAAATCCTTAAGAGTTATTATTATTAGCTATTCGCTGAGGATTAGACTTACCGGAAAAGGTGTCAGTTTTCTGCCTTCTTGGGCCATATGAGATGAGGCTCACTTGTAAATAATCTTGAAGTTTGAAAGGCGTTTGAAAATGTTGGCTGACTTTGATGGATGCATAGGGGGCAGTTTAGTTGCAAGGTTTTAGCTAGGATTTAAGATAAATTTTGTCAAAGAGTTTTTTTAGCCACATAAATCCTATTGCCTTCTTAGTTCTCATTTTGCTCTCGTTTTAGGCTAAATCTAAGATTTAGTAAATTCCTGAGAAGTAGGATTTAAGCAATTTACACCACCTATCATTGTTCCTATACTAATCCTTCATTTAAATTCTAATTCTTGAAAATATTTGTCAAATAATTTACTAGAATTTCATCAAATAATATCTACTATGCAAAATAACTTTGTAGATTTAATGTTTTCAAGATTTGTTAAATTTGGATTTACAAAACTTACTAATCTCTAATTGAATTGGGTCCTACATTTAGCCAAATCACCCCAAGTTTATTTTATACAAAACTGTTTTATGAGTTTTATAGATCTTCAAAACATCAAGTTTGACAGTGATATCATTAATTATAGAAAGTTGAGGAGCATAACTTGAAAATCTTTTGTGAAATTACTCCCCACATAAATCTAAAGAAGTGATTATGGAATGTGTAGTTAATAACAAGTTTAGTGATTGATACACCATCAAAAAATTCATTTGATCAAATATGAATTTTGACACAATTTTTATATCTTAAAGTATTCAGTATTTGGGTCAAAAACTTCAAGAATTTGTTTTGAGATCATCAAAATTCCCCTTTTAGTAAACATATAGTTGAGATAGTGTGGTTTGATAAGGTAAACCTAATAATGTCTAAAACGAGATTCAAGCTCAAATGGGCCAAAATATAGTAGCCATAAGCATAATTAAAATTTTTTGACATAAATTGGAGTGTTAAACATCTTCAAAATATTATGTGTTTAGTCCAAATAAACATCTTGATGAAAAGAATCTGACAAGTCCATAATCACTTAATTCTAAATTTATTCAGGCACTAGATGTCTAAGGATCATAAAACGATCAATGGAGACATATTCATATCATTCGACGAAATGTCCATGTTATTTATAAATAAAACTAGGTCTCCCTTCTAGAAATATATAAATAGGTCATATTTTTATGCATTGAAAAGAGATTTTCAACAAAGATAAAACTAGAATTTGTACAACATTGTAGTACTTTTATCTTTGTTGTCTGATGCTAGTCGTTAACAAACAACAAAAATACAAATTATCATTTATTGTCCACTAAATGGCATCAATGTCTTGCATCACCATCATTTAATCTAGGTCATCAATTGATATTGATGTTTCTTGTTGATTGTTATCTGATGCCTATTAATGACTAATTCTTGTTAGCCACTAATGGTTAACAACAACATTCATGAGTCAACAACATTGAACCATTTGTTTGTTAGCCATCGATAGTCAATGCTTGATGCCCATCTTTTTGATTGCCTAATTAACCTTTCTATCTAGAGGGCGACTAAATTGATTGCCGATTATTGTTCGATTTTATGTTCCTTCTCAATCATTATCTGACTAAATAGGTCAAGGGATATATTAGATGGTAAAATAGAAAAATAATTTTCTACCTTAGTAGGCAGAGTTATTTCCTTTCATCTCACTTCTTTAGGTGGAAGTTGAGTCATTTGGTGTAGTTTTCTTCCCATATTTGAAATTTTTGAAAAGAACCTTAAGTCAAAAGCCATGAAAATTATGAGAATAATCAGATCAAGAAGTATTCTTTTTTATGACACCTAGAACATTGTGAAAGTTGTTCATTTCACTCTAAACCAACTACACTTTGTCATTTTTTTAGAAAAAGTAAAAAAAAAAATCTGAATTTTTTTGGCAAGAACCTATATATGAAGAGGACTATCTACAAAAATTATTGATAATTTTGTTGAATGTACCAATTTAAGAAATTCTTAATATATATATAATAATAATAATAATAATAATAATAATAATAATAATAATAATAATAATAATAATAATAAGGGGCAAATTCAATAGCCACGATTTTGGAATTTATTCTCATTAAAAGTGAATGTTTTGGTATGAAAAGTTCATGGAGAAAGCCTATGATGTGTAACATACACTAAAAATTTTAGAATTTTTATGCACTTAATTTAGTTGTAGAAATTCATCAAACATAAAAAATATTTAAAAAAATTTTATTTCAAAATCGAGATGATGAAGCTTTGCCCCAAATTTTTTTTGGAGAAATGTAAATGTTTGGAAGAACCTACAATGAAAAACTTTGACCAAAAGTAAAAGGAGAAAATGTCCTACATATTATTAAAAAATTATAAAAAATTGTAAAACGCTATGTTATTAATCTAGCTAATAATCTTCATGGAGGAAGCTCCTTTTATTATGATATTCACACCACCTCAATGATAGTGCACCATTACATCATCCTCCATTTCCCTTGTGTTATGTGCTAAGTTTGGGGAGCAATCAACTTTTTTTTAAAATAATTTATTACTACCTTGATTCAAATTTGTGCAACTTGGACAATCAACTCTTTTTTTTGGAGTCAATCATAGTTATGCCATTGTTGGATAGTTTTTGACATATTTTTAAAGAGAGATTAGTATTTGAGGAGGAAACTTATTGTCTGTCTTTTGACCTAAGGGGAATTTTAAAGGAGGAAGTGGAGAGAGGAGATATTCTAAATTTTCTTTTGAAAATTCTAGAAATTTTCTGAAGTTTTTAAAGGAAGGAGTTGATTATATTCCATTTTTAAAGGATTTAAATTAGAAAATTATTTATATAAAAACAAATATTTTAATAGTGTAGTCGAACCATATGTGTGAGTTCACGAATTATAATAGCTAGTGATCACTATTTGGTTATATTTTTGGTCTCGTAAACCTTTCTATGTATTTTAGGATCCTTCAAGACAATTTTAGATGATTTGGGGTTCAATTATTGTACTTTTGATTCCTAATGGTGTTTGGAGGCAATTTGAGCCATTTTGGAAGAATTTTGAGTTGCTTTTTTTTTGGGTAATTTTCATTGTGAAAGATGTATTGACTTCACATAAAGGTGAAATTATGATCAAATGTGATTAAATTGGTTCATAACCTTGAGAGAAGATCCATGTTGACATTCAAAAAATAATCACACTTTAGAACATTGTTGAAATTAGATTTAATGTTCCAAGTTTTTTGAATTTGGACTATTTCCAGCTTGTAGATCATGATTTATAAAATCAAGGGGTGGTTGGTACTCCACATATATTCATCTAATCAAGTGTGAATTTAATATTTAGATTTTAATGCAACCATACACTTAATCCAGAAACTTTAAAAATTGATTTAAAGATCATCCAAACTTTATTTTTAGTAAACTTATAGTTGAATTGAAGGCTTGAATGTGAATCTAGGCGGGCCTAAATCAAGTAGTAAGTAGTTGAGTTGAAATATTTTTGAGGCCATTTAGGGATATAATATTTTCAAAATATTCCATGCTTATAGTCGAAACAAAATTTCATTGAAATGAATTTGTCAATTTCAAAATCACTTAATTTTAAGTTCATTAAGATACTAGTATGATTAAAAGCTTAAAATGATCAAGGACTTATTCAGATCATTTGAAGAAGTGTCCATGATCTTGTACAAATGACTAGAAAGCCTATCCAAAAATCTAAAAAAAAATTATGTTTCTACCCATTTAGGTAGATTTTCAATCGAAGGAAGTTTACTATTCTTAGAAAATTTTAAAATTCTACACCTTAACCATCGATCATCTTTGACCAACGATAACTCCCACTTTCATTTGTTGACTGACATTGACGTTCCATTTTATCATCATCTAATGCCTACCAATGATTGTCATCTGACATCTATTAATTATTGACATGCAATGTTCAATGCTCGTCTTCTTGGTCGCTTGGTCTCTCTTCTTTTCAAGAGAGCTACCTTGCTAATTGTCCATTGATTATAGACTTTTGACATCCCCTATCAAACGTTATTTGACACATACCAACAACAGTAGTCTGACACTTATAAATGATTGTCATTTGTTGTTTGCCTACATCGACACATGATGCTTGTTTGCCATTAACATCCAACATAGCCATCAACGTCTGATGTTTGTTAGCTATAGATGTGTTTCAACCATTGATATTTGACGTTCGATGATTTTTTTTCTGGCCATGGTTATCTGCTTATTCTGTGTAAGTGTCTAGATGTGGCTTTGAGGATAAAGTGTTTGCATGGATCCTCCCTAAGGCACCCAGTGTAAAAACCTCCCTGAAATTATTTATGCTATGTGTATTCAAACTGGCTTCAAAACACAGATAAAGGCTAATCCAATAACATCTATCCCTTAGCTTTCTCTGATTTGTAGCTAACCTTTTAATGTATTAGACTACAAGCGCAAATCCGAAATCAGAGAGTACAATGGATTTTGGTGGTTCTTATTAATATATCATGCAATTAAAGAATCCTTCAGTACTGTTTTACACTGTAGATGGTTTTTTTTTAAAACTGTTTTAGACCTCTTACTGGATATCACAAAATAAGTTGTTTCTCTTCTAAGTTGATGCAAGCAGCAATTCATTTTTGACATTTTGGCTTGAAATCATTATCAACAACAGCAGCAGCACTGTTTCTCTGATTGTAGCTTGCAGCAGAAACAGCAATGGAATCACTTGCAGTGCAGCCACACAAAAAAAGTAAACACCAGCAGCAATCTGTGGAAAGCAAACAGCAATCAACAGCAAAGCAAACACTAGCAGCAATCAACAGCAAGCAAAGAACAGTCATAGGTGGACTACTGCTTCTAGATAACAGGCTAACTGCAGAAGCAATTGGGATAGCAGGGGTCCTGTGGAGAAACAAGTGGAGGCAAGAGCAATCTCTCCTTCGGTTTCTGCTACAGCATCCAGATTGCTCTTTTCATTCGGTTTCCTGCTAGAGGAAACAGCCGGATCCTTACGGGCTGAGGGAAATTTTAGCAGAGTGGATGAGAAGAGGATAAGTGAAATATGTTTGGAAGAGTTTTGATTTGAGATAAATTTTATTGTAGAAAATTAAGCCCATTTCCAAACAAATATAACAAGGATAAATTCCTTTATATTTCCAAAACAAACTTAACAAAAAATAACCCTATCTATAAATAGCAAATTAGATGAGTTTAAACTAAAAATTTATTATAGTAGGAATTATTCTAATCCTAAATTAAAAATTCAAAAAAATAAGTTTATCCAATTGAGTTTTCAAATTCATTCTTATACTGTTGTAATTTTGATTTTGACAGTGATCTAGATTTGTTGCCTCTACTTGATCTTGATCATTAAGCTTTTGATGATCTCACCAGTGGACTCTTGCAAATGTCATCTTTGATCTCGATAATATGATCTGATAATCTCTATCAAGAAATTGACCTATTAAAATTTCAAAGAACGCAATCCTCTTATCCCTTCACAATTTGATGCCTAAATTATGATATATATCCTTTTTTAAAATGCATGATCACAATGATCTTCCCCTCCATGAGTTGATCTTGAAACCAATTGCTTACATTATGGAGCTTGTCAATTTATGAACTTTAAAATATTTGAACCCAAATGCAGCGGCTCAGTTAATAGAAATTACCTAACTTATTTTTTTCTGAGTGCCCTATGCTTAGCTATCTATTTGCATTGTGGAGTTTAAGTTAACCACAGGATTAGACTTTGTTGGCTTCCACTCCCCACGCTCGCGATTTGCACCCAACCTACAACCCACCCTTGTGTTGCCATACCCCTCAACGTTGTCTGTCATTATTGATGAGCCCCCAACCTTGACCTCTCAACCCTAGTGCTATATCCTTGAAAATAATTAATACAATAAATTAAAAAATTTGATTCACTTCATAATAATTTAAACACTGAGAAGTAATCACTTAAATTTATTTTATAACCCACCAAATACCAAAAAATATTTCATATAAATTGAATTTATTTTACACTCGATTTAATGCATTTTAAATCGAAATACTTGCAACCAAACATTCTCTTAACTAGTTGCAGATCCCTCTTTAAAGACCAAATGTAAGTTTTTTTCAAAGATTAGTACGTGAAGAACAATATTGGCATATATGAGAAGGAACTAACTCAGTACTGTGCTGCATGTGAAGTACTGATCCATTATCATTCATTTGTGAATCCTATGATCGAGTGTAAATTTATCCTTATTCTTGCAAGTGACAAACTCACTAAATATGCATTGATCCAAACTATGACTGTGTCAATGCTAAATTCTGACACAATGCCATGAAGCTTAGATCTGAATTGGTTAACTACAATTCCTTGAAATCTCACATTTCAAGGCCATAAAATCTAAAGATTGTTAATATTATTTGAATTGGAAGCATGAAAAAAAAAATCTAAAAAAACAAGGAAGAAAGTTCCGTGCTCATGGATAAATCATCAATTATATACAACTAAGGATATTTGCACCTAATTTGGCTATTTAGGAGAGTTTTTTTGGGACAAACTTGAAATGTTTACTCTAGGTCATTCATGAAGGCATAGATCATATTGAATCTCAAAGTTGAGCTCTCCAAGTAAAGTACTCAATTAGAGCGTAGACCTACAACTATAATTATAGTTATCATGTATAATTCATAAGTTTTGGAAAGTTATCATGTAGGCCTCACTTAGCCCCATGCACCTAAGAAAGAAAAAAAAATGTATAGTTTGGCAGTGATCCTTAAAATCCAATGAGCTTTCCAACGGTTATTGCTTTGTCAACAGTTATGTGGTGGTATCCTTAAAGAAGCTAGAATGAATAACTTGGGGGAGCTATGAATATAGATGAACTCAATGTCCTTGTTCTTCGATTATCTGATTGACTTTTCTACACGATCTTGTTCACCTGCGATGATACTCTCAATAATAGTTGAAGAGATAGAGAAAGGTGGAAAGCGGAGAAGAAACAGAATAAAATGTTGAGAGAAAATAACATGGTTAATGGCAGGTTTGTTGGCGATAATTTTCACACAGCATAGGTGTCATCTACTGCTTGTGGGCAGCTGTAGCCATACCATTATCATATTAGAACCTCTGACTACTCTGTTTGTAACCATCACTTTGATTTGTTTTGGGAAAGAGGACAGTGATCCAACCCTAGCCTGAGTAGATCTATACAATTCAAGCCAAGTCTTTCCTAAAACCCTTTTATAAATGTTAATAATTCTGCTAAAATCTGAATAAACTGTAAAAATCACTAAATATCAAATTTGTTATATGCACGAGTGTTGAAAGTATGGCAATTTTGAAGTTATGAACTTATGTAATGCCAAAATTATTATTTTTGATTTAAATTCAACAATTTCAAGTTTTATTTACAAAACTTCAGACCAAATTGGGCTTTTCCATCGAATTGTTGAACATTAAGGGAATCAAAACTATGAATCATGATGTTTAAGTTTTTGACAAATCTTGTCTATTACAGGGCATTTCCTTATGATATAATCTGAAAAATGTTAGTCGGATTCTTTTGGTGTCAATGCAAAACCTGATTTCTCCTTGCATTTCTGTAAGTGTTATTTGTAGTATTCATCAGCTTCATCATGTGCTGTAATTTTTCATCGACTTACTGCTTGAAGAACAAACCTTGGTAAGAAGGTACTTAAAGATTGTGCTTTCATATGTTGAAATTATATCCCACTCATTATTGACTTCATAGTTAGTGTCAGAATAATATTCCTTTGTTACGTCAACTGAAGTTTCATAAATAAGCTATCACTAAAACTGTCATAAATAAATCCTATAAAAACTTCATGGTTATACACAAAAAAAATGTGCAAGCTAGCTAGTAGAGGCTATTACATAAAGTTCTAAAATGTTTGTTTGCATAAACTGGTTCATTTAGTAAATTTTAACTGATTCATGCAAAACAGATAATGATGCTAAGGCTAATGGTGGTGTAAACATCTCAAGTTGCAGATGGCAAATAATGATGATTGTGATGTTGATGGGGAGACAGATCCAATTTTATATTCTAGAGAGATAAATTGTAGTGGGTCGAACATGCATTACAATTGCATGCATCATGGAGATTACAAAGGTATTCGTAGGCCTGAACATGGATTTTTATCATTTTGTGATCCCATCTCTCTTCTGCGCCACCCCACCCCAGCCTAATTGACTTGAATTTATCTCTATGCTGTTCTATGAGATGAGGAAAACACTGGTGAATAAATAGAGTTAGGCTAGTAAGATCATAGCAAAACTCCTTTGATTTGTAGATGAATATTGGTAGCTGACTTAGATCCAGTTCTATGTTCTATGTGATAAGGCAACACCTATGAATAAATAGAGTTAGGCTAACAATATTAATAAAAACTCAGAATTGTCTAGCGTTACAGATAGCATCCTTTTATCAATGGTTCACAAATGCTGATGTGGTTCTTATATAGTGTTCTAGGTAGGTCTAATGTGATGAGTACTTCCATTACTCCCTCCAGTAAATTAAGTTACTAGAATTGTAACACCATCCCTACCTTTTTGTATGTGATTCTCTGAGGCAATTCAATAATTTTATAAGCTAGAAAGCAGCTGATCAGCTACGGGACACTATTTTTTTTGTGGTTAATACGATTCAGATTACACTTTTTTAATTATGAAAAAAAAAAACAGATATTTAGTAGATTATGCAATATTCATTTGAAGTGCACACTAAATGTAAGCATGGCGTGCTATACTTCATCCCTTGTTTTTCTCTTCATCAAAGTTCTACCTGCTGATTGGCTATTTTTTAAAGTTATAGTATTTTTTCTCTAATCTTCTTAAGTTTGTGTTGACTTGTTTAACAATGGAATTATTTCTACACAGTTAGTGTGAAATGGCAAAAAGAAACTTTTCCAGCTGTAGAAATAGACACTAGTCAGCCTCCTTTTGTTTTCAAGTGTCAGTTGTATGATTTAACTGGTGTACCTCCTGAAAGACAAAAGATCATGGTGAAGGGTGGTCTCCTAAAGGTATGGGATTTACTTTACCAAACAAGACATAGTGAAGATTTATGATATTATAAAGAGATGGTTATAAAATTTCATTTTCTTGTTATAGGATGATGCAGACTGGTCTACTTTAGGTGTAAAGGAGGTTGATGATGCTTGCCCATAATCTCATTTGATTCCTAATTTTTTCTTTTCACTTGTATTTTACCAAACTTAGCTTTTTTAGGGACAAAGGTTGATGATGATGGGTACAGCTGACGAAGTTGTGAAAGCTCCAGAAAAAGGTCCTGTGTTTATGGAAGATCTTCCAGAAGAAGAGCAAGTGGTTAATGTGGTAAGCAACCAGCCTAATCTTCTGGCTAGTGAGACCACTGAGATGTTTTTTGTAGTTGTTGACGTTATACCATTGTTAAAAATATTCTTAAACAGCATATGTATTAGGTTGCTGTAAGATGCTTATATAAATTTGATAAAAGAATGTTTTAGGGAAAGTCATCCGCCATGTAAAACATAAACCAACTATCCTCCACAGCTTTAGGTTCAAAATTGACCATGAGTTTATAAATGCTATGATATTATTTTTCAATGTAGGTTAGGCTAAAATTACATTAGGAATTTTATTGTTATTAAGGTTTAGGGTTCTAATTAAGTTACTGCAGTTTAACTAAAATTGAGAGATTTCTGTGATTAGTTATTGAGCCAAATCATGGGCTAAGATTAAAAATGGGAGGCATCCATGACAGAGGGTGTCAAAGAGGTTTCTGTTGTCTTGGGCCTCTGGTATTTTTTTGGATGGATATAGTTTGCAGGAACGGACAAACAAATCTATTCACATTTATTTTGTCATTCTTTTGGATACTGAAATATTTGTTTGCTTTTCTTCATTTCCTTCATTTCTTTCATTTGCTGTAATAGGTTGAAAATTTTGGATGGGGATTATGTTATTTTGACATCTTGAAATACCAAGTCACCTGATTGTTAATGATGATATGCTCTTGTAAAAATATATAATTTAACATCATGATATATTGAAGGAAAGTCATTAGTTGGATCAATCTACTTCTTTCTAATATTATCATGAACAAGCACATTTTGATTTTTCAAGGTATAATAAAATCAATTTATAAGTACAACTCCATCAGCATATTATGCAATACAAACAAAAAAATTCAAGAAAATTTTGTATTTGTTAAATCATCGCTAAATTTAATTGTTTGTCCATCAGTGATATTTCTTCCACTGTTTGTCATGTTAAATCTAAAAGTGTATTGGATCTTGATGTTTTCATTGAGACAGTTATATTAGAATTGCATTGTGTTTTGGAGGTAATAACTTCAAATCATACAACTAATCTCTCTATAATATTAGGGTAAGATTAAGTATAATAATCCCACACAATACTGTGTATTGACATGAGCTTGATGCACATTAGGTATATCCTCTTTAATAAGAGAATTATATTCTAGGTAGTTAATGAAAAAGTGATTGAATACTTATCCAGGAATATCTTGTAAGGTTTTTTTTTTCTTAAAGCTACAATTTAATGTTTGAATAAGTACAACAAGACCAATTAACATGAACTGGCAAAGAAATAAAAAAAATATGTACGAAAAATAAAAAAAATAGTATGAAGCACAAACAACCATTAGAGTTTGAAAACCACTTTGTTAGATTACCAAGCTTGTAGCTTGGTGAAATTAAGAAAGTGGGGATAATTTTTTTTCTTGTTATGACCTCATCTAGTATACTTTCAATATTAAATTTCATAGCTACTACCGTGTCACCATTCAATAAGTTACTATTAGAATCGAGTGGATGCTAGATATCATGATCATCTAATACTTCAACTATATGAGGAAGATGAGTAACTTCCAAATTAGTAGGATTAATATCTAATGTATAATTTATAGATGGTGTAGATAATATAACTATAGGACTAGTAGGGGCGGGCACATTGGGTTTAACTTTTAGTGGATTAATTGGACTTTGATTCGTTGTGCAAATCTCAACTGATGAAGCGACCACTGTGGGATTATGAATGATTCACCATTTAAGTATATTTTTGGATCTTGAATGTTTGCTTTTCTTAAATTGAGACGAGTCTTGAGGAAATTAGAATTAGTATGAAAAAAGATCTTGCAGAATAGGCTATATTAGGGAATGCCTTCATATTCAATTTTTTTGCTAAAAACAACAAGATAATGTATTATCCACACCTCTTTTTAAAATGTAGAAGTGACATCTATTTTCACAAGATTTGGTCATTGATGGCCTGAAAAAGATGAGCACTAGTAGCATCAATTTAGAAGAGTCCATTAAAGATAGATCTCAAAGAACATAGAGTTGATTAATTATTCTAAATGCCATTTAGGAAAAGCTATCGATATAGGGGTGATAGGTGATTTTTTGAAAGAAATGAGGCGACCACTTCATCATTCGTATTGGAATGCTACTAACATTATAAGTATAATAAGAGAAGTGTTCGATTTAATCAAATTCTGAAGAAAGGCTGATAATGATATGACGATAATTAATGAATCCAATTAAATATTCTCCAATTAAATGAAGATTTGACTTTAGTTTGCGAATAACATCCAAGTTGGGACAACTTAGTGAGAATTTGCTAATGACCCAATGAGAATTTTCTAACAATAGACTAAGAAAATGATCAATATGTTTAGAGATCTTATTATTAGAGAAAATGAGCATCAATTTGCTTTGAAAATTATAGGCTTGTGCATATGTGAAAGTGAAATTTAGTTTTGATTAAAAAAAACAAAAGGGATTGAATGGAAAATGAAGGTAACAAACCCAAACCCAACAAACCACCCACCATATTTGCAAAAGAACAAATGGTGAGAGAGTAATTTTCAAAGAAGCTTCTGAGATGACCAAATCAACATAAATAAGGGCAACGAAGATAATATAGAGGGAATGGTTGTAATCGAGGACTCGTCGAGGGAGACAATTGACCAGTTGGGAGCTAAGAAATTGAAAGCCGAGAAAAGTAGCTTAAAGTGGAGTAGGTTTGAAGCGAGGAAAATTCAACACCGGTTGGAGGGGAGAGTAGTGGTCATTGAGTGAAAAGGAGAGCTAAGCTACAGCTTAAAAGCTTGATAGCTGCCATAGAGGCAGGTGGTAGCTTTGGAAAATCTAGCCCAATGGCACGATCCAAAGGTCTCATGCACTTTGTGAAATGATGGAGAGCAACAATGCCACTTGTGGGAATAGGTCGCACCACAGATGATCGCAACAAGATGTGTGTGAATGATAGAATTATTACATATAATGACTTTTTTGAAAATGTTGAAAGTGAAGATGAGGTCGCTATTGATCTTGTTTCTTGTGGCATATTTAAATTTTTAGTGAGTGCTTACCTAATCTTGTTTCAAAATTTTATTTTATATTAACATTTAAGAGTATGATTTATTTTTTCTTTTTTATTAGTTGATTTTTTATTTATATCTTTATGATAATGAACTATGTGAAAATGTCGATGATGTACATCATATTTATGAATTATTCTTAATATCATAAGTTTTTATTTTTTTATTTTTTATCTCATTTTGAGATTTATACCTCGATCTGCCTCGAGGTTTATGTCTCACCTTGTTAAAGCAAAGTGACTTAGTTCTTGATTTTACTGTTTTAATTCATGGATCAAACTTCCGTTCTAAATATGGTGCGTCAGAAATTATGAATAAATACTATTCATGTGTAACCTTCAAAATTTGTTTAACTCGCAAAAGGCATTTCCACCATACATGTGGACAAAGTCATTAATGTCAAGGTGTTTTGATTTACGAACAAAGTTCTTTGGAAGAATTACTCTTTGAAGTTTGACAACTTCTCGGGTGATATCTATTGTTATAGATCATCTAAAGAGAATTATAAGCATTGGTTTTAATGACATTTATTGCAAAGTTCTTGGACACTTATAACATTTGGATGAGAGGCATGCTGTGACTAGCTTATTTATTATGACAAAGAATGTCTTGTATAGGCAATTTGATTTACCTCACAATTTATATATGCTTAATTCATATTCAAAGGAAAGATGCTACCATAAATATAATAGTGAGGACTCATTAGGGAAGATTACTTGTATTTGTTAAGATATATTCTTTGTATTTAGATTTTCTTAGATATTGAATATTTGCTTTCATATCATTTTATAGTGGACATAAGTAATTCAATCTAAATCTAGACTTTTCTCTTCTTATTATGACACTTCTCTTCTTGTAGAGTAACTTGAGCATAGTTCTTCATAATTTTGAGCTCTCAACATGTGTTCTTCTCTCATCTTAGGATAGAAGGTGGGTTCTGCAATTTACATTGTCGACACTATCTATGGAAAAGCCAATTATTGCTCTTGGAGAAAAAGATAAAGGGATGATAGGAACATTCATAACAGCGATGGTCAATGTGTTATGCATCTTGTTAGATGCATTATGGGCCTCACATTAGAGAACTTTCAAACAATAATTCGTTATCCATTAGGAACAATTGGGGGCTTGAAAACAATTGACTTTGATAGTTGGTTAGTTAATTTTAGGTTCGCATTTCAGCTTGCTTAGGGCTATAATTTAGCCAAGTTGGGTCGAGTATGTGATGATTTGGACTTAGCTTGATCTTACTACAAGTTGTTTTTGTTCAGTTTGTGTTTGATTTGAATTTTCACATATATATTCTTACTTGTTTATTTTGTAATCGTATTTGACTTGGTTTGTTTAAATAAGTTGAAGACTAATTAAACAAGCTAATAAACATGTTAAAATTTATACGAGTGCTTGACTCCTTATTTTAATAAATAAGTTTATAAAACTAAATGAACACACAATTCAATAAATCTAGAATATCTAATTGTTGTGACACCATTAAATTATATAAAAAATAAGGCATGAGTAAGCTTTCTTATATATATATATATATATATATATATATATGAAACAATTAATATAATTAAAAAAAAGAGTGTGCATTTGGTTGATTTGAATGATTTGGATGATGAATTTACAAAACCAATTTGTTTTGGTTGGCCATAAATTTGGATCAAATCGATCAAACAAAGTGTAGAACCAAAACAAATCGAACAATTGATTTGATTATTTCTTTGGTTTTGTATAAACTGAAGTTAGCTATATTTGAAAATTATTTATGTAACTTATAGTGAATGTAAAATAGAGAATCAAAAGAATATGAAAATTGAAAATAAATTAAGATATTAAGCAATTTTATTAATAGCATAATATGAAGCATTGAGTCCTAAAGTCCAAATTATGAATAGTGAAGTTGAAGTGAAATTGAAAATATGAATTGTGAAATGTGTTTTAATTATTATTATTTAATCAATTCTTTGGTTTTATCCAAAGTTTTGATTCACTAAATGATAAAAAAAACTAAAAATCAAATAATTTATTAATTAAAATCAATATTTGAACAATTAATTTCAAAATCTAATCAAATCAGCAAAAAAATTTCTCGGCTTCTCGAAAGAGACATGAGAATCGACATCGGTTTGGTTTGTTTTTTCAATTATGATTAATTAATGCAAACCTCTACATTTTGATACTTAAATATTTAAGATATGATAAATAAACACATTAATAAAACAATATTTGACTGATAATTAATTCTAAATTATTATTGGTATTAAATTATAATATATTACTATTAAATGTATAATTAGATATAATAGCAACAGACCTTTATCCCACTATGTGGGATCGGCTACATGAATCCTGTTTCTCCATTGTGTCCTATTATGATAAATAAACACATTAATAAAACAATATTTGACTGATAATTAATTCTAAATTATTATTGGTATTAAATTATAATATATTACTATTAAATGTATAATTAGATATAATAACACTATCTATGTGGGATCATGAATCTGTTTCTCCATTGTGTCCATGTGTCAAATTCTCATTTAATTCAAGTATATTAAGGTAATTTTTATACATCTTAACCAATTCTTTTAGGTCTACCACGAAAATCTGCTCTCTCTCTGTCTCTTACCGCTTTATGTGGCCAAACCATCTAAGGCGACTCTCTTTAATTTTATCTGCCACTGGAGCTGCTCCAGTTTTTTCCCGAACATACTCATTTCGCATTTAATCTCTAAGAGGAAAGCCACTCATCCACCTGAGCATCCTCATCTCTACAACACTTAACTTAGTCTCATGCTTCTCTTTTATTTGCTAACATTCTGCACCATAAATCATTGCAGGTCTTACCACCATCTTATAAAATTTTTCCTTAAGTTTAAGCGGTATTTTTCTATCACACAACAAGCCAGATGCATTCCTCCACTTCAACCATCCAACTTGAATTCTACTAATAACATCTCTATCTATTTCACCATTATTTTGAACAATAGAGCCTAAATATCTAAATCGCTCACTTGTTTTAATGACTTGTTCACCTAATATCACAACATTACCATTATAACTTCTACAATTAAAATTATACTCCATATATTCAATTTTAGATCTACTTAAACAAAACCTTTAGACTCTAAGGTTGACCTCCATAATTCAAGTTTCTCTTGGACTCCCTCTCTAGTCTTATCAACAAGAAGAATGTCATCAGCAAAAAGCATACCCCAAAGATACATCTTTCTGTAAATGCCTAGTAAGAACATCCATAACTAAAGCAAAATGATAAGGGCTTAAAGCTGATCCTTGTAAATGTATAATTAGATAACTTATATTTATTCAAATATTAATTTAACAATAGGTGAGCTATCATCAAGCTTATCGTTTAGTTTTTAATAAGTTACTTGATGAATAATAATCTAGCTTGTTCGTGAAAATAAATAAACAAGTTGGATTATGTTCAAGTTTTATTCATTTAACTTTTAAAATTTTAAAAAATATTTAAACTTGTTTAATTATTAACTTGAATGTGTATTAATTAAGTTAAGTTATTTATCAAGTTACAAACAACTATGACAGCTGTAGAAGATTATAAGATAATTTGGCAAAGAAGGGGTGCAATTTTATGTCTAATGTGGACTGATCGTAAAGGCTGATCTATAATTAATATTTTGGCTAATTCATCATCAGACATTTTATTCTTAGAGTGACCAAATGCTTCTGAATATGCAAAAATTGAATTAATGCTCTTTTAATTGTTATATGTACAAATAGAGAAGATTAGAGAAGAGAATGTGGTTCAAGTTGTTATAAATAACAACTCCAACTACATTCCTGTAGGTTAGTAATTTATAGTACTCATTACTTAATGAATCAATTTATATACATTTCATTTTTCTGGTTTAGAACATCAAATTATCAATACATGTTTTATTCTTATAGGTCATTTACTTATGAAATAAATGATTCATCTGTATTGGACACCATGCACAATTAATTATATTAATTTAATATTAGAAGATATTAGGAAGATAGTTGAAACAACAAATACAATAAAAAAATCTTTGGTTGGATACATATATAATCATGGGCTTATTCTTAATATGATGAATAAATATATTAGTGGTGCAAACTTAGTGAGACTAGGCTTCACTCGCTTTTGCAACTTCATTTCTCACTCTTACAAGTATACATAAGCAAAAAGAAAATTTAAGATGTATGTTTGTTTTTGAAGATTAGAGCAAGTCTAAATTTAGTGTTAATTATAAAGGGAAGAAGATTAAGGATATCAATCACAAAATTAGATTTTTGAATGATGTGTCTTATACTTTGAAGGTTCAAGCTCAATTGTAAAGATATTAAGATTAGTAGATAGTGACAAGCGGTTTACAAAGGGTTATATTATTGATGCTATGGGTAAAGTTAAAGATGCAATTAATAATGCATTTAGAAGAGATGAAAAAAGCTTGAGTAAATCTTTTGTATCATTGATGATAGGTGGATGTGTCAATTTTGACAACCATTGCATTTACCTGGATTTTATATTAATCTAGAGTTTTTTTTTCCAAGAATAATCTAAAATACAATCAAATGGCCAATTGATGGAAGGGTTATATGTAGTTATTAGCAAGTTAGTGAGAGATTCAAATGAAGGAATGGCTATAGATCAAGAGATTTCAATCTATAATCATGCTAGTGGCCTATTTTTGAGGTTGTGACATTGGGTGACCAAGTCATTAAAAAGAGTGAACGTTTCATATATAGAGTCTATTGTTCAAAATGATGGTGACATAGATGGGGATATTGTTAGTAGAATTTAAGTTTGGATGGTTGAAGTGGAGGAATGCATCCTGTTGTGTGATAGAAGAGTACCGCTTAGTCTTCAGGGAAAATTTTATAAGATGGTGGTATGACCTGTTATGATTTATGATGCAGAATGTTGGCCTGCAAAAGAAATGTATAAGATTAAGTTAGGTGTTGCAAAGTATGAGAATGCTCAAATGGATGTGTGGCTTTACTCTTGGAGATAGAATGTGAAATGAATATAAATGTGATAAGGTTGGAGTTGCTCGATGTGAGATAAGATTAGAAAGAGTCGGCTTAGATGATTTGACCAAATAAAACGTCAACTGTCTGATGACCTAGTTAAGAGAGTAGATGTATTAGATGCGCCTTATGTTAAGAAAGGTAAAGGTTAACCTAAAAAGACTTGATTATGATGTATAAAAAAAGACTTTAGTTTATTAGAATTAAATGAGAATTTGATACTTAATAGGACACAATAGAGAAAAACTATTCATGTAGCCGACGCCACATAGTGAGATAAAGGCTCATTGTTGTTGTTGCTAGTGGCCTATTTGCAACTGAGTATGTCATTCATAATACAGATAAAACTCTGCAGTTATGATTAATTGAAGTTTTTAAAGTAAATTTTTATGTTAATTGATTAATTTATTCTTTGATGTTGCATTATAATTATATTATAATGGAGTGGTGGGAGATGTATGGTGCATCAACCCCAATTTTTTAAAAACTAGCCAAGATTTTTGGATTGACTTGCAGTGCTATTGAATATAAGGAATTGGAATGTTTTTTGGCAGATTAATAATTATAACTTGTAAAAATACAAGTAATTCATGTGTTATGAGTTTATTATTTATTTTGCAGATTCATACAAAAAAAGAAAATCGTTTAGATCAAAAGCATCTAAATCATTTAGTTTTTATCAAGTATAATCAAGCTTTAAAGAGAAGATTCAATTTAAGGGTTATTATTGATTCAATTAGTTTGAATTCAATTGATGAAAGCTGTGAGTGGTTGATTGGAGAAATTGAAGATGTTGGTGAGCAACAGTTTGGTGGTGAAGATCTCAGTTGGAGACATATAGAGGATATTTTAGGAGAAGTTGATCGAAGATGGGCTATAAGATTTAGTAGGTCTAAGCAAAAAGGCGGATCATCTACAAAGAAGGTCAATTCATCTTGGGCTGTACTCACGCCTATTGTGCAAGAAAGAGTATATGAAATTGATTCACAAGAAGAAGAAGAAGAAGAATTTGATGTTGAAGAAATTATATTTGATGGAGAAAAAAATATGTGAATGAAAGAAAAGATGACAAATGAATATCTTTACCTTATTTTATGAAACTTGAGATTTTATTAATTTATTTATGTTTGAAAATTAGAAATTATTATGAATTATAACTTTTATGTGCAATATTCAAGTTTTAAATTGTCACTACAAGGTGTTAGATATTATTAAAAAGCTTAATTTATAGGTTTAAGATTTATCTTCAAAGTTTATCTTCAATTTGGGTATGTTCATTAGTCATCTCTTCATTATTTTTTCCTTTTATTCTATATCATCTCAATTTTCAGGGTAAGATTTATCCTCAAAATTTGTCTTCAAGTTAGGTATATTCATTATTTGATCACATTTATTATTATTTTATATCATATTTTATATTTACATATGTCTTATAATTGTTAAGAAATGCATCAATTTAGTTATTTTCTTATATATGTTACGAGCACTAATAAAAGCGCCGCTTCGCTTTGCACTTTGTGTTTTAAAGCAAAAATATACTTTTGCGCATCACATGACACTTTATGCTTTGAAAACACTATTTTTTTATCATCATTATCATCATCTTCTATTGTGGAATCGAAGCTTTGTGTGCAAGCATCCACATGCCTGGAAGAGTTTTACTTTTGAAAATATCTTATAAAGAGAGAACATTGGTGGTCCGAACTTCGTAAATTGAAAAATCTAAATTTCTCATCAAAAGTTTCACTTTTTTGGAAATTGGATAATCTAATTTGGGTTATTCAGCATTTTGAGAGTCCACGTCAAGTGATGTTGAAGTGGGATCAATGATAAGATTAGATATCTTATGCATTTTCACCTTTTTTTTGTCATTTCTTATATGATCATTTGCTTGACTATAGAGAAAATAGTGCCTCTAGAAGGATCCTTGCTACAATAAAGAATGTACACAATCGGGATGACAATAAGTGTGCAAAGATCAGCTAGCAATAGATGAACATTTCAACACCCTATAAGATATTTATAGAATATCAAAAAGAGGGGGGAATGTAATTCTCAAAATTTATTCGATTTTAGAAGCCAGTTTCAACTTACATGTGGATCAAGTCATTAATTCTTGATGTCTCAAATCACAAATCAAAGTTCCTGGGAAGAATTCCTTCTGAGAATTTGGTAACCTCTTGTGAAGCATGCTATGGAGTGACTATGACACCTAGAGGGGAGGTTAATTGGGTGATTTAAAAAAATATTACAAATTATAAGTTTATTTTTAAAGTTGATAGAAAAATAATTTTAGGTCGATATGTTAATTTAATCAATATCACAAATCATAAATACAAGAAAATAAAGGAGATAATTTAACACCATACTCTCCTATAGAGTGGCAAATACAACCCCAATAATAATGATGTATTCCTCTACAACATGATGAGTGTAATCCCAACAAAAATTACAAGAAAAAATAGAAAAACAAAAATAAGTTTTAATTTTAACAATAATGATCTAAAAATATTTCAATAATCACACTTAAATGATTGGGATGCTTAGGTGGATGAGTAGCTTTACATTTAGAGACAAAATGTGAAACGAATATATACATGAAAAATTTGGAGTAGCTCCAATGGCAAATAAGATTTAGAGAGTGCCACCTTAGATTGTTTTGTCATATAAAATGTTGACTGTCCGATGACCTAGTAAAAAGAGATGTATTAGATTTGACTTACGTTAAGAAAGGTAGTGGTATAGTTAAAAAGACTTGGTTAGGAAGTATAAAAAATGACCTCATTTTATTAGAATTAAATGAGAATTTAACATTTAGTAAGACACAACGAAGAAGACGGATTTATGTAGCTAACCTCAGTGAGATAAAGGCTTGTTGTTGTTTTACACTTAAAATGATGATATTATGAATGATCACTTGACAATCAATGTTAACTTGCAATAATTATAACAAATAAGAGGCTCACCAAATTTTGCATGTAATGTAAGAATTAATCTTCTAAATTGATGCTTATTTTGCATGTACTTTTATATGAATAAACAATCAATGTAATAATTTCCAAATGAGATTCTTAATTTATGCAATGCTCAAAAAATTTTTAGCAAACACCAATATTAATTTTTAAATGATTATAATGAATATTAATAATGTAATAGGTTTATAGTGATTTTCCCACCAAAAATATATATTTAGCACTGAAAAATTATTAATTCAGGAACATAAAATTAATTACACCAAATTTGTAATTTAATTACATAAAAAATGATATGCTAAATGCAATTTGATTAATGAAGATATAATCAAGTTTAACTAATTTAAATAAAATTTCAGCAAATAGTAAATTGATTTAATCAATCAGGAAATTATAATTTCATAAAATGATGGTTTATTTTTATCAGATAGAATATTACAATTATAAATCAAGTGCTGATACAATCAAATATGACTCATGAAAATATGAAAGTGTAAGCAATTGAAAATTCATCAAACAAAAATCATTTTTATGTGAATATTTTTTTTAGAGTCAATTCTAAATAATTATTAAATTTAAGTTAAATGTTCTCAACTTACACAAAGTTTTACAATAAAAAAAGTTTAGTTCTAATAATGTGTGTCAAATTAACTTGATTTAACAAGAAATGCAGATTCAAAATTATGAAATCAAGAAATATAGTTTTGACACAAACTTATTTTACTTTCACCAAGGTTTAAAACATGACTTGCATGAAGATTCAATTAATCATGAAAGAGATGATTGATTTAAAAAGGATTCAAGTGATTTAAATGATTCCAACCAAAATATACTCACTTGAAAAAAATAATCAAGAGCAAGAAAAATCAACTATCTTAAATTTATCGCAAGAACAAAACAAAACTCTGAAATAAGATAAATCTTACTCAAAGGATTCAACAAAGATTTGAACAGAAAACACCTCAGTCCTTTGAAAACCCTTCAACTTTCATGAACCTATTTTCTTTAGAGAAGAGTTTGGAGATTCAACGGAAATTTTGTATGAAAAAGCACTCAAACATTGAAACCTGAAAGTTTTTTTTCTCTAAATTACTATGGCTGGATTTTGGAAGTGTTTAGGATGATGTAGCTGCCAATGTAATTAGGGTTTAGGTGTTAAATTTTTTTTTTTAAAAACAAGGGTTGATGTGGTTTATGGGCCAGGAAAGGAATTGGGAAGGTTTTAATTAAAATTAATTTGATTTTCTTAAGATAGGGTTTCCCCATCATGTAGTGGAAGCAATTATGGAAACCTATTTAGTTCCTAACAGCCAAGTCATTAAAGGAGGATTTAGAATTCAAATAGAGGAGATTAGGAGGGAAATCAATTTACAAAACCTGAAATGAAATTCAAGAAATTTGGCCAAGCTAAAAAGATTAATATGATTGATTTGTTTATGGAAAGTAATAATGTATAATACACATATAAAGCTGCCATTTAATTGCCAAGAAAGAATTAGTAATTTTACTTTTATTAAAAGAAAATTTTGAATTTAATAATCATATATATATATATATATCAATATTTTAAATGATAAATGCAAGCAATAATTTTAATTAATTAAATGTAATTTTGTATTAATAAAAAAATAAACCACTAATGATTTAGTCAAGAAAATATTGCATAACTTAAATTTTGTTTGGAATAATTTATCTATCATGAATTTTTTGAATATTGAAAATGCAATTAAATTTTTGATGAAATAAAAATATGATGAAAGTAATGAGCAAATTTTTTTCTTAATTGTGAGCTCATTTGTTAAATTATGCAAAGTACACAACCTAATGACTTTTAAAACTCATCAAACTTGTATAATTTTGTCTTGATTTCTTTGAATTATTGAGTTTAATAATTTTCTTGAAACACTTAAAAAATAAAATTTTAGTAATTCTATACATATGTTTTTTTATTATCAAAGTCCAAAATACGGAGTCATTGAACTTATAGGGCTAATAAATTTCTCTTGGGAGTGATAATAACTTCTCTGGTAAATTTTTGGCATTACAATTTCTCTCGAGAGAATCTTAAGCATTGATATTAATGGCTTTTATTATTAATATTTTGGAAAATAATTTGTTTGGATGGCAAATTTGGTGTGTGTATATCCAAAGTAGCAGGTAGAAGTGATTTGATGAGCCTAAGTACCAAGATAAGTATACTCACCATAAATGATACTCGACAATAAAGGCTATCAGAATAAGTATACTAGTTGGAAGGTGTGTCCGACAAAGATGATCAATCTGAACCAGTGAGTTAAGGACTTAAAGAATAATAACCCATAGGATAGTGGCTACTCCTCTCAGCCCAATCCTTACGTACTTGCACAATAAAGGGTTACTTGCCCCTACTGTTCGATAGATACATACTCGCTCATATGTATACTCACCATCAGCTTGGGTGGGAATCCACTTGTACTCGATTTATCTTATATGGACTTTTTATGTATGATCAGCCCTCGATATTATAAAAGGAGAACTCTCTTATGGGAGGCCTTTTTTTCACTTTAGACCCCTAGTCTCTATACTTTGTTCTTGAGAAATAAAACTTATCATTTCTCTTGCATTTTTTTTTTTTTTCTTATTCTTTTGTTTGCAATATTTTTTATCTAATCTTACTTCCTAGGTATTTCAGAAGGTACCTCCTCCATCCATGGACAAATTAGGATTCAATAGTGTGATTATAGATAAAAATTTGAAGGATAATATTATAGATATTAATAGATGTGGAGATATAATTATAGATTTAAAGATTATTGTTGATACTAAGATTATCAATGTTATAAGTGTTTATGTTCTAGTAGGTTTTGATGTAGGCTCGAAAATTTTTAGAATGAATTAGAGGGATTAATAAAAAGATATCTCTTGAAGAAAAATATTTATTGGAGGAGATTTAAATGGCGTGTTGGTAGAGTGGTAGAAGTTTTTAAAAGTATTCATGGTGGTTATGAATTTGGGTATTAATGAAGAATGTAGTCTTATATTAGATTTTATAGCAATAATTTTGTAGTTCTTATCTTTATTTAAGAAAAGAGATAGAGCATATTACTTATAAAAATAGATCTAGTAAAATACAGATTGATTATTTTATGATAAGAAAAATATATCGTTTAGATTGTAAAGATTGTAAGATCATTCGAAGTGAAAGTTTAAGTACCCAACATCGACTGTTAGTTTTAGATTTTAAGATGAAAGATTAGAAGATGAAAAATGAATCAAATTATTATTCCAGGATTAGATAGGGGTACTTAAAGAACACTAATAAAAATATTTTTAAGAAGCAGCTGAGTTTAGAATTTAGGATGTTTATAAAAGTAATGTTATGTGAAAAAAGTAGCAAATAAAATTAAACAAGTTGTAAAAAAAATGTCTTGGAGAATCAAAAGGAAAACTTCTTTTAAAATAGTTGGTGGTGGAGTCGGAATGTGCAAAAGATAAGAAATAAAAGCGTTGTTATAAAATTTGGTTTAGATGTAAAACTTGAAGAATTGGGAAAGATATAAAGTGACGTAGAGATTCTAAGAAAGCTAAATATGATCTGAAAAAATTTACTTTTGTGATTTATCTGATAGATTGAATAAGAAGGTGAAAAATGTATGTATAAGTTAGCCGACTAAAGAGATAGAAGAAGTAAAGATCTAATTCAAGTGTGGTGTATTAAGGATGAAAATCATAAAGCGTTTTCTTAGAAAAAGATATTGAAAATAGGTGGATGAGGTATTTTGATAAACTTTTAATGAAGGATCACGAAAAATCGATTGATTTTAACAACTTTAATACCACTAAACAAAAATAGAAATTTTATTTTTATCATCGTATTAGTAAATTTTGAAGTTACAGAAGCTTTAAAGAAAATGAAATGTGGAAAAACAGTTGAACCTGATGATATTCCAATAGAAGTGTGAAAATGTTTAGGAGATCAATGAATTTCTTGGCTTACAAATTTTTTAATTTTATTTTAAAGACAAAAGATGCAGATGAGTGGAGAAAGAGTTTGTTGGTTCTTATATTTAAGAATAAAGGTGATGCACAAGAGAGTGCAAATTATAGAGGAATTAAGTTAATGTGTCATAAATTAAAATTATGGGAGAGAGTAATTGAGTATAGGTTAAGATGTGATACAAAAGTTTCTCACAAGTTTGGTTTCATGCCCTAGATCTACTATGGATCTTATACATTTGTTAAGAGGTTTGATGGAGAAGTATAGAGAAAGTAAGGAGGATCTACATATGATATTTATTGATTTAGAAAGCTTATGATAAAGTTTCAAGAGATGTTCTTTGGAGAGTTTTAGAAAAGAAAGGAGTTAATATTGGTTCTATTCAAGTCATTAAGGATATGTATACTAGAGTCATACTTGTGTCCAATCACAAGGGGATTGACAAAATATTTTCTATTTCAATTGGATTACATCAAGGATCACTCTAAGCCCTTATATTTTTTGCTTTAGTTATGGATGTTCTTACTAGCATTTACAGGAAGATGTACCTTGGTGTATGCTTTTGTTGATGACATTACGCTTGTCGATAAGACTAGAGAGGAGTTCAAGAGAAACTTGAATTATGAAGGTCAACCTTAGAGTCTAAAGGTTTTCATTTAAGTAGATCTAAAGCGAATATATGGAGTGTAATTTTGTTGTAGAAGTTTGGTGATAGTTGTGACATTGGGTGAACAAGTCATTAAAAAGAGTGAGCGATTTAGATATATAGGCTCTATTGTTCAAAATGATGGTGAAATAGATGGAGATGTTATTAGTAGAATTCGTTGGATGGTTGAAGTGGAGGAATGCATCTATTTGTGTGGTAGAAAAGTACGCTTAAACTTAAGGAAAATTTTATAAGATGGTGGTAAGACCAGTAATGATTTATGGTGCGAATGTTGAGCAATAAAAGAGAAGACTAAGTTAAGTGTTGCAGATGAGGATCTTAGGTGGATGAGTGGCTTTACTCTTAGAGATAAAATGCTAAAATGAGTATGTTTGGGAAAAAGTTGGAGTAACTGCAGATAAGATTAGAGAAAGCGCTTAGATGGTTTGGCCACATAAAGCGTCCGTCCAGATGTTAGGAGAGTAGATGCATTAGATTTCCTTATGTTAAGAAAGGTAGAGGTAGACTTAAAAAGACTTGATTAAGATGTATAAAAAATGACCTTAGTATACTTGAATTAAATGAGAATTTGACACATAATAGAACACAATGGAGAAGAATGATTCATGTAGCCGATCCCACTTAGTGGGATTAAGGCTTGTTGTTGTTGTTGTAGTGTGATTAATATATTTATTATAATAAAGAATGTCTAGGTGCTTTGATTTACTTCATCATTTATGTATGCTTAGTATGTATTATGACGAGAGGCACTATTATAAATATAATAATAATGACTCATTAGAGGTCGGTACTTTCAACTTTAAATACACTTTATTGCCAACATTTAGTCTTTCAGGAATATTGATCATACTCATTAAGACATGTCCTTTGCTCTTTGATTTTCTTAAATAGTGAATTTTTGCTTCCGAATTGCTTTTTAATGGACTTACATTATCACTCTAAATCCTATATTCCTTTCATGATAGTTCTCTTATTTTTTTGTAGAGTAATTCAAGCATATATTTTTTAATTTAAAACTCTCAATACTTGTACTCTTATCTTTGTATTGAAGTGAGTTTTTCACTATTAACACCATGAATACTTTAATGCGGTAAACTAACTATTGTGTTATAATGCTATTTTTGTCTTAGTATTCTTATTTGAGGTTAGAGATGCATGATATAAAAGTAGTTCAAATGAAGCTAAAGTTGATCATAAGCTTTTAGCGTAAAATTTAGAGTTAATACGAATCATAATTAGTATTATTCTAATTACTTTGGGGTTTGCTTTATTAATCTTTATTCTATATTAGTTTTTGTTGAATATTGTATGAGTTGTTAAATCTATTATGTGCACGTATTGTTGCACAACTTCTATTCATGTTACTTTTGATATACTACTTATCCTTCTTAATCATTTGACATTAATTCTAGCCATCTTGTTGGTGCATTTTATATTCACATGTCTATTTTCCACCAACTTATTTACAATAGATACTACTCTAACCGTATCTTCAATAAAATCATTTGTCAATATATTCTTTCTAGTTTTCAGCAAATTTGTTTTAACATTTTCATTTCTATTCTGTTCAATTTGGTTATCAGTGACTTCATTACTACTAACCCTCAAATCTATATAATATAAAATGCCTCATTTTTCTGACTGCAATTGTGCTATATAGGTGTTTGTAGTAGTGATTTTTTTTTATTTTTTTATTTTTTTATTTTTATCATTGGAGGTTGTTGCCTTAGAGGTCGCAGCTTATAATTCTTGAAAAAAAATCAGCATGTATTAAAAATCCTTTTTAAATTGGAGGATTGTTTTTGGAGGGTTGCTGTTGACACGGTTAAGTTGACTTCCTCCAAACTATTTGCTTATCTTTGCCATAGGAGAGGGACTTCCAAGATTGCAACTTATATAGGCAGATCTAAATTTTTTATTAACTAAAATTCTGGAACATTTTGCATTAGAATAATAAGTAGTTGTTTTGTAGTTAAAATTTTTGAGGCACACTACTTTTTGTATGCTCTTGATCGCTGCTTGTACAAAAATATATTAACCCTTTTCTCTCTTAACAATTTTGATTTACCATATGCTTGTTGGTTGTTCATTGTATAGGTATAATCATAATGTCTGCCTTTGCTAGTCTTATATTGCCACTGCCACTTTGTTGCTTTCATCTTTGTTCGTATGATTGAAAATTTTGTTTCCCATCATTAGGGCCAGAGTGTGGGCCTCTTTAACCTGGGAAACACCTGCTACATGAATTCTACTCTGCAATGCCTCCATTCTGTTCCCGAATTGAAGGCAGCATTACAAAAGTGAGTTTTTGCTCTTTTGATTGGAATTTCCTCGCACAGTGGTGTTTTCCCTGTTGATTGACTATTAATATGCATTTACCTATGCTACCACCCCTTTCCTGACTTAGCTTGTCATTTTTCTATTAATGTGCAGCTATACAAACTCAGGAAGAAGTAATGATTTGGATCAGTATTCACATCTTTTAACTGTTGCAACTCGTGATCTTTTTAGTGAACTTGATAGAAATGTCAGACCAGTTGCACCATTGCAATTTTTGTCGGTTAGTTCACTTCAAATTGTTCTTACATTTAATTATGTTGCAATATTTGTCTTAATACAATCAAAATTTTTGTTCTTTTTGCCCTGCTGGTTAATTTAATGTTTATTGACTTGATTTAGTGCCTTCGTGTGATTTAATTTCAATTTATCCGAGTTGTTGTCTATGTTTCTCTTTTTTAGTTTTAGAATCTTCTACTATGACAAGTCTTTTGGCTTTGGGTTAACTTGTTATTTATATGAAGTAATTAAGTAATTCATCATATAACTTCTCCTGCAAGGTGTAGGATTATGGAAGAACTTGAAGGGTTTAAGGATAAAGTCGAGCTCAGTTATTGACAATTCCAACCTTTAAAAACCTTGGATCTATTTGTTGTCTAAGAGGCCAATTTTTTTTCACCATGATGATATCAAAGCTTAATACTAATGTTGATGGTTATTAGTAAAAATAAAATAAAATAAAAAAACAAACTTGTACAAGTTAGATGAAAGTTGTCAGAAGAGTTTTGCTGAACCATAGTCTATGAGAAAATTAAATGTACTTTAAAAGGTCAAGTATCTGAAATGCTCAGAAAATGCTGATGCTAGAGCTGTATTTAGTTGTAAGTGAAGCCAAATTTTGTGTCTTATTTTTTATTTTTTTATTACTAGTTTATTCCATATGTATGGACTTAGATCATACTTTCAAAATCAATAAATTGTTGCTTTCACTCTTTTTAAGTTTCTGATTCGTGAGATGTTTATCTAAAGGTTGTCTTGAGTTTATAAGCAGTCACCTTACTGCAGGTACTAGTCGGAGATTAAATCAGGATTAAACCTGATTATACTCCTAAATACCAAAACAGTTTTTTTTTTTTTGGGCCTTTTGGCTTTTTTCATACGAAAAACTATAGATATTCTAACCTACTACACACGATCTAGTTACATGTTAGTTTTTGCCTTTGCCTTAATGTGTTGAAGCTGTTTCTTTTTTAATGGTTATATTATACCTTACCCCAAAGTATATATCTATGTGTGTGTGTATATATATATATATATATATATATTGACAATTATTTACCATTATTTGTGGTCATAGATCTTACGCAAGAAGTTTCCGCAATTTGCACAGAAGCACAATGGTGCCTATATGCAACAGGTGTTATTTGATTATTTATACTTTTTTGTTCCATTCATCAATGCATATTTCATTAAGCATGATATTCTCTATGCTCATAATAATAGGATGCAGAAGAATGTTGGACGCAGTTGATATATACCCTTTCTCAATCTCTTAGATCATCAGATTCAAGGTATGAGTTCCTGTTACTGCTAAAGCTTCAATACTATTCTAAGTGCAACAGGGTAACACTTTATACATGTAATTTGCTAGTATTTGAGGATTTTGATTTGGTACATTGCTACTTAATGGAAGCTGCGAGATATTTAGCCTGACAGTTACGGTATGGATGCAATCAATACAAAAAAGGTCAAAACATATTAGATATATTTTAGAGAGAGAACGATGAAACCCTGGTAAAGCCATGCAAAAGAATTCATGGCTGAAATACAGAATAAATTGTTCATCATCAGTTAATATCAACCTTGTGAACAAGTAATTTGACCACTCAATCTCTGGTGTTTGATCGAGACTTGGGGGGATTTAACTGACGTTGTTTTCTGGGTTTTATTTTAATGTAAAGATGAAGACGATTTTGTGATTTTAAAAAGAGATATGAGGCATGTAAAAAAATAATCAACCTGTTTTGAATAAAATTTCTGGTGGATTTGTTATTCTTTACAGTTCTGACAATCTACTTCCTTGGATTATTTCCTTTCTCTTAATTTTTCTGTTTCTATTTCTGGAGTAAAAGCAAGATTGGCTTTAAATTGTTGACCAATTATTATTAAAGAAAAGGAGACAAAATTGGGTTGTGGGGGGGGAGGCGGGGGGGGGGTGTTGGCCTTGTTGAGGGGTAGTTTATCACATGTGAATGATCACATTCGAGCTAATTGGGTTTTGTTAATGATATATGAATCAGAAACTTGTCACATTTTTAAGAAATTCCATCACTACATATAAAGACTATTTCAAATTGTATTCAATTCTCAAATACTGATAATGGAAAAGAGTACTTTCATTTCATTTTTGGGGTCTATATTCTTCATGAGAGATTGTTCACTAAAGTTACTGTTTCTATGCTAAACAAAATTGGATTACATAAAGTAAAACCAAGCGTCTTTTAAAAATACCTAGATCCATTATGATAGCTAGCAATGTTAAAAATATTATTAGGTAGAGTTTGTCCTTCAAGCTGTTTACCTCATTTATTGCATGCCATCAAGAAATCTAAAGTTCAAATCCCTTGTTCGCATCAAAACCTCCTTGTCAATTGACTCTTCTACACCACTCCCCTCAAAATTTTTTGGTTGTTTTGTTTTGTCAAACCTAAAAAGACTTATTTAAGATGTATAAAAAATGACCTTAGTATACTTGAATTAAATGAGAATTTGACGCATAATAGAACACAATGGAGACGAAGGATTCATGTAGCCAACCCCACTTAGTGGGATTAAGGCTTGTTTGTTGTTGTTGTTGTTTTGTCAAACCTCATAAAATAGAAATCTTGACCCAAAATTATAAAATATATTTTATTTGATTACTCATATGATCTACAAGATTATAAATATTATTATCGTAAGAATGCAAAAAATGCTACAACGCAATGAATGCAACATTTTTTGAAAATTAAATTTTCTTTCCCAATACTCATATTCAAGGAGAGAATTACAACTCTCTTATGGAATATGAGTTTTATGAGAATATCTTGTTTTTTATTTAAACTTTTATCTGTAATGATTTTGGCTCGGGGGCATTGAATTACTAAGTTGAGAATGAATGGTCGGATAGTGAAAATTTCATTTTCAAACTTTCTTAATCTCAATATGAAATTTAAAATTAACAACTACTAATAAAATGAAAGAGCCATAAATTTACTCAAGTCAATGTTATAATCATCTATCTCTTGTAGCACTTCACTTATTTTAATTTTAATTTTATTCTGAAAATATTACATCAAAAACATCATAAGTTATCAACAACCAGTGAATACTCATATCTCTAAACTACAATAACATAATAAAAATAATAATATGCATGCCACTCTTAACATTTAAATTAGAAATAAGAAAAATGATAAATTATATTTAATTATATTCCATTAAAAAGGTTTAATACATTTGATCATATTATACAATATTTTATCTATATCATTTATATCTGTCACAATCATAGTCTAAAGTTGTATCATTTAAGGCACTTTAATATCAATAATATTTTTCATAAATTTTTTCATATACGTGTATGGGGTTCCCTTAACATCTCTAGCTAGTATTGGTGAAATTCTATCATATTCAATATGCACATACAAGCATTTTACATAATTCATGGCATTCACATTTTTTATTTCATTCAATTTTTCTAGAACATGTAAAGCTTAAACAAATATTAACATTAGAAAGGCTTTGGAACATACATCTCAATATGACTAATATTTAAAGAACATGTAAATCAAGGTAAATATTGTAATAACATTCAATGCAATTCTATCAATGACATTATAGACAATCAATATAGAAGAAAGCAATAAAATTATTATAAATTAGAAGCATGAGTACTCACTAAAGTCTTGATCTTTTTGATGATATAACTTGACTTTCTTGCTAATTTGTCTACACACATCATAGATACAATCTATGAGCTATAAATAATTTTTAAAACTCATAATTTATATATAATTGTAATTTAAAATCTATGTTTCGTATTATAAAATATCTACATTTTTGTTATGATATTATTATCACATTATCTATAATTTTCACATAGTTATATATTCATAGCACCTTTATCTTCTCCTATAATTAATTTATCTTAATTGGCTAGTTAAGACTCTTTATAAATTCATCCTAAATAACTCTACATGTAAATTTGTTAGATGTTATGCCTCAAGTTTTATTTAAAGAAAAATTTATGATATTTTATCTAATATTAATCACAAGGTAAACATGCATTAAGCATTCATTACATATTAATGTAAATAATATAATTATGCTTGAAATTACTTTGTACATTATTCAATTATTTCAAAAAAAAAAAGATACTATTAAACTAAATAATTTAATGCTTAAGATTTTCTTTATTTTACAACATCATTAGTCCTTTAAAACTTAAATCCTAGAATTTACTCGAATTAAAAGAATATGAAATTATTTCAAAGACCTTCGTATATATAGACACACACACACATGTATTTATGTATATATAATATTTTTTTTATTTTTTAAAATCTTCCTTATAATGATTTAACAATTCCTACTCTATTTTAAATGTAAATCAAACATGGGATATGCAAAAGAGATCAAAATAGTAATGTACATCTTACTCTAATAAAATTAAAGAGAAAGATAAGCTAAATTCTAGCATGAATTTCATACTTAGCTTTGTTCATTGGTGCCGAGTTCGTTGCTGGCCACTTAAGATGCCGTTGACCTACATGTATGCTCCATCAGTCAAATCGAGCTCACGAGCTGAATTCGACGGACTTCGAATGCAACGACGCGTAAATTGAAGTTGAAATACACTCGACGTCATCGAAATTAGTCGAAATGATCTCCAATCGACGAACAGACTTCGCCATCGCGTTCAAAACGTCGAAATTGATCAGAATATGCATATTACACATTCGTCAGTCGACCGATCAAGAAGGAAATCGATCGATGTGCCTACGCGCATAACGGAGTCGGGAGCTGCGATGATGTTCGAACGACATCCGTTGGAAATTGAGCGTTAGCGTTGAAACGTCCTATCAAATGAGATCATCGTCCCATGGAGATGAGTGCGGCGAATGTTGAAGCGGGATAATGCGCGTTTTTGAATTGAGATTGATCTAAGAATTTAGTGCCTCCCGATCGTAACGCTTGAATCAACATCAAATTTAAGACCGACATCCATATTTCATGAGATTAATTTTGATGAATTTTTCATATAAATATGACCATGAAAATAACTAAATTCAGATATTGATTTTAATATTGATTAAATCTGATTTTTAATACTCGAATTATTTCAGAATTAATTCAAAAAAATCTGGGAATAAATTGTTTCCAAAATAGACCTAATTCCATTCAAAATTTTGCCTAATCCCATATGGAAATACACTAATCAACAATTAAGGCTTTAATCGACATTAATTGGAAGATTTTTCGGGGGGATAGGGACTAATTGAAGTAGTTGAAACCATTGCCCTCTTTTTTCTCGCCTGATTCGTTCGACTCAAGCCCTCAAAAAAATGCTAATCCTGTAAGCCTCCTTGAATTCTCTCTTTCGCTCGCTCGGTGCATCCCCTATCAAGCCAAAAAGCCGCAAGCAATCCGCTCGTTCCCTCATGGGTTCTCCATATGAAAACCCTCACAGCCGCAGGTTCTCGGTTCGTCTCCCATCCTAGGGGCTCGCTCGTCCGTCTGGCCCCTCTCACTCTTTCTCCCGCTCTATTTCTCTGCTAGACAGCCAACACTTGATCTTCTCCACATCTCCTTACAAAAAAAGCTGCTGCAGCTCTAATCTTCTTATCTGCTGAACCTCCTCTCCCTCTTCTAGCTTGCATTCCACTACCTCCTATTCTCCTCCAGGCTTCTCACCGTTGGCCTGCATCTGAACTACTCTACACAATCCAAGCCATATGCAAGGAAGATATCTGCTCCAACTTTCTACCTACCTTCATATCACTACATCGCATGATACCTTAGTATAGGTCAAACATCATGGCAAGCACACAACCTTTCATTTTTGTTAGGAACTCTAGTTTTTTTTTTTAATTGGGATCTAATTTTTTTTTCTGACTATTACAAGGAAAGGTGCATTTTTATCCTCATAATTTCTTATTATCTTTTGGCTTCCGAGGCTGTTTTAGCTTAAGGTGGGGAATTTTTCTTATTAAAGCCTGTTTACATTCTGCAATTTGGGTTTAAGAGGCCAAGCTTTCTCTGCATGCCATAAAAGCTATTTTCCATGGATTTGCTTTTGTGCCATTTTACACCGGTAAAGAATGACTTTGAGATTCTGAGTCTCATCAAAGAATCCTTTCTGTGATCTGGATTCCAGCTACTTGATGGAATCCTTCATTTTTCTTTTGGATTTTTGCTCTTTTTTTAGGAGCTATTGAAAAGTGGTATTTTTGGTTTGTGTTATACTAAGCTTATAGTTTCTTGCTTTATCTGATTGGGGTGAAGATAATCCAAACAAACCACATGCAAAACAATGTTAACCTCTTCCGCTTGGTCTGATTTTGAAATGCGAAAGTGGCGGATCCCTTTGGAATGTCTCAAGTATTGTACACAAAATTCTTATTTTATTTCATGAAATCTATTTCTTCCTTATTAATATTGATAATTTTCTTCATGTAATCAGCCTCCTCTTTCATTCACGCACAAGTTTCTTCCTCGCCTGCTAGCCCTCCAACTACATAATTCAATCACTACCCTCCTCACCTTCCCTTTCATGACTAGAGTATAGTGGGGACAACTCGCCATCGGTGTTTCTCTCGAATAATTCTTTTTAGAGAGGTAACTCCATCACTAGATAGGTTCCTCTGATTATCTCAGTTATTCAGATCCCCTCTTTGATTGAAGTCAATTCCTTTTGTCAGTAGCAAGAGGGAACTCAGATCAGTGTTCCTCTTGGTTTTTATTTCCATCTAATTCCCTCCTTCTCTGGCTTCCCTTCCACACAAACGACAGCTGCCGAGAGGCAACTTTGTAATTAGGCGGATTCCTCTCGATTTCCGACGTTTCCCTCCACCTATTCCATCTAAATAATCAATCCGATAATCTCTTATATTCAATTCTTTCTAGCCGAACTCATACAAAGTTATTATTTTTTTATTGTTGTTAGATGTGTAGAAATGCTTGAATGTGTAAAAAGAAATTGTATATTTGTGCTTGTACTTCTTTATGCAGGTTTCAAAACCCCGCTAATGTCCATTAGAGATAATTTAAAAGACGCTGTGTGCAGAAGACACCGACGCTATGCTCAATAGGGCGTACTAAGTAAGCCAAAATTGTTAAATGCAACCTCACATGTAGAAATGTTGTCAAAATTTTGACTAAATTTTGGACTTAGAAAAAAAAAAGAGGAGATTTGAATGTGTAAAAATTGTATTGGTTTCTTTTATGTAGGTGATTGAAAGCCTCGTTATGACAGACATAACGAGATCAAATTCTAGAGGTTTGAAAATATCAACCGCTACACTTTTGGAGACGGATAGCTAAAATAGTTTCGATGTAGCTCACGGATGACGTTGGAATACGAAATATTGACGATGGGAATACCTGCGGGGATGACGTTGGAATACTGCTGAAATATTGTCGAAATTTTATCCAAAATTCATACTTGCAAACAAAATTCAAGCTAAACAAATAGCGCTACCTAAGCTTGTTAAAATAAAATTGATATCGAATTGAATTTTGAATTATAAATGAGAATGAATTTGAAGATTATATTTCAAATAAAGAAAGATGGATTGAACTCAAAGCATTTATGAACTTGTGAATGAATATTTTGGCGAAATATAAATTTGACACTTCAATATATATTATTCCAAGGATCTAATAAGATATTAACAATTTAAAATGTTTTCATCGCCACCGAATCGAACTTTCGATAAGGATAAGACGACACTAAATTAAATTGCATAACGAAATGAGTTTACTTCAATCAAAAAAAAATAAAAGAATTTTATTCTAATTATGATTTTCAAAATCAATGATTTCATTAACTAGATCAATTGTTAAGAGTCACTGCATGTGCTCGGACATAGAATTCAAAGTGCAAATTTTAATGTCTGAAAAGATTGCGCAGGCTAAGTTGAGATTAAATAAATATGAAATTAATCTCATAATTTAGAAATAAAATTTTCTAAATTACTAAATACCCTCATGGACCCCGCCACTATATCGAATGCTTAAATTTAAGATCAGAATGCTACGGGTGCTTTCTTGGTTTGGTATTGGACCGACCAACAAAACCTAAAAAAATTTAATTATTATAAGAATTTTAATTTATCAAACATCCGAGAAATTAATTATGTCATATGATAGTAGATCCGATCTATTATTAAATTAATATACGATGGATCAAATAATAAATTAAATGATCAAGCAAACTCATAAACCTCGATGATGGCTGTGTTGAATGAAGATTTCAACAGGAGGGGATACTTGCCATCAAAATGCTCTTGCAAGTTCAAATCAAATTAATCTAAATTAATTATCAATATAAATGCAAAATTTAACAAATCATTAAGCTCTAACTGATTAAATGAAATTCAATCTTTAAAAATCTTTAAAAATTTAAAGCAAAATCTAACCTAATCTACCTTTCGTAATAGTTTGTTGAATGTGACAAATTAAGAAAACTCTAAATTTCACGAAAGCAACGAAAATCAAGTGTTTTACTTATGTTTACTCAATCAATCTACGCCAAGAAGTGACGTGTCGGTCTTCGATCATGGCTACAAGACCACATATGATGCGATTTACTGGTCCCGACGCATCGCCAAATGGTCCATTATATTATTATCACGATCATTGTCAGATGTTCCCAATGGCTCGCCTTTGAGTTGTGAATCATGAAGATACTTGAGAGAAAAACCCTGTCGTAAGCAACTTAAGCTGTCTCAGATAAACACCTACCCGTGTCTGAATTTTTGGATGACATAACCCACGTGTTGTTGATAAGGATCTTCTAGGGGTCGACTACCTCCTCCGACTTAGAATTAGGACCGTGATAGCGGGATGACTAACCATGAGATCTAGATTGCATGTCATCATTCCACCAACCATATCTTTAAGTTAAATAATAGTGAATTTCATAAATTCTAAACTCTAAATTTCTATCGCTTATATCGCTACTCATTAAGCCATCTAACGACTAGCCTTAATCGAAAGTTCTCTCCCAATATTAGGAGGGGTAATTAAATATATGTGCTTGCGCCTATATGAAACCTGAAACCAGATCTAAAGTCCTCATAAATGAGGATGAAATCTCTAGGTAGTGTCTTGTCTACTATCTTATCTGTCTTCTGAAAATTTCACCTACACATAAATCATACTCTCTTCATCGAGAGGTCGGTGGCGAATTTTCGGAGCCCACAGATGCCAGGGATTCAATTCGGCACATAAACCTCTCTTTTTGTTGTGTTCGGCATGCCCGATCCCTACATGGCCCACCAATCCCGCACGCTAACCTGTTGGCCTACGATAACTCATTACACACCGAGTTCTACATCCCTCACATGCTCTTCTTCTTGCTTAATATATACAAATAAGAAAGGAATAAATATGAGTTTTGAAATATATATTGATGTTCTATGGATAGGTTCTATAACTGATTGTATACAACTTTTGATTATTGTTCATTTGTATGAGGATATTTAATCATGGAGAAGTGGCTAAAGTTTGATATTTGAAGTAGTGTTTAAGTTGCTTTTAAGGCCATGACTCATGAAATTCGTGAAGAGATGTGGCTTAGTTTTACACCCTAGCAATATTAGACATGATAAAAGGATAAATCTCAACCAAAAAGATAAACTTCAAAAGCTAATATCAAATAAAGATGTCTGATATTTAATTGGGAATGTTTGATATATGAATAATTATAAGCAACAATATATAAGCATGAGAGCTTGGAAACAAATAATACTCGACTGTATCAATAGTGCCATAAAAACAACTTAATAAGAAAAAATATTAGCTAGTGAAAAGGAAATGATAGAAATAACTGCATGAGTTTCAATTACCCAAAACTCAATAGAAGTCTAAATAAAGAATTGCAATTTACACTCAATTATCAAATTTATGAAAGCAATTATTGTTGAAAGATCCGCTCCTATGATGGCAATATAAAAGTATCTTGGTAGAATTTTTTTAAAAAGTTGTCATACAACAAAAAAACAACAACAACAACAACATGCCTTTATCTCACTAAGTGGGGTCGGCTACATGAATTCTTCGTCTCCATTGTGACCTATTATGTGTCAAATTCTCATTTAATTCAAGTATACTAAGGTCATTTTTTATACATCTTAACCATGTCTTTTTAGGTCTACCTCTACCTTTCATAATATAATGCAAATCTAATCAATCTACTCTCCTAACCGGGTCATTGGACGACCGACGTTTTATGTGGCCAAACCATCTAAGGTGACTCTCTCTAATCTTATTTTCCATTGGAGCTACTCCAACTTTTTCCCGATCATACTCATTTTGCATTTTATCTCTAAGAGTAAAGCAACTCATCCACCCGAGCATCCTCATCTCTACAACACTTAACTTAGTCTCATGCTTCTCTTTATTGGCCAATATTCGCACCATAAATCATTGCAGGTCTTACCACCATCTTATAAAATTTTTCTTTAAGTTTAAGCGGTACTTTTCTATCACACAACAAGCCAGATGCATTCCTCCACTTCAACCATCCAACTTGAATTCTACAATAACATCTCTATCTATTTCACCATTATTTTGAACAATAGAGCCTAAATATCTAAATCGCTCACTCGTTTTAATGACTTGTTCACCTAATATCACAACATTACCATTATAACTTCTACAATTAAAATTACACTCCATATATTTAATTTTAGATCTACTTAAACGAAAATCTTTAGACTCTAAGGTTGACCTCCATAATTCAAGTTTCTCTTGGACTCCCTCTCTAGTCTTATCAACAAGAAGAATGTCATCAACAAAAAGCATACACCAAGGTACATCTTCCTATAAATGCCTAGTAAGAACATCCATAACTAAAGCAAAAAGATAAGGGCTTAAAGCTGATCCTTGATGTAATCCAACTGAAATAAGGAAATATTTATATTTAGACTTAGCAAATAACTTATATTTATTAAAACATAAATAACAAGACATGGGACATCTAGTTTGAACAATGAAAGAGGTGTGATTTACAATATTATATTAGTAAAACAAGTGCCATTATATCATTATGTACGAATTAATATGAATGAAATTTTCTCATGTTTTAACATTTCTAGTATGGTAATACTTATTTTTATTCATTTAACAACAATCATTAATACATTTTTTATTTTGACATAATTATATGCTACCACATCAAACATTATGATGTATGTTCAAAGATGAGCCATAAATCATGTGTCATAATTCCTCTATACTAGTATATGCATATCTATAGTTGGCTTTACTATGACATCTTTAACCAATAAGGTTTTCACCAACCTATGGGAACTCAATGAGTCTTAAAAGAGTTATTATTTTGGCGATCCGTCGACTTACTTAGCCAAATCCAAAAGGATGCTATTGGCCTACACATCCATTGTAAAAGCGTACAAATTATATATATATATCAGAAATAATATTTTAACGGATATTTATTAATCAATATGACATTGCTAGTTTTATATCAAAATATGATCCGCATGAGCCATATTTATTGTATTCAAATAAGGTATTGTGCATGGGAATAACTATATTTGAAATCATTAAAGAAATTATGCAGAAATTAAATATGATAAGCCATCAACATCATATGACAATTCATTGTGAACATTAAAAAGAATCTACAAGGTGTAAATTACAACTGAATGTAACGGCAGAATTGCTAATATACTAAATTTTTAAAGGGAGCTGCTACAATAATCAAGGACAATGCCCTTAATAAAGAACGGTTCATTTATCTAGTAATAAATAAAAATTCTCTACCACAAAGTATGTGGCACGGAGCTCTAAATTTTATTGACTTCCAACCAAGCCACAAGTGAAATTAACTTGAAGGCTCTACACAATATGAATCTTAATAACTTGAACAACATTTAAGCATTAAAAGTTATTAGTCAGTTACCTAATTAACATAGGCTATTTAATAATCATCTTAAATTAATTATTGTCCTCATGAATTGAACTCTAAATTTTGGAATTTAGTCATGTAATGTACTCCTAAAATTATTTAATTCATACATACATCTATGATTTAAAAAAATGACTAGAGTACTGAACATTCTTATGCCAAATAAGGAGGAAAAGTTTTAGTAACAAAAGGTCATGAAAGAGAAGATCAAATCTCTACAAGAGATAAGAGCAATAGATTGATTTCAATGCATTTAAATGATGCGAAAGTTAACTACAATTTCATTTATCTCTACATTGGAGTTAAAGAAAAAGAAGTGGAGAAGAGGAAAATAGATAAGGATTGGAGCAAGATAGGGCTTACTGTTGTTGGAGTCAAACTTACAAGGATAAGTCTCATAGTTTGCTCCTTAATCGAAGGAGGAAATCAGATGAGCGATGTTGCTAGTGGCTTGAAGAAGGAACTAGAGTGAACTGTGATACCCTAGTGTTGGTCCATTAAATCACAATATGAGGCTATAAAAAGGTATTAACTGTGGTTTGAGGGATGGGAGAAAGTTGCATGAAAAGGAAATGGTGTCATCACACGAGCTCAGGTCGTGGAATAGCAGGTCAGGGTTCTTGATAGGGCAATATGGTTCAGGTTTTGTTCAACTTGATTCTTACAGTTAAATGACTTTTTGAAGATGTGAATGTTTGTATTAAATACTAATGATGAATGTGTGTGACAATCATGCTACAATCAATATTGATAAGAACTTTTGTCCATTATTATAGGACTGACCATATTGATATTGATAGACACTTAATTAAAAAATTGCATAAGAAATTATTTAAGTTATTACAATATTTACAAAATCTCCATTCATCATTACAAAATTGAATAAAAAATTATTGATATTCTTACTAAAGCCCTCAATTAAATTCAATTTGACTCTCTTATTTTGAAGCAAGAAATGATCAATGTATATTCTTGGCTTGAGGGGAGTGCAAAATTCTTTGCTTACATCCTACAACCTAAAATAGAAGGGGTATCATTCTCCCCATCTAAAGGAGCATTTTAAGCTACCAAACTGGCAGTGGAATTCCTTCATATAGTTCCCAGATTTCTCCTATAGATTGTAAGCCATATTTTAAATCTTAATTTTTTCTGACAACTGTTGATTCTTTACAAAAGGAAACATGTGTGATTATTGCGGTACAACCATCATTTCCCAGCTAAAATTATGCCAACCCCAAATGGATTTTAAACATGAAAATGCCTCTTATAGCGGAGTTTCCTATTCTAGAAAACTTACTCCCTCTCCAAGATTGGCTTTCTCTATTTTTTATATAAGGGATAATTATTTTTCAGTTTTATTTTATAATTATTGTTTGTATATCCTTTTTCTAGTTATTATTTTTATCATAGGTCCTCAAATTGAGTTCCTCTTTAAATTCTATATTTTGTTACTAAAATGGAATAAGAAAATATAGTCTTTCTTTTTATGTTTTTCAACTGTAAATATCTTAAAAGAAACCTAAAATACAAAATCTCATTTATCTTGTTGTTCTTAAAGTATCATAGCTCATCACAACTAAATTCTAAAGCATTTGGGTTAATTTTTTAAAGAGATTGCTCATTCATATATTAATATTATATTTATGTTGTTTGTTTGTTCTTTAATTTCTTTATTATATCAATTTCAATGAATCAATTATAGGTTGTTATTAATATTCCTTTGAATGCATGTTAGCATTTTCATTATTTATTCTTATCTCTTGCATGATTTGCTTGGAATATATGAGGATATTCATAGAACAGAACTTATCAATTATGATAATTATAAGCTTTATATTGATCTGAACATGAGATGCATAGTGTTTAAATCTTGTGATAAAATAATAGTGCATTTAAATTAAGGGAGGCCTCAATGATGAGCCTAAAACAAATCACAACATTAATAAGAATAAGCTTTTATCCCACTATGATGGATCGGCTATATGAATCATTTTTCTCCATTGTGTCCTATTAAGTGTCATATTCTCAATTAATTCTAATAAAATAAGGTAGTCTTTTATATTTTCTAATTTGATCTTTTTAGTTCTACCTTCACCTTTCTTAACATATGTTGAATCTAATACATCTACTCTCTAACTAAGTCATCGGACGATCGACGTTTTATATGACCAAACCATCTAAGGTGACTCTCTAATCTTATCTATCATTGGAGCTATTCCAAGCATTTCACATATATTCATTTCACATTTTGTCAGAAGTGTAAAGTCACTCATCCACTTGAGCATCCTCATCTCTGCAATACTTAATTTTGTGCTTCTTTTTTATTGGTCAACATTCTGCGCCACAAAGCATTGTAGGTCTCACCACCATCTTATAAAATTTTCTCTTAAGTCTAAGCGGTACATTTCTATCACACAACAGGCTCGATGCATTTCTCCACTTTAACCATCCAACCTGAATTCTACTAATAACATCCACATCTATTTCACCATCACTTTGAACAATAGACTTGAGATTTCTAAAACGTTTACTCTTTTTAATGATTTGATCATCCATTGTTACAACTCCACCACTAAATCTTCTATAATGAAAATTACACTCCACATATGTGATTTTAGATCTACTCACACTTAAGCCTTTGGACTCTAAGGTTGACCTCCATAATTCAAGTTTCTTTTGAAATCTATCTCTAGTCTTATCAATAATAAGAATATCATCAACAAAAAGCATACATTAAGGTACATTTTCCTGTAAATGTCTTGGAAGAACATTCATAACTAAAGCAAAATATATGGGCTTAAAGTAGAACTTTGATGTAATCCAACTGAAATTGGAAAGTACTTAGTCAATTCTCCTTGTGTTTGAACATAAGTAACAACTCTAGTATACATATCCTTAATGACTTGAATATAAACAATATTAACACCTTTCTTTTGAAGTACTCTCCAAAGCACTTCTCTTAGCACTTTATCATATGGTTTCTCTAACTTGACAAGTATCATATGTAGATCTTTCTTGCTTTCTCTATACTTCTCCATCAAACCTCTCAATAAACATATAGCATCTATAGTAGACTTATCAGGCATGAAACCAAATTGATTTTGAAAATTTTTTGTATCAAATAGTAATCTATGCTCAATTTCTCTCTCCCATAATTTTAATGTATAATATATTAACTTAATTCCTCTATAATTTACATACTCTTGTGCATTACTTTTATTCTTAAAAATAGGAACTAACAAACTCTTTCTCCACTCATCTGACATCTTTTTAGTCTTTAAAATCATATTAAAAAAGATTAGTAAGCTAAGAAATTTCTTGATCTCTTAAGCATTTTCACACTTCTATTGGAATTCATCAAGTCCTAATATTTTTTCACACTTCATTTTCTTTAAAGTATATCCAACTTTGGTTTTACTAATATGATGATAAAAATAAAAATCTCTATTTTCATTTAAGGTATTAAGGTCACTAAAGTTAATTGTATTCTCATAACCTTTATTAGAATATTTATCAAAATATCTCATTCACTTATGTTGAATAAATAAATTAAATGAAAAAAAATGTAGGGTCATTTAAAATATTATAGTGTTGTGCATTGGAAGTAATGCTTATAAATTAGAAATTCCAAGAAATACTAGCATTAATCTATTTTCAATGCATTTAATTGGACCTTATTATATGAACTTGTGTAAATTCCTTAGGTTCTCCTCTCTTTTTACCTGGTGGATTCTGATCCAATCTTGGAGAAATAAATGTATATAATTTATTCCTGAAGTTATCGTTGATTTCTTTAGATGTGTTCAATCATTGTGTTATCATTTAAGTTCTAATTCACTTATAACCATCCACACACACACACATATGTATGTATGTGGGATGCAACATACAAGTGTATTTTCTTGCCCCTTGATACATATTATGAATTTTGATGTTTAAATATTAAATATGAAAATTAAAAAGTGTAATAATATATTTCTATGCTGCATTGTATTTTCCCATGCCTACTTGTTACTGGGCTCTATTTTGTTGATCATGGAGAATCTGTGTTGGAGAGGCACCAAGTTTGGGCATGGGGCTAACCAGCAATTTACCACAAATGCAAAATGCATGAACACAAAAGGATTATTAATTGGAAATGCATGTTCAATGCCAAAAATGTACTAAGTTCTTTATTATTATTTTTGGTTCCAGATTCCTTGGTCTTCCCTTATTCATCTTTTCACACTTTTATGGTTTTCTAGACTTCCATTTTGTGTGAAACATCGCTATTTAAGTACAACAAAGTGCAAGCTCTCAACCGTCACATCCCCTATTTTAATTTCTAACATCCAGATGGGTAGAATTAGGACTTTGAACAAGGTTACTATAAAACTCAATTGAAAAAGTGTCATCTTAATCCTTGTGGATGCACATTCATTAGTGATATTTATAACTTTTTTTTTGTGTTTTGATGTCGAGTTAAGCATTGCAGTGATTATCCTTTTCAATATCTACTTGATTGTCATTTTAATTTAGGCTACTTGTTATAAGCTTTTACTGGAACTTTCACCATTCTGTTTCTAGTTCCATATCAACTACTTTTTATTTATTTTTTCATTGAAACTGTGTGTTGCTTAACTGACTTGATTTGCTGATTCAACTTGGTTGCTATCTCATGTAATTTCCATTTTTGTAGTGAAATATCTACTGCTCTGAAGACTCTTTTTGGCATTGATCTTGTCAGCAGGTATGCATGCTACACTCCTTGTTTATATGTCGTACACTTAGTGATTGAGTTGTACTATAAAGTTCTTAGTAATGGAGTCTTCATGTATGTGAAGCATATTTTTAAGCATTATATGTAATTTATCGCTTTACCTAGTGTTTCACCAATTGTTTATTTTGGCATTCTCCATGTGCGATTGAAATTTGATTTTATATCTGTTGTTGTGGATTTCTGCTCTTGAAGCTTCTTTTAAACATTATAAGTAATTGCTTGCTTAACTTAGTGATTTACCAATTGTTTTCTTTGGAATCCTCTTTGTGTGATTGAAATTTGATTTTATATCTGTATTTTTAGGTTCCTGCTCTTGAAGCTATTTTCTGTTAATTGTTTTGCTAGGATCCATTGTATTGAAAGTGGGGAAGAAAGTTCCGAAACAGAGTCTGTATATGCACTGAAATGCCACATCTCACAGGAAGTCAATCACTTGCATGAGGGACTCAAGCATGTAAGATGATATCTTTTCGGTTATTTTGAATGTTGTTCAGATTGCTGTTGCTTAATGATGGTGATTAACTGTGTTTTTGTGCATCCCATGCGTTTCTTCATGGTGATTGCCATCTACTCCCAGTTATTTAATTCTCCACACTCTTAGGGTTCTTGATTCTGTCAGCTTATATATTTTTATATTCTACAATGGACTTGGTTTTTGTGTGCTCTACTATTTATTATTAATCAACTATAACAGAGTGGATAATAAATGAGTGTTTACAGTCCATATGACTGTTTGCAGTTATTTTTTCTAATTTTCTCATTGATGAAAATGAAGGAGAATTGACAATGATTTGCTAGTGGTATGGATCAAGAATTTAAGCTAATCCAACTAGATATTGTTGGCAAAAAAAAAAAAAAAAAGAAAAAATAGGGCAGCTGACTTCCTAACTTAGCAACTGCCGGCCATGTCACTAAAACTGCACAAAGGGAGGAATAGAACAATGAAGTGAATGGTTATGGCTTGACAAGTCTATAAAATTGAACACCAGAAAGGAGGGGCGGAGATTGGTCAATCGATCTTGGCAAGCAAGTGATAGAGAGAGTGGGATGGACTGAGAGTGATTGAGTGAGAGAAGAGATAGAAGAGGATCGATCTCCTTTATCGTATGAGATAGACCTAGTTGAAGTTGTGTCCTTCTTCATCTTTGATCTTTGCCCTAGCCAAGTGTTTGTGTGAAATGGGTTGAACCACACATGGGAGGAAGAGGGTCGAGTGGCCAAACTATATGATAAAGGAAGAGGAGAGAGGGGTGATGGCTTGAGTGGTTTAGTTTAGAGGAGGGAGAAGAGCGCATATCAAGCTAAGTTTTATAAAATCACAGCACTGCTAAGTTGCTATGTTGTCAAAATTTTGTGGAAATTATTGGACTTAAGTTTTCACACAAAATTAAGATCAAGATAAAAAATGGTTGAACCTTGAATTATTAAATAAAAATAACATATAATTTCTAACTATTTAAGTTAAAAGTACGTGCAATCGTTCAACCTCTATCACTTTCACATCAAAATAACAAAATCTAAATTGAGAAATTCGAGTTAATTTTCTAAGTAAAATTAATTCATTGGCTCGATATTCATATTACGAATTTTGTAAAATTCAAGAATTATCAAATTTGGAATGAATTCACTCATGTGATAGAATTTATGAATTCAATTAATTGTCAATTATCTAATAAAGATTGATAATTGTCAATAATTATTGATCAAACATAACATGTTGAATGTCCAAATACAATCAACTATTCTTCAAAGGGGAATCAAATAACCTAACAATCTCAATTTGTTTTGATTATAAAAAAGATTTAAGATGGCATTCCAAAGGGATGTAAGCCCAACACATATTCATAAAATTAATTACCCTTTAATTTAGAAGGACTTCCAACAGATGTAAGCCTTGATATTATTTGCAAGGCAAATTTCATAGTTAAACTATCTGGTTGCATTTTGGAGAATCTATGATTGAAAATTACATTTTTTAACTTGACTTGGTTGAGTGCGGTGCTTATCAGAAAATTATGATTTGACTTTTTTAAAATAAAAATAATTTATAATACTCATCGTAGCTTTTTAGATAGCAGTCTTCTTCAACAGCTTCACCACTATTTTTTAAGACAAATGTAGTTACCTTAAACAAACCGTTAGTCTAAACATTCCAATGAATGTAAGACTAAGTTATGATTGTAAAACATATTTACATTAATTGGCATTCCAATGGATATAAGCCCAATATATTTGGTCATAAAAATGAAACTTGACTTTCTAATAGATGTAAGTCCATCCTGTGTTTGTAAGGAAAACATCACTCAATCGCATTACAACAACATTTCGAAGGATGTAAGCCGAGCTATTATCTGCAAGGCAGATCCTGTATTTAATCAATGCATTCCAATGGATGTAAACCTAGTTATGATTTTCAAGGCTGACCCCACATATTATACATTGACTTTCAAGCAGATGTAAGTTTAACCTGTGTTTGCAATGCAACATCAATCACATAAACATTGGCTTTCTAACAGATATAAGTCCAACCAGTGATTGCAAGCCAAACATCTTAATAATTGGCATTCCAAAGGATGTATGCTCAGGCGTAGTTCACAAGACGGACTTCACACTTCAAATGCGCATTCCAAAAGGATGCAACCAAGTCATAATTTGCCAGGTGGACTTCACACTTTAAATTTAGTTTTCCAATGAATGTAAGCCCAATATATATTTGCAAGGTAGACTTCAATCATATTAAACAACGACATTCCAGATGGATGTAAGTCCAAGATGCATTCATAAAATAAATCACATCAATATAGCATTCCAAATGGATGTAAGGCTAGCATATGTTCATTAAAAAATGAATTATATTTAACATTGACATTCCAATGGATGTAAGCCCAATGTCTGTCTGCAAGAGATACTTTAATCATACTAAGCTTGGTATTCCAATGGATGTATGCCCAATGTATGTTTGCAAGATAGACTTTAATTACACTTAAGCACAAGCATTTCAATGGATGTAAGCCCTATCTAATTCGCAATGCAAACTTCAAAATAGACATTCTAATGGATGTAAGCCCAATGTATGTCTGCAAGGTGGACTTCAATCATATTATAAATGACATTCCAATGGATGTAAGCCCAATGCCCATCTGCAAGGCAGTGCTTCACTCATTAAACAACATTCTAAAGTGAGGTAAGATTGTAAGTCCAATATGCATTCATAAAATAAATCAGATAAACATAGCTTTCAAATAGATGCAAGTCCAATCTAATTGACATTTCAATGGATCTAAGCCCTATGTATGTTTGCAAGATAGATTTGAATTATATTATGAAAGGCATTTCAATGGATGTAAGCCCAATGCATATCTACAAAGCGGTTTCGCTCATATAAAATACAACATTCTAATGAATGCAAACCCTATCTAATTCATAGAATTCTTGAATTATTTTGTCTAAAGAAAAATTATAAAAGTAAACAATTAGGCAAACTTACAAGATAAGTTTAACTTAAATAACTTAACAAATACTTGCACAATAATTCTATCCCTAGAATTTCTGGGATGAGGTGACCCATGACTGCTAATCAGGTTCCTTAGACACGCTAATAGCTCTCAGATGTTGATAGATTGGAATAATGACAGTCTCGGGATGACAATCGTGAGATCTTGATCAAGACCACCTTCTTTTTTTAAGACAATTGTCCACACCATACCACTAAGCATCAATTTATACCAGAGATTAATGCTTATTTTCACACAAATCAATTTTTTAGACCAGTCAAATTAGTATTGCTATAGAAACATCTCATGACATTCTTTTCTCTTCACATAGGTACTGAGGGCTTTGGGTTTTAACACTAATGGACATGATTTTCTTTTAACTTTTCATTCTCAAGCGAAGTGCTTCAAAGTTGAAGATTAAAAATTACTTTTCTTAGAAGTGGATATTCAACATAGGTGATGAGATAGTTTAATTAACTTTCTATTGAAGGTTGTGAGAATACGATTGACTTTAGTGACCTTAATATCTTAAAATGAAAATAGAGATTTTTTATTATCATATTAATATTATTGAAATTAGAGAGGTTTTAAAGAAAATGAAGTGTAAAAAAGTAATAGGACTTGATGATATTCCAATAGAAGTGTGGAAATGCATAGGAGATCAAAGAATTTTTTTAGCTTATTAATCTTTTTATTAATGTTTTAAAGACTAAAGGATGTTTGATGAGTGGAGAAAGATTTTGTTTGTTACTATTTTAAGAATAAAGGTGATGCACAAGAGTGTGCAAACTATAGAGGAATTAAATTAATGTGCCATATAATAAAATTATGGGAGAAGATTAATTGAGCATTGGTTATGATATGATATAAAAGTTTTTCAAAACTAATTTGGTTTCATGCTAGGTAGGTGTTCTATGAATGCTTTACACTTTTGAGAGATTTGATGGTGAAGTATATTGGTCTAGAGAAAGCATATGATAAAGTCCCAAGAGAAGTATTTTGGAGAGTTCTAGAAAAGAAGAGAGTTAATCTTGCTTATATTTAAATCATTAAGGATATGTATATTGGAGGTATTACTTGTGCTCAAAAACACAAGGAGATTTGACCAAGTATTTTCCTACTTCAATTGGATTACATCAAGGATTGGCTTTAAGCCCATATTACTTTAGTTATGGATGTTCTTATTGAACATTTACTGGAGGACGTACCTTGGTGTATGTTTTTTGTTGATGATATTCTTCTTGTTGATAGGACACGAGAGAGTGAGTTCAAGAGAAACTTGAATTATGGAGGTCCAACTTAGAGTCTAAAGGCTTTCATTTGAGTAGAAATAAAACTTAATACATGGAGTGTAATTTTAGTTTTAGAAGATTTAATGGTAGGGTTGTGATGATGGATAATCAAGTCATTAAAAATAGTGAATGTTTTAGATATCTTAGGGTCTATTATTCAAGGTGATGGTGAAGTAGATGGGGATGTTATTATCAGAATTCAAGTTGGATGGTTGAAGTGGATGAATGCATTGGGCCTATTGTGTGATTGCAAAGAACCACTTAAGGAAAAATTTTATACGATGATGATGGTTCAATAGAAATACTTTTGAAATCTACATCATCTTAGGATTTTAGGGAGTTTGTTCTTCATGAGGTATATTGATTTTTATTCAACCAGATTTCTACTAACATTTATATTTGGGTTTATATAGATCTGGGTTCTACTTTCTATAGACGCAAGCATTCATTGTTAATTATCCATCTTATTGCAATAGGAGGCCACTCTCGATTAAGGTTGGATCTAGATATTGATCTCTGGTATAAATCAGTGCTTAGTGATGTTGTGTGGATGACCATCTAGGATAAAGGAGAGTAGTCTCAATCAATATTCTATGGTTCTGTCATCCCGAGTCTACAATTATTGAAATCTATCAATATCATAGAGTTATTAGGTGTAATGTTCAAAGAGTCTGATTAGCAGTCATGGGTTGCCTCATCCCATGAATCAAGTAGACTAAAGTTGTAGTGCAATGTATTATTGTGTAAATGTTTATTGAATTATTTACATTGGGCTTAAATCCTTTGGAAAGCCATGTTAAATGTGATTAACGTCTTGCTTGCAAACATACATTGGGCTTACATTCTTTGGAAAGCTGTTTGTTTATGTGCAACGTTGTTTTATGAACATGAATTGGGCTTACATTTATTGAAATGCTTATTATTAAATTTAATTCATCTTATAAATATGTTTTGGATTTAAATCACTTTGGAATGCTGTATTGGATTGGACTTACATCCATTAGCAAGCCGAGTTTGTAAATAGAGTTTGCTTTACGAATGCCATTTATGTGAATGATGTTTCCCTTGCAAACATAGATTGGACTTACATTTGTTAGAAAGTTAGATTGCTAAATGCGAAGTCTGCCTTATGGCATGAATGGGCTTATATCCATTGGAATGCCATTTGTTATGACTTAATCTCATTTTACATTTGAGATGAATCTTTGATTTCAATCTCATTTTATGTTTGAGATGAATCTTTGATTCAATCTTATTTTACGTTTGAGATGAATCTTTAATTCAATCGATATTTGAGATGAATCTTTGATTCAATCTCATTTTATGACTGAAATGAATTCTAATTTTATTAGACTTGATTGTGATGTATTTAAACCTTTAATATGTTTTGTCTAATTTGATGAGCAATTGATAATTGCTAATGACTATGAATATTTTTCTCTCAAAGGTTAAATCTTTACATTTTTATGGATTTTTTAAAATTAACATATGAATGAGGTAATACTTAATTCATTCCTATGTCCAAATTCACCAAGAAATGAAGTGCTTTAAGTTTAAGTTCCCATACTCTAACTTTTAGTTATATTATATTATTTTAATTTGAGAAGGAGGAGGTCAAGTAATTGCGAGTAATTTTAACTCAAATCGCTAGAAATTGTAGGTTGGTTTTATTTAATAAATCAAAATTTGACCTTTTTTATTTTAATCTTAATTTTGTGTAAAAGGAAATTTAAGTTCAATAATTTCAACAAAATATCGACAATGGTCTAGCAGTGCTGCAATTTTGTAAAATTTAGCACGATTGGTGTCTTCTCTTGCTCCAGACTCAAAATCAATAGAGGGAGGTGATTGTCTCTTACTGGACTTAAGATCGATGATAGAGTGTTTCAAAATTTTCTCGGCCAGACCCAAGATTGATGGACGTAGGTCTTCAAATTTATAGGCTTGCAATAAATTATTTTTTAAAAGAATGTTAAACATTATTTGCAATTATTATCTAGAAACCCTAAGATTTCCCAAAATGCCCCTCAATTTCTCCTTAAAACCTAGTTAGGGCTCTATTTCACGTGAAAATGGGAGGCATGATCCTGACTTACGTGAAGAGGAGGCTTGGTTTCGTTCAACTTACTTCTCTCACGCATTGGCTAGGGTTGACTTCCTCTCCCTCTCACACATAGGTCACTAGGCTCGGCTCCCTCTTTATCAATCTTTCGCACACAATAGTAGCCCTGGCCAACCCATCTCCCTCCTTTATAGAAAATCAAGCCTTAACTACTCTTGCTATTCTTCTCTCCCTCTCGCCCGTCGCTTTCGACGACATGGAGGATTGTGGGCAGCGGTTGGCATTGTGGGTTGAGGTTAGTGTCAAGCTTGTGTGAGAGACATGACCGTGTAAGGCGCGAGTATGGGTAGAGCCAGTGCAAGTGGGTTGAAATCAAGGATGTGAGGTTATTAGGTTTGGCTGCCTTTCCTCTTCTCTCTTTTTCTTGTTTTGGTTGCCAACAAATGATTGTGAGACCTACAATGCTTTATAGTATAGAATGTTAGCCAGTAAAAGAGAAATATAAAATTAAATGTTGCAGAGATGAGAATGCTCAGGTCGATGGGTGGCTTTACAGTTTGAGAAAAAAATACGAAACAAATATATATGAGAAGGTTGGAGTAACTCCAGTGGCAGATAAGATTAGAGAGAGTCATCTTAGATGGTTTGGTCACATAAAACGTCATCCAATGACTCAATCAAGAGAGTAGATTTATTAGATTCGGGCTATATGAAAAAATGATATATATTTGTTGAATTAAATGAGAATTTGATACTTAATAAGATATAATGGAGAAGAAGGATTCATGTACAATCAACCCCATGGAGTGGGATAAAGGCTTGTTAATGATGGTGTAGTTTTTATTTGATAGCTAAAATTTGTCATGTCAACAATGTTGGCTGCTGAACTACTATGAGCATGTCAGCACTTGGAATATGACTACAGAAGTCTCGTACACTCATTGTCATAAGGCTAATCTTTCGAATGAAAATTAAGTAGAGACAAGAGGCATGTAGAAGCTGGAGAGTGACTCTTGGGAGAAAAATGATAGCATGTTGTGAGAGACGAATAGTTGTCCTCATTTATATTTGAAATATCTGCTAGGTTCAGGGAAGTTGAGCATCACATCCTAATTATGCAAACAGCTCTATTTTTAGCTTGCTGTTGCTGGGAATAGGGATTTAGCTAATGCAAACCTTAATTGAAACATTTGGAAGAAAGGTGGTAGGGAAGAATTAAGGAGTTACCAGTGCTAATGAAGGGGCTGAAATCATGTTATGGATGATGTGATATAACAGATTTTTCCACTGCTTTGTAGTACTATCTCTAGCAATATAAACACACCTTGAGTTAATTCTTTTAAGAGTTAAGGACCAAATTGATCCTCCAACTATTTATAGAAGAACAAAACAGCTTCATCCCACTATGGTTAAATAGAATCCTTGTCCCTTGTGTCATATTATGTCAAATTCTCATTTAATTCAATATTAAGATCATTTTTATACATCTTAACCAAGTCTTTTAGGTCTACCACTATTAAAAATCTAAAATCTATCTCTGTCCTTAATTAAAGGACATGCTTTATGTGGCCAAAATAAATATTTATTATATTAGCTATCTCCAACTTTTTTCCAACATACTCATTTTATTCTATCTCTAAGTGGTACTCATCCAAAGCATTCTCTCTCAGTAACTTTGGTCTTATGTTTCTTTTATTTACAATAGTCATTTGCAAGTCTTACCGCCATCTTATAAAATTTTCCTTAAGTTTAAGTGGAACTTTTCTATCATAATAAATGCATTTCTTCAACCATCCAACTTGAATTCTTAATAACATCATCTATTTCACCATCATTTTGAACAATGAGCCAATTCAATCGCTCACTCTTATTGACTTGATCACCTAAAGTCACAACACTTTTACTAAAACTTCTTGCTAAAATTACACTCCATATATTGAGTTTAGATCTACTTAACGAAAACCTTAGACTCTAAAGTTGACCTATAATTCAAGTTTACTTGGACTTCTCTAGTCTTATCAACAAGAAGAATGTCATCAAAAAAAAAGCATACACCAAGGTACATCTTTTGTAAATGCCTAAGAACATCCATAACTAAAGTAAAAGATAAGGGCTTAATGTTGATCCTTGATGTAATCCAATGAAAAAAATATTTTGTCAATCCTCCTTGTGTTTGGACACAAGTGACTAGTATACATATCCTTAATGACTTGAATATAACCAATATTAATTTCTTTCGTTTAGAACTCTCCAAAGAACATTTCTTGACTTTATCATAAGCTTTCTCTAAATCAATAAATATCATATGTAGATCTTTCTTATTTTCTCTCTATGCTTCTCAATGACCTCTTAACAAATGTATAGCATCCATAGTAGATCTCGGCATGAAAACCAGATTCGAGAAACTATCACATCATAACCTATGCTCAATTACTCTCTCTATAATTTTAATGTATGGCTTAACTTAATTCCTAATTTGCACTCTTTGTCACCTTTATTCTTAAATATAGGAACCAAAACTCTTTCTCAAACTCTGCATCTTTTAGTCTTTAAAATAACATTAAAGATTTGTAAGCCATTCCTTGATCTCTAAACATTTTCACACTTCTATTGGAATATTATCCAGGTCTTTGCTTTTCCACATTTCATTTTCTTTAAAGCTTCACTAAATTACTAATCTGACGATATAAATAAAATTTTCTAGTTTTGGGTATTAAGGTTGTATCAATCGATTTATCCTTCATTGAAAAGTTTATTAAAATACCTCATCCACCTATTTTCAATATCTTTTCTAAGAAAAATGACTTTTTTATTTTCTTATTACTCCTTGAACTATGTTTTCTTCTCTTATCTCTTTGGTTGGCTAACTTATACATACATCTTTCAATTTGTATGATGTATAAATAAATTTAGGTAAATTTTCGTCTATATTTCTTCTTTAATCTACAGATCTTGTCGTTTGAATTTGGATGAAATGAGTAGACATCTTGAGAAGATGAAATATCAAAATTATAAAATAAGTTAATATTATAATGATGTTTTTATAATTAAAAATACATAAAATTGAATCTATTTATAAAATATGTAATATTAATCCAATCAACTATGATTATATTTGTAGCACAAAAAAAAAAAAAATCTTTGCTTTTAATACCTCAAATCGTTAGTTTGGATGGTAGGATCAAATTGGTTCTTTTTTAAATAGTGAAGGGGCTAAATTGGTCCTTTTATTTAGTATGGAATTATTTTGGTTTTATATAAATAGTTGAGAGACTAATTTGGCCCTTAACTCTTTCTTTTAATGACAAACAACTTAATTACAAGTGGTTTTCCATCCCTCAACTGTGGTTTTACATCTGGTTAATTTTTTTTCTTGCATGATTATGAGCATTTGAACTCTGCTTTTTTAAATGTTTTGTGCTCTTTGTTGAGTTGCTTGTTTGTTGATTTATTTCAAACAGGGTCTCAAGTCAGAATTAGAGAAGGCTTCTCCTGTGCTTGGGCGCAGTTCCATTTTTATAAAAGAATCATGTATTAGTGATTTGCCGAGGCAAGAACAACTTTTCCCCCCATTGTTTCATGTGAAGTTTAGTCGAACTGAAATAGTTGACTTTTATTCTTAGGTACTTAACTGTTCAGTTTGTTCGTTTCTTCTGGAAAAGGGAAACAAATCAGAAGGCGAAGATCTTGCGGGTAAATTATTTCTTGTGTTTATGTTACCGTTATTGTTCAGTTTCATTTGTATATAGAGTAGTGTACTTTAAATTGAGTTCAATACCTGACGAGAATTGAATGACCAGCTTTTCAGTAAAAATAACCCGGTAGTACAAGAGTATTCTTATATTAAATGAGAATATTTCTTTTACTTTCAGAAAGTAGATTATCCATTAGAATTGGATGTGTACGATCTCTGTTCTGAGGAGCTTCGTCAAAAATTGCAAACTCCACGCCAGGTTTTTTTTACTTATTTAATTGTCACTGCACTGTTTTTTGCAAACCATGAAATATCTTGTGTTTAGCTTATGTGCATGACTTTCTTATGTTCTGATTAAAGATTCTAAGAGAAGCAGAAAATGTGAAGCTTGGACTGAAAGTGCAAAATAAAAACTCCCATGAAAATGATGTTAGTACACCTAATGCTGAGGTATGGCAGCCTTTATGATTTTTGTTTATTATCTTGTAGTTCATAATTACTTTCCAATATTTATTCACATTCTCATCAGGTTTATTGTAAAGTCAGCCATGCCTAATTTGGCATGGCAGCCTTTATGATTTTTGTTTATTATCTTGTAGTTCATAATTACTTTCCAATATTTATTCACATTCTCATCAGGTTTATTGTAAAGTCAGCCATGCCTAATTTGGCATGGTGATAAATATATTTAGGCTAGATAGTTTCTGGTTTACTGCACCTCAGGTCAATGAGGATTCATAAAGCCAACCACAGATGGTTGGGATAGACATGATGATGATGATGATGATGAGATGACACTTTAAGTAGATGACTGCATCAGTTTGTAATTGATGCATAGATGCTACTTTGCTTTGAAATTTTCTGATAGCATAAAGCATGTATGTGGAAATTTGGGCTGTAACCATGTCACTGTAGTTGAATGGGTTGAACTTGTGTTAGATCCACTATGTTTGTTTTTAGGTAGGACATTGGTCTGCATGCTTTAGATTTGACTTGATTTTGAACATATTGTTCATACCCTATGATTTAACATTATCGTTTCCATTGTCTTAGTAAAACTTAATTTGCAGGCTAGCTATGCCTAGAATTAGGTTGATCACAGTAACATGTACTTTATTTATAATATATCTTCACATGATGGCTTTATGCTTTTTTCTGTCTGTTTTTCTTGTTCGTCTTCTCATGTCATTTTATGGAGCGAGGGGATTCTAGCTCCATTGAATTGGACCAGAACCTTAGAAAGGATCATGTAACTATAATGGCTGTACACAAAACATAGAGCCATTGCTATTCTCAAAATTCTTCATTTCTTATTGTTTTTTTGCTTCCATTATTTTATTCTTCATCTACTTATGGTTGGTATGGTGGTAATTTGAGATATGCACCAGATTTTGGATGTATTGCCCTAGGGTTCAAAAGCAAAAACTGTAACTACAGCACTCACTAGTACAGATACCTATAACCTTTGAAAATTATTTTATACATGCTGCTACTTATGGTTGGTATGCTGTCTGTGTTAGTTCAAAACAATTAATCATTTGAATATGTACAAGAACATAAGTAGCAACATGTATAAATAACATTTAAACTATCTATTCAATATGAAAGCGGTAAGGAAATAAATTATTAATTACAATAAAGAAGTATTTTCTATCTATATATAAATGCATTCAATTGAAAGAGAAAAATAATTTTTTACTGCAATGAAAGAACATAATTATCCATCTTATGATGAATTTTTCTAAATCTCCTCCCTCTTTGAGATTTATTTCTTTAGCTAGAATGCCTATAATAAAGGTATTAATTTGATAAGTACTTGAGATTTTATATATTTGTATATTATTGAAACATATATATTTTTTAATATAACATTATATCCTTTCTTCCGAAATGAATTATTTAGAAATGTTTAACTTTCTTTAGTCAGATTCTCGCACTTATTATAAGGTTATTACTTATATTAAATTAATTTTTTATTTTCTCTGCTCAAAGTTTAATTTTCTCAATTTTAATTCAATTTAATAATTTCTATATTTCTTTCCAATTATTTTGATTTAAATATGATAATATATAATCATTTCAAATTTTAATGCTTGCACATTTTTGGTTGCTAATTTACATATTTATTTATAAAGTATAATGTAATTTCTTCCTATTTTCTAAACAATAGTATAATATATATAGTTCAATATTATTTTTCATAAAATCATTGACCTCATGAATTTTTTTTTTTTTACTTTTAAGATCCATAAGTTAACTAGCTTTTATATTCTTATAAACTATCATATATGATACATTTATCATTTATTTATTTACATTTATTAAGTTAAAAGTCAAGCCAATATTTAAGGTTATATTTTACATAGAAATATTTGATGTTTAAATAATTGAACTTGATTCATACTATACTCAAGGGTAAGATTATACTTGCTATTTATTAATAAAGTTAATTATATTATCACTACATCCATCTCATCCATAAGCTTCAAATTTAGCATCTCATTTCTAGGTTTCAATTTAGTAAATTTTATAATTTTTTCAACATGATTATGATTAATTTACATGACTTTTGATATGATTAAAACATACATTATGTAATAAACCATAGTTATTAAAGGGTTTATGTAATAAAATGAACTTAGGGTTTTGAAATTTTGCATTTGAAATCCTATATAAATGCATTTCATCAATTTGGAAATAAAAAGTTTACGTTGCAAGTCATACCTAAAATTATGTAGTGATTTTATTCCTCCCCGATTATTATTATACAACAACAACAACAAGAAGCCTTTATCCCACTAAGTGGGTCATTCAATGAATCTTCTCATTGTCTATTGTCAAATTCTCATTTAATTCAAGTATCTAAGGTCATTTTTATTCATCCTTCTTTTAGTCTCTACCTCTTCATAAGACAAATCTAATGCATCACTCTCCTAATCCCAGTCATTGGATGACGCTTTTTATGGCCACATACTCTCTCTAATCATATTTGCCCTTTGAGTTCTCCAACTTTTTTTTCAACATACTCATTTTGCATTTTCTCTAAAAGTAAAACACTCATCCACTGAGCATCCTCGCTCTCTTAACTTAGTCTCATGCTTCTCTTTTATTGGCCAACATTTTGCACCATAAATCATCGCAGGTCTTACCACCAGATGCATTCCTCCCTGATTATTATAATACCTTAAATTAGTTAAGTAAAATTTTTCTTTTAAAATGTACTCATTATTACATTTCATGATAATTGCAATAAGAAAAAAAATCAAAATTCAAATTATAAAAAAATAGAAAATCTTTTTTTTTTTATAAATACCTCTTTCCTCCTATATCTTGAGTTTGGGGTGCCCTTTCTCTCACGCTCGTGCAAGGTGGACCTTCCATCTTCTTCTCCCTTTCGGCCGGCTCCAATGCTTGCAAGAAAGTCGAGTGGCTCGACGGTTGGGTCACGATGGCGGTTGTCTCATTTGGCTAGGGTACATGTGCAAGTTGTCTCGCACCGTGTTGCCTCCTCGATAGGTGCGGCTCCTTTCCGATCTCTCTCTCTCTCTTTCTCTACTTCATCTTTGGTGAAGACCAAAGTCACGTGCCTCTTCGATTAGCATTGTCGTGGGTTCAAGACACTAAAATAATAATAATAATAATAATAATATTATTATTATTATTTGGTTATTACACCTACCCCACATATTCCAACCCTTTCACCCCCTCCATCCCCCTATGTTTTCAACTTTTCACCCTTGTTTCCCTGCCTCTTTCAGCTTTTCTTGCTGGTAGAAATCAAGTGTCATGATCAGTTTACATATTGGTCTCTTAAGTTGTGGGATGGATTGTTGCTGAAATACTTGACAATTGAAGCCGTATGTGACAGCATCAGATTCTGAAGTGGAAAGTGCATCTTAAAGTGATTCTTTCCTTGGTTTTTTGTGCATGTGATCATTATAATATTTTGGGTATATTTTCTGACATTTGTGGGCAAGGGCGGATCGACATTATCCTCAGGGTGGGCAATTGCCCACTCTGAATTTTTTTTCTTATAACTATTTAAAAAATTTGTTAATTTTATCTATCATTTGCCAAAAAATAGGTAAAAAAAGCTATTTCTTCTCTAACACTGCTACATATAACACATATCATAAGTCATGCCTCTCTCTCTCTCTCTCTTATAGTGGTGTTATTACTAGCCATAAAAGCCCAAACTATGGAGTTAAAATACTCAAATTTTTTTAAGTCCATAGTTCTACTATTATTCTGAACAATATTTTTATTTATCTTTCATTTTTCAATATTTTCAACATAAACATGAAAGTCTATATATATAATTTTTGCTTGATGATTAATAAGCAACTTATTTTCTAAAGGGTTATTTGAGATATATTTATTTTTATTTATTTATATTATTTTTAATATATATATATATATATATTGAATGAAATAAAATTATCATAAATCTCTTATAAAATTATGAGTTATAACTAAAATTTTAAATAGTTAAATTATAAAATTATATTGAATTTAATATTATTCTCAAATCTTAATAAATGATTAAAAAAATTTTATCACTAAATATTAATAGCTAAATTGATCACCCTAAAAAGCGAGGTTGGTTCTGCTCTTGTTTGTGGGTTTTAATGGACTGTTTTCACTACCAAGTATGATATTTAAACATCTTCTTTTGCTTACATTCTAGTATTCTCCAATGAAATGTTAGTTATGTACTTGTTAATCTCTTTGTATTTTTTTGTGAAATTTATTTATTTCAACAGGTTGCAGCTGCCAATTCTGGAGAATCAACAGCCACTTCAAATGAAGGTAGTAAACAGCTTCAAGGCATAGTGATAATTTTGTTAGTTGATTGCTTTTGTGTTGCGTTACAAATGAATGCAAATGTTAGAATGCCTTACATTAACATTGAAGATATTACCTATACAACCAACCTATAAATTGAACTGGCATTTTTTGTAGGCTTGATAATTTCAACTATGGATTTTTCGCTGTTGGTCTTGTTTTCATGTTTTTACATTGTCTTGTTCTCATGCTCATCAGTGTGAAACCAGAAGATAGGGTTTCGGTGAATAATTTTTCTTAAGCAGTGGGATTTCCCGCTGCTTTGCATATCAATATAAGATGATACCACTAACGTTGTCAATGTCAGTTTTTTTTCCCGACCTGGAACTCTGTGCATGTAGTATTTGGATTCATTATATCTTTAAGTTTTGTGTCTTCTTAGGTGTAATTTTGGTTTTAACTCTATTCTAAACTGTCTGTATTTATTTTAAAATGAATTTTTTATTACACTATCCTATTCATCTGCCTTCTAGGCTTTTAGTGCAACTACACAAGTGCATTTGTCTTGGTAGCATGATATGATATTTTGGTGGCGCATTTGTGCTATAAGAAGAAGCATGTTCTCATTTTCTAGAATTGATACTGAATATGGAAGAAATAATTCCTACTGTCGATTATCTTGTGGTATGTTCGAAGTGGCTATTATTTTCTAAGTGATTCAATGTCAATCACTGTAGAAGATGTAGGTTTAGACTTATGTTTAATCCCAATCACTTGCGCAATTATAGGTTCATCATCATCTTCTCAAGATGTGATCTACAAATTCAAGGTCATCTTTATATGCATCCTTAAGTGGTCCCTCCAGTTCTGAAAAATATGCAAAGTAATGGATCTCGGGTTTTGACCTGGGATATTGGTGGAAATGTCCCGCAATGGCTAAACTACTACTTAAATTCTTTGAGGTTTTTCTTCTAACAAAAATTTTGCTGTTGAAGATTGTAGTTTTAGAATTTATGTAAGTGAATAGGTGGATCTTTTTTAGTGAATTGTAAGAAGGCACATGATAAATGGGTGGTTGTTGATCACATTATATAGTGATAATCTGAGGTTGATGATTGTTATATTTCATGTTGTCAAAAAGGTAATAGTCATTAGCATGATATGAATATTTAGATAATGATATTGATCACATGAAATTCAGATTTAAGAGATTACCTACCTTAATTATATTTTCTTTATTTGTTTCCTTGGTATTATTATATCAATTTTCTAATTTAATGTATCACCTAATTTACTATTTTCCTTTTTCTATTTAAACTATGTAACTCCTTACCAAGAAGTATGTTTTTCACATAAAGTCCTCTATTTTGTTATGGTATTGGAGCCATGTATCTCTACTCTTTATTCCCATCTCGTCACTAGGGCTTCGACTTTTCCTTCCACCTTTGTAACCTTGTGCTTTTTCTGTGAGGCCTCGAATATTTGTTGCATCTCCAGTCTTCTTAGATGACAAAATACGGGATGACCATGGAAAAACAAGAAGATAATTGAAGTACCGAAACCCTCATCACCAGCAAGTATGGTGGCACATAAGGTATTCTCATTCAAATCACATGGCACAAGTTGAATGGAAATAATTATCTTCAATGGTTGGAATCAGTTCTAATGCATATATGAGGAAAGGGGAAGGATGACTATCTCACCGAAGTCATTCCTTGAAAGGCTTGAGATCCGAAGTTGAAAACCTAGAAGATTGAGAATAATATAGTTATGCCCTGGTTGGTTAATTAATGATGAACAAAATTGGTAAAAATTTTTTACTCTACAATATTGCTTATGAAATCTGGGATCAAAATGACGGAATTCTACTCAAGGAAAACATCTTAGAAATCTTCAAGATCGGAATCAGCCTTAATGATCTCCTCATGGTGAGTTTTTCATCACCCAATATTACAATCTTCTTTCACGTTAATGGCAGCATTGGATGTGTTCAAAGAATATCAATGGAGTTGTGTGAGAGATGCAAAGAATCTCGAGGAGATTGTTGAGAAAAAACAAATTTAAATTCTTGATGGGACTTAACAAAAATCTCGATGAAGTTCAAGAGCGCATACTAGGTATGAAACCATTACCCAAAATGCTAGAAGTGTTCTCTGAGGTTCATTGAGAAGAAAGTAGAAGGTGATACTTGGAGAATCTCCTACCACCTCTACTACCGACAACTCTTCCCTAATTGCTTGAGGAATCTAGCATAATAGTTATCATAATTGTCAAAAGAAGGGGAGATCATGGTGTGACCACTGTCAAAAGCTTTGCATACATAGGGAAAATATTGAAAAATCCACGATAAACCTACTGATCGGAAGCCTTCAAAATTAGCACTTGATAAGAAGAGCTATGGAAATCATGCCTCTTTTAATGAAGTGTTTCCCACTAATGATTCCAACCCATTTAGTAAGGAGCAATAAGAAGCCATTCAAAAATTGCTTTCTCAATGAAGTCGGACCAACAACATAGTTGGAATGGGAATGTTATCACAGAAAGGTAATTATTTAAATGCTCTTACTATTAAAACAAGGAGAATAAATCCATGAATTGAAAACTCAGGTGCATTCAGTCATATGATAGGTGATATTACGTTATTTCATACGAATAATTCATGCTGTGAAAACATTATAGTAAATTGCCGATGGATCTTTCTTTAAAGTGGTTGAAATAGGCTCTATTTTTATTTAAAGGACTATAATTACATCGGTTTTATATGTCCCTAGTTTAGATTGTAATCTTCTATCTATAAGCTTACTAGAAACATAATTGTGTTGCTAAATTTTTCTTGGATTTATGTGAATTTAAAGATTTGGATTCGAGGAGGACGATTGACAATGCTAAGATGTCCTCAAAACTTTTTTTTTGAAAGTTGATTAATCTCTTAAAAGAAATGGTCATAATGCATTATGTATTGAGTCTAAAATCGTGCAGTGTTTGAGAACTCCAATAAAGATGGTGAAATTATGTTGTAGCATTATCGTCTTGGTCCTCCCAACTTTGTGTATCTTCAAAAATTATTTCCATCATTATTCAGTAATAAAAATCCTAGAATTTTTTAATGTGAAGTGTGTCAATTTTCAAGACATACTCGTAATTCTTATCACAATTTGCTATATAAAGCATCTTATTCTTTTTCATTAATCCATAGTGATGTGTGGGAGCCATCTAGAATAAAAAATATTACTAGCACAAGGTGGTTTGTTTCCTCATGGTTATTACTCATGAAAGAAAAATCTGAAGTTGGGAAAATTTTTAGGAAAATTTTTAGAAACTTTAACTATAATCCAAACTCAATTTTAAACAAAAATACAGGTATTAAAATCAACAATGCAAATGAATTTTTTGAAACTGTATTGGGGGAATATCTTAAAAATCAAAGAATTTTATATCAAAGTTCATGTGTGGATACTCCTCAACAAAATGAGGTTGTTGAAAGGAAAAATAGGCATCTTTTAGAAGTTCCTTAGTTATTTATTTTCACAACTCATATTCCAAAATATTTTTAGGGAGAAGCAGTTTTAATGGCAGCCTATCTAATAAATCTAATGCCATCTCATATGTTGAACTTCAAAACTCCATGTCTAGTCTTCTCTCATTCATTTCTCAATGATCGTGTTTTTCTACTCTACCCATTAAAGTTTTGGGTTGTACTATATTTTCCGACATAGAGGTAACCTTGATCCTAAGGCACTCCAATGCACATTTGTTGGATATTCTTCAAACCAATAATGGTATAAATGCTACTCTCCTATTACAAGAAAATTTTATAACTCTATGGATGTTTCATTCTTTAAGCAACAACCTTACTATAAATCTAAGATACATGGGGAGAACTTTACACAAGAATATCAACTATGGGATGTTGAAAGTCTATATTCTCCTTTCCTTACATCACCAAATCCATCAATTCAAAACCCAAGTCCTCTTATCCAACTCAAGTCACACTAACCAATTATCCAACTTAGTCCTTATCTTAAACTGGACTCTAAACTCAAACATCCCAATATCTTGGTCAAATTTAGTGAACTGCATATAATAAATTGTGTGTCTACACTAGAAGAATCAAAAGTCAAGAAGGCAAAGAACAGCCACTTGAGTAGAGCCTTGAATCCAATTCGAATCTGGAACTTTAAAATTCACCAAGGAACACTATTTCTAGTTCTAACACTGATCTTGCTATTGTCAATATGTCTATTGATAATAAACTCATTGTTGAAGGGAAAGACATATGGTCATGCGCAAGTTATTTTATCTGTGAGTTTGTTTCCTATAAGGGATTGTCTCCCAATCACTATGCTTTTATTAGTAATCTTGGTGAAGTATAGGTTCCAAGTTTCATAAATGAAGTTCTTGCTATACCAAAGTGGAAGGCAATAGTCTTGGAAGAAATAAGTGCTCTCAAGAATAATAGAACTTGGGTGATATCTAAACTACCTTCAGAAAACATCTTATTTGATGTAAATGGATCTCTACAGTTAAGCATAATGCAGATGGTGGTATTAATAGGTGTAAGGCAAGACTTGTGGTTAAATGGTTTACATATCCTATGGGATGGACTACCAAGAAACATTTACCTTGTAGCAAAACTTAACACAGTTCAAGTGCTACTTTCACTCCTCTAACTTAGACTAGCCTTTATATCAACTAGATGTAAAAATTCCCTCAATGGAGATTTGGAAGAAGAAGTCTATATGAAAATTTCTCTTGGCTTGGATACTCCATCCTCCAACAACAAAGTTTGCAAACTTAGAAAAACTTAGAAAGCCATTATATGAGTTCAAGTAGTCGTCAAGAGTGTGATTTTACAGATTCACTAAAGCAATCAAGAAGTTTAGATATAATTAATGTCATGCAGATCATACAATGTTTGTCAAGTATTCTCATTCAAAAAAGAAGGCAATTCTCATTGTGTATGTTGTTGACATCATTCTAACAAGTGACAATATTGAAGAAATTTAGAATCTCAAAAGTTTTTCGGTCAAGGAGTTTAAGATCAAAGATTTGGGAAATCTCAAGTATTTTCTTGGCATGGAGATAGCACAGTCAAAGAAGGGGATTTCAGTTTCTTAGTGAAAGTATGTTTTGGATCTCTTGAACTAGACATGGAGGCAAGGATGCAAGCCAACATTCACTCTAATGAATTTCAGCTCAAAACTTGGAGATAACAACAATGGAGCATATGTTGACAAAGATTGATATCAAATACTGGTTGGAAAATTTATCTACCAGTTACATACTAGACTTGACATTACCTTTGCTATTAGCATAGTGAGTCAATTCATGATTAGACTTTCAGAAGAACATATAGATGCTATTTATAGAATCTTAAGATATCTAAAGATGACATCAGGTCAAGGATTATTTTTAAGTAGATAGAAAATTAAGAGATTGAGATTTGTACAAATGCAAATTGGGGTGGGTCTGTAATAGACAGATGACCTACTTCAAGATATTGCACATATGTCTGGGGAAACCTAGTTAACATCGAGAAGCAAGAAATAACCATTTGTGTCTTGAAGAAGTACAAAAGTAGAATTTAGAGCTCTTGCATTATGTATTTGTGTGGAAAATTAGTAAGACATGTGCTTTGTGAACTACGCATCCTAGTGTTAGGTTCTATAAAAATATTTTGTGATAATCAGTCTGCTATCAGTATAATAAAGAATATAGTGCATCATGATAAAACAAAGCACATCAAGATCGATAGACATTTTTTCAAAGAAAAGATAGAAGCAGGTGTGATTTTTCCTTAGTATATTCCAACAAACTAACAGATTGCATATCCTAACTAAGATAATACCTAAGAAGATGTTTGAAACACTTATTTTCAAGCTAGGTTTACTCAACATAGACAATTTTATTTTCTTTGTTTATTTTTTGAAATAATGAGATATTGGTATTATTATATCATTTTCCTAATTTATTATTTTCCTTTTTTCGATTCCTTGTATCTCTATTTAAATCATGTAACCTTTTACCAAGAGGTATGTGTATCAAGTAAACTCCTTTATTTCTTCATATATGACATTAATAATCATCAGAAATATATCACTAATATGAATCATGTTGATAAAATCATGAGCATTATTTGCAATAATCATTATAATCATGATGAGCATGAAGGGAACTTATAGAGATTATGAGTTATGAGTTACATTGGTGATAATAATTTGTGGTGAGCTCTATGAAATGTGAGACAGGTATATGAGATGGGCTTTAGGGAGCGAACCAAGTGGAGCAAGTGGGCGTGCATGCGATCAAGTAAGCATGTCACTTTACACTGTGGGATATGCATGTGACAAAGAAATAACAATGCTATGTGTGGTTGTGTTCATAATAAAGGCACATTGTATGTTAACGAGGAAGGAATGCACAGGTTAACTTGATGCAGGCGAAGGAGGTGAGTCATGATTAGGTGGAAATATGCCATAGAGTGAATGCAAAGGGTGGAGAGGATATATAGATCAAATGGTGCTGAGTTGGTAGAGGCTTGTGCGATGAGGGCCATGTTCGAACACTTGTGGTAATGATGGGATCCTCTCAGTGCGAGAATACATTGGTAGGCATGAGCAAGGAGCACTGAAATGGTAAGGAATGGTGGTTGCGATGCTGAAGATGGTGGGTTATCATGGATTGATAGTGTGGCAAACTCCATTGGAGAGTTGCCAATGACATGAGCTAGTGAGCAACAATGCGGCAAGACCTTGTGATGGGTTTGAGGAGTCTGTAAGGCAAGTTGAATGAAAAGATGGGGAAAGTAGATGATGCTTGAAATCAAAGGGTGAATGATGATTTTGATGTTTATGATGTGCTAGTTCAAGTAACTAGAGCAAATGGGCAGAATAAGAGTGGCTATGATTGGGACCAATAGATGTGCACAGAGTTATGATTGGCAGCTGTCGAGTAGTTTGTCTGTCCATAATGAGGATTAAGTGGTGCTTTAAAGAGGATGGGTGTGAAAGGATTGACGAGGTTCTAATACTAAACTAATGCAAATAGAGAGAGAAGTGGAGAGAATTAACTAGTGGTTATTGTTAAGTAAACTCAAACACAATAATCTGTCATAAATGTTAAATCTAAGATAATGGTCTCCTTTTATGGAGGCAATCCTTGACTTATTACATAAAAGTCCATATAAAGTTGGATAAAGTAAATAAAATTGGAAATACTAATATTACATTACGTTGAAGATAAATCCTAATCTAATTTGTCTAGCAAAAAATTCTCTCTTTCCCCTTGAAATGAAGATTTTGGTATTCATAATTCTTTTTTTTCATAGAAAATGATTCTAAAAATTTTGGCTTTTATTCTGCTATCAGTCGAATATTTTTTTTCTTGATATTTATGATTTCCTTGAATGTTCATGAGTCCCTTTAAAACTTGCTTCAAATTTGTTTGTTCATCATCATCATTACCCTTTTGCAAATCATTTTGAACAACTTCTATCCATTTTACCTTAGGTCTACACCATCATAATCTTTCATTATTAATTTTACTCTTTTTTTTTTGCTTTTAGAAAGATTAGAGAAATTTTGGCTTTAACTTTTTTATTAGATGAATGCTTTACTTCTTTTATTATTTTTTCTTCTTACTATTTTTTCTTACTATTTTAGATGAATATTTTAATAGTAAATTGTTAAATATGCTATTTTCTTATTAGCTTTTTTTTTGTCACTCTTGAACTTGTAGCTACCCTAACTAGGGAACTCTAACTCCTAGCTCATTTCTTTTAATCCTAATTTCGTGTGGAGGGGAGAGCTAACCATTTCTTCAAACCTACTATTCATTTGGAGCTCACTCATTAATAAACACTCATGTAGTAACCCCTCGATAGATTGTTTGTACATGAATGTGTCAGTTATACTGAGCACTCAATAAATTATAGACAATTGAAAATTTTATTTTTGAGAGGGATGATCAACTCCTTGAATATCGATCGAAACTTAAACCTCTATATAGATATGCAATTGAGAAAGCACAACAATGGAAATGGGTAGTGATGGGATTTTCTTGTGCGTAAGTGCACGTACTATTCAAGTAATATAAAGGTAAATAGAGTAACATTTTCATGAGGATTTGAGTAAAGTTTGTAATTCATGATTGTGCTAATTACTAATTCTCCTAAACTTAATTTTTATTCAATTGAATTTGAAAGCTAAAATTAAACTTGCTCTTAATGATTGGAAACTGAAAATATTTTTTTATGATTTTTTTTAGAAATCCTAGTGTTGTTCTTTATGGTTTCAAGATAATACTCTTTATTTTATTATATTTCTTGTTTTGTTTTGTTTAAAATGGCATTGGATTCTTTTAAATATTTTGTAGTGTTAGTCTAAAGCATAAGTATTAAGCTGTCTATGCCTAGATCAATTTAATCAAACCACTTTCTTTAATTAGCTCTTTACTTGTCTAATTAAATTTTAAGTGGTTGCATTTATTGAATTTTTCTTTTAATGATCGCGGATCCGAAATAGCATATGCCTATATCTATTTAGTAAATTCGTCCATTTTCCTATTGTTCTTCTAGAAACTCTTTTGATATCTCTAAATCACAATTCATTTTAACTTCACAATTGATCAAATTATGAGTAAATTAAGTGCAGGAAAAACCAAAACACATTTTCATATAAAACATGAATAATTTTTTTATAGAAATCCAAACATCAAGTTCGATGTAATAACATAAACACAAAAATAAATAAATTCAGAGCACTTTATGTTTTAATGCTCTATATAAATAAAAAGAATATATTTGAATTTATAAAACAAGATGTTAGGATAATCAAGGAAAAAGGGGAAGAGAGAATCGAGTTGATCTTCAAAGCACTTGACTGCTTTCTTTCTACTTTCTCGTGGAAATGCTCAACAATCCCTGTTGCAAATGATCTTCTCCGTACGTCCAACATGATCAATATGCTATCACACAACACACACACTAAATGCACACTGCACTTGGAGTCCACTCTCCAAGTGCTTCTTATGCTTACTCACACTCACACTCCCATCAGCTGACAAAACTCATTTAACCAACTTCTCTCTATTTATATCATGGACTTTGTTATGATAGTTGCTCTCTCAGAAATGATACGAAAATGGCCCAAATTGCTTATTGAAATTGCTTGAATTACATCTGTGAGGACATGGTTGAATGGCATAACGGTGCTGACTCCTCATTTGACTTGATCCTAGGGTCCAATAGCGCTGTGACGCTTGAATTGTAGTACCTTGTCGCTATTGGTGTTACCTCAGGATCCTCCTACTGAAAATTCTCCAAGTCCTCAGTACTGCGGCACTGTGCATTTTGTTCCCTGGTCCAAAAATGTGATCCTAATCTAGCATTGCAGCACCGCTAATACAACACCTAGGTGCTGAACTCTCTTTTTTTGGCCCCAAAAGTGTATGTGTAGCACTGTAGTGTTGCTTATGTAATGTCTAAGCGCTGGCTCTAATTTTTGTCATTTTTTCTATTTTTTTAGAATTTTTCTAAAACAACATCAAAATAAATAAACTGCAGATTACTTATTAGAGGTAGCTTTCATCCTTTCTTTTCATTTTAGATCCAGCGGAAACTGATGTTTTCCATCCATTATTAAATGGTTTGAATAAAAACAAATTTGTAGATGCAGAATTTGTTTATAGTATGTTCTTGCTTTTCATCACTCTCTTTTACCAAGTAACAGGAGCTTCATCGGAGAAGAAAACAGAGCTAACTGGCATTTATGATCTTGTTGCTGTATTAACACACAAAGGAAGAAGTGCTGACTCCGGCCATTATGTTGCCTGGGTGAAGCAGGAGAATGGTCAGTCTACCAAGCTTATAGTAAATCGCATGCCTTTGAAGTTTTATTATCATCTTAAATTTTTTAAATCATGTTATTTTCTGAAACACGAGTTTATCATCCAGGTAAATGGGTCCAATATGATGATGACAATCCTATTTCTCAAAGGGAAGAAGATATACCCAAGTTATCTGGTGGAGGTATAGCATCCTTTACATTTTCTGGCATTTTACTATAGAGAAAAGAATTAAAATGCTCCCTCAATTATTTATGAAGAATCAAAATAGTCCTAAGCTATCTAGAAAGATCAATTTAGTCTCCTCACTATTTTAAAAGGGATCAATTTAATATCACCATCTAAACTAATGATTTAAGGTGTTAAAAATAGGGGTATTCTTGCCATTTGAAATTTTTTCCTTGATTTATGAAATATCTCAAAATTTTAATTAATTTTTTTGTACAATAGTTACAATCATATTTAATGGTCATTGGTTAAAATCATGTAGATTCCATTGCAAGTTATTTTTTTATGACACAAGATAACATTTAACTTTGCCTCAAAATGTGTTATAAAAAAACAACTTGCTCCAAAATCAATATGATCTTAATTCAAGTATGTTGAATATGATTGTAATTATTGTACATAAAAAATAATAAAATTAGTAAAAATTTTGAGAATGCTTCCTAAATTTACAAAAAAAACTCAAAGTCCAAAAATAGTCTATTTTTAATTCCTTAAACCGTTAATTTGGATAATGTGATTAAATTAGTCGCTTTTAAATAATCGAGGGATTAAATTAATTCTTCTAAATAATTTTGGACTATTTTAGTTCTTTATAAATAATTAAGAGATCATTTTGATCCTTTACTATTTATGATACACTACCTTTGCAGTCCTAAGTCCGGATGTAAAAAGTGGAGGGTTGTGATACATGATTGACGACCAACATAAAACTTGTAGAAATAATCATGGCATGAATCTTTTAAAACATTATGTTATCTTGGTCCCCAGAAGCGTCGTTGTATGACGAATATAGTGAAAAGTGTGCAATTATTTGCATCGATTCCGGTGCGGTGTTAAATAAGCGAGGTTCCATTATGCGGATGCGGGAAGTTAGTTGAAACTGAATAAAGTTAGGAACTTGGAATATATGTACTATTATATTACAGATAAATTAATGAAATTAATAGATACTATAGCTCATAGGAAGATAAAATTTTATGTGTTCAAGAAACTAAATGGGTTGGGGAGAAGGCCAAGGAGTTTAGGTTTTAAACTTTAATATTTCGCGCAGAAGTCGAATTAGAACGACGTGTGTGATTATAGATAAAAGTTTAAGATAATGCTATAAATATTAATAGATGTGGAGATAGAATTATAACTTTAAAGATTATCATCGATAAATATTATCAATGTTATAAGCTTTTATGCCTCAAGTAGGTTTGGATGTAAAATGAAATTTTTTGGAATGAATTAGGGGATTAATATAAAAAAAGAAAAAAATATTTATTAAGGAGATTTAAATGTATATGTAGAGTAAGATTTTAAAGATTATGTTATAAAATAAAGAAGGTAGGATTATATTAGATTTTGCTTTAATTATTTCAGAATGCTAATACTTTATTTAAAAAAGATGAGATATTATTACTTATAAAATGGATCTAAGAAAGATTGATTATTTAATAAGAAAAATATATTATTTAGATAAAAATTGTAAGATCATTTCAAGTAAAAGTTTAACACTCATCGTTAATTTTAGATTTTAAGAAGATTGAAAGATGAAAAATAAATCAAATTATTGTTCTGGGATTAGATAACACTTAAAGAACAATAAAAAATATTTTAAAAGAAACCATATAAGATGTTAGAATTTAGGATGTTCAAATTTAATTTAAGAAAAGTAATAAGTTGTAAAAATGTGCTTGAGAATCAAAAGGAAAATATTTTTTTAATAAAAATAATGGTGAAGAATGAGAGATAAGATAAATAAAAGATATTATAAAATTTGTTTAAAAATTTAGTTTAGTTACAAACTCGGAGAATTGAGAAAAATATCAAGTGATCCGTAGAGATTTTAAAAAAGTAATATATACGAAAAATTTATTTTATGATTTATACAATTGGATAAAAGAAGGAAAGATGTATGTAAGTTAAACCAAAGAGATATAAGAAAGATCAAGTGAGATGTATTAAAGATGAAAATCATAAAATATTTTTTCTTAGAAAAGGATATTGAAAATAGGTGGATGAGGTATTTTGATAAACTTTTCAATGAAAGATCTGAAAATACGATTAATTTTAGTAACCTTAATACCCTAAATAAAAATAGAGAATTTTATTTGCTTCGTCGGATTAATAAATTTGAAGTTAGAGAAGCTTTAAAAAAAATGAAATGTAAAAAAATTAGGACCTGATGATATTTCAATAAAAGTGTGGAAATGTTTAGGAGATCAATGAATTTTTTAGCTTGCAAATCTTTTTAATGTTATTTTAAAGACTAAAAATATATCAGATGAGTGGAGAAAGAGTTTGTTGGTTCTTATATTTAAGAATAAGGTGATGTACAAGAGTGTGCAAATTATAGGAATTAAGTTAATGTGTCATACATTAAAATTATGAGAGAGAGTAATTGAGCATAGGTTAAGATGTCATACAAAAGTTTCTCACAATCAATTTGGTTTCATGTCAGGTAGATCTACTATGGATGTTATACATTTGTTAAGAGTTTTGATGGAGAAGTATAGAGAAAGTAAGGAGGATCTACATATGATATTTATTGATTTAGAGAATGTTTATGATAAAATTTCAAGAGATGTCCTTTGGAGAGTTTTAGAAAAGAAATGAGTCAATATTAGTTTTCAAGTCATTAAGGATATGTATAATAGAGTTGTTACTTGTGTCCAAACACAAGAAGGATTGATAAAATATTTTTATTTCAATTGGATTACATCAAGGATCAGCTTTAAGCCCTTGTCCTTTTGCTTTAGTTATGAATGTTTTTACTAGGCATTTATAGGAAGATGTACCTTGGCATATGTTTTTTGCTGATGACATTCTTTTTGTTGATAAGACTAGAGAGGGAGTCCAAGAAAAACTTGAATTATGGAGGTCAATTTTAGAGTCTAAAGGTTTTCATTTAAGTAGATCTAAAATTGAATATATGGAGTGTAATTTTAGTTGTAGAAGTTCTAGTGATAGTGTTGTGATATTCGGTGAACAAGTCATTAAAAAGAGTGAGCGATTAAGATATTTAGGCTCTATTGTTCAAAATGATGGTGAAATAGATGGAGATGTTATTAGTAGAATTCAAGTTCGATGGTTGGAGTGGAGGAATGCATCTGTCCTATTGTGTGATAGAAAAGTACTACTTAAATTTAAGGAAAAATTTTATAAGATGGTGGTAAGACCTGCAATAATTTATGATGCAGAATGTTTGCCAATAAAAGAGAAGTATAAGACTAAATTAAGTGTTGCAGAGATGAGGATGCTCAGGTGGATGAGTGGCTTTGCTCTTAGAGATAAAATGCGAAATGAGTATGTTCGGGAAAAAACTGGAGTAGCTCCAGTGGAAGATAAGATTAGAGAGAGTACTTATGGCCACATAACCGTCCGATGACCTACAGAGAGTAGTTGTATTAGATTTGTTTAAGAAAGATATAGAGACCAAAAGACTTAGTATAAAAAAAATGACTTTAGATATAATTTGAAATTTGACATAATAGGGACACAATATGATGATGATTCAAGCCAACCCCACTTAGTGGGATAAAGGCTTGTTGTTGTTGTTGTTGTATTATTATTTACTATATTATAAACTCAACTTTTGACTTGCAGTTTTCATGCAATTTTGAATGTACTTTACAAAATAGTAGAGTCAATAATGTTGACATCTCAATAAAAAAAAAAAAAATGTTTGACATCTCATTAGGTAGGTATAGTTATAGAGAGTGAATATATTAAAGGTCTGTTTGGGATCAATTTTATTGTGTATTTTTTAAAATTTTATATTATTTAAATATATATTTATTTAGTGTAATTTTATATTTTATTTTAAAAAATTAATCACATTATTTTAAAAATATGCAAATGATTTTTTTGGATGTTTTAAGTGTTCTTAAAAATAATAATATTATTAAATATATTTTATTTTAAATCAAAATATAAATAAAAAAATAAAGTAATCCTTGAATTTGGAACTGAAAATTGAGCAATCAAACATTAAGTGTTATTAGAGATAATTTTCATTTTTTTTATTTTTATTTTTGATTTAAAATAAAATATATTTGATAGTGAATTATTTTTAAAAATATTTTAAATATTCAAGTATTTTTTTGAGTATTTAAAAATAATAATATGATTCATTTTTAAATAAAAATATATCAAATAAATATGTTTATAAAAAATAAAAAAAAAATATAAAATAAAATTGATTCCAAACAAGGCTGAACGTTAATTATTAAGAAAGATTAAGAAGTCAATTAAAGTTAAAATTTTTCATGTCTCCTCTCTTTTCGTGCGCTTGTTACTTGTTACTGACTATTAAATTAAGCGCAAGATGTTAATAAAAAAATATTTGTTATTGGACAGGTGATTGGCACATGGCATACATCTGCATGTACAAAGCCAGGGTTATCTGAGAAATATCCAAATTGTTTATTTGTTACAATTTATTCTCAACCTGTTAGAGAATAATATGATACTTCAACATAGAATTCATTCATTGTGCTGTAACGAAGGTAAATTAGAGTCAGAGTAAGATATCTCATAATTCTGTACTGCATTTTTTTTTTCTGACCACTGCATATTCTGTTCTCTCTCTCTCTCTCTCTCTCTCTCTTCTCACAAATTTTCCTGCCCAACTGTTTACAAACATTGTGGAATTGTTGCTTTAAAATTTCGTACGGTAAGGTATGTGTTCTTGAGCTTATGCTACTGTCCTTGTATATATTAGTGAAAATGTGTTCGAAGTGCTGTGTTATCAAGGTTTTAAGTTATCAAATTGAGGTGTCAAATGTAAAATTATTATTATTATTATAAATTAATATGATTAATAGTTATTAGAATAACATTAGAATATGGGCAAGTAGCTGAGTTTTAAAAGTTATGATCCGTTAATTCTCTCCACAAAGGAAAGACAGATCATTAAAGTTAAGAGTGTAATTTAAACAAAGATTTTGGTGAGATTTAAGTGAGATTTAGCAATGATTAAATTGTCAATAGCTAAAGGACTTGTCATTTTGTTATGACCCTCAATTGTCATTAATTCAAACAACAGTAGGGTGTTTAAGAAACTTAGATGGCCATTTTTGTAACTTTTTTTGATGTGTTTAAAGTCCTAATTTCTTTTCTTAAAAACAAGGGTTTCTTGTTTAAGAAGCAAAGGTCACCATTCGACATCCTATCATATTCGTTAATATATTGAAATTAAATACAACTTCTCTAATAGGAGTAAGCATTACATAGTTTCCTCATAATTTACATTGATTTTTTGTCCATGTGTCCAATGAACTCAAGCTGTTAATGTTTTCTTCCATGGAGTGTTTTTTTTTTTTTTTTGTTAATAAGATCACTTCATCATTCTAGTGAACAAAAGATAGTGATTTGAAAATTTAAGAGATATTTCTAGTTTAGATAGGCATTTATAGGTGAAACATTTTGTAATGAGTAAGGGTTGTCTTTCATCTAGGGTTAGGGTATGTAGGAGAACCCTAATGATCAAGTTGGAGGAAGAGGAACCAAATGAATGTTGGGGTGAGTGGATGGGATTTGGAAGGAGGATTAGGGGAAAAAGGCATACAACCTCCAATATAATGCGAGAATACTCTAAAGCTTCAACCTATGCCAAGAAAAGTACAAGAAGAGAAACATGATGTAATCATGTGAAGAAGAGTGAGATAACATAGAAATCCTAGCAAAGTGATTATTATCAATTTGAAAGCGTTTGGATGAGATTCAATAGGATTTTTTATTAATCATAATATTTTTCATGAATCTATATTATAGTGATGTGCATGCTTAAGAAGTAATATTTGATGTATATTATAACCATCACATGACACATCACATTAATTTTAATTTTAATTTCAAGTATAATTAATATATAGCAATCTCATCATATTCTATTAACTTCATATTTAAGTATGACATAATTTTCACTATATTTATATTATTTGACATATCAATATCATATCATTAGATCACTATTTTAAATTCAAGTTTGTGCTTGCTTAAATTCACTATTTTTAGCGTTAACTTTAAATATACATTGATTGCATTTAATTTATGAATGATTTATATGCATACTACATAATTTTTTTTCTTTTACATATCTAATAGTTAAAGTTTGATATATATATATATAATAATAATAATAATAATAATTTTAGGGGATTTACATACCACATAGTTCTTATGTATTTACATATCAACATCTAAAGTTAGATATTTACTTATCTAACACTTTTTTATACTTAAAAAGGTACATTTCAATTTTAAAAAGTGAATAAAGTGATATTTTTGATGTGATATTGAAGATTAGGGTGTTATATATATAAAATTTAAAATTTAGGTGTTAGATATATAAATACATAAGAATTGTGTGGTATGTATGTAAATCTCCCTAATTTTTAATGTATAAAAACTGCATTTTATTTTTAAAAAATAATTATAGTGGTATTTTTAATGTGATGTTTATTGAATCCAAATTTGTCCATTGAGTAATTTAGAATCTTACTAAGGAATGTTGGAAGTAGCATAATATCATAAAGGACTAGGCAAAATAAATGTAAGAAATTCATTATATTAAAATATAAGTACAAACAAGAGATCATAATATAGAATTTTACTCTTCTCACTTAAGAACATTATAAAAGCTACACAAAGGTCCTTAATCTCTCGAGATTTTTCTTTTTATAAGGTTTAAAGGTTGATTACAAAAGGATATTATAGTCATAATACAATATAACATCCATCTTAGTGACCATTATGGAACTCATCCATACTCTGGTAATGGGCCAAGTGATGTATACTGAGCGAAGAGTTCTCTGGTGTGGCTGTCTGTGTGATGAGAAGTTTCAATTATATGATTGAGAAAAATTCTTTTACCTAAACACCCACATGAGGGTAAATTCTTTTAGATGTTGGACGGGTGAGTTCCCACCCAAGCTTTGTTACATGCCATTAAGTTCTCTTCTCGCCGGTTCATTCGTTAGGTTCATGTGCACACATTAGTGGTACATTTAACTATACAATTTTTCTGATTGTATGGGCGACTCACGAAAAAGATATAAGAATAAAAACATAAAGTTAATAATTAAAGTATCATTATTCAAAAGTTTGACCATTTTTTTTGACCAAAGATTTTGGATTTTTGTCACAACATCTTTGATTTGACCCATTTGCTCTAAAGCCTATAGTGATTTCTTCATTGCATCATTGTCAAGTGCCTTTCAATTTTTTTTGTTGAGTTCTCTTGCTTATTAGTCAAGTGTTCTCATGGCATCCATAAAGCATCGGAGTGATATTAATGTTGTCAAACCTTGGTCAACCTTTCGAAAAGAAGAAGAAGATTAAGTAAATAATCTACGGTGGTTGTAGAAAATTATAAATAGACCCCTTGGTTGATTTCAGTGTTCATTCAAGGCTTTGTCCTAAACCTTTAGGGTTCTTTACCTATTCCATTGTAACTTTGAGGGAGTGGTAATCGACACTAAGGGAATAGGCAATTTTTGTTTAATTGAGCTTGAGGGAGTGTTTTTTTTTTCTTGCTTAATTGTGTTTAAAATTTTGTTTTTTGTGCACGTCATCTTGTGCGAGAGAGTTAATAATAATTTCAATTTTCATTATTATATGTCTTATTTGATTGTATGTTATTTTTTGGAGCTTAATAATTTTTTTGAAAAGCAAAACTTTAGAATTAAAATCAATTAAATAAAAGTTTAAATTAGAAAAAAATAGAATTTACATTAAATTATTAAATTATGACTTATAACTTAAATATTAATAAATAAAATTTCTATAAAAACTAGTAATTTTTAATAAGTTCGAAATTTCACGTCACTCAGAAGATTTTTAGTGAACTTAGTTAATTGATTATAATAAATAGAAATCATTATTATTTTAATAATATAATTATGATTAATATTAATTAGAGATTGTTGATTTCACTTTTGAGTGAGGTTGACAATCATCTCTATATACTTGTGATTCAATCTAAGCACTAAGGCTCTCCTATAACTAAAACACTTATAATTGGCTAAGTAAACAGCAATCCTAATCCTAGAAGGCTCATAAAGCTCAACCTTAGGGTTGATCCCCGACTGAGGTTAGGCAAGCCCCACTTATCCTAAATCCAAATCAAATGCTATACCCAAGCCAATCCTTCAAACCTAAACTAGTTGACTACAAATCAAACCTGAACTAAAACCAAATGATTTCAAAATTAATTTAACCCATTAGGGTTCAATTTGGTCAAATGGTTAAGTTAACCCTATATAACCCATTGAGGCTTAAAAGGCCTAAACACAAAATTAACCAAATATATTTGAAATTGAACTCACCTAAACTCTCTTAAACCTTAATTGAACTTGAATGAAGCAACCTAATCAACCCAATTGATCCACTTAGCCCAACTTAATGCAAGTTAGCCTAAAAGCCTAATTAAAGCCAAAACTCAATTCAGGCCAAACTGGGCCAAATCAAGGCTATCAATCACCTTTAAATTAATGATTGATCATATTCCAACCTTCAATTGATTCTAATTGACCCAACTAAGCCAATTGATTCACTTGACCCAATTTGGCCTAAACGCTTAAACTGAGTCAAATCTTAATTTAACCTAAATTGGACCAAATTAATCCGTCGAATCACTTATAAAATGATTATTGATTATGACTAATTACAAATAACTGAGCCTAATTGAGCCAATTTACTCTTTGACCTAAGTTGACCCAATTTGACCTAGAGGGTTAATTTGAGTCAAAACTTGATCCAAGCCAAATTGGATCAAACTAATGCTTATAATAATTCTTAAATTGATTATTGGACACTTTTCAATCTTCAATTGAAACTAATTTGATCAACCCAACCCAATTAATCCATTTAGCCCAATTTGAAAGATGGTCAAATTAAATCAAAATCTAAAGTAAATAAATTCAAATCGAAGCCTTCAATCACTCTCAAATGATCAATCAAATATGACTAAACCTCCCATTCAATTCAATTTGGCCAATCCGATCAAATTGGTCACCTTAGCTCATTTGGCCCATATGAACCCAAATGAGCTAAATTCAAATCTAACCCAAATTAAATCAAATCAATTGTACCAATAAATTTCAAATCATCATTTGAACTTAACTCAATAACCCTCTTGACCCAATTTGGTCAATTGGTCAACCTAATATAATTAAACTATAATTGACCTATATGGGTTTAATTTAGCTAAACCCAACTAAACCTATTCCAAACTTAATCAAACTTGGCATGACTCATCCTTAGGTTTCCCTTGACCAGCTCCCAAGTGGACCTAACCTAAGGTCTACCTAGTTCAACCTAAAGTAAACTAAGCCACCCATATGAAGTAAAAACCCAAAATAGGAAGGTTCAACCCCTCCCTTTAGCTTGGGAAGCCACCTTAGCATGCCTTGAGCTTACTCATGTTGACTAGACACAAAGCTATTGGGCTCAACCATTGACCAAGGAGAGGTCACCCTCACCTTGGCTAGCCTAGTCCAACCCACATGAGTTGTCCACTTCATGTCAAACCTCTAAACTCCTCCAACCAATTGGAGACATCCACCTCATCAGTCCCACGCCATTTTCGGCCACCCATACTGCCCGATCGACTACCACAGCCTGAGCCAACCTCTTTGGTTGGTTCACTTAGAGAAGAGGGTATACACCTCCTCTTCCATTCAAGCCAAGCACTCACATTCCACATAGCACCAGCTTTCCCCATAAGTTCTCAGAGCTCTTGAGCACCCCATCACTGGCGAGACCAAGCTCTCCCTCAACCCAAGCACCCACCATGTCTAACTTCACCAAAACTCTATCAGACCCAAAATTCTTCTCATATCTTTCCTTAGCTTCGGTGAGTTGAAATGAATTGAGAACCACTCTATTCGAGCACCAGAAGACATCCCTAGACCAACTCCAATGAAGTTCCAGTCACATTTAGTCCTTGGGCCACCAGTCTTTAGCCCAAGTGAGAGAAATTTCCTCAAACCATAGAAAACTATATGGATTTTGGTTTTTTGGGAAGTGATTTTGTGTTTAGTGCTAATTGAACCATAGGATCCCCCTTAGATTTGTCCCCTTATCATTTTGGAATCATTTTCACGGTCAAATGAGCTTTGATGAGCTTGGACCGAGATAGTTCATCTTTCACCGGAGGTTGACGAGGGATCATCCATCATTTGTTCCATTGTGATTAATCGCATTAGTTATTTTGATTCAATCTCATTTAATTTATAGGATTAATCTTGACTATTTGATTCGAGATTGAACAATCGAGAAGAAACCGTGTCCATCGCTACAAAGTCAACATGCCATCTAGGATGTTTTAAGCAGTGAACTGCATGACACCACGTGGAAAGCACTTCCATGTGAGTGCTAACGCAACACCGGCTATGTTTATCAATTTTAGGTTTAAAATCCAATTAAATGGATAGAATTTTTAAAAGTTATAACTAATTGTAAAAAAATCTAAAAAAATTAAATAAACCCCTTATGGAAAGCTTGGATAGAGGAGAATCTAGGAAAAATAAAGCATCAAATTTTATTAAGTGCATAATGACTAATTAAAGTTTGAATAATTTTTAATTATTAAAATTAAGCACTAATTACTTGGCTAATATACTTGAAACTTTGGATGATTGTTCCATGGGATGATCTCTACCTTCTATAATTATTTCAAATCAATTGGTTGGGTAATTAGGAAATCCAAAATTCAAACCCTAAATAACCATTTTATGCATTTAATAAATTTATATAATTAGAAAATTTATAAAAATAATTATGGGAGCTTAAATACATTTTAAAATAATATTGGTGACCAGAGAAATAATTTATGGCCACTGATCTTAATTATTTTCTAAAATCACAATTATGAGATTTTTATTAATTAATTAAACCATTAATTGCTCTAAGACTTAGAAAATTCAAAACACTTAGCCTAGTTTTCTTAAAATTATGATCAACCCCTCTTTGTGCTCATCTAAGAAAGATGTTTCCAATGAAATCAAAATCCCTAATTGATTTGGGGTATTTTGAGTGTAATCGATGATTTTGGGTTTTCCCCATTGCTTTAAATAGCCCCTAAGTATATGCAAAACTGCATTAGAATTTTTAGAAGATGTTTATTTCATATTTATCTATGTTCAATAATTTTCTTATAAATTTTAAGCTTATATTTATGGAATAATTGAATTTTGGGCACTTTTGGGCTTAATAGTTAAAATAATTATTTAACCTTAATTAACTCATAAAAATTATTTAAATTACTTTTAAATCACTTAATGAAGTGGGTTATGAGATAATTTTAAATGCTTTATCTTCTCATTAGGTTTAAATAACTCAAATTCCAAAATCAACACTTAATGAATTTGATTAAGCTTAAGTGTGATTATCTTCAATATGAATAACCTTAAGATTTAATGGCTTCAAATAGGTTATTTAGTGATGCATAATTCATTTTCTTCAATCATCCTATAAATTTGTATTTCATATGTTTCATGCATTCATATTTCAAAATAAATAAAAGAAATTTTAGTTAATTGCATGCTTTGGGTTAGTGGTGTTACTATTATTACTAATAAATCTCAAATTATCTTTTTTAATAAACTTAATTATTTATTAGTGCATATCTAAATTAGTCTAAATAACAAAAAAAATATAAATTTAATTATATGTGTATTATGTAGATGTTTGAAAGGTATATGGTCTGGACATCTCAAAAATATGAGACTTTAAGTAGTCCAAAGAAGATCTTTGATTACCTCACTTCTCTCTAAAATGACACGCATCCTTTAAATTTTGCAAAATAAATAAGTTAATATATATATATATATATATATATATATATATATATATATATATATATATATATATATATATATATATATGCACCATTATAATTCATCTTTATACTTATATACATATGCATATGTATGTGAATTAACAAGTATATAGTCTTGAAATCCCACGAGTGAGAGAATATAAGTAGTCTCAAAGGGGTCTCTGATTACCTCACTTTCCTGGTTCAACAATGCCACGTAGTTGTATAAATTTGACACACGAGTATATGTGCAGTATATGTATAAGGGATTATTAAATTTCCTTTTTATAAAACTCATGCATGCAAAATGTGTATCTATACTTTCAAATCTTAAATTAAATATTAGCAAATAAATATATTAATTTATTCATGCATCAATGTGTGAAATATTCAAATGACACACACACACACACACACATTAATCTAATCATTTTATTAAATTTAACACTCCATTAAATGAATATTAGGAAATGATGAAGCAAATCTAAAAAATATTATTAAATTAATTATGATTTGAATCCATTCATCTTGGGATGTCTTCTGTAATTAGATAAGAATACTTAAGTCAAATCTAGATACATTATTTAATAGAAAAACTTATAATGCTTCATTAAGATGATTAAAAATCATAAAAATTCAACTTTAGAATCAACTTAAGGTTAGGGTTTGAGGTGGATCCCACACCTTCCTTCTCTCTTTAAAATTCTAAATTCAAGTAAAATAAAAAAAAATTGAAATATGAAATTCACTTTAACAAATCATTAATCATTTGAATTATATTCCTCTAATGATAAATTTAAACATATATTCTTAGATTAATTCAAATATCAAAGCTTAGTCTTATCATACCACACTAAACTTTAGCACACACTTAGAATGCTAAGTCATAGATCTTAGACTTAGGTTAGAATGGTGTTTTATTATGGATTGATGTTTTATTTTGTGATGTAATATTTTAGACTAGATATTAAGGTATATGTGCATAGTCTAGATGTTAGGGCAACATTAGATTAATGATAGTTCTACAGGAGATTATGCTCAAGGGATCACTATAATAATAAAAATTATAAATGCTTTTATTTGTAGGTGCTGCTTAAGTTCCAAGCATAATCCATTAGGATAGATGGGCTTGGTGACCTAAAGTAGGTGTTAATTCCCTCCTCGTTACATATGATATCCTAAAGCTAAAAGGTTTAAGAGTTGTTTCCATCTGCCACCTATGAAAATCTGAAGAAGAGAGCATTCAACATTTGTTAATTACCTGCAAAATCAGCAATTCTATATGGTTGGACCTCCAAAACACATATAAGATTGTACCTTTTTATTATGATGCACTAAATGACTATCTCAAACCATAGGAAACTTTTGGAAGCATAAAATTGATTCAAAGTATGTCCTACCTCACATTGTTTTGTTCTTTATTTGGATGGAAAGAAACATAATTAAACATGAAGGTAAGAAGATCAGCTCAAAGCTGATTTTATCTGACATTAAAATCCATTTATCCAAGCTGTTTGCAGCTCAACTCCTCTACAATTCTCTCATCAAGCATTCTAAGGTTACTCTTATACTATGGAAAGGCCTGAGTAATGACCCATCAAGATTAACATTGATGGGAGTTTCACACCTCCAATGGTGGTTAGCATTGCTGCAATTTTTGAGGGACTATCGAGGAAACTGCATCTATAACTTCTCCTCTCCAACACTAGTTGAGAATACAATCTGTGCTGAAACCCAGGCGTGCCTCTTTGCTCTTAGAATTGCTACAGCCTTGCAAGTTACTAATATATGGATTGAAATGGACTCCTTGAATGTTAAACTGATTCACCTTTTGATTCAACTAATGACTATACAAATCACCCATATTAAGAGAGAAGGTAACAAACCTGCAAATTCCTTAGCAAAATTGGGGGTTTCCCTGGATGAGCCTCTCTTCTCATCATCTCCAATTAGCATCATTGCAAATGATCTTCATGGAGACCTCCTTGATTTGCCTTACATTAGAAGTTTGTAATTTTCTTTTCCACCTTTTGGACTTGCAACTCTTATCATATAGTGGAATTTCATTGCTTTAAAAAAAGTCCTAATGTATGGAATATAAGTACTTGGTGTGTATGTATATTCATCTAACTTTTGTCTTGCAGGTGTAGTTAGATTTTAATTTTCATAAAATATAAATTTTATTGTAGGCATAGGATTAGAGCTATAGGGTTTAGGATGAGCAATGGTTAGATGGCTTAGATATGAGAGGCCTTATGGTGCCTAGAGTGCTTAATCCATGAAGTGGAGATAAAGATAAAGATTGAAGACCCCATGGATTTATTTTCATTTATAAATTAATTATAATCTGGGATGTATGATGGTAGAGCTCAACTACTCATTCTTTTCTCGTTTCTAGGGTGTATGGTGGTACTCAGTCAAACTTACCTCCTTTTTCTTAGCAATGATGTTTGTTTGATTTGTTTACATTGATTGTACAATAGAAATAGCATAATTTTCATAGATTTTTGAAAGTTTGATTGTTTTTTGCATGGCTTAGATGTGGTGAGCTCTTTAGGAACTTAAATGTTTTAATATAATTAATCAATATTAATTAAATTTTAATAACTCATAACCACACTTTAAAGCCTAGGCATTTAATCAAAGAATAAAAAAATTATTAGCCCTTTAGCTATATGATTGTATGTTACAATATCATGCAAGCATATTATTTTCTTCCATTCAAATAGTGGGTCTCCACTCTTGTATGATAAGGGCAGGGCATAACCTATGAGTGCAGTTCTCTTATAGTGGAGACTCTTTCTCTTTGATTTAGCTCATGACTATTTCATCATGCATGTAGGCATAAAATCTTCCCAAGCCTAAGTCTAAAATAATGAGTTAAAAATAATAATAATATTATAAATTTTATTATATTAGTCTAAGGCATGATTTTTATACTAGTCCTGATCTAGTCTCTTAGAGAGTGAGTTTAGGACTCTCGATTCATTCATATTAAATAACAACATAACCATCTTGCATTTATATAATACCGACCCACATGATTTTGAGTCATAGGAGTTGTCAGCTGATAACCACTTTGGATGATTGTAAGTATAAAATAGTCGGGATTGATTCACTCTTTAGTGGAAGTGAAACCAATATATCCCCCTTTCCTCTAGTAGAATTTAGTCAAGCTTTTAGCTTTTACTAGAGCACTTTAAATGTATGTTTAAAAGCTATTTATTTCTCATTTTCTATGAGTGTAAGTCCTCATCTCTTAGACATTTATGCAATCTTGTGTTCTTGGAATCTAAGTTCTAACCTTAATAAAATATCAGCTCAAATAAATATAATATTCTTCTTCAGAAATATAAAGCCTCATTATAGAATAAACTAGAATGCTCACTAAGCTTCTAAGTATCTTGAGCACTTGCTACTATCCTTCTTTGGAACCTACTAAGAACTCTTTCTATTTGAACTCCCCCACATGATTTTTCAATAATCACCAATTCTTTGATATCAAAACTTTGACATTTTTAGAGACATTAATTGACTACACTAATTAAGAGTATTTTTAGAAAATCACTAGTTCTTAAGATGTAATTAACTATGGGGGCTTACTTCATTGATAACTTAAGAACTTGGCATAAAATAAACCCTACTTTACTTCATCCATGTTAGCTAGGAGAAAGATCTTTGGTGTACATAGACTTATCTACCATAGGAGACCTTATTAGATAATTGAGTCCATTATAGGGTGATATTTCTACCTTTACAAGTAGTACATCATTCCTTAATACCGTACTCGATTATTTTAATAAGTACCCCCTAAGATCTACATGATATCCCCACAAATCTAAATACAAACACCATAGATTTTTCTAGCAACTCCTCAAGGAGTTCCTCTCACCATATTTAGTAGTTAATTATTGTCTCTAAGTGTTAGTATTATAATTATGTTTTTCATGAATCCAATACTATCTTTATTTTTGTCAGATTCCTTTCCCATTTCATCCTTGGTCATGTATTGCCAACATCTCCTTGGTTCTAGAACCTCTCATGCGTAACTTCTAGAACCCCCATTGTATCCCTAATGGGTGGAGTAAATCTAAAATTAATCATGCTAATTATTTAAAAAAAATTCTCAAGTAATATCTTTGAACCTATTGTCATACCTAAATTTAATAAATTAGATTCATTGATCCCTCTAAAATCCATTGAGCCCACCCTGTAGTGAGGTTCAAAATTAAAATATCTCTAAAACTAAAATCACTCCAAATTATAAATCTTATCTGGCATAATCAAATTTGTTGGATGGAGCTTTAAATTGAAAACTCAATAAAAAGAATCTAACAAAAATTTCCTCAATAATTAACCCTTTGCCTTCTTCCAAATAGAAGCAAAGTTACCTATCTCCATCAACAAAAAACCACATCAACAGTCATGTCTTCTAGAGAATTCATCTTCTCATTCACCTCAGGCATGGATTTGGCCATGGATTAGGCCATACTCACCTCTGCCACCATCATTATGTTTTGTCTGGGCTTTGAGCATTTCAAAGTCACTTGTGATGGCCCAACACTCACTACCATCAATAAAGAGGTAATAGAAAATAAGAATACACTTCTTCAGTTTGACTTGCAGTCTAATACCGAGTTCTTCTCTTTGAAGAGGAAAGCTGTAGAGGTTTTCCAGCCAAGAGTACCTATTGTTTCCACCATTAGACTAGTGAGGAATAACATCGCCTCTAAGGTAGCTCCGACCCCTAAAAGGGAAGGCAATAGTAGTATTGGAGGTTAACCCATATGCTTTTATGAATGGTTCTAGTTTCCACTATGTCCCTCTGACCATGACTCAACAAAGAAATAAGAACTGTAAGTTGAAGAAGTAGAGGATGTCTAGAGAGTTTGAGTTTGCATCCCTTATAGTTAAAGATGGTTCTCCATGTGAGACCTCCCCCATCCTTGGTGATAGCAGGTTTCACCAACTTTCAACTACAGAGGGAGAGGAGGATGTGAGGAAGATAGCTACATCACCCCATGACCCGCAAAGTATAAGACACCAACTATAGAGGAGGAGGAGGAGGCCCTATGCTTATTTGAGGTCCGTACTCAGAAGAATTGGGAGAGCCAATGGATGCTCGGAGTCCCCCTTGGTTCATGACTTAAGAGAGATAATCCTTAGGAGTGTTAGGATCAAATTCACAGAGAGAGCAACATAGAGGCCAAAATAGTAGCCCAAGCATGAAAAAGGGATATAAGGATGTTTGTCAGACAATTGACAACCTCAGCTTTAATCGACTACTACTGTGATCAACAAGCTGATAGAGCTAATTGTTCTGACAATATAGTTTTACCAGTTCTAGCCAAAGGCAAAAATATTCGACGGAGGCATAGTCTGTGCCACCACCACAGCTCCACTCAACTTGCCACCCACCATCAACAGTCCATGTGTCACCATCCGACGTCCTGACGAAATATCATAAAAGCACATCTAGAGGAAAATCTTTACCCTTGGTGATCTATTTGCAACCCAAGGGCCACTCTTCATGTTCTCACATTGATGATGTGAGGTTGAGCTCTCCCATTCAGCCTTTTATTCCATCAGTGGAGAAGGAGTGGAGGCCTAAGAGAGTTACTGTCGCATCATCAACGGAGCAAGGTGAAGAGAAGAAGGAGAAAGATGGGGAGGGGTCCTAATGTTAGTAGAGCCTATTATGGTTAGCACATCATTATCCCAGGATGTCCAGTGCACCCCTTCAATGGTAGAGGATATGTCCATATATATCAGAAAAACTATAAGCAGTCATTCCTTCGAAGAGATCTTGACAAAGTACAATGCGATGATCAAAGATATGGAAAGGGTAGGGAGTGATGATGAAAAGTTCAACTTTAATATAGAGGAAGATGACCTCTTAGATGATGTGGCCTAGGTCTATATGGTAAAGACTAGGACTTTCTCCCATAGATAACAGCATCATAGCACTACTATCGAAGAAGGCTTAGTTGAGGAAGGCGAGCCATCAGACTCAACTCAATGACTTTTACATCAACTTAAATTGAAAGAAGATCAGATTGACTAAATATAGAAGAGGATGGAAGAGCTAATGTCAGTAGTGTTAGCTCTTCAGAGTTAGATACTAGCACTTCAGAGCACATATATGCAGACAGATAGGACCGAGTTGGTGTATACATTTGATCTACAAAAAAACACCACGCCATTAGAAGAGGATACATGTAGTCTACATAGGAAGGGTATAAATAGTATAGTCCTTGAAGAGAGGGATATTAATCGGATGGTGGAATAGCAGGTGAAGGAGGTATTGGGTCAAACTCAAAGGGATTCATCAGTTCCAAAGGATAGACCATACCTAGAAGAATTCGATGCAGTCCAATAACCCAAGGATTTTGTACCACCATCTTTCAAAGTATTCGATGATAGTGGGAACTCTAGGCAGCACATTGCACACTTCAGGGCTAGTTGCTATAATGTAGGTGGAAATGTTGATCTACTCTTTAGGCAATTCATTAACAACCTTTCTAGAATTGCTTTTGATTTGTTCATCGAATGGTCCAATGGTTCGATGAATTTTTTTGTAGAGTTAAAACAACTTTTCATCAAGAGATTCACATGAGATCAATAAATGGTAACTATAAGTGACCTCATAGCAGAGAAATAAAAACCTAATGAGCCCTTAGTTGATTATATTCTCAGATGACATAATCTAAGTCAGAAATGTGAGCCATACCTCCAAAAGTAGCATGCCATTGAAATTCTGTTAAAGAATATTCATAGCCTAATCACTTTCATGCTTAAGAGCTTTATAATTAAAATATTTTAGAACCTAATCAGTGAAGCAGCCAATTTACAAGAGCAAGCCAAACAGTTTCCTTTCTCATACTGATCTTTCAACCCTAAACCCCATAGGCATTTGAGAAGAATCTTAGCATAGTGTCAGCTATGGAAAAGGTAAAACAACTAGTGAGAGTTCATTATGAGAAGTCAAGATCTCAGTAATCTCCACTCCCACCACCTCTTCCACCTCCACAATCAGTATAGCAGCCTCCATAGCATAAATAACAAAATCTGTCACCTGGTAGCTATTTCTCACCTATTCTTGTAGATAAACTAAACAAATTTTATTTTTTCTAGAAGGATGTAGTCAAAAAAAAAAATCTTTAAGATCCTCCCCAAGAAGCCTAACTTTCAACTACTCGAGCTTGAAAAGCTGGAAGAAGTGGGCAAGAGTGATGATCCTAATTTCTACCTCTATCATTGCATGTTAGGTCATGTCTTAGAGGATTGATTCACTTTCAAAGATTGGCTAGAGCAAAGTTACAAATTCAAATCCATAATGATAGCCAAAGAATACTTAGTTGAACATCCTTCTAGTTTTATTAAAGTAATCTTTAGAAAATTACTAGATCCTCTTAAGAACAATGAAGGTTGGGAAATCTTTTTATCTCAAACTCTAAAAATTTTTTCACTAAAATTAAGAAGCTTTCTCTCCAGGTGCTCGAACCAGGTCAGACCTCCAACACATTAGTAGGTCTGTCAGTTATGAAGGTTAAATCAAAGAGGGTGGAACTCAAGCAGCAACGACCGCCATATGCCCGGAATAGTTTCTTAGCATAACCACTGTTTGAGTCCATCATCTCCACCTCTGCTAGTATTGCTACTACTTTTACTAGCTTCTCCACTACTCCTAGGAGCATTGTATCCATGGATGAGGGTACTTAACCACTCATGCAGCTCACTTGGTATGACCTCTACTTTGTATCACCAATGGATAATAAATCAATAAAGAAAAGAAATTCTGCTTATATCCTTTCTCTTTTTGATGATCCCATTAAATTTATTACAATAGGAAGATCTTCAAGTCATAATAATAATCTAAATGATTATGATCACTCTCTTTTTGATTCAGAAATGAATTTTCTTTTGTTAAATCCTCAAGGTTCCCCTCTTGAATTACAATTGGAGTTATTTGACTCTGAAGATCCTTTAGGAGAAGTTGTAGTTGTACCTAACGAATAGGTAGATCACATTATGAATCCCCCATCCAAAGAAATCATGTAAGTTAACCTTCATAGTGGTATAGTTCTACCTCTTAGAGTAACCCCATAGGATAAAAGTAAATAAGTCATTGGTTCCACTGAGCAAATAGCCCCTCCACGGGATGTTCCATCATCGAATATGCATGTGAGGGATCAACCAAAAGTTGACTACAACATCTTGGCACATCTAAAGAAGTTTCCATTTAAGTTAAGCATATATAATGCCCTTGTCTTATCCAAATAGATGAGGGAGTCCTTAATCAAAGTATTGGTTTAGCTTGAGATATGCTTACCTTAACTAGCTACTACGAGTTCAGCTAAAGGAGAGACATGTTTCTCGAAAGAAGTTTTAAGAGTCACATTCTCAGATGAAGATCTACTACTTGGGATAATAAAGCATAACTGTCCACTATACATTACAATAGATTTTGGCAAGTTCATACTATCTAGAGTACATATTGAACCAGGTGCATCAGTCAATATCATGAGCTTAAGAACCTTCACCTTCTTAAGGATCAACATCACTAAACTTCAGTCTGAAAAGTTAATTTTGAAAAGATTCAATGAAAAATGTAAGAGAGCTTTAGGTTCTATTACACTACCATTGGAGATTGATGATTGGAAGATTGAGGTCAAATTTCATATAATAGATTCAGATACATCTTTTATTCCTTTCCTAGGGAGACCTTGGATTCATAAGAATAATATTATAAAATCTTCGCTCCATCAATGCATCAAGTTTATACGAGCTGGCTTAGAGTATTATGTCAAAGTTGATCTAATGTTATTCTTAGTACATACTATCTCCTCAAAAATTAAATCATTTATTCAAGTGAATTAATTCAAAAAGAAAAATAAGAAAAATATAAAGAAGAAAGAAAAGAAAAAGAAAAAGAAAAATAAAATAAATGAGAGTGAGAAGAATATTTTTGGGAAGAAGTAGAGCCTAACATTACTTTCCGCCCACATTTCACCAGTCCTTCCCATCGAGTGGGTAAGATAACCTGACCTCCCCGAAGATGAAGAAGAGGCAGACATAGAGGAAGCATCAGGGGAGGGAGACCTCCATCCTTACCACTAACCCAAAGTTTTGTCTCAACATCTCAGAGCACTCTTGCAATCTACATAGCCTTAGAATCCAGTTTAGAGAACGAGTCTTATGTAGCGAACGCTCTAGCCACCTCCCCACACTCAAAGACTCAATTAGAGATGACACTTATGCTTGACAGTGATGAGGATAGGGTCTCTGAAGAAAGCATAAATGTATCTATATCATCTTGATATGAAACTATAAAATAGTGTGTGAGAACCTTAGCTCTAACACAACTTTCTCCATAAAATATTGAGGGTTTAGTAGTTTAGGATGCTCCTTAATTATATATAAATGCCAAGCCTTAGAGATTTTATCCAAGATCAACATCCTTAAGTTCAAAATTTGATGTGGAACTTAAGGATAGCTCATTTAAAGAATTAATAGAACTTCCATTTGACTTGTCTTCACTTTGTATTTTAAATTTAGTAAAAAAAAGTTTAATATCACATACATGGTGTAAGCATAGGTCAGAGTACTTTTAAAATCTATGGAACAACAAATATAAGAATTCTCAATGAAGACAAGGACTAGACTTTAGAACAGTGGATCTAGTAGACGACGATGAGTACTACTTAGTCATCACCAATCACCTAGTGTCTGATAGGTTCTTTCTTAACAACACCAAATAATATGAGGAGGTGTACTTAAAATCTTCAGATAATTTGAACGACCTCCAAGTTAAGGATGCACCCCGAAAACTAGAGGAAGAGACCAAGTCAACCATCGATGAGCTGAATGAGATCAATTTGGGCATTGAGGAAAATCCACATCCGACATACATCAGTCCTTATCGAATGAATCTAAAACCAATGAATTAGTTAGTATACTCTCAGAGTTTAAGGATTGCTTGACATGAAAATATGAAGAGATACCTAGATTAGCTCCTAAGGTTGTAGCTCATAAACTAGCAATCTAGCCTAATGCAACCCCTATCAAGCAAGATCTTACATGTATGCAATTAGATATCGAGCAACATGTCATCTTAAAAGTTAAGAAGTTGATCGATGATAATTTCCTCTAGGAAGAAAAGTACCCTATCTAGTTGGACAGCGTCACTCCAGTCAAAAAGAAGAATGGCCAGATTCACATATGCATCAATTTTATGGATCTTAACAAAGCATATCCCAAATATTATTTCTCATTGCATATACTAGAGCTAATGGTGGACATAGTCTCATCTCATGCATTTTATCATCCATGGATGGCTCGTCTAGTTGCAATCAAATTAATATGGTGCATGAAGATGAGAAGAACACTACATTTAGAATCTTGATTAGAATCTTCTATTATAAGGTCATGCCTTTCACCCATAAGAATGCTAGCACCACATATCGGTGGGCCATGACTCAAATCTTCAACAATCTAATTCATCATCAAGTGGAGTGACACGTCAATGATCTCATGGTCAAAATAAAAGAAAAGAAAGACCATCTATATGATTTAAGAGTAGTTTTTGAGAGGTTAAAATGATACAACCTTAAGATGAACCCTTTAAAGTGTGGATTCAGGATAACTTTAGGAAAGTTTCTAGGGTTTATCGAGGGACACTGTGGAATCAAAATTGATTCTGAGAAGGTTCAAGCGATATTAGAAATACCACCCTTAAAAGTTTAACCAAACTCAGATCATTCCAAGAAAGGTTGACATATCTAAGATGCTTTATATTAAACATATCTGATATATATCAATCATTTGTAGCACTTACCAAGAAGAATGCTAAGTTTAAATGGGATGATAAATGCCATCACACATTCAAAAGCATCAAGCAGTATATTATGACACCACTAATTCTAGCTGCTTCTATCCTGAGGAAACTTCTCATACTCTACATAGCTACATTATATGACTCTCTTGGAACTTTGTTAGCTCAAAGAAATGACTAGGGGAAGGAGAACACACTCCACCACCAATTGAAAAATATTGCCTAACTCTCATTTCCACCTCTCAAAAGTTATGACATTACGTGCTTTCTCATAAAGTCAACTTGATTTCTAGGATCAATCCACTCTAATATCTCATGATACAACTAACATTATTCGGACAGTTGGCATAATGGTCCATGAACTTATTGGAGTTTGACATTACCTTCTTTCCCCTTTTGCACTATAAAAGGGCAAGCGCTTGTAGATTTCTTAGCACACATTCTCTCTCTACTGATTCCCCTCTAATTGATGACCTCTCGGATGAACAAGTCATGAGTTTAGGGGATATAAGTAACCATCAGTGAGAAATGTACCATGATGGTGCGGCTTCCTCTCAAGAGGAGAAGAACCACAACCCATTCTCTCAAGCAAAGCAAGGATAAGGATAGTTTTTTTAACTCTAGGCCGAAAGATGTTACGATTCTCATCCCATCAATCAGAGACTTGCATAAACAATGAAGTCAAATATGAGGCTCTGATCATGGTATGAAGCTAGCCAGCACTTTAAGAATTCAAGACATTAACATTTTTAGATATTCATAATTAGTGGTCAATAAAATCGCTTGATCTTACAAAGTTCTCAAACCTAAACTCCATAACTACCACAAGTACACTATAGAGTCACTGGCATAAATTTTGTTATTAAGCTATGACACCCAAGAAGGGGGGTGAATTGGGTTTTTAAAAATATTTTTAAATTAAAAATTAATTTTAATGCTCTTTAGAAAAGTTAATCTTAAATGACTATACTTTAATGAATCACAACAAAAATGAAAAACAATAAAGAAAAGTAAAGGTACAAAAAACATAGAAAGAGAACACTGATTTTTACGTCGTTTGACCAAACCCTAAAAACCAGCCTACATTCATGCCTAGTAACCCAAGCTAGGAATTCACTAAATCAAAATAAGCTTACAATAAATCTCTCATACTCTCTTTCACAAGCAAGTAAAATTCAACATCATACTTTCCTACATGGGCAAGTACAACCCAACACCATACTTTCCTACATGGGCAAGTACAACCTAAACAATGAACTAGAAGAAAGAAGAGAAGAGATACAAATATCTAACTCTCAATTCGAAAATATTTTGTACTCTCAGCCCAACTACAATAATATTAAAGCAAGTGATTTAAAAGGAAGAGAGCTCACTTTTTTGTATTTAAAATTGAATGTAACCTCAAAAACTTGTATGAATATTTAATGTAAACAAGAAAAGGTGCTTGATTTGACTTAAATGAATTGAAAGTTTAATATCAAAGCAACTTGAAATGAAGTATGAAAGCTTCATACAATATTGATTTGAATATATGAATGAAAAGTTAAAATCAATGATGTATGGACTTTTAAAAAAAATTAATATTAAATGCAAATCAGACAAGTTCACTTAAATTTTGTTCCACAATAACTATAATGTATGCAGTTGATAAAATGATTTGTAAATGGAAACTTGCTAATCACTTGTGTGCTATTTGAAATAAACCACTAGATATCTTCTACTTAAAGATTTATGAAAATAAGAAGATAGAAAGAGAACTTTGAAGCACAAATTCTTATTTAAACAATTTATGTATTTAGGCCAAGAGAAAAACTTCAGGAACAACTTAACTTCTTTCATGCGAACCATAATCATATGAATCAGCCAAGGACAAAAGCAAGGTATGATGAAGAGTTAAGCAAAAAAAAAAAAAATTAAATGAACCTCTTTATGCTTTCGGCCAAGGATTATTTCTACCAATCCTTGAAGATTCCCAAGCAATCTTCAATGCAATCTTTTGTCCAACGAAAGAGGAAATATGATGAAGGAGTTGTAGCACTTGAATCACAAAATATCCAAGAGTAAGATGTAGCTTTGTGTTGGTCAAGAGTGGAGAAAAAGTGAGAAGAATGTAACCCTAAGTCTAGTAGAAAAGGAGAGACTAAGTGGTCAACCGAGGATGATAAGCTTAGAGAGAAATTAGTTTAGAAAATAATTTAATTTTTATTTCATAATCAAATAGTAAAATAATCTAAGATTCTATTCAAAAGAATTTTATCCAAGAGTGATGGAAGAGGGAAAATAAACTTGGCAATGAATTAAATTTTGAATTCCATTGAAATAAAAAGTAAAATTAGATTAACCAATGTATGAGAGGGAAAATTCAAATAAGAAAGGTATTCAAATTTGAATGAAGGATTTCAATCAAATCATGAGAAGTCTTTGAGGGAATTTTCAACCACGGAGAGTATGGAGAGAGATAGAGATAGATAGATAGATAGAGAGAGAGAGAGAGAGAGAGAGAGAGAGAGAGAGAGAGAGAGAGAGTTTCTAAATCAATCTAAAGACTTTTTACTAATTAGTAAAAGTCAACCATGGAGGGAGGACTAGTTTTGGTATAATTCTGAAATTCAATAGATTGAAACATAAATGAAAAATTGAATGAGACTTTATACCATAGGTTGAAGAGAAAATTAGAAAAGAGATGAAAACATGATGACAATATAATGATTTAATTATAGAAATATTGAATATAAAAATAATACAAATTAATTCAAATAAAATAAACACATGAAAAATCCAAAGGATTTTCGACCAAATATTATTTCCATAATTAGGATGATCTCAAATTAATGCATTCAATTAAATCAAATATAAGATAATTAATTAAGAATATTTTTAAGTAATAAATAAAATTTAAATTAATTCAAATCAAAAGTAATGTGCTAGTACAAAACTACTTCCTTAAATTGAATTTAATAAAAAAAAAAGTAAAGATTATAAATAAAGGTTGATTTGAATTTAATTTTAAAGTAAATTAAAATAATTTAAGTAAACTCCAAATAATTGAAATAAATCATGCTTGGGATAGCCAAAACTTTCCATAAAAGATTTGAATTAATTTTGCATTGATATGGCATGGATTATTAAATTTAAACTCAAAACAATTTAAATTCAAAAATTCAAATGAATAAATTTTTAAATTTTGAAAAATGAAAGTGTTACTTATGGCAATAATTTGATTAAATCTCACATGATTTATTTGTCAAGAATCTATAAAAATTTCGACCAAGGCATTATTGGGATGATAAGAATGATAGGAGAGAGAAAATATAATAATAGAAAAGAGAAAAAGATAATTTAAATAATTCTAGAACAATTTTATTATCATGCAAAAAATAAATGAATAATTAAAATAATTAAATATGAAAATGATTTAATGAAGTATGAACTTGATTTATCTTGCTTGAAAGCACATTAAATGAAAATTAACTCATGCACTTATTTCATGTTATCCAAAAATGAATAATTCAAGGAATAATTAAAAAATAATGCAATTTTAATATGTAGAAAATATGGATAAAATTAAGTAAAATATTTTAAAATAAATAAATTGTTTATTTAGATCTTTATTTGCATTAATATTGTAATTCCAAAAAAAATTCCAAATAGTTTAAGTCCAACAACTTTAGCTTTCCAAATTGACCGAAGAATCTGGATTTGAAGAATTTTCTCGCATCGCTTAAATTTAAACTAATTAATAGCGTTTGAACATATGTTTGTTATCATCATAATTAATCTCAAATGAGGTGGGACTCATGAAGTCAATAAATTCTGGAGGTTACCATTTATAGGATTCCCTAAGGAGAAAATGACATAGTTGATGCTTTAACTAAGCTCGCTAAAGAGATGGCCTATCCAGACGATGAGTTCATATTGATAGAGGTACACAACCATCAGGTGCTATTTCTTATCAAAGTTGAACTTATCTATAAATAAACCCTTGAAGTGAAGGTTGCCACCGTTGACAAATATGAGGAGATAGACTGGAGCCAACCTTTAATTGATTATTTAAGTAGAGGCAAATTGCCTCAAAAGAAGTTGCAAGCCTATCAGATTAAACAAAGAGCATTATCCTACACTCTCATTGATGTCACCTTTTACCGACAGTCTTTTGATAACATGTAATTATGTTACTTAGCCAAACATGAAGCTCAAAAAATTATGACCAAGGTACATTCAGAATTGTGTGGAACTCACCAATCTAGCTTGAAGATGAAAGGTAAAATTAAAAAAGACTCGAATAGTATTGGCCAACGATGATTACAAATTGTATGGATGTGGCACATCATTGACACAAATGCCAGGTGTATGGACTAGTCCTATATCAGTTGCCCAACATTCTTCATCTGACTATAGCTTCTTGGTTATTTGAGTGATGGGGTATCGACATAGTAGGTCCTATTAACTCTCCTTCATTTAAGGGTCATCAATTCATCCTAGATGGTAAATTATTACACTAAGTGGGAAAAAGGGATTCTATTGAGAGAGGTCAATGCCCACCATGTTTTTTCGAAATTTCAAGAACCATATCGTTATAGATTTAGAGTACCCTGATTGATCATATTCGATAATGGTACCGCATTGAAGAGTACAAAGATCAACAACTTCACAATATGACATAGAATAGATTAGAGATACTCTACCATTTACTACCCTTAGAAAAATGGGTTAGTTGAAGCCTTCAAAAAAAAAACTCTCATCCATATCATAAAGAAGATACTTAATAATAACAAATGATAGTGACATGAGCAATTAGTTGAAGCCTCAAGAGCTTACTATACCATGCATAAGGCTCCAACATAGTCCACTCCTTTTTCCTTGGTATATGGGTCTAAAGCTGTCCTTCCCCTAGAATCAATTCCCATCACTAAAGATCATTGTAAGCAACAAAATCATAATCAAGCAAAATGTTAGGCTACGATTGGAAGAGCTCGAAGGTCTTGAAGAGAGATACTTTCAATGATGTCAAAATCTTGAGTTGTACAAAGCACAAATGGTATAAGTTCACAACAAGTTATTCCATCCAAGAGATTTTTGGATTGGAAGCTTATTTTGGTTCTCAAAGACCAATTGTTGTCTGTCGCAAGATGGGAGGTGAGTTTGAACTAATATGGGAAGGCTCTTTTGTTATAGAAAAGGCCTACCAAGGTGGGTCATATCGATTGATCAACCCTAAAGATAAACGCCCAATGCTTCCAATCAATGGACTTTACCTGGAGAAGTATTATGCATGATTCTGTTTAAATTAATTTTTTTATTAATAAAATACTTGTTTATTAATTAAATTATTTATCTCCCTTAAAATAATTGCTTTCTTGATTTGAATCCCGGAGTTATCTCAAAAGTCTATTCTGGGCGCGATTAAAATAGTTGTAAGAGAACTCGAGCAGCATCCTATTCTGGTTAGCACAACATAAACACAAATATTAAACATAAAACACAAACATGATCGCTTTGGACTACTACAAGTTGAGATAATACCCTCAATGGACCTCACTTAGTAGTCGCCGTAGGGCAGGTTCGATTCGCTACTTAGCTAGTGGGTCACCCCGACGGTTACTCTCGGTTAGGAAGATATGAGTCTTTGAGCTTTCTTCCGCTTAACAGAACCCAATTGCAAAACTTATTATGCACTCAATAGGCTACTTCGATGGTTGATTATGCTCAGAAAGATGTGAGTCCCTGAGCTTTCCTTTTGAGATAGTTGTCATGTGCTAACTAGTCCAAATATACATTCACGGATCAAGTTAAGACCCCCACCCCACCCCGCCTCACCATTCCCTTTTGACTACTTCAAGCTCGGGTGGGTTAGGTCTTTTGTGGCATCTCACTTGGTAGTCTACCTATGTCGGATAGTAGTTGTTTAGTTGTTGATAAACTATCACAATGATCTAGTTCGTGTAGGAAGATGTGAGTTCAGAATACTTTTTTCTAAATTGATTGTCGCAAATTGATGGGCACCATAAGTTGGATGTGTTGACTTCATGCACCCCAACTCATTTGAGATTGATTTTGATTATAACAAACATATGTTCGAATACTACTAATTATTTTAACTTTAAGCGTCGGAGGAAAATTCTTTAACTCGAGATTCTTAAGTCAATTTGGAAAGCTAAAACTATTGGACTTGAACTGGTTGAAAATTTTTCTAGGAATCACAATATTAAGGTAAATAAAGATCTCAATAAAATAAAATAAATGATTCATTTATTTTAAATAATTCATTTAAAAACTATTCATATTTTTTACATTCATAATTACAAGTATTCCTTGAATTATCCTTTTTGGATAATATGAACTAAGTGCATGAGTTAAGTTCCATTTAATGTGTTTTCAAGTAAGATAAATTAATTTCATACTTCATTAAATCATTTTCATGCTTAATCATAATTTTTAGTCATATATTTATTGCATGAAAATTAAATTATTCTAGAATTATCCTATTATTTTATTCTCTGTCTCTCTCTCATATTATTCTATTTTTTTCCTATCATCCTTATCATCCTTATGATGATTTGACCGAATTTTTCATAAAAGTTTGGTTAATAATTCATGTGATATTTATCCAAAATAATTTCATAAATAATTCTCTTATTTTTCAAATTTTAAAATTCATTAATTTGATTTTTTGAATTTGAATTATTTTGAATATAAATTGCATAATTCATGCATATCCATGAAAAATTAATTCTAATCTTTTATGGAATGGTTTGGACGTCCCACGCATGATTTATTTTAATCATTTGGAGTTTAGTTAAACTATGTCAAGTTATTTTAAAATTAAACTCAAATCAACCATTATTTAAATTTTTTTAATTAAATCTTATTTAGGGAACTTGTTTGGCTGACCAAATTAATTTTAAAATTTTTATTATTTAAAAAGCATATTAGATAATCAGCTTAGACTTTAATTAATTTATTGCATTAAATTAAGATCATCCTAATTATGGAAACTAGCATGGCCGAAATTGTCATGGATTTTCTAGTAATTATTTTATTCAAATTAATTAATATATTTCCTTATTCATTATTGTTCGATTTCATTTATTATCTTCATCATATCATGCACCTAAATTATGTTAAATCTCTATTTAAAATTTCTCCTTGGCCAACAATCATTTTTTTAAATGCTTATGCAAATTTTCATGTTAAGGTAAATCCTAGTTATTAATCCTCATCTTGATTTTAATCTCTTGTGGCAAATCCTCTTAACCCAAACTCTCATTTAATTCTAATTTTGGCTTATGTTTCTATTCCATTTGAAATTTTAAATTCTTCCAAATCTAATTTTCCCTCCAATGGCTGATCATCTTAATATGAATTTTTCAAAACTTCATTTATGCTGTTTTTTATTTTTTTTAATTTCTAAAAATAAATCAATATTAAAAAAAAAATTCTCAAAACAATATTTTAACATTTTAACTAATTTCAAAAAATAAATCATCATAATTAGCTTATGTTGCTTAATCCAAAGTTAGTTATCACATTCAGCCAATATGATTATCGTCATTTGACTATCACCGATTTGTAATAGTCATATGTTATTATCTCATTTATAATAAATATCTCTCCATCAATAATTGTCATTATCCTCATATAAATTAATTTATTTTAATATTCAATAAATATAAAAAATATAGTTTTATGATAGCAAACATATTTTATTTTAATCAAAAATGTAAATAAAGTGAACTTAAAATAAAAATTATAATACGAAAAAAATTGATCCCAACAACCTCTTAATTTTAATGTAACGAGAGCATAAGTTTAATTATATTAGAATAATATATATCTCAATCTCTCTCTCTCGCTCTCTCTCCATATGCTCCTTGGCAAAATTCTCTTAGAGATATCCCTCATGAATTGATTGAAATCTTCACTCAAACTTTAAATATTTTTCTTAAAACGAATTCCCTCCTAGGCCGACCCATTAAATTCCTCATATCAAATTGATTTCAAATTCAATTTATTACATAATCTACTTTCCCTCTCTTTCTCTCATGATCAAAGTTATTAGAGATGGAATTTTTGATAGATTGATTGAATTTATAAAATCTAAATCAAATCCTTTTTAAAATAACTTTTTCTCTAATATCTTCATGCTTGGCCAACCCCTGGCCTCAACCTTTTCTATTTAAAGTGGCTCTTAATCTAAGGAAAGGCTTCTTACTTCTTCTCCACTATAGGTCGACCTCTTTCTACATATTTATGTTGAGATATTCTTATGATTCAAGTGCTGCAACTCTCTCATTATTCTTTATCTTCCCTTGGCCAAAAATTTCAATAATAGATTGCTTAGGAAAGCTTGAAGGATTGGTGAAACACTCCTTTATCAAGAGTTTTAAAGATACATATCTTCTAAGGTGCAAAGCACTTCATCTCACTTTGTTTCTCTTCTTGGCAGATCCATATGATCATGGTTTCAATGAAACAAAATTTATTTGCGATTGAAGATCTCATCTTGTCTAATCCACTTGAATTAATTTGGTTAAGGTGATTTTAAAGTTCTCTTCCTCTACTTTTATTTTCATAAAACTTTAAGTGGAAGATATTTTGTGTTTTATTTCAATTTGCAGTTTGCAAAGTTACAATTACAAATCTTTTTCTTTCTCTTGCATACTATCTTGTTCTTCTGAAAGATTTTAAGTGAACTTTTATCTTAGGTTTTTATATCAACTTGCTCATTGTATATCATAAGATTACATATATCATTTACTTTAATTTATCACTCATTCATTGTGTGGCATTTTAAATTATTAATTCAAATCATTTTAATTTCAAGCTTTCATATCTTTAAATTAAATCAAACATTTATAAGGACTTACTTACATCTAATATTTCATTCAAGGTGTTACATTAACTTTAATCTTAATTAATAAAGAAGTGATCTCTCTTTCTTTTAAATCACTTGCTTTAATATTAGTTTAGTTGGGTTGTGAGTGTAAGATAAATTTTAAATTGAGAGTTAGATCTTTATATCTCTTCTCTTCTTTATTTTTGTTCTTTGTTGGGATTGTACTTGCCCGTGTAGAAAAGTATGGTGTTGAGTTGTACTTGACCATGTAGGAAAGTACAATGTTGGGTTGTACTTACCTATGAAGAAGAGTATGAGAGATTTTTTGTAATCTCAACTTTGATTTAGTGAATTCCTAGCTTGGGTTGCTAGACGTGGACGTAGGCCAATTTTTGGGGTTTGGCCGAACCACATAAATTTTTTTGTGTTCTCTTTTTATTTGTCATATACCTTTACTTGTCTTTATAGTTGCTTATTAATTATTATGGTACTTTAAAGAATAATCATTTATAATTAACTTTTCTACTAAGCATTCAAATTAGCTTTTAATTTCAAAATATTTTAAAAACCCAATTCACCCCTCCCCTCTCTTGGGTGTCATAACTTCATAATAGGCTAGTGTTTTCCTTGCTGATGGCAACCCACTCAATGGATGATACCATTAGGTAGATGTGAGCCGCCACGCTTTCTCAGTGAATTGGCAACCATATACCAACAAGACTTAAATGTTTTAGGAATTATGATAAGACCCCCAGAGGAAGGTTTCCTTATGGGAATTATATTTAGATTACATCTTTATGACACATTTAGACATAACCCAGGTTGCTACCAAATTAGACAGTTCCCCTTTCCTAATAGCCACCCCTTTGGTTGGATAGTGTCGTTCTGCGAGTGTAAAGTTATCCCTTTGGGCTAGTAAGCTAAGGTAGGTCAAGGATCCTATGGCTACTCCTTAGTGCGGTCCATCATGAACCAAGAGGGTCCATACTAAACAAACAAAAACAAAATATCTTAAGGATTAGGATAAGACTCTGAGCGATACCTTTTCTAAATAAGCATTTTATTTTCTTAGATAGTTTCAGTAAAACTCCTTATAGTATCGGCCTTGAATGCTTCAAGTTAAGATAAGACCCCAGTGGTCCTCACTTAGTAATCACCCTAGGCCAGGTTCGACTTAATAATCGGTTAGCCACCTTGGTGGTTGATTTCACTTACAAAGATGTAAGTCCTCGAGCTTTATTCTAAGTTTAGCCATCCTAAATTGATAGGCAACCCTTAGGTTGAATAGCCTCTATTGTACAACCAATGGACTATTCCTTTGAGTCCATAAATCTAAGGCAAATATAGGCTCTTGTAGCCCTTCTTAAGTGTGACTCATCGCAAACTGACTGGGTCGGCATTCATATGTTTAGGGCCAGCATCATGCCCTTAAGGCTTTCTTCCCAAGTGACTACTCTATATTTAGATTAAGCCACAATGGCCCCTCTCCTCGTAGCTACCCTTTTAAGTTGGGTAGCACAATTCAGCTGATGAGAAGGCTACCCTTTTGGGCTAGTAAATTTAAAGCAGGTCTAGGCTCTTGTAGCCTCTCCTTAGTGTGGCCCATCACAAACCGAAAGGGTCCATATCCATCCAATAAACCAATACAAAATTAAAATTATTCAACTAAATCAAATTCAAATCAAAATAAATTCAATCAAATCACATCGATCCCCACCAGATTCCCATTCATGTCATTGATATAAATCCGCCTATAGACCAATCGAATTCATTCAATCCCTAGCAAACTTCAACTCATGTCCTTGGCACGAATCAAATCAAATATACTTACTCACCCTTCATGACCCTTGCATAAAATAAAATAAACTAACAAATCAAACATTAACCTTCTTCTACAAGGGGTTTTTCCCCTCATTCGAGCTTTGATAGATTTTGATCATGAATCTCTCCAACCCCATAACCTACCTTAAGTATCCTATATACTTTCTTTGAAGCTCCCAACATCTAGAGATTCCAATCTACTAAATGAATTTGTATGGTGGCTTCTACCAAATTCAGTTGCCCTTCTAAACTAAGTGTAAGCATCGTTTGCTTGCTACCTTTTGGGCATGTTTGGCTAGCTCAAAGAACACCAATACATGCAATGAGCCTTATCAATTATACCACACCTATTGAGGGTCTTTCTTTTTACCTCACTTTTATTGAGGTTGACAATCATCTCTATAAATCTAGGATTCAATCTAGGCACTAAAGCTCTCCTAAGACTAAGACACTTTTAGTGGCTAGGTGAACACCAATTCTAAACTTAGAAGACTCATAAGGCTCAACCACAGGGTTAGACCACAACTTTAGTCAGGCAAGACCCACCTACCTTAAACCCAAACCAACTCCTATACCCAAGCCAATCCTTCAAACCAAAACTAGTTGACTATAAATCAAACCTGAAGTAAGACCAAATAATTTCAAGCCTAAACCCATTAGGGTTCAATTTGGGTAATTAGTTAAGTTGAACCAATATGACCCATTTGGGCTTAAAAGAGCTTAACCCAAATTAATCAAATTCATTTGAAATGAACTCACTTAACCTCTCCTAAATCTCAATTTAACTTGAATAAAGCCTAATTGCAACCAAATTATCAACTTAGCTTAACCTGACTCAAGTTGGCATAAAAGCCTAATCCGAGCTAAAACTCAATTCAATCCAAATTGGACTCAATCAAGGCTATAAATCACCTTTAAATTAATGATTGATCATATTCCAACTTTGAATTGATTCCAATTGGAACAATCAAGCTAACTGATTCACTTGACCCAATTTGGCCTAAAAGCTCAAATTGAGTCAAAATTTGATATAACCATCAACTTTTTCAATCCTTTCAACCTTGGTTCTACCTAATTGCAAACAATTGAGCCAAATTGAACCAATTTAGCCCTTTGACCCAATTTGACCTAATGGGTTAAATTAAGCCAAAACTTCATCCAAAGCAAATTTGACTCAGCTAATACCTACCATCATTCTTAAATTGATTATTAAACACTTTTTAATCATCAATTGAAGCCAATTTGATCAACCCAACCCAATTAACACATTTAGCCTAATTTGACTAAAGGGTAAAACTAAACCAAAACTTAAATTAAACTAAATCAAGTCAAATCAAAACCTTCAATCATTCTCAAGTGATCAATCAAATATGTCTCAACCTCTCATTCAACCCAATTTGGTCAATTGACCAAATTAGTTAACTTAGCCCATTTGGCCCATATGAACTAATAGGAGATAAATTTAAATCTAACCTAAATGAAATCAAATGAATTACACTAATGAGTTTCAAATCATCATTTGAACTTAACCTAATAGCCCTATTGACCAAAATATATTAATTAGTTAACCTAACATAATTAAACCAAATTTAATATATATGGGTTCAATTGAGCCAACCCAACCAAACCAAATTTAAACCCAATCGAACTTAGCATGACTCATTCCAAGGTTCCCCTTGACTAGCCCAGGTGGACCCAACCTAAGGTGAACCCTATTTAGCCCAAACTAAGTTAACCAAGCCACCCATATGAGATTAAAACCCAAAAATGGATGGCCCAACCCCTCCCTTTGGCTTGGACAGTCATCTTAGCATGCATTTAGCTTATCTATGCTGACTAAATCTGACCTAAAGCTGTTGAGCTCAGTTATTGACCAAGGAGAGGTTACCCTTACCTTAGTTGTGTCTTGGTCCAACCCCCATGGGTTGTCCACCTCATGTTATGCCATCAAACTCCTCCAACCACTTTGGGACATCCACCTCATTAATCTCATGTCATTTTTGGCCACCCCCACTGCCCGATTGATTTTCATAGCTTGAACCAACCTCTTTGGTTAGTTCACTTGGGGAGGAGGGTATACACCATCTCTCCCATTCAAGTTGATTACACACCTTCCACACAACACTAGCCTCAGTCCACTAAGTTTTCAGAGCTCTTCGAGCACCCCCATTGCTAGCGAGACTGAGTTCTCCCTCAGCCCGAGCACCCTCCACATTTGAGCAACTCATGGATTCATTAACAGAGCTTCATCTCTTTTAGTCGAAGCTATCACAATCATTGAGACATTGATCTTTAGCTCCGGTGAGGTAAATTTCCTCAAATCATAGAAAATCATAAGTATCTTGGTCTTTTGTGAAGTAATTTCATGTTTGGCGTAATCAAACTATAGGATCCCCCTTAGATTTGTCTCAAGATTATTTTGGAATCATTTCCACCATCAAATGAGCTCCGATGAGCTTAGATCGAGTGATGAAAGATAAATGGTGTTCATCTTTTAGTAGAGGTCGATGATGGATGATCCATCATCTGTTCTATGTGATTATAATGGATGGTTGTAATTAATCACATTAGAAATTGATTTAATCTCATTTAATTTTATAGATTAATCTTAATCATTTAATCCAAGATTGAATGCCAAAGAAGAAATTGCTTCAACCACCATTGAGTTAGCGTGTCACACGGGATGCTTTATGTAATGAACCACGTGGAAAGCACTGCAACAAATGCAAATAAAATCTCTATGGAAACCTTAGACAAAGAAAAATCTAGGAAATAAAAAATAAAAACTCCAAATTTTATTAAGTGCTCAAAATGTTTAAATTTTTTTAAGTAATAAAATTAAGCTCTAATTACTTGGTAGTTGACTTGAAACTTTGGGTGATTGTTCCATGAGATAACCTTTGCCTTCTATAATTTTTTCAAGTCAATTAGTTAGGTAATTTGGGAAATCCAAAATTTCAAATCCTAAATGGCCATTTTATGCATTTAATAATTTTATATAATTGAATATATTTTATAATAATTTGATGATGGGAGAAATAACTTAGGGCCATAGATCCTAATTATTTCCCAAAATCACCATTGAGGGGCTTTATTAATTAATTAAATTATTAATTGTCCTAGGACTTAGAAAATTCATAAAAATTAGCCTAGTTATCTAAAAATTATGACCAACCCCACTTTGTGCTCAACTAATAAAGAGGTTTCCAATGAAATCAAAATCCCTAATTGGTTTTGAGGTATTTTGAGTGTAATTGATGATTTTGGAATTTTTCCCATTTCTTTAATTAGCCCATAAGTATAAGCTCAATTACATTAGAACTTTTAGAATATGTCAATTTCATATTTATCTATGTTTCATAATTTTCTCATAATTTCGGGCTTATATTTAGAGAATAGTTAGATTTTTGAGCTCTTTTTGGCTCAGTGGTTAAAATAATGATTTAATCCTAATTAATTCATAAAAATTAATTACATCACTTTTTAATCACTTAATGAACAAAGGTTGGTTAAGAGATAATTTTAAATGCTTTGTCTTCTCATTAAGTTTAAATAACTCAAATTCTAAAATTAACACTTAATGAATTTGATTAAGCTTAAAGTGTGATTATCTTCATTATGAATGACCTTAAGAATTAATGGCTTCCAATAGGTTTTTTAGTGATATTCAATTACATTACTTAAATCATGCTATAAATTTGTGTTTCATATGTTTCATGCATTCATATTTCAAAATAAATAAATAAAAGTTTATTTAATTACATTCTTTGGGCTAATAATGTGGCTATTATCACTAGTTAATCTCAAATTATCTTCTTTAATAAACTTAAATATTTATTTGAATAAATTTAATCAATATAAATAACTAAAATATAAATTTAATCCTATGTGTATTATCTACATATTTGAAAGGTATATAGTCCATACATCCCGAGAACGTGTGACTTTAGGTAGTCCCAAGGAGGTATTTGATTACCTCACTTCTTTGGTCTAACAATGACATGTACCTCAAAGTTTGTAGTAAAATACATCATAAGGTTATATTTTTCACTATATATATATATATATATATATATATATATATATATATATATGTATATATATATATATGCATGTGTATAAATTAATAAGTATATAGTTTACACATCTCGGGATCATGAGACTTTAAGTAGTCCCTAGGGGGTCTCTGATTACCTCAGTTGGTTAAAAAATAGCACAAACTTATATAAAATTGACACACTAGTGTATGTGTATATTTATAAGGGATTATTAAATTACTTTTACTATAAAACTCATGCATGCATTATGTGTACCTATACTTTCAAATCTTAAATTAAATATTAGTAAATAAAATATATTAATACTTATGTCAAATCTAAACACATGACTTAATAGAAAATTTTATGAAGGCTTCATTAAGATGATTAAAAATCATAAGAATTCATCTTTAGATTCAACTTAAGGTTCAGGGTTTGAGGTGGATCCCACTCCTCCCCTCTCTCTCTCTTTAAAATTATAAATTTAAATAAAATTAAAAGAAATAAATTGAAATCTAAAGTTAACTTTAAGAAATTATTAATCTTTTGAATTATATTTATTCTCTAATGGTAAATTTAAACATCTATCATTAGATTAATTTAAATATCAAAGCTTAGTCTTATCACACCACACCAAACCTTGACACACACTTAGAATGTTAAGTCACTGATCTTAGACTTAGGTTAGGATGGTGTGGATTGATATTTTATTTTGTGATGTAATATTTTAGATAAGATGTTAGGGTATATATTCATAATCTGGATGTTAGAGTGACATTAGACTAATGATATTTTCTATAAGAATTATGCTTAAGGGACCGCTATAATAATAAAAATTATAAATGCCTTAAGTTGTAGGTGTTGCTTAAGTTCTTAAGCATAATCAATTACGGCAGGTGGGCTTGGTGACCCAAGGTAGGGTGCTAAGTACTAATGCATAGAATATAACTACTTGGTGTGTATGTTTGTTCATTTGACTTCTATCTTGTAGGTGTAGTTAGATTTTAATTTTCCTTAAATGTTATTTTTATAATAGGCTTAAGATTAGAGCTATGGGGTTTAGGATGAATAGTGGCTAGAAAGCTCAGACCTATGAGGCCCTGTGATGTCTAGAGTATCCAATTCATGAAGTGGAGATGAAGATGAAGATTGAAGATCCCCATAACTTTATTTTCATTTATAAATTAATTATAATCTAGGTTGTGTAAGGGTATAGCTCGGCCACCTTTTTTATCTATTTTTTTTGGGGTGTATGGTGGTATTTGGACGCACCGACCTCTTATTCTTTTAATCGATGATGTTCATTTGATTTATTTACATTGATTGTATAATATAAATTACATGCTTTTTATAGGTTTCTTAATGTTTGATTATTTGTTATAGGCTTAGATGCAGTATGCTCTTTAAAAACTTAACTTTTTCTATTATAAGTAATCAATCTCAATTAAATTTTAATAACTCATAACCTCACTTTAAAGCATAGACATTTAAACAAAGAAATAAAAGATTTTAGAACTCATTAGATATATGATTGTATGTTATAATATCATCCATGTATGTTATTTTCTACTTTGCAAAAGGGGGGTCTCCACTCTTGCATGATAAGGACAGGGCATAACCTGTGAGAGTAGTTCTCTTGTAGTGGAGAACTCCTATTCTCTCTGATTTAGCCCATGGTTATTTCATCATGCATGTAGACATAAAAGCTTTCCAAACCTAAGTCAAAAAGAACAAGTCAAAAATAAAATAAATTTAAAAATTTTGTTGCATTAGTCTAAGGCATGATTTTCATACTAATCATGATCTAGTCTCTTAGAGAGTGAGTTTAGAACTATAAAATTATTCCTAATAAAGAAAAGTCTAGCCATCTTACATTTACATAAGATTAGATCACATGATTTTGAATCATAGTAGGTGTTATTTGGTAGCCTGTGGTGTTTATTTTTGGATGTTTGAGGGGACACCACGCAGATCGTAGGGGGTGCTTATTGAAATGATTGGGTATGAGATTGAGGTATGATGTATTATCTTGAAAGATAGATGCATCACCCTTCAATGGACCTAATCACCTAATAAGGACTTCTAAGGCATGATGGGTCTTCGAATATACTAGAGATTTTTTCTCTGCTTTACATGGATAAATAAAGCAGGGTTTATATTAAATCAAGTTCTAAAGTTTCTTATGGAGGAAAGCCTCCATAGTTAATTACATCCTAGGGAATGAAATTCCCTAAGAATACTCTCGATTAAAGTAGATAATTATCATCTCTAAAGATTTTAAGACTAGACTATCAAAGGATTAGTTATATTTGGAAAATTAATTGGGAGAGTTTAAGGAGAAGACTTATTTTTGGAATTCAAAGGGAGGAAGTAAGGAATGTTCATGATACTAGGAGACTTAGTAAGCATTCTAGTCTATCCTATGATTGGGTTTTATATATTTGAAAGTGAAGAGATTTTATTTATTTGAGTTGAATTTTATTAGATTGCTAGGGCTTATCATTCACCAATGCAAGGTTATGGAAATGCCTAAGAGGAGAGAATTTATGATTATAGACCAAATAAAATAACTACCTCATATCCTAAATCTAGGAAGCTTTAGTAAGAGATAAAGCATGACCTAAATCTAAGTGACAGGTAGACATAAGATTTACCTCCACAAGAGAGGATAAATCGTCTAACTTCTGGACTTATAATCTCCCAGAGTTATCACCAGCTAACTCCTCCTCTGATTTTTAAAACCATGTAGTCTGGTCTTATGAATTGCAAGATGGATAGGGTAGTAATTTAATTAGAAAGAGACTAAAGTCCTAAAGACTAGAGCATGTGTGGTATAAGCATATGACCTAATCTATAAATGCAAAATCTTTTCAAATTTTATTTCTTTTATTTTGACACATCATTTAGACAAAAGCCTGGGGATTTTTATATGCCTAAATATATGATGAAATGGATTATTGGCCAAATCAAGAGAGAAAGAGGGTGAAGCTCCATCACTAGGGGTTGCTCTCATGGGTCAAGCAGTCTTTATGCATGTAAGAATAGAGGCCCTCATTTTACAAGAGTGATTCAAGATGCATGCATGATGTGATACATATAACCATACAGCTAGGGGTTGCTAAATCTTTTAACTATATTATTTAATTCCTAGGCATTATGGTGAAGTTATGAGTTATTTTAAAATTTAGTTAAGAGTGATTAGTTGGATAGAAAATTTATTTTATCCTGAGAGCCTAACATGTCCAGGCCACACATTAAAGCATCAATCATGAAGGAACTATGAAATAGATGCAATTTCTAATGCACAATCTAAACAAATCATCAATCAATTTTATAACTATCGCAAAAGAATAAGAGGCTGCGGTGGGAGCCATCACGAAAAGAAAAGATGGGTAGTCGAGTTCTACCCTTATACAACCTAGAATATGAAAGAATAATTATAATTTTATTAAATGTTATGGGTGTCTTCATTCTTCATTTCTCCATCTTCCTCCTTTTTTCTCCCTTCTTTGATTTGGATGTGCTTGCTTCAAAGGCATCACAGGGCACCCTAAGACAAAACCTTCTGGCCACTGCTCATCCTAATCTCCCATAGCAATAATCCTAATTTATATTACAAAATTGCATTCATATATGGAAAGAGTAAATCTAACTACACCTACAAAATAAATATTAGCCAAACATACATACAATCCCAAATAATTATATATATAATTTGGACATAGCACCTTGCACATGGGTAACCAAACTACATCTAACTTGGATTATGCTTGGGGTTTAAGCAACAGAGAGCATTTATATTTATTTTTAAGAACCCCTTAAGCATAATCCCCTGTAGAAAATATGATTAGGCTAAGAACGGCCTAACATATAGTCTATGAAGTATACACCCTAACATTCAGTCTAAAATAACACATCACAAAATAAAATATACATCACATCATGCACCGTCCTAACATAGAGCTTGAGGTGGTGACTTAATTCTAATGTGTGTGTCAAGGATTATGTGTATGTCTTACTAAGCATTAGAGTTGTATTTTTCTAAATTTGTAAACTATTTAACTTCACATGAAGGTTGGTTTCACTTTAAATTATTTAATTAATTTGTGAATTTTAATTTGAATTTTGTTTTATTTCATATGATCTACACTTAACAACTAAGTGTTATAAAGAGAAGGAAGAAGGGTTACCCTCTTCCATCCTTACGTTAAGTCATGACTAAAGTATATTAATTTGACTTAGTTAAACTTGAGCGGTTTATTACACATTTTTAAATTAATCCTAAGTTTAAGTTCACTTTAAATAACCTTTTTTAATATGAAAGGCATCTTAAGATTATTTTAATTGATCTACTACCACATGACATATATCAAATCATTCCTTCCCATCACATATAACATGCATATGATTTGATCTTAAGTATACCTATACACACAACATGTTTTAGCACACTTAGATGATGAATGTATATGTTTGAAATTTATATTTGCATTTGATTGAATTATTTAATACATGTAAATTTAAAGCTCTATCCAAATTCTTATATAAAGTACATAAGAATAAAATTAAATAGGTACGTACCATTATTAAACCAGGAAAGTGAGGTAATCAATTGACCTCCTTGGGGCTACTTAAAGCCTCGTATTCCTGGGACGTCCAGACTATATACCCATTGCATTCAAACATATGTAAATTTGCATACATAAGCATAGGAAAGAGAGCTTCAAATCACATGATTAAATAAATCAATCATTTAAATGATTATGGGTGCATGCATTTTTAATATAAAAGGGTGATTCTTATTCTTTAATCACATATACATACACATGTATAAAACATAAACAAGTATGTGCCATTGTTAAACCAGAGAGTGAGGTAATCAAATGACTTCCTAAGGGCTACTTAAAGCATCGTATTTTCGGGATGTCCATACTATATACTTGTTTTCTTAGATATGTATGGATGTATAAATAACTAAGAGAGTGAAAATCATGCAATGATTGCATTTTCTTTAATTAAATTATTTAGGCATATGAACTAAAGATATATCCAAATTCTAATGTTAAAACACATAAGAATGAAATCAAATGGATACGTACCATTGTTAAACCAAGGAAGTGAAGAATCAAATGACCTCCTTGGGGCTACTTAAAATCTCGTATTCCCGGGATGTCTAGACTATATACCCATTACCATTCAAACTAATATAAATCAACATATGAATAAAAGAATGAGACTTCACTTCATACACTTAAATTATAAACACATGCATCTCTTATGTATTTATAACTATCATCATTACATATGTTATTATTCATGTATAAGCTTTTGAAACATATATTTGGATTTAATAGTAATAATAGCCACACATATATTAAGTTAAGTCAACACATGCAAGCTTACATAAAGAAAATTTCATTTAATTCAATTAATTTTGAAAAGAGATGGATGCATGAAATCAAATGACAAACAATATTTAGCATGATTAGAGAGGAATAATCAAATACAAGGATGTGATTCATTCAATCCAATTAATTCTTAAGGACAAACATACTAAATAAAACCATTTAAAGTAAACCAAAGCTTCTTTATTAATTTAGATTTGGATTTTGATTTGATTTCAAGAGGAGAAGAACACATTCATTTACTTTAATCCCAATCTCATATTAGTAATTTAATTTGATTTAAGAAAAGGTAATTAGGTGAATTTTATTAATTTATTAGGTTGGATCCTGAATTAAATCAATTAATTACCCTTACCTATGTTACATTAATGTAATTAACCAAACAATTATTAACCAACATGATATGCATATGAATATGAAGTAAATTTGCAATGATCCTAGGAAATAAAGGGGACCTAATGCAATTGGCTCACAATTAATAGTTAATTAGATTAAGAAAATTAAGTACTCTTATGGTTTCCCCACACATGTGGATTAACCATAATTTCCTTAAACCCCTTTTATGCTATTAAACACATAAAGATCTACCTATGATTCAATTGATTAGGATCTTATGTGATTATGATTTTGTTAATTAATTAATTAAACCTTTAATTAATCTCAAATTAATAAATCTTTCCTTTAAATGAAATGGACTTAGGGAAAAGATTAGGAAAGAGGTCCTAACCCCATTCTCCTTGCCCATTCACTATTCAACAGTGATTAGTAAGCTTAATTAAATATTTATTTATTATTTAAGAGGTTAATTAATTAATTAGATTAATTAAGAGAGTGATTAGGGCTTAGCTAGTTAATTACCCCAATTAACTGAGCAATAAATCCCAAGCAAATTATAAGAGGCATAAGTCATCCCATTAAACTAACATAGAAAATTTGAAACTAATTACTTGAGTAATTAAAGAGTATTTAAGCTAATTAAGTTTGCAATTAAGCCTCAGTTACTATTCAAATCATTAGAATTAATTTTAAATAAATCTCCTCTGAAATAATTTCAAAATAAATATTTGTTTGTATTTTTATTTTTTGATTTTTCTATGATTTGTTATAAATTATGGAAGTTTTAACCATTAAAAATAATTAATTAAGCCTAATCCCGTGACACCATGTGAGCCATTGATGTGGCAGCCGGTCACTGTGTCTACACCGATCGATGTGGTTGGCGGAGGACGTGCTTTCATCTCCGTCGTCCAATCACAGATCGAATGGTGCAAAAGGAACCCGTGGTCCTTAAGGGATAAAATTAAAATAAATCTAACGAATAATCATGACCATCCATTCCAATTATGTGGAATGGACTGTGTGTGATCCATCATCTTACGAGCAATGGGAGACGGACACCATTTGCCTTCTGTCGCTCGATCTGAGCTCACCCAAGCTCGGATCGACTCCAAATGGATCCCACACTTTTGTACGAAGGATCCAAAGGGTTCCAACGGCTAAGATCACGTGAAATGCAAGTTTCCTTTAAAAAGCTCTAACCAACTTTTACTAAAAGCTCAATTTCATGGAATTACCTCGTTGAAGCTCAAGACCGGCGGTGAATTTGATTGAGGAAGCTTCTTCTAGTGGAGACGAAGCCCTACTAGCATGCACATACACCAATTTTATTTCGTTCACTCAGTGGACCAAGATCCATCAATTTGAAGCTCAGTGTTGACGAGGTGTGGGGATGGTGTGTGTGAGGTTAATTTGGATTTGGCTTAGTATTAGTGGAGTTGAATTGGAAATAGGGTTGTCCTATTTTAGCTTTCAAAAATTAGGTAATGGGGATCTTAGTTTGCTTCGGGGATGGCTCTAAAACTTTTAAAAATGCCTTAAGAAGCTTGTTGAGGGTGTGAGTGATGATGTGTGTGAGGTTAATTTGGATTTTCTTGAGTATTGGTGGAGTTAGATAGAAAATAGGGGTGTCCTATTTTAGCTTTGAGAAATTTGACAATTGGGGAGCTCAGTTTTCTTTGGGGAGGGCTCTAGGACATTCGAAAATGCCTTAGGAAGCCTACTGAGGGTGTCAAGGATGAATTCAGATCAAAATGAGGGGGGGGTGTATATCCCCCCACCCTTAGATCGAATGAATGGATTTAGCTCCCAATTTTTGGCTAGCCAGTCACCGTCAGGGCATCGAAGTGGTCATGTATGATCCTTGGTGGCTCGATTGGGTTGGTGGAAGCTTAGGTGGGTGGCTCAAGGCAGCTCCCTCAAGTTTGGGATCCATTGGGTTTGGCTAGTATGGGACGTGAGTTAGCTCACCTCCCTTTGGTCCAAGGCTGACGTAGCCCACTTGTGTTGGGCTAGGTAAGTAGCTTAGGCTTCATTTTTGGTTAGAGGAGGCTGCCACATGGAAAGGAAAAGAGTTGCCATGCCAATTTTGAAAAAATCCCATGTGGGGAAGAGAATCTATGGGAGATTTTCTTTGGGTTGAGCCCAATTCAGGTTAGGCTAGTTTTGGGCTAACCCAAGGTCAATTTAGGATGGGTTGGGTCAGGTTTCAATGGGTCTTGGCTTGGTTTAAAAGGGTTTGGCTCAATTTGACCCTTACAGGTCAAATTGGGCTAGTTGTTAGTTGACCAATTGGTCAAATTGGGTCAAACCAAGGCTTGGGTAAAGTTCAAATAATATTTAGAGTGTTGTGGTTTAATTGGTTTGAATCAATTTGGCTTAGGTTTGATTTTGGCTTATTTGGATTCATATGGGTCAAATGGGTCAAGTTGACCAATTTGACCAAATTGGCCAAATTGGCTTGGGTTGTGGGTTGATTCATGTTCAATTGGTTAATTGAAGATGATTGTAGGATTTGGTTCATATCAATTTGGATTTAAGCCAATTTGACCCTTTAGGTCAATTTGGGCTAAATGGGTTAGGTTAAAAAATTGGTCAAACTCGATTCAATCATAGCTTTGGTCAAGTTTAATAATCAATTTGAATAAACTTGAGCCATTGGTTGCAATCAATTTGGGTTAGATCATGATTTGACCTGATTTAGTCTTTTAGGTCAAATTAGGTCAACTTGGGTTAAAGGGCCAATTGGATTAGGTTTGACTCAATTGATGGTCAAGTCATGTTCAATCATTGATCATAGGTTAGTATGAATCATTGGTTTCAATTATTTTGGTGTAGGATGAATTTTGGCTAGTTTGGGTTCATATGGGTTAAGAGGGTTGACTTGGTCAAATGATCGACTTGACTTGGTTTGACCTAATTTATGACAATTGATCAGCCTAAGGTGATTAACAATCATGATATGAGGTTTTGGTAGGCTTGGTTCAATCCAATTTGGGTTGGATTGAAGTTTGACTCAAATGAGTCTTTTAGGACACTTTGGGTCAAGTGAGCCTAAGTGGGTTTAGTTGGGTCAATTTTTAGTTGATTTGGATTTAGTTGAGTTTATATATGAGTTTAGGACTGATTTATAAATTTGTTTGCAATTGATTTGGATTCAAATGGATTTTGGTTCATTTGAATATTTCAAGTCAAAGGGGTTAGGTTATGGTTGACTTGGGTTGATTTTGGTTTGGTTTGATGATTGTAGGTTTTATTTATATTTTAAATAATAATTGAGGAAATAAATAATTCATGAGAAAATCACTTGGGTTTGAAGTTTAGATTGGAGGTATTTGGCTTAGTCCATAGAATTGGATCAAAGGGACCTAGGTTGGCATTTGATTTAGTTTTAATCATTTAAATGTAGATTTGATTTATATTTGGGGATATGATTGAAGGAATGACTGATTCATGAGAAAATTAATTAATTTTTGTTTGAATTTGAATGAGATTTTTACTAAGTCCATGAAATTGGCTCAAAGGACTTAGGTTTGGGTTTGATTTGATTTGGATCTGGTTAAGGCTAAGTCCATAGAGTAAAATCATAAGGCTTAGGTTGGATTTGAGTTTGGGTTTGGATTTTGATTATTGGTTCAATCATTTTATTTGGATTTGGATTTTAATTTGAGGTTTGATTTGAATTGCATGTGAGGTTTGATTTGGGCCAAAGAGGTAGGAAACTTGGTTAGGCTATAGGATAGGTGAATCTCACTAAATCCTAAAGCATAGCCTGATCCTATGGTTAACCCTTCTAAGTCTCTAGGCTCAAGTTTAGTATTTACTTAACCACTAGAAGTTTCTTAAGACTAAGGAGCTCTTAGTGTCTAGAAGAGTGCTAAATCTACGATAAGGAGATTGAGTACTCACTCAAAAGTGAGGTCAACATAGCCACTCTTGGCGATGGTAAGTCTAAAAGAGTCAGGATTAGTTCACTCTCTAGTGGAAGTGAACCAATATATCCCCCTTTTCTCGAGTAGAATTAGGTTGAGTTCTTAGCTTATGCTAGAGCACTTATGATGTAGGTTTGAAAGGTGCTTATTTCTCATCTGCTATGACTACAAATTCTCACCTCTTAGGAATTTCTGTATTTTTGTGTAGTTCGAATCTAAGTTCTAGCCTTATAATAAAATATCAACATAGATAAATATAATTTCCTTTTTCAAAAATATATAGACTCATCATAGGATAGACCAGAGTGCTCACTAGGCATCCTAGTACCATGAGCACTTTCCACTCATCCTTCTTTGGAACCCCTTAAGAACTCTTTCTATTTGAACTCCCCCCACTTAATTTTTCAATAATCATAAATCTTTTGATATCAAAACTTTAAAATTTTTGGAGACATTAAATAACTACTTTAATCTAGAGTATTCTTAAGAAATCTCCATTTCCTAAGATGTAATTAACTATGGGGGCTTACCTCCATAGGGAAGTTAAGAACCCAGCATAAATAAACTCTACTTTACTTTATCCATGTAAAGTAGGGGAAAGATCTCTAGTTTATGTAGACCCATCTACTTTACGAGTCCTTATTAAATGATTGAGTCGATTATAAGATGATATTTCTACCTTTCGAGGTAGTACTCATTCATTGATGTCATACTTGATCATTTTAATAAGTATGCTCTAAGATATGAGTAGTGTCCATACGAGTCCAAATACAAACACCACAGAGATTAGCACATTTAGTGAAATTAATAATTCATTTAAATTGACACTAGATAGTTAAAAGATTGAAAAAAAAATGTGAAAATCAATAACATTAAAAGATATTTAGCCAATAAGGTGATCTTCTTAAATTATAGAAAGAAAAATAAAAGAAAGAAATATAAGAAATATAAAGATGAGAGAAGAAAATACTTGAGGCTAAGTAACATAGAATAATAATAGTTTAAATTCTCTTATAATCTAAGTAAATCAATTAACTTATTAAAATAACTAAATATGTTGAATTCAATAAAAAAAATCATATTATGATTATTGAAATAATTAGATATACCTATTTATAACAATCATTTTATAAAGCTTAATAGGAATCAACTATGTTATTATTAAGCATAGAAAAACTTAACCCAAAGAAAATATTAGTTGAAGTAAGAATTTGAGCTATTATAGTTTAGTTATTTTCATGTTTAATAATAAAATATGTAAGTCTATATTTTAGTTAAAATTATTTTTTAATGATTTTAAATTGTAAAAGTTTTGTTATCAAATAAATTAAAAGATTCATTAAAATGCTTTGGATTACTTGAAGATAAGTAATATTTTGAGTTTACGAGTGTTCGATAAGATTAAAAATTTAATGAAATTTATATGTTTTAATAGTCTATTTTAGCTTAATTAATGTTAAGATGTGATTGTTTTTAGTATTTTTTTTTTTTGTTGTTTTTGATAGAAAATTTTATTTGAAAATAAAAAGAAGATAGTTAAAGTTTTAAGATATAACACCTAGCCATATGCGAGGCAGCGCCATAGTGTTGGAATAAAGGAATTTATGTGATGAGGAAATAAAGATGAAACCTAAGTGGTGGATGACCAATGCCATTATGTTGCAGTAGCACAAATTTGGATCTCAAGACAATAAGTAAGAGGTCTATGTACTTCATGGAGAAGTTCCACAATGCTTGAAGGAGCCTAAAGATGACTAAAAATTTCTTAAAAATAGTAAGTATGAGGCTTAGACTTTATATGACTAGCATCGTGATGCCACAATTCTTTTAATTTGTAAGTTAAAGATTGTAACATTAGCACCTAAATGCTGGAAAGCACCACAACACCAAGGACTTGTAATTTTTTTCAGCTTGAAGATAGCAAACAGAGTGCATAAGAATTGAAGGATTAGCATTACAATGACAAATCACCTTAATTTAAGTAGCAAAATAGTAAGTAAGCACCAAGGCACTAGAAGATCAGCAACTTGGTGCCAAAATACCAACACCTAGTGTCTAAGCATTGCATTTGTAGCACTATGGTTTGACAGATTAGTTTCGAGTTTCAATAAACACTTCAGGGAGTTTTCATAGTAGTTTGAAGGAATTGATTGGGAGAACATGGGGGCACTGATAAGAGGGTGCTCTACTTATAAATAAGGGTCTATTTACATTGATAAAAAGCTTTGGCAAGTGTGTGAGTGACATATGTGTTAATGAGTGTAGTGCCACTTGGAGAGTGAGATTCCAACTGAAGTGTATTGAAGTGTTATTCATTGTATTATTCATAATATTTGTGTGCTATTTGTGTTAAATATTAAAAAGGGAGAAGTTTCTTTAGAAGGGGATTTACATTATGAGGTGAAAGGTTAAGATTAAGAAGAACTTAAAAGTCCTTACTCGGTTCTATCTTTTTTTACATTTTGAATTTCTTTGATGTTCTCATATTTTTTTTGACATGCCAATGTTCTCTTTTCTCTATTTAATGAGTACTTAAATTATTATGACTCTGAATTTAAAATTATCTTGTGTTGTTTTGTCTAATATTATGCTATGATTTTAATATATAAGAATTTTGTTTGCTTAAATGATTATTGTTGTTTTAATTTTCTCAATGCATTATTTAATTGTGATATATTCAATTATAATATTAAAATATAGTGTGAACTAGAGATATTGGAAGAGTCCTAGTGAAATAATTAGAAAAGTAAACAAGTCTTTTAAATATAGATTGGCATATGATTTTTAGGGATTTACAGTCGTATAGCGAAGATGATTATAATGCAATCATTGATTTTAATTATTATATAAAAATATAAGTATTTAATTATAATAATTAGGTTTTGATCTAGACATAGATAAAAAAATAAAAATGCTTTTGATTGACAATTACAAAATTTAAACTCATAATTACATGTATTATAAAAATAATCAAAATCTCATAAATATAGAGTACATTTTCTAAAAAAAATAAGCAAAATTATATTTTCAAAAATATCATTTATAATTTTTAGTGATTTAAACTTGTCTACATTTTTGACTTGGTTGGATAAAAATTAGGTTGGTAAAATATTAGTAATTGATTTAATTTAAAATTTAATAAAATCATCATGAAAATGATAATCTACTCATCATTATATTACTTGAATAGCACATACATTTGTGTACACTATTTTGCTTGATCAATCTCTTGTTAAGGAAAGTTCTCTAGTTTTTTAGCACCAACTATAGCTATAGATACATCATTTGATAGAGGAAGTGGCATAACTCCTTAGATTAAGGTGAATGCCTCCAATATTGATAGGATGAGTACTACGAGAGAAGAAGCTAAGGAGCCCATTGCTCCACCTCTTACTGCTACTGAAAGAAATGACTTTAATATGTATTGAGTAGCCCTATGGAAGAGCCATCATTCAATGGCAGGAGATTTTGGTGAGTAGGTTAGTCATAACTCCATCCCAGTAGAAATTGGTAGTGGATTACATTGCTGTGTATTTGACTTTATATTTAATTTACAACTTTGTTAGTTTTCATAAAGAATTTAACTACATTTTGTTGACCTCATTCTTAAAGATTTACACCCTTCTTAATCTTAGTAGTTAGGATTCCTAATCTTAGACTGAGATCACCTTAATTTAATACTAAGCACACACCATAAAATGACTAAGTGTATAGTAAATCCAAAGTTTAAATAAATAAAACCCATGATCAATAAAATACAAAATTTGGAGCCAAAGCTAAAATCAAAATCCTAGGGTGAAACCTTATTCAAGCTAATGTGCCTCACTGGGATCCAACCTAACTCAATTGGGCTAGATGAATTCAATCACTTCCAAATTCAACCAAACTAAACCTAACACTAAATAAAATATATTTAAGCTAAAATCTAAAATCAATTGACCCTTAAATCGATTAATAAGGTTGATCAACCCAATTAAACTGTTTAAGCCTAATTTAACCCAAATTCAAACCTAACTAAATTAAACTAAAATTAAATCAATTTGAATCAATCAAAAGGCTTGGAATTATTATTCAAACTCAACTGAACACAAAATTGAATCCAAATTGTACTAACCAAATCGTCTGGCTTAGATTGACCCATGTGGGCCCAACTCAATCAAAATTAAATCCAAGCAAAACTAAACCAAGTTAAACTCTCCCAAAGGTTTGAAATCATCATATTAAATTAATTAAATACAAAAAAAATTAAATTGAGGTTTAAATTAGCTAATTGGGGCACCTAACCCAATTTAGCCATTTAAGTTAGATTGGGTCAATCTAGGTCAAACCTAAAACTAATCCAAAATAATTAAAATAAACCAATTCAAATCATTTAACATAATTGAAACCCAATTAAGGCTCTAAATAAGCAATTAGGTCATTGGAACCATGTTGACTCACTTAGGCCAAGTGGGTCAACCCAAGAATAAATCAAATCAAATTCAAACTAATCCAAGTCAATTGACCTTATATGCTTAAAATGATAAATTAGGCATCATTTAAACTCAATTATAAAATACATAAAAGTTGGTCAACTCAATCCAGTCCATTTAAGAAAGTTTCAAACAAACCTCTCATGCCCATTGTGAGAACCAATCCCTTCACCTAACTCCTCAAGTCAATAAAGGCAACAAGGTTTAGCTAATCATGCAGCCAGCTTAATGGGGAAGGAGGATGGAGTGAGGGGTCATGGAAGTAAAAGAAAATTTAAAATAGGTTCTCACTTCCCCTACCTTGAACATGGACACCATGAGTTCCCATCCCTCCTTCTAAGACTTTTTAGGGTGGTTTGAGATGCTTAACCACTGAATTCTAGGTGGCAAGAGCTAGTTGGCCGGCCACCACCAACTCAACATTAATAGAGCTCTTGGACAACCTTCAAAGCTAAGGAAACTAAGCCCCTTTCCCTTTATTGATGCTTCTAACATGTTCTAAGGAGGAGAGGAGTGAAATTGAGTGCTTACCCAAGTTCCTCAATGTCAGCAAGCCATAGATCAACCAAACCTGGTGGCAAGTAGTAGCCAAGTGGTGATTCTGGTGATTGGCAAGGAGGCAATCCAATTATTCTTCACTAGAGGTTTGATTTAACCTACAGAAGCTTCCACATGCATCAACATGATTGAAAATCTACTTAAATTTGGCAACTCAAAACCTATAGCTACCTCTCTTAGGTATTCATGCTTTATGAAACAAACATGCATTTTTTGTGATCAAACCATATAAATTAATTTTAGCATGGCTCTTGATTAATTCATAATCAAAATTGAGTGAAAAGGAAGCCTAGATTGCCAGATTATTTCCCCTAAAGGCGGACGACCCTCAGTTCTTGCCGACGAGAATGGAGATGAAATCAAGGCCATTTGTTTCTTTTATTTGGAGCGGACAGTCGTGATCAAGCTGGATGAATCAGGTTAAAATCTTTTAAAACCATGAAATAAATATAGACCATTTAATCTTTGATTGAATGTCCTTGATCGAAGCTGCGTTTCTACTACTCTCCGTGTGGCATCCCACTTGGCTCCCATGTGGACTAATAAAGTTACGAAATATAGAAAGCTGATCCCCATCAATGCTGACAAAGCAAGTAGGAAAATTCATATTTTTGGATTTTAAAAATTAATTTAAACTACATAAAACTAGAAAAATCCATAGAAACTAAAATACCTAATAAAAAATTATAGATAAAGCCTCATCGGATTCATATTTTTAAGAGAAATCAAGTGAAACGAAAACCCCTAAATTTTATTGGGTGGTTTGAGATTAATTTGAGTTTAAATAAAAATTAAATATATTTAATTAGTCATAAAATACTAATCAAATTGGCTTGAAATTTTTGGAGGTTGAAATCAATGTTAAAATCTACCTACTAATCAAAATAATGAATGGATCGAAAGTTATTGATTTTTGAAGTTAAAATGACTTATTTAAAAAATAGTTAATTAAAATCAAGAAAATTAGGAAAAATTACTAAAATGGCTCAACCCCTTTCATTAAATCCAATTAGCCTTAGAAAAATATCAAAACCCTCTAGAACTCATTAAACTATAAAATCACCTAATTATGGGTTAATTAACATTAATTAATTTATCTAATTAGGCAAAAAATAATAAAAAATTATAAAATATAAATAATCTCTCTCTAAATCTGTACTTTAGAGGGGAATAAGATAAAATTAAAATCCCTAATCAACACTTAGTGTTTTAGGCCTAATTTAGGTTTTATTAAAAACAATAAACCCTTAATTAAGCCAAAATACTTATTTAATTCAAGTCAAATTTTGAGGGGTTGAAACTAAAGTTAAAACACACTTAAGATAAAAATTTTATTTAATTTTTATGGTTATATTAAAACTTATTGAGTTTGTAACTCCTAGGCCCCAATTTAAATAAATAAAAATTAATAAATTAAAAAACTTAAGAAAGTTAATGGGAGCATTTTAAGATATCCTAATCAACTTCAAAAAATATTAGGAAACCATCAAAACCCTTTGAAAAATATGAAAATCCTAAAAATCACTTAATTAGGGGTTAACTGAATTAATTTAATTAATTAACTAGGATGAACTTAGAAAATTCATAATAAATCAACAAAAAATTCAAAAATTATGAATAAATCATATTTGAATGCCTTCTTCAGAGAATAGTTTTTAAAAAAACTCTAAATTATTCCCAATATTTAATACTTAATTTAAGTTCTATTAGAAACATTAAAACCTCAATTAATTATAAAATATAACTTTGATTAAGATGTAATTAACATCCCCAACTTGCCATAAACATTTTAGGTCAAAATAGTTTTTGGATTAAAAGTTGTGAATTTTTGAGATCCTATGGCAATTTAAATTTAGTAATAAATATAAAATTATTAAAATTATGAAAATTCACAAAACAATGTTGAAACACTTTCTATAACACTTAAGGACTTCAAAAAAAAAAAAAAAGAAAAATACTTCAGCCCTTTGAATTTAATATATTCTTAAAATCACATATTTATGGCTAATAAATAATTAAAGGAATGAAAATAATTAAGTGCTTAATGATTAAATTCAAAAAAGGCATGATAAAATTTTTAATTGGATGAAATTATAATTAATCACTCTCTAAATCCAAATCTAAATAAGAATTCACTAAAATTAAAATCATTCTAAATTCAATTAATATTGAAAGAAGGATTAAATTATGATTAAAATGGATAATTAATCAAATTATTATTAACATAAACATCCAAAGAGCTTAGAAGCCTAGGATAGCTTAGCTTAGGTTTTATACCCTAAGTGTTTCATTTTTCATAAATTCTTTATGTTAAAATAAACCATTAAAAAAAGAACAAATGAACTTAATCTTAAGAAACTTAATTATGCAACAAACCCAAAAAAATACAGTAATGCCTCTTTAATTAGCTTTAACATGCAAATTTGATAATCTAAATCAATTGAACTTAATAAAAATCTAAAACCATGAAATTTAATTAAAGTTTAAAACTAAATCAACCAACATGAATCACCCAAATAATGAAACTCTATGAATTTGATAAATCTTCAAATCAAATTAAAAAAGGGATAAGTATGAATTGAACATTGAATAAAAGAAAAATGAATTCAATCAAATTGGAATATAATAAAATTGGCTAATCATTAAGTTATTAATAAAAGAACTACTTTAATTAATTGGACTTTAAATTAAAATTGTAAATTAAATTCAAACCTAAACTAAATCAAATAAATTCTAATCAAATTAATTAAAATAAATCAAACACATTTAATATAAACTAAACTAATTAATATGCAAAGGCAATAATCAAATGTAATAAACTGAGTAAATTTAAAACATTAATTAAATTTTAAATAAAAAGATTAATTTAAAAAACATTTAATCATAAGAAAATTAATTGAAAATATGATAATCAATTTAAATCTAATGGAAATTTAAAATCACTAAATTCTAAATGAAAACAAAACCAATTTAATCAACATAAATAACATAAATCAATAAAGTTTAATAAATTTAATAAATCTTTGAAACCTAAAAAATGATTGAAAATCAATTAAACTTTAAACCAAAATGAACCTTAATCAAACTGAAACCTAATAATCAATCTAAAATTAAATACTACCATTCAAAACACATAAACTTAAAATAATAATTAAACTAAATTAATCAACATAAATCATTAAAACTAATGAAACTCAATAAATTTAATGAATTGAAGTTTAAATAAAAGGATTAAATTCAATTAATCAAATTAAAACTAATATAAATCATATTAAAGAAAAGGGTGAAGAAGTTAATAACTAACCATTAAATAAACATTAAACATTTTAATTGAATATTAACAAGATAAATCTTAACCAAAATATAACTGTCAACTTAACTTGAACATCAATTAAATTAAATAAATGAAACTTAATGTAATTGAATTATTACATAAATTAATAAAAAGTTATGAAACTTAAAGAACCTAATAAATCTCTAAATGAAACATCAAATTGAAATTCAAATAAGATGAAATATCAATTGAAATTCAAATTGAAATGAGTTTAATTAAAGTAGAGAAACTAATAACTAAACTTAAATTAAAATATTAAGAACCCACCTTAATAAAACACAAAGATTACCAAACTCAAATAAAAGGTGAAACTGATTTAATCAACCTAAAATCAATCATTAGTAATTAAATTTTAATCAAGTTATATTACACTTAAGTTAAATTACAAATAAATAAAAAATAGTTAAACCTAGAAATTCTTAAATACTAAGTTTCTTAAAACTAAAAAGTTAATTTAAAATTCATAAGTTAAAAAATATTTTAATTGAAACTAAAACTAAATCAAAGCTCTTCATAATATGCGATCATTAGATATATAGTCTGGATGCTCGAAGTCCCAGGGCTATTAGTCTGAAGGAGGTCTCGATTCCTTAGAACCACTGGTTTTACAATAGTACAAACATGTGAAACTAAAATTTTGAAAATAAACAAAATAAAGAAATAACAATATTGGTATATTTAAAATATAAATTATTAAATTCAAGTATTAAGATAGCTTTCACCTTTTGGTGAAAATCTTATTAGCAATATGGTGCTAAGTAGATTAAAGATTTGCTATAAGCAGGGCTTAATCTCCTTATCTCTCTTTAAAATCTAAAATTAATCTTAACATAAAATTAAAATTGAAAATATAATTCTAAATTATTTAAATCATTTAAAGTGAAATCACACGATGGTAAATTGAATAAATCTTAAATTTGAATCAAACTTAAACTTAAAGAAGCCTAGTACAAGTTTGTCACATTAGCCCTCTTTTCACACACTAAAATACTAGGTTAGCGACATTAAATTAAGTTAGGTCGATGTATTTTTTATCATGTGATGCTTTTTCTTATTTTGTGGTGCATAGTTTTATTCTTGATGGCTAACATTGTTAGCTCGCTAGTCTGGATGTTAGGACAACTTTTTAAACTAACCCTATTTTCTATAGAGGGTTATGCTTAAAAGGATTACTATAATTAAAAATCATAATAAATGTAGTTTGCTTATAGGTGTTGCTTTGCTTAAGTTCCTATGCATAGCTCATTAGAACATGTAGGCTTAGTAACCATTTGTGCTAAGTTCATGTTCTTGATTTATAACTACTAGTGTGTTGTTCATTTTTTTCCTAACATCTATTTTATCGGTCTTAGGATTTTCTTTTTAGAAATTTAAAATATAATTTGAGTCTAGAATTAAGTTAGAATTTATGGGATTTAGGATTAGCAGTAGCTGATTGTACCCATTTGATGGCCCCCTGTGGAGCCTAAGAAAGTCTCTAAAAAAGGCAATGATCCTAAAGTTAATGAAGACCTCATAGATCAAACTTATAGTTATAGACCGGGTTATATAAAGGAAGAGCTCAGATATCCATTTTTTTGCGAGTATAGCAGTACCTAACCACACAAGTTCATTTATTTAATTAATTTTTGGGTGCATAATATAACTATATATCTTTCATAACTTTTTTATATGATTGATGTGTTCTATGATGAAAGTCTAGATTTGTGTAAGGCTCCTAAGATAAAATTAAATTTTCTACTCCATTAAATTAAATAACTCTAACATAAAATAAACAACTAATAACCTCATCAATTAAAGTCTTAGGGATAAACATTAAAAGCAACTAAACAACCCTATAATTGTGAACCATGCTTATAGATTTCCCTAAAATTCTTGAATTGGTCCCTTCTCCCATTCCACATAAGGGGGTATCTGACTTATGAAGATAACCAGTGAGAAGTCTGTCTTCTCTTTTCATTTGTCTCATGACTCATTTCTAATTGCATCTCATTGTAGGCATGATTTGCATACCAAAAGTTTTAAAATAAAAGTAGCTATATGAAATTTATTACATTTTAAAAATTATTGCATTAGCTAAAAGAATAACGTACCAATTATAATATTAAGGTTATTGAGTGAGTTTAGACTCTTAGTTTTCTTTTATAAATGCAACAAAAAAGCTATAATGCATTCATATGACCAGAATCATGGATTTAAAATCATTAGGTGGTGTTAGCTAGCAATCCCTCCTTGGAAAGACATAAGTCTAGAAGATTTGGGATTGGTTAATATTCTCAAGTAAGAAAGAAACAATAACTCCCAAATCCCTATGATTAAAAAAAGTCAAGCTTTTAACTTATGTCAAATGTATTATATGATTCAAGGTCTTAAGTATCTTGCTTCTCCTCTAATATGGAAGTAAGTCTTCACCTCTTAAGTATTTCTGTTATCTTGTGCTATTAGAATTTAAGACCTAACTTCTAATAGAATGTCAAATTTGGAATATAAATAACTTCATTGAAGTTATGAAGCCCAACAATAAATAAGTTGAAATGGTCATTAGGCTTCTTAATATTTAAAAAATTTTCTACTTATTCATGATTGGCCTCTAAAAATAACTCCTTTTTTTGAATCAATCCCATTTGATTATTCCAAAATAATCATCCTTCAAAAATAAACTTTGAAATCCATAGAGATGAAAGTTAATTTCTTTGAGCGAGAGTATTCTTAAGAGGAGTTCCTTTTTTAAGATATAATTAACTATAGAGGCTTGCCCTTATAGAAAACTACAAACCTAGAATTAAAATAAATTTTGTTCTGCTTCTCCATATAGTTTAGGGAAAAAATCTTTAGTATATAGTAGATCCATTGGCCTTAAGAGTTCTTATTAAGTGATCAATCTATTATATGACATATTCCTATTTATTATAATAGTATATTTATCCCTTAATGATGTAATTGATTGCCTAAATAAGAACCCCCAAGATCTGCATGGTGTCTAAATAAAAACTCCACAAGTATCCTTTATTTTATAGTTTAGTGTGAAGAGTGTTCATGAGTCTACTAAGAATGGCGATGGCAATTTAGCTACTCCTTCAGGTGGATCTTTTGAGTCCATAAGTAAAATTATAGTTAGTCCTCCCTCTAGACTCATCCTTCATCTTATTATGGGTAAGTTGTTGGAACATCCTCCAAATGAAGAAAAACTGCTTTGCTCAATTAGTGGATTCCTTTACATAGGATGACTCATTTGAATGGTTGCTTTATAGAAGTTCCCTTATTCAAAATTCATGGCATTACTTCTCCTTATGCATGGGAGACTTAATTAGAACCAATTTCTAATGTAACTGATTCTTAGGTGGTCTTTTTAGGTGGTACAATAGTGGACTTGACAACTCCAAGTTTTTCTCTAGTGTAGAGATTCTCATGTTTGGTAAATATTTGGCCATGCCAACACTCTTTACCTCAAAAGTGGTAAGTTTTACTTCAATGGATTCGAATGAGATGTTAATTATTTATCCTTCTTTAATTCACCATGAGAGCATCAAGTTCGAGAAGAACGAGTCTTTCCCTGTAAGGGGAAGAGCTTAAACCCCCTTGCCAACTAATCTTTCTATCTAGATCATTTTTATATAGAGGAGAATGGCTTGCCTTGAATAAGGTGCAAGCTCGATGAGAGAAGTGATTGTTGAGCTACAAAGGAGATTAGGATCCTTGGAAGCTGAGCTGGCCTTTCTTCTCCATCGCAATGAGTTTAGTGAATCTTCTCTCTTTACTGCAGGCACCAACAATGTGTTTGATTACCTGTTAAGTAAGGGAGCACTAGTTGTTGAGTAGCTTATGGATCTGGTAATTAGGCAATTTAAGAAATAAAAATATAATGTGTAAGGGTGAGTGTATGTCTAAGCCCTTTTTATATAATAAAAATGCATTGAATAAAAAAAATTAATTTATATACTTTACTTAATAATTTTATACTATGATTCAATGTGTCACCTTTATTACAAATTTGTTGAATTTTTACCTTTATATCAAGTAAGCCATTATTATTCTATCGTAATACATGACACTTGGGCATCTGTGAGGATTCTACAATGCTTTTTTTAGACTTTTTCTTCAAATATTTGATATGATGTGCCTACATTTTCAAAGATTTACTTTGTATATAAATATTTTTTCTCTAGTTAGGTAAGATTTTTGTAGTGATTCTTCAATTTTGGAAAGTAATTCCTATCTTATGTGAGTTCTCTCTTTTATCTTTTTGCAAGTTTAAATTTCTTTGTTCTGAGTATGGTCTGGTAGTTTGAAAAAAAGTGTTGCCATGTCTTTGGCGAGTAAGACAGAGTCAATGATTCTTGACTTGAAGATGGAGAACATCATATTCTAAGCATACTATCATGGCATTGCTAACTTTCTCTGTGAAAGTCACTCTTAAGGATGAGCGAGTTAACATGGTGAAGGAGAACAAACTTTGTCTCTCCTTCAACCATTTCTACTATGGTCTTTGTCTATCCCCTCTGCATTGAGTTGCTCAAAATATTAAACTTATAAAGTGTGGTGCTCACTTAGGTTTTTCCAAACTCAATTACGATCATTATAACATTTATTTGTATTAGAGGTGAGAGAGGCTACTATATAGTTTGATCCTTTTTTCCATATCTTTGCTATCAAGGGGCATGAAGATGGGACTATATAATTCTCAATGATTTAACTAAAGATAATGGGCTTGGCGAACAAAGTACAAAATTGAAACTCCAAACTAGGCTTCATCAAGTGCTATATTGGCTGGTCAATATTGATTAAACCCATCTCCTTCACTACTAATAAGGTTGTAGTCCCAACGACCAATCTTATTGAGGAGGATACCTTGAGCAAGTTAGAAGTTAGAACACTCGACAAGAAGGAAAAAGTGAGTGATTTTAATATGTCTATGTTAAGGAATATTATAGCCCTATTTCACAGACCCATTTAGTTAAGCTTATGAGCTAAGGAATCTCATCTACTTAGAAAAGTTAGACATCATCCTCGAGGACCTCCCTAAGAGGTAACACCATCCTTGAGGACCTCCCTAAGAGGCAACTTAACCACACTACAATGACTATCCGGATAATGGCATGATAGTCAACTTAGGAGCTCAATCGAGAGTACTTAATGCATTGAAGACACTAGTCACCTAGGAGGAGTGTGACTTAACGAGGAACGAGCAGCAAGATGTGGAGTCCAAGGTAGTTGAGTTAGAAGAAGAGGCAAAATATCAAGAAGAGAAAAGGGTCTAGTAATGTTGGTGCTAGCTATCCTTTTTGGATAAGTAGTTGGAGGTTAAACTCTCTCATCACACTAAGAATTTCTAACATAAAGTGGCTAAGTTGGTCAGCTTTCTTGACTCTAATGACTATAAAGATATTCTGAGGAAGCTGAAAGAGTGTGTTGATCTCACAATTCAAAAGTTGGTCAAACATGGGTAGTTGGATGTTAAATTTGTTAAATTCAAGAAAGTATTCACTTTATTAAAGTTAGAATAAAGTTAGAATCGGAGTTTGAGGAGAGTGATGAGAAGGATAACACTAGCTAGGCTCTCATACTTTCTTCTTTTTGTAACATTTTTCATTTTTTTGTACTTACAAATGGGAAATGAGTAATTATACATTCATTTTATACTCATCACATAATATTCATACTTTTAATAAAATAAAATTTTTACTCATCTTTATATTGGATACTTTTGAATTAACTGATTATTTATTTGTGATCAAATGTATTCACCTTAATTTTGAAAGTATACTCGCTTATTGACATGTATTTGGTTAAAAATTCCAAGTGGTTGCCTTGATTAGCTTGTAGGTTTAGTACTTGTTAGAGGAAATACTAAGTCATCAATTACAGGAAGTGTTGGTCTTTTTAACTATCAACCACACAAAGTATTGGTTTTAATTTATAGTACCAACTACCTAGAATTATTCTCAATTTTTAGTAGCCAACCATACAATGTTGATCTCTATAGGCCAACCTCACAGTGTTGATCTTTAGTAGTCACCAATCACATGGAGTGTTGATATAAGTATAAAATTGAGCACATTTTTGAGTGCTAACTTACTTTTATCCACGATGTATTCTTGAGTGGTGCTTCCTTAGTCACCTTGGCACTCAAGTGCGTGGGAGACTTGATAATTTCATGTTAACTAATTTAAGTTGAGTAGATTTAAATGTTTATAGTTACCACAAACTTTCCTCCTCCTAAGGATTATTACTTTCCTATATCTTATAAAGAGTAATCTCATCACTTCTATGTTGAATAGTTTGTTGAGTTGAGTTATATACACTCAAGCCTAAGATAGTTTACCAAGCTTAGGTTTGTTTATTTGGGCCAATCATAGTTTATCAAATTAGGCATTGTGTTCATGCTAATATGTATACTTGAATTAGGAACTTCACCCCAAGTGTTACTCATCAAATAAAATTTTTGCTTCAGTCAATGTTGCTCACTAAGTTACTTGAGCCAACATGCAGCTCTTAGAGCTATGTTAAACTCATGCCAAATGTAACTTGTTGAGGAGCATGGGCCAAATATAGCTCATTGAGTGGCTTAGGCCAAATGTAACTCATCAAGTGACTTGGGCCAATGCATAGCTCACCAAGTTAATTATACTAGTGTGGCTCGCTAAGCTATTCAGGCCAATATTGCTCAATGTAGTTCATTGGTTATGGTTCTACACTTGGGACAATATGTAGCTTGCTAAATATAGTCTCACGCTTTTTTTAAAACCTTTACTGTCTAAAATGATTCAAGGATTTGTTTAAGTTCTAGTTTATTCATTTGAGAAACACTTAGTATAAACAAGCAAAAGAAATTTATGAATAAGTGCATATAAATTTTTACATATCTTTAGGTGAGTAAAAATGGAAAAAAAAATGGTGAATAGATCATTTTTATGGATATCATAATATTATTTGCATGCACTTGAGTAATAATGATTTTTTTCAAAATTAATTGTTCATTCCATAAGAAAATAATATAAATATAGAGATAGAACTTCTTTAGATTTTTTGCATTCTAAACTCATGCCTCTTGTCTTGAGTGTGTTTATAATTAATATGCTCTTAGTTTGACCCATTTCTTAATACTGTAGGATTCATCCTAAGTATAGGCAAGTTTGTTGAGTATGTTTTGTTAAATAACTGCATCTTTCTTCTTTAATACCAATAATTAGGTCTGAAGTACTTCTCTTTAATACTACTAATAGAGTACTTGATCATTCACCTTTTGTTTTTTTTTAATTTTTATATAGTGATGCTTTGATTTGCAACTCCTCTGATAGGTTAAGTATGGTATTTATGTTTTTACAATTGATTTCTCCCACTTAATGGAATTTTAGTCAAGCTTAGCAGTCACCATGATCCTTTGGTTATGCACTTCATACTACAGATAATATAACTTCTATTTCATGTGATAGGGTGAATAAAGTCTACCTAATTGCTAATGTTGGAGTTGTCCTGAGATCTCAAAGTATGGTAGATAGGGCATCAGCCCACTTTACCTTAGCACCTTCAACCTTTTTCTTCAATAGATTAAGTATCTTCTTATTCATCACTTCACTTGACCATTAGTATATGGGTGATGGTTTGAAGTGAATTTAAGGCCAATTTCTTGAGCCTCGCAAAACTTCTTTAGTCCCTTGTCGGCAAACTAGGGATTTTTTTTCCATGATGATCAACATGGGTAGTTTATACATATAGATGTTGTTAGTCCAAATAAAATTTTGAACAACCTAAGTGGTTATCTTGGCAAGTGACTTTGTTTTCATCTATTTATTAAAGTAGTGAATCATGACAACTATGAATCACCTCTACCCACTAGCAATTATAGGGTGCCTATCAAGTCTATCCCTCATGCTATAAAAGAGTGAATTATGTTGGGTTATAAGGCTATGGCAATTGTAATTACATATGAGCAAATTTTTGGCATTGCTCACATCTCTTAGCATAATCTTTGGCATCCTTTCTCAAGGTTGGCAAAAATATATTTATACTCGGATACAATAGGTGTCCTTTCTTTAGAGTGACTTTTACATTCACTAAATGTAACTCGTTGTGCACTTGCTCATGATCACTTTCTTAGAAACACCTTAAGTTCAATGAGGTGCCTGTTATTTCAACATTAATTATAACATACTAGATGGTTTTGATTTTAAACTTTCTTTGATTATTGATACCTTCTACTAATGTCCTAGTTGCAGGTACTTCTTTATGGGATTAATTCAGCTAGCAAACTTTCATTGACTATATGCATGGAATTTTTTTCTTCTATGCTTGGGTAAACGAGCTCAAGTATGGGTTCTCCAAGTTTACTTACTCTAAATGGTAGGTCAATGAGTTGATTTTCTTTCTTTGAAACTTGATCTATTCTAATGTACTTGAATTTTTCTTCATCTATCTACTTTGTATAAGTACTTTTATGAAGATTCATCTCACTTCATAATCACCATTGATTTGATTCACCATAAGCTATGAATCTGAAAAAGCTATAATGTGTTCGGTGCCAAGTTCTTGTGTGAATCTGAGTCTGACGAGTAATGCTTCACACTCTGACTAATTATTGTTCACTCAAAACTTGAATTTTATTGATTGGGTGGATGTGATTCTAGTTGGGCTTGTCTGTATAATGTTATCCTCCATTTCTTCTTCTGTAGAAGATCCATCCACATACAAATGCCATGGCTATATTTGGCTAGCTGAGGGATGCTGCAAGTCATCAAAGTTAATGAGGAAATAGGCGAGTTCTTACTTTTTGATTATCATTCATGGAATATGATACATCACACTTGCTTAGTTCCACTAATCATTTTAGCAACCTCCCATAATGATTATGATTTGTAAGTGTTAATTTGAGTGTATGATTAGTGATAGCTTAGATTGAGTGAGATTGAAAGTTTGGTCGAAGTCATCGAGCTAATATGATTAGGATGAGTGGAGCTTCTTCTTAATCAAATAGTGCAACTCGACACCTCTCAATGACTTGCTAATATAGTATATTGGCCACTATATTCCATTCTTATCTGATTAGAATTGAGCACACCACATCTTCTCCTACTCCTAAGTACATCAATAAAGTTTCACCTTCCTTGGGGCTTTATAATATTGACAGTGAGGTGAGTAAAATCTTAAGTTGTTAAAGGATTTCTCACACTTTGGAGTTCATTCAAACTTATTTGCACTTCTTAATATCTTGAAGAATGGAGGATAACATTCACCCATCTTAGATATGAACTTGTTCAATCCAACTACCTGCCCAATGAGTCATCATATCTCTTTGGTCATTCTAAGTGATAGCATGTTGAGTATAGCTTTGACTTATATGGGTTAAGTTTTATGTCATTTGGGGTGAGTAGAAAACCCATGAACTTGCTTAATCCAGAAATAAATATGCACTTCAAAGGATTGAGATGAATGTTATACTTTTTTACCATGGCAAAGATATCTTTCCAATTGAGAATATGTTGCTCAAGTGACTTATGTTTAATTAATAAGTCATCCAAATAAACCTCCATGTTCCTCCCTTTTTACTCTTTGAAAACTCAATCGATCCATCATCCTTTGATAGATGGAACCAACATTGTTCAAACAAAAGATATTACTTTATAGTAGTAAAGCCCTTCTCTAGTGAAAAAGATTTTCTTCTCTGAGCCAACTAAGTTCATTCTAATTTAGTGGTAGCCTTAGAAGTCATCTAAAAAGCTCATTACTAGATATCTTATTGTCGAGTAAATAAATGCAATTATTTAAGGGGTTGGATAGCCATTTTTAGAATAAGATGAATTCAGATTGGTGAAGTCTACGCACATTCTTCACTTTGTTATTAGACTTTCGTATTATGACCACATTAGAGATCAACCCTGAGTATTGGACCTCCCTAATGAAATTAGCTTCAAGCAGTTTGTTTTCTTCCACTTTAATTAGCTCACCAAATAAGGCTAACATTTTCCTTATCTTTTGTTTGACCATCCAAATATCCTTCTTAATATTAAGTTTATAGAAAACAACATTAATATATATATATATATATATGTCCGATATCTCAACAACAATCTAAACAAATACATCTATATCTTCTCGAAGAGCTTGTATGAGAATTTTACTTGTACTCACCACTAAAGAATGAGCTAATCCTATACACTTGTTCTGAATCTTTAGTCATCAGCACTTCTTCATTTCTTCTACTACTTATAGTTCAGAACCCATGAATTTTAGCTACAACACCTCTTCCCCTTTATGCAATTCATCGACTCCTCATAGGTAGTATGCCTTGGATTGATTCAAGTCTCTCCGCATAGTTATTTTTTCTCTTCCTCTTGGGAACTTAATTTCAATATACTACATTGAAATCACTACTCTAAATGTATTTAATAATTATCCGTCAAAGATGATATTGTATATGGCTAGCACATCCACTATAACAAAGTTAATTGTTACTATGAATTACTTTTTTCCTTCTCCCCAAGTTATTAAGAGAGTGATTATTCATCTATTTTCCTCTTTTCTCTAAAAAGTTATAAAGAGGACCTATTATAAGTGCAAGTCTTAAACTCTCCAAATCTAGCTTATTGAATGCAAACTTGAAGATGATGTTAATCGAGCTCTCTATGTCAATCAAAATACTATTAATTTGATAATTGGTGATTAGCATTATGGCAATTACTACTTCATTGTAGGGGTTATCAATTACATAGTCAATCTTTCTCCATAAAGCTAATGAGAATAATCTCAGTAGTCAGCACTTAGGCCATGGTCACCAAATTTACTTCACTTGTCCAAGCAGCTTAAATCTTACTCTTTGTGAGAACTTCTTGTCTCTTTCAAAGATGGCAGACACTAATCATGTAATATAATTACTAGAAGTAGGTTCATTACTAGGCTCTACAACTTCAATTTTTTGATTTCTTCATAAATTCTTTCTTTTCTTTTATTGTGCTTTAATTAGTTCTTCTACCAAGCTCCTCAAATGTTGACACCATTTAGTGTCCTGATTATGATCATGGAGATAAGAGTAGTACCTCAATCAATCTTATATTACTATTTGCTTCTACAAAATAATAATAAAAAAAAAAAAATTAGACCTAGAGCACCGTGGTGCTACAATCCTAGTGTCTAGGCGCTGTCGATGCCTTATAGAATCTAGAAATGCTAACCACCCATATCGATTACTTAAATAACATAGCATCGTGACATTGTAATCTTAATGCCTAGGTGCTGTCATGATGGCCTTCGTTTAAAAAGCAATAAAACTAACCCTTCCTGCCAACTGCTTCTCTGATAATGATAACTACTTAAGGAAAAAAATGAGGGAATGGTTAGGGATAAAAAATCCCCCAAGAAGCGAGAACGGTTACCCAAAAATTAGGGGGAACTTCCCACTTTGGATTCTTTCTTCTTTTCCTCTCTTCCACTACTTTTTTTCTTACTCCCAATCTCTATTCCAAGTATTCTCTAGCACTCTCTTCTCTCCATAGCTCATTTCTTGTTGTTGTATGAGGGTGTTTCCTCGCATGAGATAAGACCAAAGCAGGTTGTTGTTTACTCCAAATAAAGATTCTTGAAAATATTTTTTTATATATTTATCCCACTTAAAAGAGAATTAAAATTTTCAACACCAATCTTAGATATGGTGAGGAATGAAAAGTCTCCGTCCATTAATCTTGGATTTGGATAAGGGAGAATAATTCAATTTTATTAATAAAATATTTTAGCTGCAAGAATCTCAAGAATTTTAAGTTTGAAGACCTCTGCCAAATAAAACTTAGTTCCAGCATGAGATGAAAAATCCTCCCTCTGTTGATATTGATCTAGAACAAGGGAGGAGAGTGCTTCTTGAACTAAAATACCATAAAATTTGGCATTGCTAAAGTGTTATGCCACTAAATTTTTATAAAAAAATATTAAATTCTCCAAAAAAAATTCTTGGGTTAGTGTCTTACTTGTAGCACCACGCATTGTATTTTTAGCTCTGCCATGTTACTCTCTCAGGTTACAAAATCAAGAAATCTATTTAGAATAGTGCCAAGGTGTTACATCTTAAAATCTATTCCACCATCGAACTTGGTTCCAGTGTGAAACAAAATTCTTTCTCTATTGATCTTGGATCTGAGACAAGGGAGAAGGATTCTTTGCACTAAAAATTATGAAACCTAGTATTGATAAGGCATTATGCTGCAAAAATTTCAAAAGTTTCCAAAAGTATTGAATCTTAGGCATTGTTGAAATGGCACCAGGGAACTGGGGTTTCAACATTGAGGTGTTGAGTCCTTGGAAATTTTAAACCTTAGGCGCACTTCCAATAGTAGCAAGGCATTGATGTTCAAGTGTCAAGGTGCTGAGTTCTTAGGAAATTAAATCTTAGGCACCCAATTGATAGTACCAAGGCGGTCATATTATAGTGTTGAGACACTAATCTCCCTAATATTAAGCCCAAGTCATATATATAGCACCATAGTGCTACCAAGTAATGTCGAGGCACTGAGTTCTCCGATTTTGATCTTTTGTCTTTTAACTAATGGCTCCAAGGTGCTAGTTTGGCAGTGTCAAGGCGCTAAGCCCTTAATATTGTTCATTTTGAATTGAAACTTTTAATATTAAGATTTTAAATCATGAAGCACTCTACATAATAGAGATAAACACAAAGCATAGAAATGAAGATATTTTTATTAATACTAAAAAATATTATAAAAAATTTCACAATAAATAAATAAAAGAGAATAAGAAAGAGAAAAATACAATTAATAAAAAAATGGAAGAGAAAAACTAATAGTCATATTCATTGTATCCTCCTCCTCCTCTTCTTCTTCCATCTCTGACGGGGTGCTAACATAAGATTGATAATGAGGTGTTATAGGAAAAGAAACCTGACCTGGGCCTACATGAAATACATAGTTTTTAAACATATGAACAAGTGTTGAGTTAAACTCAACCATGTATGAAAACTGATGTTACTACTGACCCATACGGTGGTCAAATTTTCTCCCTAGTTCCTGCTACTATCAACTAACTTCACCAACCCTTTTTCTCAAATCTAAGACTTATCCTCCAATATCTTGGAGTTGCACATTTGAAGTCTTAAAGGATTTTGGTCTTGACTGAAGAGCGTGTGAGCTTTCTCTCACCTCAATCCTCGAGCCAAAATCTTCAATTGTTCTTTTAGTCAAGGGAGCCCTTTGAATTAGGACTTCTTCATGAGGCTCCCCTTCCAAACTCCTGCATCAAACAAAGAATAAATTAAAGAAGACCAAACCCTATAGTAGTACTACCTCCAAGCATATTACAAATAAAATTATAAATGATCCTCCCTACTTCCATAGTGAAGCCATATTGAAATGCAAAATTCAAAATGACTATCCTACACCTCAGTCACCTCGCGATACTTGGGAAGAAAGAAATGAAATAGTGAGATTAAAATTCGTAATTAGAGTGGTAGGAACATTGATAATCTTATCCTCCAACCTTTTCCACTAAACATTAGAATTTCTAACAATAAGATAATTAAAATTTTATTAAAATCAAGATGATCATTATAATAGAATAAATACTGATCATACACTACATCTTGTAAATTGTAATATACATTAATAGTACTACTATCAAAATTTACTAGTTTTCTTAGATAAAACTCTATTATTCTAGTGCTCATTCATATTAGCAAATAACTCTCACACCATCGAAATGATGTAGATCAAAGGTTAGCTTCTCCTAGCCTTGTTCATTAATAATCCTCTCCATGCTCCAACCCAAATTGAAGAAACTCCTCTCTATGATGAGATGTTTGTGTAGGAAAGCATGGTGGTATCATTCCTCTGCCTTTACACTAACGAACATGTTAGTATCATAGGCAGCTACCCTCTTCTTTCCCTTGCTGATGTATTTCACTGGCATGTTGGTTTTCCTAAAGTATAATGCTAGCTAAAAGTGGAAAGGGTAGGAGAACTCTAGAATTGAACCAAAGTGTTAGAATGAAAAGTCAACATGCTTAGGGGCCCTATTTATATATTAGCCCTAGCACCGTGAAGCTGCCTTAGAAATGCCAAAGCGTTGGCCTCTCAATTTTTGAAACACAAGACCAGCACTGGTTAGCATACTAGAATGGTCACCACACTAGTCAAAAATACATGTTTATGATATTTATCATAACTAATTATATAACTGATCTCATGTAAAAAGTTAGGCTAGACATTGATATAGCATTGCGGTACTCTAACATAACACCGCAACATTGGTAAAAAAAGTGTCTTTTTAAAAAAAAAATGTATGTCCATCTACCAACCTTTTTAACTAACCTTTGACTGGTGCTGCAACACCACATCATTAGTGTCTAGGCTAGTGAACCAATCGACCTGATCTTATTATTCAAATTCAATGCCTTATAGCACTGTAGTGCTAAACCCTCAGATTTTTAAGACACAAATTTCTGCCTTATAATGTTACAGTGCTAATTACTTAATACCAAGGTGTCATTTTAATAGTGCCTAGATGCCATATTTCCAACAAAGAAATGCTACTCCTTAAAACCACAAATTAATATTTTCTATACAAATATCTAAATAAATTAATCATTCTTAAGGGATGTAAGTCTAATCTACTTTAAGGCACCCCTACATTCTAGATTTCTTATAAATGTAAGCCCAATATATTTACCTATTTTCCATATGAACATCCCCACATGACAACCCCCACACTAAAACTCTAGTTTACTCAAAATATTTGAAACGGGTAACCTATGGTTGCTAATCAGACTCCCTAGACATTATGGGTGATAGCCCTCTGATGTTGGTATATTAGAATAACGCCTGTCTTGGGATGACAAAATGATGACCTATTTCTCTCAGATAGTCATCTATGTCATGCCACATGCACCACTAGACACCGATTTATATCAGAGATATGTTCATTTCTAATCATAATTGAGAGTTCTCTCTTAGATGTAATTAACTATGAATGCTTGAATTCATAGTAAACTCAGATCTAAAAAACCCTTAACATAATGTTAAGAGAAATATGGCTGAATATATATCAATCTACCTCATGAAGAACATACTCCCACCCACCCAATAAAGATGGCAGATAGTTTTCAAAAGAATGTTTTTTTAGCAATCAAATTTCTTGTTACTCCATTAGGGATTACTTCTCTCTCCATCTATGGTTAAAAAAATTATAATATATATTGTCATCATGCTTAAATATTATGTCATAATCTTTTAGAAGTTTAGATCTACAACTAGGTTCAAAACCTTTCAATAAAAAATTTCACAAACATGATGACTATAAAGTTAGAAGAGAGGTTCACTGTTAGATTCCATCATGTTGTAATCAACGATGGTTCCACTAGAGCTACTCTCCAGTTAGAAATAATTTATGAGGTCAATTTCTACTTATTGGAACTATAACTGAGCCTATCATTAAGGGCATTAGAATGCCAAATGCATTCAACAAAGAAATAAGGTCGAATATGATCATTTTAATGAGCCTAAGCCTAAAGCCTTAACCTTAAAGTGGGGTTCTATTTTTGATAGGCTATAAAAAGATATTTCAATAAAGCTGCTAAGGATAAGATAGTCATTAAGCTAAAAAAAAGTCTATCATCATCAATCCACTGTGGTGTTTATTTTTGGATGGGTCTTGTGGACACCACGTAGATCTTAGGAGTTACTTATTAAAGTGATCGAGTATGATATTAAGGTATGATGTATTATCTCGAAAGATCAAAATATCACCCTACAATCAACCTAATCATTTAATAAGGACTCTTAAGGTATGATGGGTCTTCATATATACCAGAGATTCTTCCCCAGCTTTATATGAAAAAAATAAAGTAGGGTTTATTTTAAGCTGAGTTCTTAAGTTCCCTATGGAGGCAAGCCTCCATAGTTAATTACATCCTAGGAAATGAGATTTCCTAAGAACACTCTCAATTAAAATAGTCAATTACTGTCTCCAAGGATTTCAAGGTTAAGACTATCAAAGTATTAGTTATTTTGGCAAATCAAATGGGATTGTTCAATTGGAGAGACTTATTTTTGAATCCAAAGGAAGGTGAGTAGGAAATGCTCATGAGACTAGGAAGCCTAGTGAGCATTCCAAACTACCCTATGGTGAGTCTTTATATTTTTGAAAGTGAGAGGATTTATTTTTATTTGAGTTAAAATGTTATTAGATTGTTAGAGCTTATAATCCATTAACACAAGATTGTTGAGATGCTTAAGAGGTGAGGATTTATTTTTATAACCCAAGGGAAATAAGCAACCTCAAATCCTAAATCTAGTAAACTTTAATACAAGTTATAGCTTGACCTAAATCTAACCAAAAGGGGACATAATGGTCAATCCCATAAGAGAAGATAGACTCTCTTAGACTTACCGCACAGGTGCCGGTAACACCCCATATCATTTAAAATCAGGTAGTCCGGTCTTATGAAATTGCAAGATGGTTAGCTTGTTATTTAATTAGAAAGAGACTAAAATTCTAAACTCACTATCTAAGAGACTAGAGCATGACTGGCATTAGTATATGACTTAGTCTAAGAAAATGCATAATTTTAGAAATTTTATATGATTTTGACATAATATTTTGGACAAATGCTTTAGGATATTTTATGCCTAAATGCATGATGAAGTTTGGTATTGACCAAATCAAGAGAGAGAGAGAGAGAGAGAGAGAGAGAGAGGGTGAATCTCTTTCATAAGGGGTTGCTCTCATACGTCAAGCGGTCCCTGAAGTGCAAGAATGGAGGCCCTCATTTTGCAAGAGTGGTACAATATGTTATGCATGACGTTAGACATGTTTATAGCCAAGGGGTTGCTAAATCTTTTTTATTATATTAATTTTATCCTAATCTTTAAAATGAGGTTATGAGTTGTTTAAAATTTAGTTGTGAGTTATTAATTTGGTAGAAAAATTAATTTTATCCAAGAGTCTACCGCATCTAGGCCACACATTCAAACATTAATCATTAAAAAACTATGAAAATCATGTTATTCTAGTGCGCAAACTAAACATAACAACATTCATTTTATAGACTACCACAAAAGATTAAGAGGTCTGCGAGGATACCGTACACCTCAAAGAGGAAAGATAGCCATGCTCTACTATTATACAACCCAAATTACAAAATAATAATTACAATTGAAATTGAATACATGCTATGGGGTATTCATTCTTCATTTCTTCTTTCTTTTGATTCCTTCTTTTGATTTAGTTTGCTCCAAGGCATCAAAGACACCCAGGACTAAGCCTTCTAGCCACTACTCATCCTAATCCCCATAGCACTAATCTTAATTCCTATTACAGAAGTATATATTTTTAAGGGAAAAGTAGATCTAATTATACCTGTCCTAATGTGGAATCTCTTGTAGAAAGCAACATTAGACTATCAACGGCCTAACATCCAGTCTAAAACATTACCTCACAAAATAAAATATGACATCATTACATGCACCATCTTAACCTAAAGCTAGAAGTCGTGACTTAGCATTCTAATGTGTGTGCTTATGCTTTATGTGGCATGTCTTAACTAGACATTAGAGTTATGCTTTTCTAAATTTGGAATGTTTAAATTAACATGATGGTTGGTTTCATTTCAAGCTATTTAGATGATTTGTAAATTTTAATTTATATTTTATTTTATTTGAATTGATTTACACTTAATATCTAAGTGTTATAAAGAGAGGAAAGAGGCTTGCCCTCTTTCATCCCTACCTTAAGTTAATTTCTAAAGCATATTATTATGATTTAATTTATTTTAGTGAATGATTTATTAAATATTTTTATTAATCCTAAGTTTAGGTTAACCTTAAAGAATCTTATTCAATGAAAGGCATCTTAAGATTAATATAATTGAATTATAATCATAGAATATGTTGAACTATTCCTTTTCATCACCCATAACATGCATATGTGTTGACCTCATTTTTAGGATGAGCTCTCAACCTCTCTATCTTAGACATAGGGCTCCTCTTAGACATTAAGAGTTCCTTAGTCTTAAGACACTTTTAGTGCTTAGGTGAACATTCAACCTAACCCTAGAGACTTAGAAGAGTTAGTCATAGGAATAGGTCATGTCTTAGGGGTATTAGGAAAATTTGCCTACCCTATAGCTTGAACCAAATCCTCACTTCCTTCTTTTAAGTCAAACTCCAAATCAATTCCAAATTCAAATCAATTCCAAAATCAAATCAACTTCAATTCCAACTTAATTGATTTTCTCAAATCTTAAATCAATTACAATGGATTTTATCAAATTATGAATCAATTCCAAATGATTGAAACCCATGATTGAATTCCAAATCCTAAAAAATCCTTCCTAAGTCACTTTGATTCCATCTTATGAACTTAGCTCAAATCAAATCCAAATCAAATAAAATTCAAGAGATTTTCTCATAAGCCATTTATATTCTCATTTATATTTACAAATATAAATGAAATGTAAATTCAAATATCCAAAACCAAATTCAAAACTTAAATCCAAATTCAACCAGAATTCAACCTAAGCCTTTCAAGTCAAATTCTTGAACTTTGCCAAATCAACCCAAAATCAATTCAAACCCTTGATTTTTCTTCATGATTCAATCAATCCTTCAATCATGAATCCAAATATAAACACAAACTTCAATCATCAAACCAAAACTAAATTCAAAAATCAAACCCAAATCAAACTCATGTTCACCCTTTGAACTTGAAATTATCAAATGAATCAAAACTCATTTGACTCCAAATCACTTGCAAATGTATTTATATTTCAATCATAAGTCCATATGTGAGTTCAACCAAACTTGATTCAAGCCTTGATCAAATCAATTGACCCACTTAGGCTCACTTGACCCACCTAAAGTACCCTTTTAAGCCAACTACCCAAATTCGATTGAACTAAGCCCATCTAAGCCTCACATTGTGAGCAACAATCATCATAAGATGATCAATCACTCAATATGGGTCAAACCAAGTCAAACCTAGCCTTTGACCAAGTCAACATTTGACCCAAATGAAACTTAAATTAGCCAAAATCCACCATAGGCCAAATTGACTAAAACTAGTGATCAAAACTAGTTTATGATCAATGTTTGAACTTGACCAAGTCATCATTTGGGTCTAACCTAGCCCAATTGCCCACTTGACCCAAGTTGACCCAACTTGACCTAAAAAGTCAAAATATGTCAAATCTTGATCTAAGCCAAATTGATTGAAACTACTGGGCCAAGTTCATTCTAAATCACTTGTGAACTTGACCAAAGCCTCAATTGGCCAATTAGACCCAACCTAGCCCAATTGACCATGAACCCAACCTGACCTAAAAGGTCAAATCAAGCCAAAATCAAACCAAACTAAAATTGATTGAAACCAAAGCTTGCAAAAGATTTCAAATGACCAACCAAACCTAAACCAACCCATGACCTAACCCAATTGGGTCAAATGGGTCAAATTTGTCAACTTGACCCATTTGACCTAAATGAATTCAAATGAACCAAAACCAAATACAAATCAAATTGAACTAAACCAATGATACCAAAATATTTCAAATGGTCATATGAACTTGACATAACTCTTGGTTTGGCCCAATTTGACAAATTAGTCAACTTGACCCAAGTTGACCCATTTTGACCTAAATGGGTCAACATGAGCCAAATGACATCAAATCAACTCAAAATTCAACAAAATTTGGACCAACCCAATATCAAACTATTCCAAATCTTCCTAAATTGAAATCAGAGCCAAATAACCATTTACCCCTAAGTCAAGGGGTAACCTATGGCCAATTCTACTTGGAATTTGGTCATATCCTTTTCATGGCCTCTTGGAACCCTCTTAGTGGACCAAATGGACACTAATGAGTGTGGTGCACATGACCCAATGGGTTTAGGTTAGCCAAACCCAACCCAATGCCAAAACTGACCACCCCACTCAAAATGAGTACATGGGATCACCTCTCACACCTCATTTAACACATGAAAACTCCTCCACTCCCTTCCTCTGCCAAAATTGAACCATGTGGAGCTTAAAATGGCCTAACAAACCCACTAAATAGGATCAATTTGATCAAAATAGAAGAGACACTCTCGGCTGTCTAATCCTTCTAGGGGGGAGATATACTTCCCTTAATTCCAGTTGAATTCAGATCACACATTGTCGATTGAGCCTTAGGAACCTAGAGCAACCTTTTCAAGTTCCTCCAAGCTTCCTCAAGATCTTTCCAATTCTCCATTTTTAGATTTCTTCAAAGCTAAAATAGGGGAGCTCATTGGAAATTCCACTTTGTTCAATTCACTACAAAGCTCTAATTCCTCTTGCAAGCACCTTCAGAGGACCCAATCAGCTCACCCAAGTCAAGTTCCAAGCACCTAAGCCACGGGAAAAGGGAGCTAGACCAAAGCCGCAAGCACTTGAAGCTCATCTTGGCCAATAGGAGGATCCACTTGATCTCAAGCCTTCAAACCTTCAACAGGGCTTCGTCTCCACTACAAAGCCCTCGATGGTTGGGAGTGTTTGATAGCCTCCGAGGTATGCTTCAAAACCAAGCCTAGTGTAGAAATTCTTTGCTCCTTTGTGAAGAGAAGTGTGATCTCAATTTAAATTGACCGTTGGATCTTCTTCTTCTTACTTCTTGATGGTCTGGGTTCAATCTTAGCTCAATCTGAGCTTAAGTGAGCTCAGATCAAGCCTTAAGGGATGGACGGTCGCCATCTCCTGCAGGTGAGGGCTGGGATGAATCATGGACCATCCATTCTGTGTGTTTTGGATGGACGATCCTGATTAATCCATGTTAAATTCACTGATTAACCCTTTAGAAACTGTGGGTATAATCCGGACCATCTGATCTTTGATCCATCCTTAGAAAGTAGTAGTCACGACCGCTTTGACAACTTAAATAACAAATTCCATCATGCCACGTGGAAAGCACATGTCATGTCAGTAGTCCACATGGCGCCAACAAGATTAGTTATATAATTAGGCTATTTAATTATTCCCTAATCATTAAAACTTCAAAAATACATAACTAAATATAGAAAAATCCAAAAAATGCAAACTCAACTTCATTTTAAATATAATTCAAAGGGGAATAATATAAAATTAATTTTAATTGATTTTGAATAGTGACATTTTCTTAATTTGAGTTTTATTGGTATGTAATTATGTTAATTACTCCTTAATTATTCCAATAATTAATTTCAAACTCCTTAGGGTTAATTAGTGGGATGACCTATGTCTCTCATGATTTTCTTGGAATTTATTATTGGATTAATTTAGGTAATTACTTATTTCATCTATAATCACTCCCTTAATCAATTAGATGATTATTTAACCTATTAAATGATGAGAAATTCATTAATTAAATTTGTTAATCACCTTGGAACAGTGGATAGACTTAGGGAATGAGTTTAGGATGGCTTTTATAAATCTTTTCCCTTGAGTCTATTTCATTTGAATGAAAACTTAATTAATTTACAAATTCATTAATAATTTAATCATTTCATTAAATAGCTTAATTAACCAAACTCAAAATCAAAATTAATCCAAAACTTAATCACTTAATCAATCCTTTCTTGGGAAGATACTTAGGTGTTCAATAACCTAAGTAAGCTTAAGGAAATCAAGTCCAACCTACATGTGTGGGAAAGGGTTATGAAAGTACTTAATCAAACCCCTTAGCTTAATTAATCAATAATTATGAGCCAATTGCATCATGCCCTTTGTTTCTTAGGGAGCATTACTTATTTAAATTCAATGTGGTTGCATGGCATATGTTGGCTCATAATTGTTTGATAAATTATGTTAAGGAGGTGTAGGTAAGGGGTAATTAATGGACTTAATTTACACCTTAACCTAAACAAAACATAAAATTAATCTAATGGTTCTAAAAATTAAACTAAAATAACACACACATGTGGGAGATGGGTTAGGACCAGCAAACCTTTTCACATTTCATAAATTCAAATCAAACTCAAAACAAACTAAAAATTTCCTTAAACAATTTGATTCACTTTAAATGATCTTATTCCATAGGATTGTCTTTAGGAATTAATTAAGGTGAATGAAATTGCATGCTTACATCACTTTATTTCTTTCCTAGCATGCTAAATGTGTATGTCATATGAAAAGCATGCATTCATACCTTTTGAAAAATAAAAATAAAATGTAATGTTTCCTTTATGTCAAATTGCTTGTTTTGGCTAAAGTAAGAATATGAATGGCTATTATCACTACTAAATCCAAAATTATTTTTAAAACTTATAAATCAAACATTACAAATGAAATATATGCTACTTATAATTACTTATATGCTTTCATGTTAGTATAATATAAAATGTGCATTATGTGAGTTTTCCTTATCTTCTCTTTTAACATAGTTTTGAATAGGACTTGCAAAGTGTATAGTTCATTTAAAAAGAACACAACACTTGTTTAAATCCATTCCTATTCATTCCTATCTTATCATTTATGAGGGAACTTCACATTTACACATGTAAATTGCATAACCAAATTAAACAAACAAACATAAACTTTTTGCATGGTTCTTTTTCCATTCATTTCTTTTTGTACATGCACATGTATTTAAGAAAGTGGTATATTAGTCTGGACATCTTGAGGTTGTGAGGCTTTAAGAAGCCTCAAGTAGGTCTTATACCTTACACCCCTAGTGTTGAAAATAATGGCATCGTACTCACTTATGTCTTTCATACATGTAAATGTGCATATGAATGATGGATAAACCCCCTCTTTTCTACTTAACAGAATCATGCATACATGAAACATTCCAAATTTTCTTAAGCAACATCTCTTAGCATTCATCATTAAAGTGTGCTAATATTTTCACTTGCATGTATAGATATGCTTAGGATTCAGCCATATGCATGTTATACATGTTGGAAAGAAATAAAGTGTTGTATGTTTTGTGATAGTAATTCACTTAATCTTAAAATGCCTTTCTTCTTGAATAGGTTTGTTTAGGAAAAATCTAAACCTAGGATTAATTAAAACACATAATAAAATATTCACTAAATAAAAATAAATAATGAATCTACCTTAGAAATTACTTTTAAGGAGGAAAGAGAAGTTCTCTTCTCTTTTCCTCTCTTTACAACACTTAGTAATTAAGTGTAGGATCATTTAAACCAAATCAAATCATAAAAATCAACCAAATCAACTAAATCACTAAATGAAACCACCTTCTAAGTTATACCTCTTGCACTTATAAAACTCTAACCTTAAAGCCTAGCTAAGACATACCACATAAGCTTTAAATGGCCCACACATTAGGCTAAGTCGCCATTTCTAATCCTATGTTAGGGTGGTGCATAGTTTGATGTTTAATTTTATTTTGTGATGTGATGTTTTAGTCTAGATGTTAGGGTGTATGTGCATAGATTGAATGGTAGGATGATCTTAGTCTAATCATTATCTTCTGCAGGGGATTGTGCTTAAGGGGCGTTGTAATAAAAATATAAATGCTTTTGTTGTGCAGGTTGCTTATACCCATAAGCATAATCCAAAATAGGCCAGGTCGACTTATTTACCCATGTGTGGGGTACTAAGTCCAATTTATTTATATACATGCTTGGGATTGTGTGGTTTGTTTAGCTAATCTTTATTTTCCAGGTTTTAGTTAGATTTACTTTTTCCCATTTTCATGTAATTTTGCAATTAAGATTTGGAATTATTATTATGGGGATTAGGATGAACATTGGTCATAAGACTATATCTTATGTACCATGAGAAGCCTTCAGAGCAACCACATTCCAACCAACCAAAAGAAGAAAGAAGAAAGAAGAAAGAAGAATGAAGAAATGAAGAATGAAGACCCCCATAACATGAATTCCTTCTTGATTGTAATTAATTCATTTGTAATCCGGATTGTATAAGAGTAGAGCTTGGCGACCCAATTTGTTTTCAAGTTTGTGTGGTGGAGCTCGACCACAAAAGGCCTCTTATTCTTTTACATTATCTTTAGAAATTATTTGATGTTTGTTTAGCTTGTGCATTAAGATTGCATGTTTTTCTAGTTTCTTCCTTGCTTTGATGTATGACCTGGATGAAATTAGGCTCTTAAAAAAATAAATTTTTTATTCAACTAATCAACTCAAAACTAAAAATTAGCAAGTCATAATCTCACATAAAGCCTAGGTTATAAAACAAGATAAAAGATTTGGCAATCCCTTAGTTGGATGTTGTATGTTTTCACATCATGCATAAAAAGCAACTTGTTTCACTTTTGTTATGGAGGGCTTCCACCTTTGCCAGGAAACTTGGCTTGACCTTTGAGAGCCATGGTGAAAACACACCTCCTTTCTTACTGATTTTGGCCCATAATCCAAGTTTTCATGCATTAGGCATATGAATCCTAAATCCTGTGTCAGATGAATTGTCCAAAAATGAAAATAAAATATAACAAAATTTGCATTAGATTTAAGTCATTAATCATGCCCTACATGATCCAATCTCTTAGGAAGTGTGTTTAAGGACTTAGTCTCTTTCTAAATAAATAATAACCTAGTTATCTTGCAAAGGCATATGACTTGCCTACATATATTTAAAATTGTAGGAAGAGTTAGTTGGCGGCCACCCCCAGGCGGTTGTAAGTCCAACAATCAGGTGGTTTATCCTTTCTTGTGGAGGTAAACCAAATAGCCATTTTTTGCCTTAGATTTAGGTCATACTTTGGCCCTCGCCAAAGCTCCCTAGATTTAGATTCAGAGGTTGCTACTTCCCTTTGTGGGCTACAAGCATAAATCCTCACCTCTTAGGTATTTTCATGATCTTGTGTCATGGAATTGTAAGTCCTAGATTTCTAATAAAAATTCAACTCAAATAAATAATTCCCCTTAATTTTAAAATTATAAAGCTCAACCATAGGATAGTTTGGGATGCTTACTAGGCTTCCTAGTATCATAAGCATACCCTACTTATCTTCCTTTGGCTTTGATAATAACTCCCTCCTCTTGATCAATCACACTTGATCTTCTAAAAATAAATAAATTGATTAACTATTCTATCTTTGAAATCTTTAGAGATAATGATCATTTACTTTAATCGAGTATTCTTAAGGAATTATATTCCTTGGATGTACTATCCTTGCTCTCAGGGGAACTTAATGAACTTGATTTAAAATAAACCCTGCTTTACTTTTTCATGTAAAGTAGGAGAAGAATCTCTAGTACATCTGAAGACCCATAGCCCTTAGGAGTTCTTATTAAGGTGATTAGGTCCATTTGTAGGATGGTGACTTATGTCTCTTGAGATAGTACATCATTCCTCAATGTTGTACCTGATCACCTTAATAAGAACATCTGCGAATCTACGTGGTGTCCAACACAAGAAGTGTTTGAATATTTTTGGTTCTTCATTTATTTCTTTTTCTCTCAAGGAAAGATTAGATGAAGAATTGAAAAGTTTTCACCACAATATGATCTAATACTTAGTATAGCTATACATACAGCATATTTTGGAACACTTAAATGATCTTGAATTCATTGTTGACCTCACTTTTGGAGTGAGTTCTCATCCCCCTCTTCTTAGACTTAGGAGTCTTCTAGACACTAGACTTCCTTAGTCATATGACACTTCTAGCACTTAGGTGAACACTTAACCTAAGTCTAGAGATTTAGAAGGGTTAATCATAGAATTAGGCTATGCCTTAGGACTTAGGGAGATCCACCTATTCTATAGCCTAAACCCAATCCATGTTCAACTTCTTAAGCTATAACTAAACCTCAAATTCAATTCAAACACCAAATTCAAATTCAAATCCAAATTCCTAGCCAAATGATTGAAACTCATGAAAAAATCCAAACTCAAAATCAACCTAAGCCTTATGATTTTATGTTATGGACTTAGCCTTAGCCAAATCTTAACCCAAATCAATACAAAATAAATTTATTTTCTTTAATCAATTTATATCTTCAATCATCTTCATAAATATAAATAAAATCTGAATTTAAATCATCAAAACTAAATTAAATTAATTTAAAATACAAACCTAAGCCACATAACCCTTTAAGCCAATTTCATGGACTTAGCTAAATTTTATTCAAATTCAAATCAAAACTAATTAATTTTCTCATAAATCAATCATTCCATCAGTCACCATTCCAAATATAAATAAAACCTACAATTATCAAGCCAAATCAAAATCAACCCAAGTCAAACCTACTAGCCCTTTTGACCTGAGATTTTCAAGTGAACCGAACTCATTTGAACCCAAACAATTGTAATTGAATTTATATATCAATCCTAAGCTCACATATAAACTCAACCAAACCAAACTCAACCCAAAATCAAGCCAACTAAACTCAATTGGTCCACTTGACCCAAAGTGGCCAATTTGACCTATTTGTGCCAAGTTTCAATCCTACCCAAACTGGATTGAACCAAACCCACCAAACTTTAGAACATGATTGTTGATCACCCTAGGTTGATCAATTATCATAAATTGTGTCAAACCAAGTCTACCTAGCCCTTTTACCAAGCCCATACTCCTAACTCATATGAACACAAACTAGCTAAATTGCAACCTAAGCCAAATCTCTTGTGACCAATGATTCATATCAACTCAAAATCAATATTTGAACATGACTTGTCCTTCAATTGAGCCAAACCAAACCCAATTGGCCTTTTAACCCAAGTTAACCTAAATTGATATAAAAGGATAAATTGGGTCAAATCAAAATCTAAATCAAATTGATTGTAACCAATGTCTCAAGTTCATTCCAAATCAAAATCCTCACCTCTTGGGCATTTCTATAATCTTGTGTTGTTGGATTATAAGCCCTAGTAATCTAGTAAAATTTCAACTCAAAACATATAAATCTCTTCAACTTCAAAATTATAATGCCCAATTATAGGATAGATTGAAGTGCTCACTAGGCCTCCTAGTATCATGAGTATTCCCTAGTTATTCTCTTTAGCTTCCAAAATAAGTCTTCTCCTTAAACTTTCTCATTTTATATTTCAAATATAACAAAACCTTTGATAGTCTAACCTTGGAATCTTTGGAGATGATAATTGTCTACTTTAATCGAGAAGATTCTCAAGGAATTTTATTTCCTAAGATGTAATTAACTATAGAGGCTTGCCTTCATAGGAAACTTTAGAACACAGTTTAATATAACCTGCTTTTATTCATCCATGTAAAGAAGAAGAAAAATCTCTAGTATATTCAAAGACCCATCATGCCTTAGGAGTCCTTATTAAATGATTAAGTCCATTGAAGGGTGATGCCTTTATCTTTCAAGATAGTACATCAAACCTCAATGTCTTGCCCAATCACTTCAAAAAAGTACCCCTAATCTATGGTGTTCCCCTTCATCTAAAAAAATAAACACCACATTTTCTAGCGACTACTGGGATAGTTCCTCTCTCATCTTTAGTAGATAATTATAGTCTCTAAGCATTGATAGTGGACTTATATTTTATATATAAGTTCAAGACTATCTTTCTTTTTGTTGGCACTTTGCTTATTTCATCCTCAGGCAAAGGTAGCCAACATCCTTTAGGTTTTGGGACCTCACTCTATGCAGGTCTTAAAACCCCTATTGGGTCCCCCAATAGGTGAAAATAAATTAACTAATGAAAGGAGATGACTAAACTCAGAACCTCTTTACCAGTAGCTTAGTGAGGCAAGGTTCATCCAATATTCAAGAAAGTTTCAATAAAATTTAAACTAAATAAGTAAAGTCTTTTGCAAAATTTTCCAAAAATAGTTTTTCTAAATAAAATCATTTTGAAATGCACTTCACATAACATAAAGTTTGCAAAATATAAAAACATCAAATCTCTTTTCAAATAATAAAAATAATCAAACCTCATTTAACATACTTAAATTTGTTAAATGAGGATCCTTTTCAAAATCAAAACCAAATATGCATCATCAAAACCCTTTTTATATTTTTCAAAAGTACATTTTTCAAAATAAAATCAACCAATCAACCAACTCCATTTAACATACCCAAATTATTTAAATAAGAGTTCTTCAAAATATTTCAAACACATTTTTCAAAAAATTAACCAACTCCACTTAATATACCAAATTTTGTTAAATGGAGTTCCATTTTTAAAATCAAAACAGAACCAAAAATCAACATATCATTGAACCTCACTTAACATACCCAAATTTATTAAGTGAGAGTTCCCTCTTTTCAAAGGCAACATCGCACACAAAATCAAAAAATATTTGAACTCCATTTGACATACCCAAATTTATCAAATGAGAGTTCATTTTTTAAAATAAAAAAAAATCAAACCAAATTGAATTCTATTTAACATACCTACTTTTGTTAAGTAGAGTTCCCCTTTTCCAAAATCACAAAAATCAAAACATATTTGAATTCCATTTGACATACCCAAATTTATCAAATGAGAGTTCATTTTTTAAAATAAAAAAAATCAAACCAAATTGAATTCTATTTAACATACCTACTTTTGTTAAGTAGTTCCCCTTTCCAAAATCACAAAATCAAAACATATTTGAATTCCATTTGACATACCCAAATTTGTCAAATAAGAATTTCATCAACAAACAACACAAAAAAAAAAAAAATAAACTCTATTTAACATGCCCAGACTTGTTAAATAAGAGTTTCCTTTTTTCAAATCAAAATAAAACAAAAATATCAAACACACTTGAACCCTACTTAACATACCTAAATTTGTTAAGTAAGGGTTCCTTTTTTCAAATCAAAATAAAATATCAAACACATTTGGAACCTACTTATCATACCTAAATTTTTTTAAGCAAGGATTCTACTTTTAAATCAAAATCAAATCAAACAAGTCAAACATATAACAATAACCTTCACAAACAAAATGTTTTCAAAGATTTTCAAACATACATTTGGATCTCATTTAGCATACCTAAATTTGCTATGTGAAGATTTCAAAATCAAACAATCAAGCAAAGGATAAATAACAAATCCATCTCCAAAGTCTCTCCAAATGAATGAACCCCACTCAACATACCTAAATTTGTTGAATGTGGGTTCCAAATTAAAATCAAATCCTATGGCAAAGTCTCTCCTCAAATATAAAAATCTCTCCACTTCAATGAACCCCACTCAATGCACCTAAATTTGTTGAATGTGGGTTCCAAATTAAAATCAAATCCTATGGTAAAGTCTCTCCTCAAATATCAAAATCTCTCTAATTCAATAAACCCCGCTTAGGATTCCTAAATTTGTTAAGAGTGAGTTCAAATTCTAAAATCAAGAATCAATGATTGAAGGCAGCTATTAAAGCAAAGGTATAATTTAATTTTATTTTCAACAAATGTAGATATAGAAATTCAGTCCTTCATTCACTTCTTCAATTAGTCTCCCATCATGTCTTCTGGAAAGATGATCTTCTCCTTCCCGACTGGTGTGGATTTGGCCTTGGATCAGACCATACTCACCAACACCACCACACATGTCATTCAGTTTGGGCATGGCTTTGAGGCTATTTGAGTCACCTGTGAGGGACTAGCCCTCACAACCGTCAGCAGAGGGGAGGTGATAGAAGCCACCCATTTACTAGATTCAGTTTCCCTCAAGAGGAAGGTTGTTGAGGTTCCCATGGTAGTGCTAGTATCAGTTCTATCTATTTTAGTGCAGTTTCAATTTTAGTGCTAGTGCTTGTAGTACCGTTGTTGTAATGCCCATCATTCAGTATGTTGTCGCCCCCACTACAGTCCCAACGAGGGCCAGCATCTCCTCACTAGTTTCCCCCATCTGAAGGGAAAGCCTATCTTGGCCTCTGAGATAATCTCCCTTACCTTTGAAGTAGGTTCATGCTCTCGCTCTGCCCTGCTTACCAGGATTCAACACCGCAACAAGAACCGAAAGGTTAAGCAACACTATGAGCATGAGGCTAGGCAGGTCGATGCTGCCTCTCACATTGCTGAGGAGGGTTCTCCTCGTGAGACCTCTCCACTCTTAAGTGGAAGCAAGTTTCACCCCCTCTCAGCTTCAGATAGATAGGAAGACTATAAGAGGATCACTACATTTCTCTACCACCAACATAGTTTGAGATACCAACTAGGAGAGGAGCCCTCAAGTCTACGATGCTTTTTTTGCAGTCGATGAGCTTATGGATGCTCAAAGCTGGTACATTATTTTATTTGAGGACTCTAATCCCTAGGAGTGTTAGGGATCAGATATGCAGAGAAATGCCTCAGAGGCTAGAGTTGTAGCCCAAGCGGGCAAAAAGGAGAGGAGGAGGTATGCTAGACAATCGGTGGCCTCTGCTTTGGTAGATTTCTCGGATCGGTGAGCCACTAGGGCCGATCATACTGATAGATATTCTTGGCACTACCACCAGGGGAGGAGAGCTGAGAGAGGAGATGGTGTCGCACCACATCGCTCACTCATCACCCTCCATCACCGTCAAATCCCTCCTTCCAGTAGTCCCCGGTACAAGTCTACATCCGAGAGACATCTCCATTGTTAATCCAGCTATGGCCTAAGGATCCCACTCCACCTATTCCATCCATTGAGATGAGGTCAAGCTCTCCCATTCGACCTTCCACCTCAGCTATGTTAAAGAGGGAGTGGTGACCCAAAAGTGTCATAGTCGCTCAACCACCATAGCTAGCAGCAGAGGAAGAAGGGGATGTCAGTGCAATCCCCATGGAAATTGACCCGCCTAAGGAGAGTACTCCAAGATGTAGGTAATACATGCTGTGATGAGCGTACCATACAACCATCATCAGGGTTTATGTCCTCGCATGAGTAGTGATGTCACTAAATGACATCCTAAATAGTTACTTTGCTGAGATCATGCAGATGGGTGGGAGTGATCATTCTAATCGGGAAGAGGATAGAGTAGATTTTGACCCCCGATGAGGAAGACCTATTAGAAGATTCAGTAGAAGTCCATATGATGATATACTCAAGGATCCCTCCATAGAGACCATCATAGTTAGGAAGATGTTATGATCGAGGAAGGTGGCACCTCTCACTCGACCTAGCACCTCCTTCAACTGTAAGGATAAAGTAGAAGAAGAGGGTGAGGATTTGTTAGCCTAGACTTATCCAAAGCTCCAATTTCACACCACATGGAGGTCAAGCTCTTACATGTCTTACATCCTCTTGAGAGTACCTCTCCCATGGATTAGGACATCAGTAGTTTGCATAGGAAGGTCATAGATAGTGCCTCCGTGCATGAGAAAGATATGAAGCAGATGGTGGAGTAGCAAGTGAGGGAAGCATTGGCGCAAGCCTGGGGTAGTTCATCCGTTCTAAAGGGTAGGCCTTATTCAAAGGAATTTGACACATTCTAATACCCCAAAGTGTTTGTGCCACTTTCCTTTAAGAGTTTTGATGGCAACGAGAACCCACGACAACACATGGCACACTTCAGAGCTGATTGTTGTAATATCGGTGGCAGTGATGCACTCTTTTTTTGCCTCTTCGTTAATAGTCTATCAGGAGTTACATTCGATTGAAACACCGAACTGGCCAACAGTTTGATGAAGACTTTGTCGAGTTGGAGCAACTCTTTATCAAGAGATTTGTTGGAGCCCAATAAATGGTAACTGTGGGTGACCTCATTGTAGCAAAACAAAATCCTAATGAGTCCCTTATTGATTACATTCTCAGGTGGCGTAACTTGAGTATGAAATATGAACCACAGCTGTTTGAACAGCATGCTAATGAGACTCTTCTCATGAATATCCATGGCCTAGTCACCTTCATGCTCAAGGGCTTCACAATCAAAACCTTTGAGAAATTAATCAACAAGATGGTAAGTCTTCAAGAGGAAGCTAAACAGTTATCTTTTTAAGATCAATCATTCAAGTTCAAGATGTAGAAACTATTCAAGATGAAGCCAGGGATAGTGGTGTATGTAGATAAGGGAAAGCAGCCTGCTAGAGTTTAGTTTAAGAGACCATAAGCTCAATAGCCTCCTTTGCCACCTCCTCTTCCCCCACCTCGACCATCATACCGGCCACTATAGTGACCGCCACCACCGCCTCAATAGTAGTACACTCAGTAGTGATATTCATATCTACTATCAGGTAGCTACTATCCATCTACTCTTCTGAACAAGTTAAATAATCCCTATACATTCAAGGGGGAGGTAGTTAGGAAGATCTTTAAAAATATAATAAAGAAACCTAATTTCTAGCTACCAGAGCCTAAGAGGCTGGAGAAAGTGGGCAAGAGCGATGATCTTAACTTTTTCCCCTACCACCACATGTTAGGCCATGCCTTAGAGGATTGCTTCACTTTCAAAGACTAGCTTGAGCATAGCTACAAGTTAGGTGCCATAGTTATCCCTAAGGAATACTTGTTAGAACAACCATCTAATTTGGTTAGAGTAATCCTTAGGGATACTTACGATCCTCTTAAGATGAAAGAAGGTTGGGATATTTCTTTATCCTGAATCTCTAAAAATATCATGTCTAAGATCAAGAAACTTTCCTTGCAGGTGCCTGAAGTAGCTCAAACCTCCAACACCAAGGAAGGTTTGCAAGTTGCCAAGGATAGCTCAGGGAAGGTGGGAACTCAGAGAGAGCCTATACTTTCCGAGTTAGTAAATCATCATCCAAGTCCAACACTCCCTCCACAATTGCAGCTACCACTTCATCCAGCTCAACTTCTACCAGCATGAGCATTGTATCTGTAGACGAGGGCACTAAACTCACTCTTGATCCACTACATCAATGTGCCGCTGCCTGATGATCTTATTGAGTATATTCCCAAAGAAATCTCTCTAAGTCTAAATAATAATAATAGCTCTAATAATTCTAATTATTTCTCTTCTGATTCAAAATTGGTCTTTCCTTTTCTAATTAATCGGGTTCACCCATTGAGATTGACTTGGAGTTATCTGACTCTGAGGGTCCCATAGGAGAAGTTGTAAGTATACCCGAAGAGCAGGTAACTTTCCACCAACCTGCCATTTGAAGTCACCAAAGTTAACCTACATAGTGACAAACTTCTACCTTCTAGGGTAGCACTTCAGGATAAGGGTAAGCAAGTCATTGGTTCCAATGAGCAGATAGCCCCTCCACAAGATACTCCACCCTTGGATATCCTTGTGGAGGACTCCCAGAGTTGATTACAACATCCTAGCTCATGTTAGAAAGTTGTCAGCTAAGTTAGTCATATACGATGCCCTTATCTTATCCAAAGAGATGAGGGAATTATAATCAAGGCTTTACTTGATCCAGAGATATGCTTAGCTCAGCTGACTGCTATTAAAGAGGAGGCATGCCACTCAAAGGACATTTTAGGGGTTACATTCAACGATGAAGACTTACTTCTAGGGATAACCGAGCACAACCGCCCTCTTTACATTATAGTGGATGTTGGTAGATATAGGTTATCAAGAGTTCTAGTTAACCTAGGTGCATCAGTCAATATTATGAGTCTAAGAACCCTTGCCAACTTGGGGATTGACATCTCCAAACTTAAAAAAGAAAGGATGATGTTGAGAGGATTCAATGAACAATATGAGAGGGCCTTAAGCTGCATAGTATTGCCCTTGGAGATAGATGATTGGAAGACTGAAGCCAAGTTTCATATTATATACTCAAACACATATTTTAATGCTTTGCTTGGGAGACTGTGGATACATGAGAACAACACGATTCCATCCTCTCTACATCCGTGTATGAAGTTTGTGAGAGGTGGGATCATCTATTGTGTCAAAGGAGATCTCAAGTTATTTATAGTTCATGAGGTCGATATATGAGGATGTGGCTTACTACCTACCTCAAAATTAATAAGCATATTCTCACAAACTTGGCCAAAGTTCAAAAATAAAAGAAAAATAAAAATAAAAATAAAAAGAAAGGGAAAAAGAAAAAAAAGAAAAGAAAAAAAGAAAATAAAATGGAGCGAGAAATAGACTTGGAAGCGGAAGTGGAGCCCGACATTAGATTCCACCCACAATTCGTTACTCCATTCAAACATATGGGTAGGATTATCCGACCTCCACTAGAAGAAGAAGAGGCTAGTTTAGAGCAATCCTAGGAGTGGAAAACCTCCTTATTGGCCACCCATTAGGAGATATGTCCTAGCTACCATGTGTACACTAACTATCGATATAGATTTAGAATCTAGTTCAGAGGATGAGTCTTATATGGTTAGCACACCAACCAACTCTTCTCAATAGTAGATTCCCTTGGAGGTGATACTTGAGCCAGATAATGATGAAGACCAGGCTCCAAACTAAAGCATAAGTGTATCCAAGTCTATATATGAAATAATTAGGCATCAATTGGGAATCTTAGCTCTAAACCACTTTCCTCACAAAAAGTTGAGGATTTGGTAGTTAAAGAAGACTTTAAATCATCCACAAATGTGAAGACTCCGAGGTTCTTTCTGGGAGGATCATCCTCAAGTTAAGAAGTTGATGTAGAACTTGTGGATGATTCATATAAAGATTTAATTGAATTTCCTTTTGATTGGTACTCATCTTGTGTTCATAATCTAGCAAATAAAGGGTTAATCCTACATACTTGGTCAAAGCACGGGTCAGACTTTTTGAAAGAATATGGAAGAACAAATGCAAAAGCTCTCAACCAAGACTAGGACTAGAATTCAGTATAGTGGGTCCAGTTGATGATGATGATTACTGCTTAGTCATCACCAGTCATTTAGAATCTCATAGGTTCTTTTAAGCTCACATTAACTCATATGAGGAGGTGTGCTTAAAAATTTTAGATGGTCCATATGTGATTTTGAAGTCAAAAAATGCACCACCATAATTTAAAGAAGAGATCAAGTCAACCATCGATGAGCTCAAACAACTTAGGAACTAAGATAATCCACCGACATACATCAGTTCCTTATTGAATGAAATTGAAACCAATGACTTAGTTAGGCTATTAACTAAGTTTGAAGACTACTTTGCATAGAGTTATGAAGAAATGCCCAGTTTAGCTCCTGACTTAGCAGTCCATAAACTAGCAATAAAGCCTAGTGCTAACCCTATCAAGTAAGCTCCTAGATGCATGTGATTAGACATTTAACAACAAGTCATTTTTGAAGTTAAGAAATTGATCGATGCTGGTTTCATCCGGGAACAAAAATACCCTGTCTAGTTGGCTATTGTCATCCCAATTAAGAAGAAGAATAGACAAATTCACATATGTATCTTATTTAGGTGAACTTGATCTCTAGAATCAATCCACTGTAATATCTCATGACACATCGATGTTATTTGAATGGTTGGCATGATGGTCCATGATTCTCTTATAGTTTGACATTACATTCATACCTCTCCGTGTGATGAAAGGACAAGCACTAGGGAATTTCTTAGCAACATACCCACTTCCTGCTGACTCTCTGCTTAGTGATGACCTCCCCGATAAACAAATCATGAACTAAAGGGACTCTAGCATTCACCATTAGGAGATGTACTTTGATGGTATGGCTTCTCTCAAAGAGGAGAAGAACCATAATCTACTCTCCCATAAAAGATAGGGGTAGAAGTAGTCCTCCTAACTCTGGACCGCGATGTGATGAGATTCTCGTATCACCTGTCCAATCCTTTCACCAACAACGAAGCCGGATGTGAGGCTTTGATTTTAGGTCTAGAGTTAGCCATTACTTTAAGCATCCAGAACACCAATATCTATGGGGATTCTTAATTAGTCATCAACCAAATCACTGGGTCTTACAAGGCCCTAAAGCCTAAGCTCCATTTACCATAAGTATATTATGGAGTTGTTGGCCTAAATCACAGATGTTACCATTTACAAGATTCCTCAAGGATAAAATTCCATAGCAACTATGTTAGCCAAACTTGCCAAGGAGTTGCCATGTTCGGAAGATGAGTCCATACCGATAAGGGTCCAAAATAGACAAGTTTATCCCTTATTGATACTGACCTTATCAAAAAGCACTCTCTTGAAGGGGAGGTTGCCATTGCCAAAAGGGACGATGAGTTAAACTGAAGGCAACCATTCATGGATTACCTAACTAAAGGAAAACTACCTCAAGAGAAGTCCTAGGCCCATTAAATGAAGCAGAGAGCCCTTTCCTACGCTCTCATAGATGGCACCTTATATCGGTGGTCCTTTAATCATATGTGGTTAAGTTGCTTAGACAAACATGAAGCCCGTAAGATCATGATAGAGGTACACTCAGAATTATGCTGAGCTCATCAATTGTCCGAAGATGAAAGCTAAGATCAAGAGACTCAATTACTAGTCATCGATAATCATAGCCTACATGGACGTAGCTAAGCGATGTCACCAATTTCAGTCACATAGTGTGGTCCCACATTAACCACCCAACATTCTACATCCTACATTGGCCTCATGGTCATTCAAGTGTTAGGGTACCGACATAGTGGGTTCGATTGATCCTCCTTCTTCTAAAGGTCATCGATTCATCCTAGCTGCTACCGACTACTCTTCCAAGTGGGCGGAGGTGATTCCACTCAGAGAGGTCACAGCTCAGCATGTGCTCCAATTTTTTAGGAACCATATCGTATATAGGTTTGGGGTACCTCCATGAATTATATCTGATAATGGTATTACATTCAAGAGCACCAAGATCAACAGTTTTTCCCAAAGATATAGCATATATTGGAGATATTCTACCATATACTACCCGAGGGAAAATGGCTTGGTAGAAGCCTTCAACAAAACTCTCATCCAAATATTAAAGAAGATGTTTGATGACAACAAGCGACAGTGGCATGAGTAGTTAGTTAAAGCTTTGTGGGCCTATCACACCACATATAGAACTCCAACTCAATCTACCCCTTTCTCCTTAGTGTATGGGTTTGAAGTTATTCTACCATTAGAAGTCCAACTCCCATCATTAAGGATAGCTGTGAGTAGCAAGATCACAATGGAGCATAACACCAAGTTACGGTTAGAAGAGCTTGAAGGTTTAGAGGAGAGATGCCTATGAGCATGTCAGAACCTTGAGTTATACAAAATAAAATGATTCAAGCTCATAACAAGTTGGTATGTCCTAGAGCTTTTCAAGTTGGAGAGCTTCTTTTAGTTCTAAGGAGACCAATTGTTGCCCATCATAAGATGGGAGGCAAGTTTGAACCGACTTGGGAAGGCCCTTTTTCCATAGGGAAGGTCTACCAAGAAGGATCTTATCAGCTTATTAATCATAAAGGAGAGCACCCAATGGTTCCAATCAATGGGCTCTACTTAAAGAAATATTATCTATAAATCATGTTTGAAAATCTTTATCATCAATGAAAATTCCATTTCAAATTCAATCTCTTCCATGTTGAAAGCATCTTTATTTGAGAATCTACCACAATGTGTTTAGGGTAGGTGTAAAGAACCCGAGCAACGTTCTATCCATCATTAACACAATACAAACATAAACTATACACAAACATATAAAATAAATACTTATCTTTTATCTTGGGCTACTTCAAGTTGGGATAACGCTCCCAGTGGCACTCACTCAGTAGCTCTGCTCTAAGTCGCAGACATGCTACTCTGCTGGTGTGTCACCCCAATGGTCTTCATGTTTTGAAGGATGTAAGTCTGCTACACTTTCTTTCCTTACTTGGCCACTGCACATCGATGAGCTCCCTATTAGTTTGGTAGGCCTTACTGTGTTGGTAAGCTACCTCATGATGACCTTATTTAAGAAGATATAAGTCTGGTACGCCTTCTTCTTGAACTAGCCATCAATACTGGGTCGAAAGTATATTTGAATTAGGGTAAGTTCCCAGGTGGCTCCTCGAATACTTTAAGTTTGGGTCCAATCCTTCTTTGTGATTCCCTACTTAGTAGTCGCCCTTAGGTTGAGTTTGATCTGTTGTGCACCAATAAGTCACCCTAGAGGTTGTTCCTTACTTCGGAAGATATAAGGCTGGTACGCTTTCTTCCTAGCACAACCATTACACACTAGGGAGCAGCCCTAAGTCAAATAGCACTTGTCGAGCTTACGATAGACTATCCTAGAAATTAATTCTACTTTAGGGAGATGTAAGTCTATAAGCATTCTTCCTAAACTGACCGTCACACACCAACCGACACCTTAGGTTGGCTGGTGTTCGAGATGCTGACAGTGACCCACTTAATGGATACACCACTCATGGCAGATGTAATTCTGCTATGCTTTCTTCTTGAGTTAACCACCGTACACCTACAAGCTTTCTTCTTTACATGGTCCAGGATAATGCCCCCCAGTGGTTCCTTCCTTGGCTTAGATCATCCATTTAGACACTTACTCTTTGGTCCCCACAATCCCCATGGTTGGAGATTCTATTTTGTGGATGCATAGATTCTCCCTTGGTCTAGTAAATTTGAGATAGGTCAAGGCTGACATAGCCCCTTCTCAGTGTGGTCCCTCGCACAGCAACAGGGTCCACAAAAACATATAAACAAATAAAATATATATTTTCTTGTGGATTAGGAGAACACCCCCAGTGGCACTTTTCCTAAGCAGACATCCTATCTTTAGGCGTTACGAAACTCTATAGAATGTGACTACTGAGTTGAGATAAGTCCCCACTCTCTAGTCACCAGGTCAGTTCAACTTATTGTGCCACCGACAGGTCACCCTGGAAATCATTCTTTGCTTTGGCGGATGTAAGTTTGCTACGCATTCTTTCCAATGGCCCGTACAGCAACAGGCAGTCGTTCAATTTTATACAGTCACCATAATGGTTGTTCTTTTCTTTGAAAGATGTAAGTCTACTACGCTTTCTTTCATATATTATTACACTCGAAAGGTCGAGATAGTCTATCCTTGATAGACTACCCCTTTGGATTGGTAAACCTGAGATAGGCCTAGACCAACATATCCACTTTTCAGTGGGGTCCATCGCACACCTACAAGATCCATCAAATGAAATTAAAACAAATAAAAATAAATTAAATCAAATTAAAAAAAATCAAATGAAATCAAATGAAATTAATCTTGACTACTCTTGAGCTGACTTAAGTCCCCAGTGGCATTCACTCAGTAGTAGCCTTAGGTTGGGTTTGATTTATTGCGCCATCAATAGGTCACCCTAGCTGTTGTTTCCCACTTTGGAAGATATAAGTCTATTATACTTCCCTCTTAGCACAATCATTGCACACCAAAAGGCAACCCTTAGGCTGGATAGTCTCTCCCTTCAGTTGGTAGACTACCCCTTTAAATCAATAAATCTGAGATAGGTCAACACCAATATAGCCCCTTCTTAGTGGGTCCATCACACACTGACAAGGTCTATGAATAAAATCTATCAAATTTAACCAAGTTCACATTCTTAGTGGATATGCCCTCGATTCAAAACCATCTTCCCCAGTGGAGCCATAACAAATTAAACCAACTCCCCTAGTGGAGTCTAAATTGAAAAAATCCAAACCCATCTCTCCCTAATGGAGCTATTCAAACAAATCAAAGAAATCCAACCAAACTTTTATCCCCATCGAATATGCCTCCACATCAATTAAGACAAAATAAATTGAATTTAATTTGATCTTGATCCTCGATGAATTATAGATTCTTATCTCTAGCGGATCTCCTTCCCATAAATCATATTCATAATCAAACTCATATCCAAATCCCCAATGGATAGCTCAAACATGCTTCCCTAGTGGAAGGTTCATGTACTTAATCCCCAATAGATTCCTCTTTTTATTCCCTGCCCTTAGCAAAAACCTCTTACATGTCATGTCCAATACATGTGTGATCCCTTCGGATCTCCCTCCATGTCCTTTACATGGAAGTCTCATCAAATTCTCTTGGCTCTTTTATGCCCTTGGCATAAAGAGAGCTACATTACACTAAGGTTGTGAAATCTACCTTTTGAGTTTAGGATTAGATGGTTTCTATTAGTATTTGCAATCCTTTGGATGTTGTTGATCGTTTCGATCAACACCAATATGTGTTGTGTGCCTTGTCACTTACACCGCATATATTAGGGGTCCTTTTGTTGACCTCACTTTTGGAGTGAGTTCTCATCCCCCTCTTCTTAGACTTAGGAGTCTTCTAGACACTAAGACTTCCTTAGTCATAAGACACTTCTAGCACTTAGGTGAACACTTAACCTAAGCCTAGAGATTTAGAAGGGCTAATTATAAGATTAGGCTATTCCTTAAGACTTGAAGATCCACCTACCCTATAGCATAAACCCAATCCATGTTCACCTTCTTAAGATATAACCAAACCTCAAATTCAATTCAAATACTAAATCCAAATACTGAAACTCATGATCAAATCCAAACTCAAAATCAACCTAAGCCCTATGATTTTATCTTATGGACTTAACCTTAGCCAAATCTTAATTCAAATCAATCCAAAATCAATTGATTTTCTCAAAATCAATTTATATCTTCAATCAACTTCACAAATATAAATGAAATATGAATTTAAATCATCAAAACTAAATCCAATTAAATCAAAATCCAAACCTAAGCCACATAACCCTTTAAGCCAATTTCATGTACATAGCCAAATTCCATTCAAATTCAAACCAAAACTAATTGATTTTCTCTTTAATCAATCATTCCATCAATCACCATTCCAAATATAAATAAAATCTATAATTATCAAGCCAAATCAAAAATCAAACCCAACCTAGACTTTTTTACTTGAGATTTTCAATTGAACAAAACTCATTTGAACCCATTGTAGTTGAATTTATATATCAATCCTAAGCTCATATATAAACTCAACCCAAAATCAAGCCAACTAAACCTAATTAGTCCACTTGACCTAAAGTGGCCAATTTGACCTATTTGAGCCAAGTTCCAATCCTACCCAAATTGAATTGAACCAAACCCACCAAACTTCAAAACATGATTGTTGATCACCCTAGGTTGATCAATTATCATAAATTGGATCAAACTTAGTCAACCTAGCCCTTTGACCAAGCCCATACTCCAAACCCATATGAACCCAAACTAGCCAAATTGTAACCTAAGCCAAATCTCTTAAAACCAATGATTCATGCCTACTCAAAATCAATATTTGAACATGACTTGACCTTCAATTGATCCAAACCAAACCCAATTGGCCCTCTTAACCCAAGTTGGCCTAAATTGAACTTAAAGGACAAATTAGGTCAAATCAAAATCTAAATTAAATTGATTGCAACTAATGGCTCAAGTTCATTTCAAAGGATAAAACTAATTTAAAATCCAATAAAATTCAAATTAAACCAAAGCTCCACAACATACTCCAAATGATCAACCAAACCAAAGCAAACATAATTTGGTCAATTTTATCAAATTGGTCAACTTGACCAATTTGACCTAATTGATTCCAAATGAACCAAAACCAAATTAAACCAAACCAATGACACCAATACATCCTAAATGATCATATGAACTTGACCCAACCCTTAGTTTGACCCAATTTGACCAATTGGTCAACCTAACCTAATTGTTGGGTCAAATTGAACCAAAGTGAACTTAATCAATTCCAAATGACATGAAATTTAGCCCAACCTACTTTTAACTCATTTCAAATCTGTCCAAATAAAATCCCATGCTAAATGATCATCGCCCTTAGGCTAGCGGTATCATATGAGACAAATCACCCATATAAGTGATCATTTCTATTCCTTGGCCACTTGGCACTCTCCCATTGGTCCACCTAGGCTCCTAGGGCACTGCCCAACCTAACCTAAAGGTGGTTGGGTCAGCCATGACTTATGGGGAGGTGAAATTACCTCACCTCCCCCATTGGAACATTTGAAACACCCAGGACACCCACTAATCCCCCTTGGCAGCCACCTCCCATACTTTGGACAACCAAACTGAGCCACCTAGGATGATTCCTTACCATCTCTGACCTCCATCGATGGTCGGATGATCACAAAGCCAAACTTGGCCTAGTCGTCTGATCTTGGAATGAGGGGGTATACCCACCCCACCCCCTCATTTAGAACCAAATCAAAGAAAAATAAACCTCGATGTGAGAGAACCCTGGAGAATTCTAGTTTTTTAAAGTCCTCACTCTCATCTCACTAGGCTCAGTGCAAATCCACAACTTCAGTGAGAAAAAAGAAATAATTCTCTCCCAAAATGATCTTAGCCATCTTGGAGAGGTATTGGGGCTTATTCACTAAAGCTTTCTTTCTGTGGATTTCCATCGATCTTGAGCTGGATGAGGTAAGCCATTAAAACTTACCTTAGGTGAAATATGAGTTAGAGATTTTTGAAGAAAACTTACACGCCATGTCATCTTAGGCATTTGATCCCCTTAGATCCTTCGCACGAAGGTGTGGGGTTCGTTTGGAGTCAATTTGAGCTTGGGTGAGCTCGGATCACACGAGAAATGGCGGAAGACTCATTCTCCCTCGCTTGTATGATGATAGATTACACACCGTCTATTCCATTTGATCAGAATGGACGGTCATGATTAGATCCGGTAGATCGATCCAATTTAATCTTATTAAGTTGTGGGATTAATCGTGACCTTTCGATCTTAGATTGGATGATGCACGAGAAAGCGTGTTCCGCCATCACCACTGGCGATTATTTTAATAACCAATCCACATGCCATTAAAAGCATTGCGTTAACGTACATGGTTCGATTAAGAGTTAATTAGGCCTAAATAATGTGTTTTAATGGGTAAATTTTACAAAATTATAACTAATTATATAAAAATTAAAAAATGTAAATAAATACTCATTTTAAAGGTATTTCACATGGAAATTTATTAAAATATTTTTAGTTAATTTGAAATAGTAATTAAGGCTTAATTAAGATTTAATTACAAATCTAATTAGCTTAATAATTTATTACTTAAGTAATTAACCTCAAACTTCGTGGGTTAATCTAATGGGATGACCTCTGCCTCCCATCATTTTTTTGGGATTTATTGCTTAATTAATTAGAGAAATTGACTAATTAAGCTTTAATTACTCTCTTAAATTAACTAATCATTAATTAATCTCATGAATAGTAAAAAATAATTAATTAAGTTGTTAATCATTGTTCAACAGTGAATGAACCCATGAGATAAGGTTAGGGCCTCCTTCCTAATCTATTTCTCTAAGTTCATTTTATTAATTAAATTAATCAAGGCTTAATTAATTAATTAAACTACTTAATTAGTTAAATTAAAATCATAATCATATCAAATTTTAATTAAGTAAATCTTGGGTAGGTCTTTAGGTGTTTAATAACCTAAAGCCATTTAAGAAAACTATGGTTAACCCACATGTGTGCGAAAACTATAATAGTACTTAATTAAGTTCCTTAACTTAATTGACCATTAATCATGAGCCAATTGCATTAGGTCCCTTTTATTTCTTAGGATCGTTGCTAATTTAATTTCCAATTCATATGCCTATCATGTTGGCTCATAATTATTTGGATGATTATATTAAGGTAACATAGGAAAGGGTTAATTAATGTATTTAATGCATGTTATAATCTAATTAACTTAATTATATTTCATTAAACCAAATTAATTAATAAACATGGGAATGGATTAGGATCAGTAGAACATTTTCTCACAACATGAAATTAAAAATGGTATTAAAGAAGCTTTGATTTTCTATAAATAGCTTTATTTGATATGATTGTCCTTAGGAATTAAATTGATTGAAATCATGTGTTTATGTTTATTCATTCTTTTCCAATCATGTTAAATGTTGTATGTCATTTGAAATCATGCATTCATCTTTTCAAAATTAATTAAGTCAAATGGTTTTCCTTTATGTAAGCTTGCATGTGTTGGTTTAATTTATAATTTATGTGGCTATTATCAGTATTAAATTCAAATTATTTTTCTAAAGTTTATAAATTAATTATGTTGATTAGAATAATAGTAATTATGAATACATAAAGTTTGTATGTGCTTATAGCTTAGATATGTGAAGTAAAACTTTCTTTTCCTTAATTCATATGTAGTCCTACATGTACTTGAATGTTAATAAGTATATAATCTAGACATCCCAAGAATACGAGGCTTTAGATAGCCCTAGTTTAACAATGACACATACTTATTTGATTTCATTTACATATGTTTCTACTTTAGAATTTGGATAAAATTTTGTTTCACATACATGAATGTCTTAATCAAATAAAATATGATTTTTGCATGATTTTCTTTCCTTCATTTATATATACATTCATGAGTAGTGTGGTAGAGAAGTATATAATCTGGACATCCTGGGAATATGAGGCTTTAGTTAACCCCAAGGAGGTCATTTGATTACCTCACTTCCCTAGTTAACAAAGGCACGTACTTGCTCATTTCCCTTTACATGTGTATGTATGTAGTTAAAGGATAAAAATCCCTTTCTCCACTAAAAAGACATGCATCCATAATTGATCAAGTGCTTGGATTAATTAATCATGTGATTTGGAACTTTATTTCTTATATTCATGTATATGAATTTACATATGTTTGAATGCAAATGGGTATATAGTTTGGACATCCCAAGAATAAGAGGCTTCAGCTAGCCCCAAGGAGGTCATTTAATTACCTCACTTCCCTAGTTAACAATGACACATACCTATTTAATTTCATCCATATGTATTTTTGTATAAGAATTTAGATAGATCTTTAAACTAATATGATTAAATAATTCAATCACACAAAAGAATATAAACTTTAAATACACATATATACATTCATCATATAAGTGTGCTAAAATATATTGTTAGTATAGATACACTTAGGATTAGAATCATATACATGTTACATGTATGGAAAGGAATGAGTTAATATATGTCATGTGATAGTAATGCAATTAGATTAATCTTAAGATGTCTTTTATATTAAATAGAGTTTTTTAAAGTGACCTTAAACTTAGGATTAATTTTAAAATATGTAATAAGCTATTCACTAAAGAGAACTAAATAAAATTAATATACTTTAAAAAGTGACTTAGGGTGGGATGAAAGAGGGTAGTCCTTTTCTTCTCTTTATAACACTTAGTTGGTAAGAGTAATCAAATGAAACAAAAGAAAAATACAACTAAAATTCTCAAATCAATTAAACAACTTCAAATAAAATCACCTTTCATGTTAAATTAAATCTTCCTGCATTTAGGAAATGCAACAATAATGTTAGCAAGATATACCACACAAGCTTTAACACATACATTAGAATTAAGTCACCACTTATGGTCCTAATTTAGGACGGTGCATGATATGATGTACATTTTGTTTTATGAAGTATTATTTTAGATTGGATGTTAGGGTGTATACTTCATAGACGATGGATGTAAGGCCAATGTTAGCCTAATCTTATTTTTTTTGTAGAGGATTGTGCTTAAAGGGTGCTTAAAATAAATATAAATTCTCTTTTTGTAGGTCATTTAAGCCCCTAAGCATAATGGATGGGTTTGGCTACCCATGTGTAGGGTGCTAAGTCCAAATTATAAATATAATTGCTTTGGTTATATGTGTGTTTAGTTAACCTCTATTTTGAAGGTGTAGTTTAGATTTATTTTTTCTATTTTTAATGTAATTTTGCATTAGGAATTAGGATTAGTGCTATGGGGGTTTAAAATGAGCATTGGCCAGAAGGCTTCATCCTGGGTGCCATATGATGCCTTAAAACCTACCAAATCAAAGAAGCAAGGAGGAAATAAATGAAGACATGAAGAATGACCCCATAGCATTTATAAATTAATTTTATATTTTTGGGTTGTATAAGAGTAGAGCTCGGGTACACATCTTCTTTTTTGGGTTGTACTGTGGTATCTGACCTCACCGACCTGTTATTCTTTTGCGTTAGCTTATAAAATTATTTGGTGATTTATTTAGTTTGCACATTAAAAATTGTATCTTTTTCATAGTTTCTTAAATGGATGATGCTTTAATGTGTCCTAGATACGTTAGGCTCTTAGGATAAAAATTAATTTTTCTACCCCAATTAATCACTCATAACTAAAATTTTTATACAACTCATAACCTCATCATAAATCTTAGGCATTAAATAAGATAATTAAAAAGATTTAGCAACCCCTTAGCTGAATGGTTAAATGTTCCACAACATACATATCATATTATTTCACTCTTGAAAATAGGGGATTTCCATCCTTGCACGATATGGGAATGCTTGACCTGTGAGGGCATCCCTTGTGGTGGAAAACACCCTTTCTTACAAATTTAGCCAATAACTCTATTTCATCATGCATATAGGCAAAAAATCTAAAGCCTTTATCCAAATGAAGTGTTAAAATTAAATAAAATTTGAAAATATTTTGCATTATATTAAGTCATTATTCATACCACTCATGCTCTAGTCTCTTAGGAAGTGAGTTTAAGGACTTTAGTCTCTTTCTAAATTAATAACTACCCTAGATATCTTATAATTCATAAGACCACTACATGATTTTAAAATCACAAGACAAGTTAGTCGGCCACTCATGTTATAAGTCCAGGTAGTGGTTTATCCTCTCCTATAGAGGTAAACCTTATGCCCATCTTCACTTAGATTTAGGATCCGAGGTAGCTGCTTTCTTTGGGCTACAACATAAATCCTTGCCTCTTAGGCATTTATACTATCTTGTGTTGCTGGATTGTAAGCCTAGTAATCTAATAAAATTTCAACTCAAAATATATAAATCTCTTCAACTTCAAAATTATAAAGCCCAACCATATGATAGATTGAAATGCTCACTAAGCCTCCTAGTATCATGAGCATTTCCTACTTATTTCCTTTGGTTTCCAAAATAAGTCTTCTCATTGAACTTTTCCATTTAATTTTTCAAATATAACCAATCTTTTGATAGTCTAATAATAAAATCTTTGGAGATGATAATTATCTACTTTAATCGAGAGTATTCTTAGGGAATTTCATTTCTTAAGATGTAATTAACTATGGAGGCTTACCTCCATAGGGAACTTTAGAACCCGGTTTAATATAAACCCTACTTTATTCATCCATGTAAAGCAAGGGAAAAATCTCTAGTATATTTGAAGACCTATCATGCCTTAAAAGTTCTTATTTGGTGATTAGGTCTATTGAAGGGTGATGCCTCTATCTTTCGAGATAATACATCATGCCTCAATGTCATGTCACCCGATCACTTGATAAGTACCTATAATGATGCATGGTCGCCCCACACACACACACACATCTAAAATCACCATGCATGCATGTTTAATAGAAAAGGGGATTTTTATCTTCTAATCACATACACATGTATAACAGATGTAAGCTTGTATGCATAATTCTCAACCAGGGAAGTGAGATAATCAAATGACCTCCTTGGGGCTACTTAAAGCCTCGTATTCTCGGGATGTCCATACTATATGCTTGTTATCTTAAATACATATGAATGTATATACAATAATAAAGATGAAAGTCATGCAAAAGATTTATATTTTATTTTATTGAATTATTTATACATGTGAGTTAAAGCTCTATCAAATTTTAATACAAATGTATGTAGGAATGAAATTAAATAAGTACATGCCTTTGTTAACCAAGGAAGTGAGATAATTAAATATCCTCCTTTTAGATACTTAAAGTTTCGTATTCCCAGGATGTCCAGACTATATACTTATTATCATTCAAGCATATGTAATCTATATATGAACATAAGAAAGACAACATTATCCTTACATGTTATCCATTTTGATATATTTAAATAATTATGGATGCATGTATTTTTAATAGAATAGAGGATTTTCATTCTCTAATCAAGTACACATACACATGTATAAAAGATGCAAGTACATGCCATTGTTTAAATAAGGAAGTGAGATAATCAAATGACCTCCTTGGAGCTACTTAAAGCCTTGTATTCCTAGGATGTCCAGACTATATACTTGTTGTCTTAAATACATATGCATGTATACATAATTGGGAGAATGAAAAACATGCAAAAGGTTGTATTTCTTTTAATTTAATTATTTTTGCATGAGAGTTAAAGCTCTATCCAAATTCCAATACAAATGTATGTAAAATGAAATTAAATAAGTGTGTGCCTTTGTTAATCAAAGAAATGAGATAATCAAATGACCTCCTTGGGGCTACTTAAAGCCTTGTATTCTCGAGATGTCTAGACTATATACTTATTATCATTCAAACATATGTAAATCTATATATGAACATAGGAAAGAAAGCTTCACATTGGCATGCTTAAGCTATAAATACATGCAAATCCTATATGTATTCATAACTATTACCACTCCAAATATTGTTATCAACTTATAGCTTTTGAAAAATAAATTTGGATTTATTAGTGATAATAGTCACACATATAATAAAATTAAGCCAACACATGCAAGCTTACATAAATAAATTTCATTTGATTCATTTGAATTTGAAAACATGAATACATGAGGTCACATGACATACAACATTTAAAGGGATTGAAAAGGAATGGCCAAACATAACCATATGATTCATTCAACTACACTAATTTCTAAGGACAATGACATCAAATAAAATTATTTAAAGAAAAACCAAAGCTTCTTATTAATTTTATTTTATTTTATTTTTTTTTGGATTTTAATTGAACTTAAAGAGAAGAAATAATTTGTTGTTTTTCATCTCATTTAATGATTTAATATGTTTAAAGAAATATAAATAATTACCTTTTATGATTTAATTAACTTGAATCATTAAGAAATCATTTAATTATCCTTTCCCATGTTTCTTTAATTTAATTAACCATTTAATCATGAGCCACAAATGACATGAACATGAGAAAAATAAAGTTGCAATGCTCCTAAAGGACCTAATGCAATTGACTCATGATTAGAGATTAATTAAGTTAAAGAGTCTAATTAAGTACTTTTTATTATTTTCTCACACTTATGGGTTAATTATAATTTCCTTTAGAGTTTTTATGTTATTGAACACAAAAAAAAAAGAGAAAGCCTTACTTTCATTATTAATTATCTAAAGTGATTAGCATTTCAATTTGATTTGATTTTCTCATTGATAGATTAATTAATCACTTAATTAAACCTCACATTAATTAACTTTCTTTAATGAAATGAATTTGGAAAAATAATTAAGAAAGAGGTCATAATCACTCTACCTCATCATCTCACTATTAATAAGTGATTAATGAAGTTAAATTAATTAATTTTTATTATTTAGAACTTTAATTAATCATTAAATTAATTAAAAGAGTAATTAAGGCTTGAATTTCAAATTTTCCTAATTACATTGCCAATAAATCCCAAGAAAATCATGGGAGGTAGAGGTCATCCACAAGTTTGGGATTAATTGCCAAGTAATTAGGGCTTAATTAAGTTAATTAGAAAAATATTCAAATACTAATTAAGCCTTAATCATTGTTCAAAATCAAATTTATTTTATTAAATTCTTCTTTGTTTTACCTTTCCAAAGAGTATTTATTTGCATTTTTGGATTTTTCTACAACTAGTTATTCATTTAGAAGTTTTATCCCATTAATCACATTTTTAAGCCTTAATTAATCCTAATCTCATCGATGGCACGTTGGACGGTTGACGTGGAAATGCTTTCCACATGGAATCATGGGATTGGCCACTTAATTCATCTAACGCAGTGCTGACGTGGTGGCGGCAGACACGCTTTCATCTTCGTCGTCCGATCTAAGATCGGGCGGTGAGGATTAATCCCACAGTCCATATAGGAATTAAATTGATTAAATCTAGTGGATTAATTATGTGGCCCATTCCAATCACATGGAGGATAGTGGATGATCATCGTCCCCCGAATGATGAAAGATGGACACCATCCACCTTCATCTACTCGATATGAGCTCAGTAGAGCTCGTAGAGGCTCAGGATTGACTCCAAAATATTCAAGGATCAAATCTAAAGGGGTCTAATGGTGGGATTCACATGAAATTACAAAAACTTTTACATAAGACTAACACCTAAGTCCCATTCTATGATTTGCTGGAAAAATACCTCACTAGAGCTCAAGACCGGCAACTAATTGATCGAGGTAGCTTTGTCTTGAAGAGAGGAGCCCTGCTGAGAAGATCACACCATGAATCCTCACTAGATGCTCTGTAGACCAAGCATCATAAAAAAAACTCACCATAGTTGGTCTTGGATGGGGATTCGGTGCTCAAATCGATCAGGAATCTATTTGTTTCTCTTCGTCGGAGCTTACTGAATGTGTGGGTGAAGTTAATTTGAGAATGGTTGATTTGAGAGGGGTTGGACATAACTAGGCCTCAATTTGGCTTGATTTCATCATTGATGATGATGGAGAAGCTCAAGGAACTCAAGGGAATGCTCGGGAAGCTCGTATTGAGTTGTTAAAGCTTTGAGGATGTCTCTTATGTGAGTTTGAATCAAATTAAGGAGAGTATATCCCCCCTCCAATTCGATGGCTTGGATAAATTATACAATTTATAGGTGTTTGGCCAGTGCAGCCAGTCATGGGTGGCAGGGAATCAGTGAGGTGGCTCGATTTGAGTGGCTAAGTGGAGGCGAGTGGCTACCAAAGGCTGAGGTGGTTGTCCTTAGTTTCTTATGTGTGCTAATGGGAGGAAGTGGGTTAGCGCTCCTCCACTTAGCTCATGGCTAACCCAACTAGCTTTGGGTCAGGTGAGCTAGTGGTCCTCATGCCCATTTGGAGCTTAGGGTGATTACTAAGGTTGGGAGAGTGGGTTTGACCATCCAAGAATGGGTTTTATCCCATTTGGAAGGCTTTATCTAATGGGTAATGGGTCAATTCAGGTTGGACTTAGGTTGGGTTTGATTTGGGCTGACCAATGGTGACCCAAGGATGGGTCATGCCAAGTTTGAATAGGTTAGGGCTTGGTTTGAATGGGTTTGGCTCAATTTGACCCATGTACATCAAATTGGGCTAAGTTGAGTTAAGTTGACCAATTGGTCAAATTGGGTCAAACCATGCATTGAGACAAGTTCAAATTGATCATTTTGGATATTTTGGTTCAATTAGTTTGATTTGATTTTGATTAGATTTGAATTTGACTCATATGGGTTCATATGGGTCAAATGGGCTAAGTTGACCAATTTGGTCAAGTTGGCCAAATTGGCTTGGGTTAGATGTTGGTTTAGATTCAATTGATCATTTGAATATGATTGTAGGTTTTTAATTTCAATCAATTTAGATTTATGAATGATTTAGACCAATTTGACCCTTTAGGATAATTTAGGCTAAATGGGTCAATTGGGTTGACTTGGTCAAATTGGGTTCAACCAAGGGTTTGATCATGTTTAAAATCAATTTGAGATGGATTTGAGTCATTGGTTGCAATCAATTTGGATTAGAATTTGATTTGGCCCAATTTGGCTCTTTAGGTCAAATTGGGTCAACTTGGGTCAAAGGGCCAATTGGATTTGACTTGGCTTGATTGATGGTCAAATCATGCTCAAGGATCAATTTGAAGTTGGTATGAATCATTGGTTTTCAATTGAGATGGGATTTGGTTCATGTAGGTGTTGACCTCACTTTTAGGATGAGCTCTCAACCTCTCCATCTTAGACATAGGACTCCTCTTAGACTTTAAGAGTTCCTTAGTCTTAAGACACATCTAGTGATTAAATACACATCTGAGACTTAGAAGAGTTAGCCATAAGAATAGGTCATGCCTTGGTGTTGAACCACTAGCTTCAACCACTTTCACCTTCCTTCAAGTCAAACTCCAAATCAATCTTATTTGATTTTTTTCCAAACTCAAATCAATACCACATGATTGAAATCCATGATTGAAACCCATGAATGAAATTTAAAACTCCAAAAATTTTCTAAGTCTTTAAATTTCTCTTAAGGACTTAGCCTAAATCAAGTCAAAATCAATTCAAACTCATGGGATTTTCTCACAACTCATTTGTATTATCATTTATATTCAACATATAAATATAAATCAATCAAATATAAATCCAAAATTCAAATTCCTACTCCAAAATTTTCTAAGTCCTTTAAATTTCCTCTTAAAGACTTATCCAAAATCATGATTAAATCAAATCAAATTCTTGAAATTTTCTCATAACTCATTTATATTCTCATTTATATTCACATATATAAATGAAAATATAAGTTCAAATCAATCAAACCAAATTCAAAAAATTCAAATCCAAAATTCCAAATATTTGCTAAGTCCTTTAATCCTCTCTTAAGGACTTAGCCTAGATCATGATCAAATTACTTCAAATCCTTGAAATTTTCTCATAACCAATTTATATTCTCATTTATATTCACATATATAAATGAAATATAAATTCAAATAATCAAACCACTTCCAAAAACTAAACTCAAATTTATTCAAAATCCAATCTAAGCCTTTCAAGTCAAAATCTTGAACTTAGCCAAATCAATTTCAAATCAAGCCAAACTCTATATTTTTCTTCATGATTCAATCAATCTTACAATCATGAATCCAAATATAAATAAAACCATCAATAACCCAATCAAAACTCAATTGAAAAATCAAACCCAAATCCATTTCATGTTCACCCTTTGAATATAAAATTGTTAAATGAATCAAAACTCATTTGACTTCAAACCACTTGCAAATGGATTTATATTTCAATCATAAGTCCATATACAAGTTCGATCAAACTCAAATCAAGCTTTAACCAAGCCATTTGACTCACTTAGGCTCACTTGACCCAAAGTGACCAAAAGTACCCTTATGAGCCAAATTTTAATCCTAACCAAATTAGATTGAATCAAACTCACTTATACCTCTCATCATGATCAACAATCATCATGAGATGATCAATCAATCAAATTTGGTCAAACCAAGTCAAACCTAAAGGTTGACCAAGTCAACACTTAGCCAAAAATGAAATCTAACATAGCCAAAATCTACCACAGGCCAAATTGATTGAAACTATTGATCTAAATTCATTCATGACTAATGTTTGAACTTGACCAAGTCAACATTTGAGCCTAACCTAGCCCAATTGGCCACTTGACCCAAGATGACCCAACTTGACCTAAAAAGTCAAAATGTGTCAAAACTTGATCTAAGCCAAATTGATTGAAACCAATGGGTCAAGTTCATTCCAAATCACTTGTTGAACTTGACAAAAGCCTCAATTGGCTAACTAGACCTAACCTAGCCCAATTGACCTTGAACCCAACTTGACCAAAAGGGTCATATTGAGCCAAATTCAAACTTAACCAAAATTGATTGGAAACAAAGATACCAATCCACTTCATATAACTAACCAAACCTAAACCTACCTTGACCTAGCTCAAATAGGTCAAATGGGTCAAATTGGCCAACTTGACCCATTTGACCTAAATGAAATCATATGAACCAAATTCAAACCTAAACCAAATTGAATTAAACCAAAGCCACCAAAATATTTCAAATGGTCATATGAACTTGACCCAACCTTGGTTTGACCCAATTTGACCAATTGGTTGGTCTTGAGTTGACCCATTTTGACCTAAATGGGTCAACATGAGCCAAACCATACCAAATGAACTCAAAATCCAATGAAACTCAGTCAAACCTATTTTATCAACATACCCAACATATTCAAATTCAAAAATCAGCCAAATACGCATTGTACCCCTAGGCCATAGAACAAATTTTGATCAAATTCATGGGAAATTTGGTCAAGTCCTCTTCATACCTACTTGATACTTTTCTAATAGGTCAAGTAAACCCTATGGAGGGTGGTGCACCCAACCCAATGGGTTTGGGTCAGCCCAACTTGACCCAAGGCTAAAATCGAGCACATGGCTCAAATTGGCCACATGGGAATCATGCTCCCACTCAATTTGAGCACATGGGGATTTACCATTTCACTCCCTAGCCCAAATCGACCATGTGCAAGCCTCTAACAGATCAAACAACCCACTGCCTAAGGTCAATTGGATCAAAATGGAAGTGAAGCTTTTTGTAAAGATATACTCCCCCCAATTCACTTCAATTCCAATAGAGCCTAATTCAATTGAGTAAAGGAGAGTGTTAGGAGACATTATTGAGTGATCCTAAGCTCTCTAGAGGAAGTTAGAAGTTTCCATTCTTGGTTTCCCTTAAACAAAAATAGGGGAGCTCCAAGGATTTGCTAACTTCCACTACACTCCAATTCAACCAAATTCTCTTTGCACACTCTACTAGAGGGTCAAGTTGAGCTTGCCCCCAAGCCCTTTCCTAAGATCCAAAGGCAGAGGAAGACTCACCTAGATCAAAGTCGAGCTCATTAGGAGGAGGGGTTGCACCATAGAGCTATCCACTCAACCTCAAGAGCTAAGACTTTCACCAAAGCTTCGTCACAACCAAACGAAGCTTCTATAAGGGAATCGAGCATTGGTGAGGTTAGACATTTTTCGATCACTAAAATCAATGTGTGTTGGTCTTTTGTGAAAGAAATGTTAATGGCATGAGATTTTAACCATTAGATGTGCTTACCATTAGGGTTAGATGGTGTGTGCAAAATTTCATCCTAATCTGAGCTCAATTGAGCACGGATTAAGGTCTAGAACATGGATGGTCTCCATGGATCATAAGCGTTGGTAGAGATAGATCTCTTGCCGTCCATCCACGCATTTTGGATGGACAGCCGAGATTAAACACATGTTCTAGATTTGATTTTATTCTTTTAAATCTATGGATTAAATCCTAGTCGTTCGATCCTTGATCGACGGAGGCCAAAGCATGCCGCCACGCGTTTATGACATGACATTTAAGTAGCCACTTGCCATGTGAAAAACCTCATTAGCGTTGCATGGCTAGTTGGATTAAGGGATTAACTAAGTTTTAGACAATTCTAATTAATCCTTTAAACTTCTAAAATTCATATCTCTCTAAATAAAAATCAAAAAATATGAGGCAAATTGCCATTGAAAGATAATTCAATCTAGAATATTCTAAAATTGGTTTTAATGGATTTTGAATATTATCTTTCTCTGATGTTTTATCAAAAATCTTAATTTACTAATTACTCCATAATTAATCCACTGATTAATCTCAAACATCTTGAGTGTATTTTGGGTGATGACTTCTGCCTCCCCCAATTTTCTTGGGATTTATTGGTGGCTTAATTGGGGAATTGCTAATGCATTTCCTAATTCCCCCCTTTATGTAATTAAGGTTAATTAAGGGTTTGATTAGTGTTTTAATCCTTTATTGAAGTTGATTAAGGTATGTTTCAATGAATAGGATGTTTAGGGAATAATTTTGGGGCATTTCCTAAGCTATTCCTTAAACCCCTTTTTCTTTCTTAATATTCTCTTAATTAAGGGCTAATTCACTAATTACCCTCTTAATTAATTTCTTAAAATTTCTAAAACTTTCTAGAACTTAATTAATATACTTTGGGTAGATGCTTAGTTGTTCAAGAGCCTAAGTTTAATTAAGGAAATCAAAACTCAACTCATATGTGTGAGGGGTGTTTTGAAATTACTAAAGTTAAACCCTTTAGCTTAATTAATCATTAATCATGAGTCAAATTGCATTAGGCAAATTTCTTCCTAGGTGCATTACAAATTTAAATTTCTTGTGATATTTTATGGCATCTCATTAGCTCATAATTATTTGATTAACTATGCTAAGGTGATGTAGGTAAGGGGTAATTAACATGCTTAATTCATATCTTAACCTAATAAAAATATAAAATGAATCCAATCATTTAAAAATTGAACAAAAATATTAAGCACATCTAGGAATGGGTTAGGAATAGCAAACTCAATTCACATTTTAAAAATTAAATCAAATTCAAAATCAAACAAAAATCATTTTAAATAAACTTTGATTTACTTTAAGATTTCTTATTTCATATGATTGTCTTTAGGATTTAATTAAAGTGAATGTGTTTACATGATTTCATTTCTTTAGTTCTTCCCCAACATGTTAAATATGTATGTCATATGGTTTCATGCATCCATGCTTTTCAAAAATCAAATTTAAAAATGAAAATATTTCCTTTATGTCAAATTGTATGTGTTGGCTAAAGTAAGAATATGAGTGGCTATTATCACTATTAAATTCAATTTTTTTTTTAAAACATATGAATCAATTATCAAAACTAAAAGCGTGTTACTTATATCTTATTTATAAGTTTGCATGTGAGTAAAACATAAGGAGATGCTTAGTGTAGGTTTTCCTTCTCCTCTCTTTTAGTATAGTTTTGAATAATTTGGCAAGGTATATGGTTCATTTGAAAAGAACCTAACACTTGCCTGATTCTATATACTATTCATTCCTATACTATCACTTAAGAAGGATACATATGCTTGCACATATAAATTGCATAAACAAAAATGAATCAACCAACACCAACTTTTGCATTCTTTCTTTTCCATTCATTTCTTTTGTACACATACTTGTATTTAAGGAAAGTGGTATATTACTATGGACAACCCCGGGATAGCGAGGCTTTAAGTAGCCCTAAGTAGGTCTTGTACCTTACACCCCTGGTGCTAACAATGGTGTCGTACTCACTTATGTCTTTCATACATTAATGTGTGCATGTGAAAATTAGAAAAGAAATCCTTTTTCTACTTAATGAAAATCATGCATCATAAACTTTCAAATTTTCTTAAATGAATTGCTTAGCATGCATCATAAAGTGTGTTAAACATTCTCATTTATATGTATAGATATTCTTATGACTCATTCATATGCATGTTATACATGTTGGGAAAGAAATGAAGTGATGTATATTTTTGTGAATTCAGTTCATTTTACTTAATCTTAAAAATGCCTTTCTTTTGAATAGATTTTTTTAGAGTTCATCTAAACTTAGGATTAATTAAAATATTTAATTAAAACATTCACTAAATAAAACTAAAATATGAATCCACTTTAGAAATTACTTAGTTAGGGGAAGAAAAGAGAAGTTCTCTTCTCTTTCCCTCGCTTTATAACTTAGTATTAATTGTAGGATTCACTTGAACCTAATCAAAACATAAAATAAAATCAACCCAAAACAACTAAACCACTTAAATGAAACCCTCCTCTAAGTTTAACATTCTTCACACTTAGAAAAATCTAACTTAAAACTATAGCTAACCATACCACACAAACCTCTAAAGCACACATATTAGGCTAAGTCGCCACTTCTAGCTTTAGGTTAGGACAGTGCATGGTTTGATATTTGTTTTTATTTTATGATGTATGTTTTAGAATGGATGTTAGGGTGTATGATCATAGAATGAATGGTATGATGATTTAGTCTAATTATTATTTTTTGTAGGGGATTGTGCTTAAGGGGCACTATCATAAATAAAAATATAAATGCTTTTGCTATGCAGGTGCTTATACCTCCTAAGCATAATCCATTAGGCTAGGTGGACTTAGTCACCCATTTGTGGGGTGTTAAGTCCAATATACATGCTTGGGATTTGTGTGGTTTGTTTAGCTAATCTCTTTTTTATAGGTGTTAGCTAGATTTACTTTTCCTTTTTCATGTAATTTTTGCAATTAGGATTTTGGAATGATTGTTATGGGGATTAAGATGAACATTGGTCATAAGAACTCATCTTATGCACCATGTGAAGCCTTTGGAGCATCCACCTTCCAACCATCCAAAAGAAGGAACCAAAAGGAGAAAGAAGAAAGAAGAATGATGAAATGAAGCTTGAAGACCCCCATAACAATGAGTTCCTTGCTTAATTATATTTAATTCATTTGTAATCCAGGTTGTATAAGGATAGAGCTTGGCTACCCATTTTATTTGGGTTTGTGCGGTGGTACCCGAACACAATGGCCTCTTATTCTTTTACGATTAGCTTTATAAATTGATTGATGATTTGTTTAGTTTATGCATTAAGTGGCATCCTTTTCCTAGTTTCTTCCTTGCTTTGTGTATGGCCTGGATGTGGATTAGGCTCTTAGAAAAAAAATTAAATATTTTACCAAATTTAATAATTCAAAACTGAAAATAAAGAACTCATAACCTCACCTGAAGCTTAGGCTAAAAATTAAGATAAAAGAATTAGCAACCCCTTAGTTGGATGAGTACTTCTTTTATAACATCATACATAAATGCATATTATTTTCACTCTTAACTAGAGGGCTTCCACCTTTGCCAGAGAAACTTAGCTTGACCTTTGAGAGCCATGGTGAAAACACACCTCCTCCCTTCATTGATTTTGGCCAATAATCTCATTTCTCATGCATTGAGCATATGAATCCTATTAGCCTAAGTCAAAATGATTGTCCAAAAATAAAAATAAAATGAAATCTAAATTGCATTAGATTTAGGTCATTTGAAGCATACCCTTACATGATCTAGTCCCTTTAGGGAGTGAGTTTAAAGACTTAGTCTCTTTCTAAATAAATAATAGCCTAGCTATCTTGCACAAAGTATATGACTTGCCTACATAAATTTAAAATCATAGGAAGAGTTAGTTGGCGGCCACCCCCAGGTGGTTGTAAGTCCAAACAGTGGGGTGGTTTGTCCTTTCTTGTGGAGGTAAACCAAACATTCATTTTCATCTTAGATTTAGGTAGTGCTTTCGGCCCTCACCAAAGCTCCCTAGATTTAGGGTTAGAGGTTGCTTCTCCCCTTTGTGGGCTATAAGCTTAAATCCTCACATCTTAGTCATTTTCTTAATCTTATGTTATGGAATCATAAGCCCTAAATTTCTAATGAAAAATTCAACTCAAATAAATTAAATCAATTTCAAAAATGTAAAGCCCAACCACAAAATAGTTTGAGATGTTTGCTAGGTTTCTTAGCATCCTGGACATCTCCTACTTATCTTCCTTTAGCTTTGATAATAACTCCCTCTCCTTGATCAATCCCATTTAATCTTCCAAAAATAAGCTAATGGACTAATAGTCCTACCTATTGAAATCTTTGGAGACAATGATTATTTACCTTAATCGAGAGTTTCCCTAAGGATTCCCTATTCCATAGGGTGTAATTAACTATGGGGGCTTGGCCCTAGGGGAACTTAATTAACCCAATTTAAAATAAACTTGGCTTTACTTTTCCATGTCCTTAGGATCCATGTTTTGGTGATTAAGTCCATTAAAGGGTAGTGACTTCTATCTCTTGAGATAGTACACTATTCCTCGATGACGTACCCGATCACTCGAATAAGCATATCTACGGATCTGCGTGGCATCTCAAAAAGATGAATTTTTATATTATTGCCTTTAACCCATAGATGGAAGGTGACCATATAAAAATTTTTCACCACAATAGGTTAATAGGATTAACTTGGGTCAAGTGATTGAATTTAGTTGGTTTGACCCAATTGATTACAATTGATCACTCAAGGATGATCAATAATCAATATAGAAGGGTTTGGATAAGTTGGCTCAATCCAATTTAAGTTGGATTGGAGCTTGATTCAAATGGGTCCTTTATGTCACTCTGGGTCAAGTGAGCCTAAGAGGTCAATTGAGCTAATTTTCAGTTTAATTAGGTTAATTGAGTTTGATAATTGATTTAGTATTGATTGATGGCTTTGTTGTAATTGATTTGGGTTTAATTGAATTTTGGTGCATTTAGACTTTGGGTTCAAAAGGGCTAGCTTGGGATCATTTGGTTTGATTGTAACTTTTGGTAAAATTTAAAATGATGATTTGAATGGTTCAATTGAGTTTGGTTTGATTGAAGGAGGTTTGGATTAAGTCCATAAGATTAGGATGGGTTTGATTTTAGCTTGGAGCTTGGATATGAACTGGAATTCAATAGGATTTTATTTTGATTGTATATTTGGTTTTACATTGATTTGAAGTTGGTTTTGGACTTAAAGTTAGGCATAAGTCATGGGTTAGGCCATAGGGTAGGTAGGTTTTCTTAGATCTTAAGACATAGCCTAAATCTATGGTAAGTTCTCCTAAGTCCCTAGGTTCGGGTTAAGTGTCCACTTAGTCACTAGAAGTGTCCTATGACTAAGAAGATTCTAGTGTCTAAAAGACTCCTAAGTCAAAGATGGGAAGATTGAATCTCACTCCAAAAATGAGGTCAACATCCACTTAGCAGTGCATCAGAGGATCCTACTATCCTGTAAAATACTATTTTTACTCCACGCAAGCACAATCATGAAGCATCTTCGTCGGGCACCAAAATTCCTAGGAGAGCTCGAAGAAGGTACAATGCTTAGCAGAGTTGTTGGATTATTTATACAAACTAAATAGCAGTACGAACCAAAGGTAAAAACAAAAATACCCACCAATAACTATTTTGAGCCGCTCCAATGGGTCAAGAGGAATAGCCCTAGAGGAGCTATAAAGAAGTCTTTCTAGGATGAACATACACATCCCATGTCACAGAATCAACCACAAAAAAAGAAGATCATCTCCTCCAAAATCTATAAAAAATTTTAAGGCTACTAAAAATAGAAACCTTTAAACAAGAATTAAGAAGTTTGTGAGCCAGGTCATCAACCCAACAAATTCATACCCTAATAGAGGTAAGAATTATGAAAAATATCATGTCTTCCTTGAGTAGAACTCTATACCTGGGGTTTAATGTTTGGTGAGCACCAATAACGAGCCCTTCAATATAAGGGTTCTAGGTGGCTAGTTATGGGAAGATCCCGACAACCTCTACAAAAAGGGGAATATCATTCAGCTCATCCTAATTCTATGGTGTGACATCTAGGATGTGTTCCCATAGATCCACCACTAGAAGGTCCCGAATAATTTGGGTACCTAAAGAGTCCCAAATCATCAAAAATGAGACCACTCAATATAAACCATCTCCATCGCATGACAAAGGAACTGAATCTCCTATCATCAACTATAAACATCGATCTAATCTAGTGGATAATGACACAATAAATGACTCTTTTAAGAATATGATGATTTCTCAATTGATGAAGAACAACAAGCTCACGACCTCCAAAATATCAACTGTATAGAAGTCAAAGTTGTTCAATGATCGATACACATTTATGGAATGAAACATGCACCCAAGCAACAAAATAAGGAAGAACATTAGGAGAACTCAAATCATTAAAACCTTGGAGGTGAAGCTCAAGTAGAAGTTGAAGTAATTAAAGAGTTAACCAATGTTAAGGATACAAGGATACAACAAATTGTTCTCAACTCCAAAGAAAAGACCAAGAAATTAATCAGCTCAACAACCATCTCAATGAAATGATGCTGATGAAAAGCTATTTGGTCAACTTAATCTCATAGCCACTAGAATGTATCAAATACCTCCAAGGAATTCTTCAGAGATGATTAACCCAACAACTGAAACTAGGTGCATGCAAAATGTTATACCTACCTTGCTAATAACTTCAATGCAATGATAAGAACTCCTAGGAGAAGTTACATTAAATGCTCATCAAGAAGCTGATGCTATAACCAAATCTTAAGTAGAAGATTTCATCAGTTAGAATGCTAAAGTAGTCATTTCTTCAGAGACTGCTATACAATTAGTTGGAAAAGATTGACCATATTCGGCCGAATATGACCAAGTACAGTATCCTAAAGGGTACATTATACCAAATTTAACACCTTTTTGGCAAAAACTCCATGATAGCACTTGGTCCAATTTAAAGCCACTTGTAAAAATACTCGGGGGAATGATGCCTTACTGCTATGATAATTTATTAGTAGTCTTACCAACACAGCCTTTGAGTGGTATGCTGTGTTATCCAACAACTCAGTAAGAACCTTCATTGAGTTGAAAACACTCTTCATCAAGATAATTGCAAGTGAAACAAAGAAAGTAACAATAACATATCTCACCTTGGAAAAGAGAAGGAAAGATAAAAGTGTTACCAAATATATCACTAGTTGAAAGAATCTAAACATGAAATGTGGCAATCATAGAAAAACATATAGTAGAACTCCCCATAGGGAACATTGATGATCAAATAGCCCCATATCTAGCTATGGCTATGATTAATACATTCCAGGAGTTATTACATTGTGTAGCCAAATTTGAAAGACTCCCCAACCAAAAAGGCCTTAATACCACCTACAATAATAATCTCTTAGGAAAGGAAAGCAATCTAAGTTACATGATTCAAAGAAGAATGATGTGAATACAACATTCACATTCACAATTGACAAAAAAATAGGGAAGCAGAGGCATGACAACCTCATGACCAGCAACAAAGCCGACAGAAAATAAGAAAAAAAGCTCATTAAAAAGAATGTACTGTTAAGATCTTTAAACAAGCCTTAAAATTGGGATTACAATTGTCAAAGCCACGTTGGCCAGATCAAGTACACAAAGTTGATGATCCCAACTATTATCCATTCCATAGACTTATAAGTCACTCAATTAAATATTATTTTGTCTTCAAGATTGGGTAGAAAAGAGCTATCAAAATGGGAAACTCACCTTATCAGATAGTGTACTAGTACATCCTAAAACGGAAAAGGTGACTATTATTACAACACACCCAATCTAGAATGCAAACAACAAAGATGCTAAGCCATTTGGAACTCAAAATATAAATGATAATAAGGGTAAAGCTCCGCAAACACAGAAAGAAGAAGAAGGTGGTTGGGAGACATTCATCTCAAGAAAACTAAAGGGATGATTAATATTCTTTTAGTCATAAAAGACATTTGATAGAAGAATTCAATAGAACCTACAATATATCCAAGAAGGCTCTTCTCCAATAGGGGGTAATTTTTAAATAATACAAAGAAACTAACAAAAAATAATTAGTCTTCTTCATCAAAGCCTCACAAATTAAAGAAAAAGAGAAAATCTAGAAAATTAAAGTCTGAACATAAAAAATGTTTGACTCTTTGGAGGAGTACGAACAACCTCTTTGAAGGCCAATTAAACTAGAAGAATATATGCATCACTTATAGCTTGACATAAAATTATTTAAGTAGAGGTTTCAGAAAAAATGTGTCAAGTCATAAACATGTGTGAAAATTATAACCTTCAAACCCAATGAGAAGCATGTTATATTATTGAAACTTCAACTGACTCTGAGGAAGAATTATGCTTTCTTAGATAAAAGACTATTAAAAGGAAGGTCAAGTCAGGCTCAAAAAAATTTATGTTCTAGACTAGGCAATAATTCTAAGAGTACTGAAAACTCTAAAAATTTTGAAGAGACATAGAATTTATAGATTTCTTCTAATAAAGAAGATCAGACAAAAAAAGTAACTCAAGTCCGATTAAAGAGTGGAAAATGAATTTCTCCCCCTCCATAATGGAAAATTAGTGATAAAGGCAAAGAAATTCAAATTAATAAAAATGCCTTACTCCACCACCAACTAAACCTCAAAAGTCTACCAAAATAGGAGTAGACTATAATGTTCTAGCACATTTACGCAAGCTCCCTACTTTACTAAGTATCTATGATGCTCTCATATTATCTAAGGATATATGAGATGTTAATCAAAGTCTTACAAAATCTAGAAAAAAAAAAGAAGTATTCTTTGTTGAAAAAGAATGAAAAAGGACTTAACCTCTCAAAAATTATCAACCATCACATTCAGTGAGGATGACCTAATATTAGAGACAATAGAGCATAATCAACCCTTTTATGTCACAGCTAAAAGTAATTCCACTCATGTAAAAAGGATATTGATAAACCCAGACACTTCAATCAATCCCTTAATAGCTAAGACACTCAGAGCATTAGCTTTAGATGCCCATTATTTAGATGAAAGTATAGTATTCCTGCAAAGATTTAATGAATAAGGATCACAAACCTTATAATCCATTATCATGTCATTATGCTTCAGGAAATTGTATACATAAGCTAAATTTCATATGATCAAAGCCAAAGTTGCTTACAAAGCACTCCTTGGTAGATCGTGGATTCATGAATACACCATAGTACCTTCAACTATCCATCAATGTATGAAGTATATTCAAAATGATGAAGAGCATTGAATTGATGGTGACATGAATCCATTCTTGATACATGAGACAAGATCTATGATGATGCCTAGTACTTCATGCCTAAGAAGGTAGGGGAAGTCAATTCCTAAAGGCATGTGGCTCCACCTATCAAACTGAAGCTGAAAGGTTATAATTAAAAGGATACAAGTACCAATGAATCAAAACAACTTAAGGTAATTCTCCACCTTAGCAATGATACTGAGCATGATGAAGAGGAGTTAATACTTAATCGACCTAAGAAAGCCTCAACTAGCCTAAAGAAAGAAAAAGATGGTACTAATAATATGAAAAAATAATTAGAGAAAACTCATGTTTATCTATTAAGGGTACCTGAATCCCAAATTTTTAACAAGGCTATGAAAATAACTATAATACCAAGGGCACATATAAAAGCCTTAACAACTTGAAGGAAAGAGAAAATAGAACAGCTAAAAACTTTTTATGTCCCTCCTAGAAGAGGTTATAATGAATGGGATCCTTATCATAAACTGAAGTGGAAATCGCAAATCCCATGCAAGAACTATCTGAAGTAGATGATTTTAAGGAAGAAGACATTTTAATCGTTATTTCTCAATACTTCTCATCAGTCCTAAAGAAGTTGGTTAAAAATAACATTCAACCTATACAATCAAATGTTCAAGCTTGGTTGTTTAAGAGGTTCTAGCAATGGGATAACACCCTAGATTTCATAGGATATGGGAAGATCACCACATGGGGATTAGGATATATTACTTTGGCATCTCCTTCAATGAGTTCATGCTATGTTGTATCCAAAAGCAAGAAGTTTCTCTTAAGGATACAAATGAGCGAAGGGATGTTTTACATAAAAATAAACCCGAAGATGAATTAATAATTGACCTCAAAGAGGCCCCAAAGGAATTTGAAGAAGCCAATCAAACCACCATTGATGAACTGAGGAAATCAACCTAGGTCTTGAAGAAGAGCCTAGGCTTACTTTTGCTAGTACTAACCTCACATGAGAAAGATTAGAGGAATTAAAAGCACTACTCTTTCAATACAAAGATTATTTCCCATAGAATTACGAAATGTTAGGCCTATCGCCAAACTTAGCTATACATAAGCTTTCCATTATACCTAATGTACAGCCTGTAAAGCAAGCATCAAGGCAAATGCGATTAGAAATTGAAGAGCAAGTAATTATTGAAATAAAAATGTTCATTAAAGTAGAATTCATTTGGGAAGAGAAGTATGTTGACTAGATTGTCAATATTATCCCAATAAGAAAAAAGAATGGGCAAGTCCATGTCGCATTGACTTCAAGGATTTAAACAAAGCATACCCAAAATATGACTTCTCACTACCCAATACAGAACTCATGGTAGATAATACATCAAAATATGATATGTTCTCCTTCATGGATGATTCATCGGGCTATATCCAAATTAAAATGGCTTCAAAAGATAAAAGCATACATCATTCTACACATAAATTAGCATATATTATTACAAAGTGAGGTTATTTGACTTTAAGAATGCTAACGCCGCATACCAAAGAGTAATGACCCACATCTTCGATGACCTCATACATAGATATGTGGAATGTTACATCGATAATTTGGTTAACAATAATAAGAATCAAAATGAGCATATAAGTAATTTAAAAGATATATTCAATAGAATTCAAAGTTTCAACTTAAAGATGAATCTCTTGAAATGTGCTTTTGGTGTGACTTCTAGAAATTTTTTGGGCTTTATTGTACGCTACAGAGGGATTGAAATTAATTCCTCTAAAATAAAGCAATAATAAAAATATCATCGCCTAAAACCTTGAAGCAACTACATTCACTATAAGGCATATTGGCTTACATTATAAGGTTCATTTCTAATCTTTTGAAGAGATGTCAATCTTTCGCTTGATTGATGAAAAAGGATGCACCTTTTATATGGGATGATGCTTGTCAAGAAGCATTTGATAATATAAAATAATATTTATTACATTTTCTATTTTGCAACACCAATAATGAGAAAGCCATTTATATAGTAGCCTTAGAAGAATTATTAAGAGCATTATTAGCTCAAAATAATGAAGAAGGGAAAAAAATGCCTTGTACTATATAAGTTGACATCTAATAGGAGCCAAATAAGATATTCTTCTTTTGAGAAGTATTGTCTAGCATTGATATTTGTTATTCAGAAACTGCGGCACTATATGATACCACATAAAATAACTTTGATATCTAAAGTCAACCCTCTTAAATTCTTAATGACTATACATACCCTAACTTGTTGCTTAGCTAAATGGATAGTCTTATTACTTCAATTTAATAAAACATATGTCACATAAAAGGCTATAAAAGGGCAAGCTCTGGCTAACTTTCTAACTACTCATCCCTTATCGGCAAACTGTCCACTCAATGATGAATTACCTGATGAACAAATCTTCAGAGTGGAAGAAGCTCAACAATCATCAGAATGGGAGCTCTACTTTGATGGGACTTCATCAATAAAGCTAGCTAAACTGCTTAATTTACCTATAGTACATGACAGAATTGGCTTAATATTGTATTCTCCAATATTCATATAGTCTAACTGAACCTCAAACCATCAATGGAACTAAATACAAAGCATTAATCGTGTCTAGAGCTAACAATTAACATAAAAATTAAGAAGCTTCACATTTATGGATATTCTCATTTCATAATTTGACAAATAATTAGGACTTTCAAGATAAACAAGCTTGAATTGGTGCTTTATCATAATCATGTCTTGGAGCTTCTGAAATAAATCCCTGAAGTAATGATTACAAGGGTGTCACATCAAGATATGGCAAAGATAACGCATTAGCTAAATTGGATAAAGAAATGATAGACCTCTAGGGAAAGCCAATTACAGTAATAGTCCAAAACATGTTAACATTTGCACCAACCCTCTTGTAAGCCTTTAAAGCTTAAGAAAATTAAGAAATTTCAACAATAATAGAAGAAGATGACGACGAGAACCATTCATCACATATCTTAAAAGTGGATGGTTTCCAAAGGATAGATTAAAGGCTCATCAAATTTCACAAAGAGCTTTATGATATGCTCTTATGAATGATACATTATATCGGTGCTCATTTGACCAAATATTATTGCGATGCCTAGGACCAGATGAAGCAAAGATGGTGATGGCTGAAGTCCATGAAGGGTTATGTAGTGCACACCAATCCAATTTTAAAATGAAAAATCAAAATCAAACGAATGGGATACTATTGGCCTAGTGTGGTTAAAGACTACAATAAACATGCTAAAATATGTCATGAATTTCAAATATATGCATACACATTGCATCGACTGCCTAATCATTTACATCCAATAGTGGCATCTTGGCCATTTGAAAGAGGGAACTAATATAATTGGCCCAAAAGATTATCCATCATCTTTGGGATGTCATTTAATTTTAACTATCACTGATTACTTCTCTAAATGGGCAGAAGCAATTCCATTAATTAAAATTAAAGCCAATAATATAGTAAAAAAAATTGAGACCATATTGTCTACTTATTTAGAGTATCTCAAAGAATTAAATCTGATAATGGAACTACCTTCTGGAATGCCAAAATCTATCACTTTAGTAAAAAAATACAAGATAAATTGGCATATTCTTAAATATACAATCGAAGAGCCAATGGTCTCGCAAAAGCATTCAACAAAATATTGGTTAAACTTCTCAAAAAAAAAAATTCTCTCTAAAAATAAAAGTGAATGGCATGATAAATTAATAGAAGCTCTATGGTCATACCATACTACATGCAAAACTGCTACACAAGCAACACTATACTCCTTAGTCTTTGGATTAGATCAATGCTTCCTTTAGAAGTAGAGCTACCTTCACTCCATATGGTAATTTAAAATAAACTTGCAATGGAGGAAAGTGCCTGAATATGACTTGAAGAGCTTAAAGCTCTAGTTGAGACTCGATTATGACCTAAAATATAGAAATATATAAAACAAGTATGACCTAAACTCATGATCGCATGGTTCAAGATGCTTCAAAGTAGGTGAACTAGTAGCTACATGGAAGGCCTATCATTCCACATCAACCAGCTAGTGGAAAGTTTGACCCAAATTGGGAATGACTATATATCATTGAAATAGTATATGAAAGGGGAGCTTATCAGCTCATTGATGCAAATGGGATAAGACCTATGTCGCTATAAATGGATAATATCTCAAGAGATATTATGCATAACTATTAAAAGAATTATGCTTTACAAATGCAGGAGTCAAAATCAACTCTAAATCGATCAACTAATGGGATACTTTTCACTTAAATATGAGAAAAATATTCTCATCTTAAAGGAAAATTTCCTATCAATATGGGACAATTTTCTATGCCTTATAATGCAAGGAAAATTCTTCATCAAAGAAAAACTCTCTCTAATCAAAGCTATCCTAAACTAAGATCCATCATGCCTAAAGGGGTTGGATTAGATCCATCATACCCAAAGGGGACAAATCAAATCTATCATGCCCAAAGGGGCTAGATCAAATCCAACATGCCCAAAGGATGCCAAAGTGGAGGGTTGCGATAGGCAGTTGACAGCCAGCATAAAACTCATCAAAATAATCATGACATGAATCATTTAAAACATCATGTTAATGTTAGGGTGTCCCATAGAAGCAATGCACTGTATGGCCTAAATACAGTGAAAAGTGTGCAAGGGCCACTGCATCAACTCCAGGTGCAATGTTAAATAAGCAAGGGTTCCCACATTATGGATGAATGCGCAAAGAAGTTAGTCTATGAAACTAGAATTAGGTTATGAACTTGGAATATAAGTACTCTTATAGGTAAATTAATGAAATTAATAGATATTATGGTTTATAGAAAGATAAATATTTTATGCATTCAAGAAACTAAATGGGTTGGGGAGAAGGCCAAGGAGATTGATAGTTTAGTTTTTAAACTTTAGTATTTAGATTAAATTAGAAATAGTAGGTGTGATTATAGATAAAAGTTTAAAGGATAAGGTTATCAATATTAATAGATTTAGAGATAGAATTATAATTTTAAAGATTATTATAGATAAGAAGATTATCAATGTTATAAGTGTTTATGCTCCTTAAGTAGGTTTGAATGTAGGCTCAAAAGAAAAATTTTGAAATGAATTAGAGGGATTAATACAAAAGATACCTCTTGAAGAAAAAGTATTTATTGGAGGAGATTTAAATGGACATGTTGGTAGAGTGGTAGAAAATTTTAAAAGTGTTCATGGTGGCTATGAATTTGGAGAAACTAATGAAGAAGGTAGGATTATATTAGATTTTGATTTAGCCTATGATTTTGCAGTTGCTAATACTTTATTTAAGAAAAGAGATGAGCATATTATTACTTATAAAAATGGATCTAGTAAAACATAGATTAATTATTTTTTGATAAGAAAAATAGATAGCTTAGATTATAAAGATTATAAGGTCATTCCAAGTGAAAGTTTAAGTACCCAACATCGAATGTTAATTTTAGATTTTAAGATGAAAGATCGAAGATGAAAAATAAATTAAATTATTAACCTAGGATTAGATGGGGCACTTAAAGAACTCTAATGAAAATATTTTCAAGAGATTAAAATTTAGAATGTTCATAAGAAAACTAATGTTATGTGAGAAAAAGTAGCAAGTAAAATTAACCAAGTTGCAAAAAATGTGCTTGGAGAATCAAGAGGAAAAGCTTCTTTTAATAATACAGTTGGCGGTGGAGTCAGAATGTGCAAGAAAATGTAAGAATAAGAAGCATTGTTATATAACTTAGTTTAGATGTAAAAATTCAGAGAATTAGGGAAGATATAAAGTGACCCATAGAGATTCTAAGAAAGCAATATATGATACAAAAAATTTAGCTTTTAGTGGTTTATATAATAGATTGGATGCCAAAGAAGGTGAAATATGTATGTATAAGTTAGCCAACTAAAGAGATAGGAAAAGTAAAGATCTAGTTCAAGTGAGGTGAATTAAGGATGAAAATCATAAAGTGCTTTTCTTAGAAAGGACATTGAAAATAGGTGGATGAGGTATTTTGATAAACTTTTCAATGAAGGATCTAAAAATATGATTGATTTTAACAATCTTAATACCCTAAATAAAAATAAAGAATTTTATTTTTATCATCATATTAGTAAATTTGAAGTTAGAGAAGCTTCAAAGAAAATAAAATGTGGAAAAATAATAGGACCTGATGATATTCCAATAGAAGTTTGGAAATATTTAGGAGATCAAGAAATTTCTTGGCTTATAAATCTTTTTAATGTTATTTCAATAATTAACAAAATGTTAGATGAGTGGAGAAAGAGTTTTTAGTTCCTATATTTAAAAATAAAGGTGATGCACAAGAGTGTGCAAATTATAGAGGAATTAAGTTAATGTGTCATACATTAAAATTATGGGAGAGAGTAATTGAGCATAGGTTATAATGGGAAAAAAAAATTTCCCACAATCAATTTGGTTTCATGCTAGGTAGATCTACTATGGATGATATACATTTGTTAAGAGGTTTGACAGAGAAGTATAGAGAAAGAAGAAGGATTTTCATATGATATTTGTTGATTTAGAGAAAGCTTATGATAAAGTTTCAAGAGATGTTCTTTGGTGAGTTCTAGAAAAGAAAGGAGTTAATATTGGTTATATTCAAGACATTATGGATATGTATACTAGAGTTGTTACTTGTGTTCAAACATAAGGAGGATTAACAAAATATTTTCTTATTTTAGTTGGATTACATCAAAGATCAGCTTTAAGCCCTTATCTTTTTGGTTTAGTTATGGATGTTCTTACTAGGCATTTACAGGAAGATGTACATTGGTGTATGTTTTTTGCTGATGACATTCTTCTTGTTAATACGACTAGAGAGGGAATCTAAGAGAAACTTGAAATAAGGAAGTTAACCTTAGATTCTAAAATTTTTTGTTTAACTAGATCTAAAACTAAATATATGGAGTGTAATTTTAGTTAGAAGTTATAGTGATAGTGTTGTGACGTTGGGTGAACAAGTCATTAAAAAGAGTGAGCAATTCAAATATCTAAGCTTTATTATTCAAAATGATGATCAAATAGATGGAGATGTTATTAGTAGAATGCAAGGAATGGTTAAAGTGGAGGAATGCATTTGGCCTATTGTGTGATAGAAAAGTATCACTTAAACTTAAGGAAAATTTTATAAGATGGTGGTAAGACCCACAATGATTTATGGTGCAGAATGTTTGCCAATAAAATAGAAACATAACACTAAGTTGAGTGTTGCAAAGATGAGGATGCTCAGGTAGATGAGTTGCTTTACTCTTAAAGATAAAATGTGAAATGAGTTTGTTCAGGAAAAATTTGGAGTAGCTCCAATGGCAGATAAGATTAGAGAGAGTCACCTTAGATGGTTTGGCCACATAAAGTGTCAGCCATCTGATCACCCAGGTAGGAGAGCAGATGCATTAGATTTACTTTATGTTAAGAAAAGGTAGAGGTAAACCTAAAAAGATTTAGTTAAGATGTATTAAAAATGACCTTAGTATACTTGAAATAAATGAGAATTTGACACATAATAGGACACAATGGAGAAGAAGGATTCATGTAGCCCCACATAGTGGGATAAATGCTTGTTGTTATTATTATATTCATTATGTCCAAAGGAGCTATATTAGATCCATCATGCCAAAGAGGCTGAATCTAAATTTAAACCAGATTCATTATGCCCAAAGGGGTTGTATCAGATCTATCATGTCCAAAGGGGTCGAATCAGATCCATAATGCCCAAAGAGGCCATATATAAATTTAAACTAAGATTCATCATGCCCAAAGGGGTCAAATCTAAATCAAGATCCATCATACCCAAACAGGCTGGGTCTAAGTTTAACTCAAGATTCATCATACCCAGAAAGGCCGAATCAGATCAATCATGCCCAAAGGGGTTCTATCTAAACTCAAATTTTAGACTCTATCATGCCTAAAGGGGCTGGATCTAAAACCAAATTTTAGATTCCACCATGCCCAAAAGAGCCAGATCTAAATCCAAACCTTAGATTTATCATGTCCAAAAGGACTAGATCTAAACCTAAACTTAAATCTAATCTGTCCATATAGACACAATTTAAGTCTAAATATAACCAACATACCTAATAAGGGTGGGTCTAAATATAAATCTGTATTAAATAAGTTAAAAAAAGAATTAAATCCAAATATAAATTTAAACTCAATGAAACTAGATATAAATCAAAGCTTATAAATATAGCTAATTTATAAATTCAGATATTATTGCTTTTTATAATGCCTATAAAATTTATATGCTTCTCTTGTCTAGGTTTACTATAGATTGTCTATAATGTTTACCTAGGAAAGGCCAGATGATATGGCTCCTACTAAGCCCACTAAGGAGCAGATATAGGCCATCATTGAAGCCATGATCTACATTATTCAGTCAAATTATAGGATATGCTATCATGACATCAAGATATTTTGATGGGACAGGGATATTTTTGAGGATTCATTTACATAATCATCATGCATTCTATCTTTTGATTCATAGGTTCCATCAGGTCATGATCCTGCTAAGTGGGTGATCAATTTAAAGCTGAGACACAATCACGATGTTTCTTTAGATTGGGTCACATATCAGCTTATCTTTGGGAATCATGATGTACTTTAGCCAGTTGAAGATATTGCTCCTTTTGTAGGACAGTCAGGCTTTAGGGTTATCATATGTTACATCATGAGGTAGAAGATTAGGACCCAAAGTCAGTGTTTAGCACAGCCTTGTCAGTTGTCAAAGGCTACCTATATAGGTCACGCATCATTTATATATGCATGGTGACATCCTCAAGAGAGCTAGCATATACCACGCAATCTATGCATCACTTTTTTGACTACAATCGTCTTTCATTTACTTAGATCTAGAGCATAGTAGAACATTGGGACAAAACCATCAATAGCTACTGGATTGGCCCGCTGAGATGATAATCACCTTGGTAGACAAGCATGATATAGCAGGCCTCCCTATTATAAAAATTCCCTATGATGAGTACATTCCTCTAGATCATGAGCACTTTTAATATTAGCCAACTAGCTTGTATAGAAGAGGTAGTTATGTATATTCTTCAAGTCTCTATCATGCTCTAGCTCATTACCAGAGACTATTCAGAGAGTGGAGATCAGACTGTAGGTGATAGGGCATAGTTACTTTAGACATGATCTGAGAGTTTCCTCAATTCAATAGTATGTTTGCTTCATTTTTCATGATTGGATGATCCATTTAACATGGGATTTCATTCATCTAAGAAGTCCATCAATGTCAGATTTGAGCCTAAAGGAAGAGTCAATTCCTAATGTATCCTAACATGGGACATTAATGAGCTATCTTTAGTGGCCTTCATTTCCAGCTTGTTAATTTGTGCTTCATGATCATAGTAAACTTGTTCATCCCTCCACTCTTTTGATGGGTAGTTTGAAGCACCTACATCGTTAACCTACCTATACCGTGAATTAGCAGAGTGGGCATTATGACTGACTCATGATGTTATGATATTGATGCTCCTTGGCACTACTTACATGAATGGATTCATGCACATATTTCAAGAGCTTTCAGTTATCTTAAGATGCCACCTTACTTCAGAGAGCAATGATTCCCTTTGATTATGCAGTTGAGCAAGATTACAGTCACCTTAGATGGATCAGATTTGAACTTTCATGTTTGCTCCATCACACATGATGAATCATTTTCAAATTATTCATTGATCATCCTTTCATAGCCTACCTATTCAAAGTTTGGGATAAAGATTCATAGATCTCTTACTAACAAAGAAACACCCTTACTATTATCAAAGGCGGGATACAGTAGCAGAAAAGCTCATTGGGTTGAGACCTACTTGGCTTTGTTACTGATGTCATGAGTTTGTGATCTTGGAGGGATACAATCCTAATAGAGTGGCTAGATAGTATAGATTTACTCAAGCTACACTTATATATGAACTACCTCATATATTGGACATAGTAGATACTCATTCCTTGGGGACACTCCCATTATCAATTCATTTAGAAACAACTTCTACAATATGGGCATTCTTATTTCCCCTAAGAATTGATTTTAGTTTCTATGTGGCCCCACATAAGGCTTACACAGGAGTTAGTCACCTATGGTTTTTGTTGATTCGCCATACCTTCTCTTTCTTCTTGGAGCTAGGCTTTCACATATATAGTCATAGATTAGGAGGACTAGACCAGTACAATATTTTCATTCCCCTTAAATGCGACTCATGCTCCTAATAGATCATCAAATGAGCAGGGCAGCAGTAGGAAGCGAGGATGAGAAGCTTCACCTATTCAGAAGTGAGATAATGGAGATATTCACAATCCTTTGTCAACTAGCTATGATATGGGAGTAGTAGGGAAAAATGACTTTACTTATATTCCCATCTCACCAATAGAAGTTGAGCCACCAATGTAATAAATGGAGAGTAATGTCACCTTGGTATTATTAATGGATACTAGTGTGGCTTCCCTAGTTTCTACTAAGCCTATCAGTAGTGATCATGTATATTGGAGAGGATCCATATATAGAATAATATGGAACTTTAATGACTTGACATAAGCCACTCATATAAGACTCGACTTTGGTGATAGTAGGTGCCACCCAAGATGATTCCTTAGATGTTGACTATTGTGCAGAAAGCCACCCTATTCCTAATTTGAGTTATATAGCTCAGAGCTAATTATCTGGTATGGAGATCTCATGCTTCATCTCCAAGATATGCCTTAGACCTTCAGATCCACTACATTGTAAGTCTTCAAAGAGCCTATGTCATATAGTGATAGCACTACGACACCTGAATTAACTTAAAAGTTTTACATGAGCTTTCTAACTTCTATGTGAAAGTGAATTCTTAATTAGATTGTGTTGCTGAGTCTTGAAGGAGAGCTACAGCTTTGGAAATCCTTATGCAGAGATTTTGAGTTTCGATTATTCTCATTACACACTACTTATCAGGATATCTTGTCAAATACAATTACTATTGCATAGGCCTCATTCAACACTACTTCGCACCAAGTCTCCCTAGTTTGCTAAGATCTTGAGCACAGCCACAGAGCTATGAGATCCTATTAGAGAGAGCTTTCTAGAACACAGATTAAGACTCTCAGACACATCTACTAAATTAAGAGAGTTACAGCTGATGAGATAGTATCTATTATATAGGAGATCTATAATCATATAGGCTATCACAGTTATAAAATAGGATTGCTCATAGATAGATGCTTAAGTATCTAAACTTGAGAAAATTCTTTCTTCATTAGCCCATGACCAGGAAGCTATCCTTTAGCATCGCCACGAATCTCAAGAGAGAAAGTTTATTATGGCCATAGAGTTCATACTTATGTTTGTATTAGAGGAATTCAAGCTAATTATTTATAGCAAAAAACTCTTTTATGTCACTATCTCATATAATATATGAAAGTGATTAAAGATTTTTAAAGACTATATTCTCTCTCTTCCTATTATATAAGAAAATAACAAATGTTTCATGTTCAATCAACATGGCATATTCGTTGGTGGGCAATTTTATTTGCATAAGAATAATAATAAAATAAAATAAAATTTTGACATAGAGCATCGTGACACTACAATCCTATCGCCTATGCGTTGTCCCACCTCACAGAATCTAGAAACATAAATCACTCATATCGGTTGTCTACTTAAATAACACAGCATAGTGACACTATAATCTCAGTGTCTAGGCAGTATCACAATGGCCTTCAATCTAAAAGGCAAGAAAACTAACCCTTCATGCCAACTACTTCCCTAACAGCGATAACAACCTAAGGTGGAAGTAGGGAAACATTTATGGGATAGAAAATTGCCCAAGAAGTAGGAACAATTACCCAAATACCTCTATGAAAAGAGGGACTATGGCTTCTTTCATCTTCTCCTCTCTTCCACTACTCCCTTTTTTGCTCCCGGTCTCAACTCCAAGTATTCTCCAACACTCTCTTCTATCCAGAATGCTTTTCTTATCATTGTGAGGGTGTTTTCCTCTTGCATGAGATAAGATCGAAGCGATTATCATTAACCTTAGATAAATATTCTTGAAAATATTATTTTATACAATTTTCCCCCTTAAAAGAGAAATCTAAAAACTTTTACTATCGATCTTGGATCCAATGAGAAATGAAAAGTCTCCCAATGTTGATCTTGGATCCAAAGTAAAGGAGAAGAATTCAATTTTGTTAAAAAAATAATTAGGAGTAAGAATCTCAAGAATTTTAAGTTTGAAGACCTCCACCATTGAACTTAGTTGATGTGAGATAAAAAATTCTCCCTCAGTTATTCTTAGATCTGAAATAGGGGAGAAGAGTGCTTCTTGCACTAATAAATTCTCCCTCACTTTAAGATATTTATTTTTATTAAGTGAGCATTTTGCTTGCCAAATTTTTTGAGTTGTAAAGTGATCATTTATAAGTTGTGAGATCACTTTTGAATTTGATTTCTTGGTATATTTGTGAGAGATTTACTTTATCAAAATTTATTATTTTGTATTTTTTTTTGTGTTGTAAAATTTATTTTGGGGTTGTACTCGCCTTTGTAGGGAAATACATATTGTTGTAGGTTGTACTTGCCCGTTATAGGAAGTACTTTTGTAAACTATTTTTTTATTTAGTGGATTCTAGCCAGGGGTGGCTAAAGTGGGAGGTTTTGGGGTTTGCGAACCACGTAAAATCGTGTGCCTCTTGTCTCTATTTACTTTATTGTATTTTTATTTTTTGCATTTAGAATTATATCTTATCATTATAAAATCAAAATCTAATTTTCTATTTAAAATTAAAATTTAAGTTTTGAAAATTTTAATATTGCCCAATTCACCCCCTCTTGGGTGCTATAGTGTCTAATTGGTATGAGCTAGGCTCTTTTATTGGCTTAACATCCAAGAGTAAATCTTTTCACTATGGCACAAGGTTTCACAAAGGGTTCATTCTGGGAGGGACAATCCACTCATAGACCTCCACTTTTAGATAGTGTACCATTTGATTATTGAAAAATAGAATTAGTACATTCTTAAGAGGTCAAGATGCATGTGGTATATGTTGACACATCAATATCATACACCCACATAGAAGTAAATGGCATTAAAGTAGAAAAACCTTTTGAGGAATGGTCTATAGGCGAAAAGAGAACTTGATGAATTAAATGCTAGGGCTTGTAATACTTTACATTGTGCTTTATTACCGATGATTACATGAAAATTTCTATGTTAAGTAAGAAAAGAAATATGGGATAAACTTATTATAACTTATGAAGGAACTAGTGAAGTTAGAGATGCTCACATAAATAGACTTGTTCATGATTATGAGTTATTTCATATGTCTCCTTACGAATCTATTTCGATATGTATACTAGATTTATGAAAATAATTAACACATTACATTCTCTTGGAAAAACATATAGGAATCAAGACTTAGTTTATAAGATTCTTAGATGTCTTCCAAAAGAATGGGAAGCTAAAGTAACTATTAAGAAGCTAAAGATTTATCTACTTATCCACTTGATCAGCTTTTGGGTTCTTTGATAGCACATGACGTTATTGCTCAAAGGGATAAGATGGATAACTCAAAAAAAAAAAAGGAGGAGAAAAGAAAAGCCATTGCACTACAAGTTGATGATAGTGATGAGCATAACACCTCAAGCTGATGGTGATTGTGATGAGGTGGTCATGCTTTCCAAAAGGCTTGGGAACTTGCTAAGGAAGAAGAATCAAAGGTATAAAATCTAAAATTATAAATTTCAAACTAAGAAATTTCCTACAGGTGAAGGGATCATTTGCTATCATTGTAAAAGCACGGACACATAAGAGGTGATTGTCCGAACTTATTGAATCAAAGAAAAAGAAATTGATGTAAACAAAAGAAAAATATGAAGGAGAAAAAGTACCATAAGAAGAAGAAGACACTTTATGGGCCAATCCATTCAAATGAATCAAGTACTAGCTCATCGATGAAGAGGTCAACATATGTCTTATGGAAAATGGAGAATTTGACTTAGATTCTCAAGAGGTATGTAATGATATATCTTATGATGAATTAGATGATGCTTTTAATGATTTAGTTATTGAATATAAAAATTAAAAGAAAATACAAAACCTTAGAAAAGAACATAAAATTTAGATATGCATTTTTGTGATTTAAAAAATGAATGTGATAATTTAAAAGTAAAATACTTCTTTATTAAATTGTTCCTTAGTTGTAAGTAAACTTGAAAGAGAGAATATCTTATTAAAAGCAAGATTAGAATTATGTTTAAAATCACAAGTTCATTATAATACTTCATCAAGAAAAACATTTAATAAAATTATTTGCATCATACACATCCCACTCATATATCTTATAATTATCATTCTAAATCATATGCAAACACTAATGTTTGGTGCAACTATTGCAATAAAAGGGCATATTTCATTTGATTGTTATGCACGTAAAAACAAAATACTAAGCAATCATCTTATGTATGGGTACCAAAAGGTACAAACACTACACAAACCATGCATGCTAAATATCTTACTTCAAATTTAGAATGTGGACCCAAACATGTTTGGGTTCCAAAAGTTAACATGTGAGTTTATTTTGTAGGAATGCCTTCAAAGCAAAATCAAAGAAGGCATGTGGTACTTGGACAGTGGATGTTCAAGACATATATGGGAGATAAAGATAAATTCACAACTTTAGAATCAAGTGATGGAGGATTTGTTACATATGGAGATAATGGGAAAATCATTGGCATTGGTTCTATTTGTAAGAATTCTATCACTTTAGATAAAGTTTTTCTAGTAGAAGGATTAAAACATAATTTAATTTCTATTAGTCAATTATGTGATAAAGGTTTGAATGTAGTATTTCCATCATATTGCATTATAAAAATAATGAAAATGTTTTGCTAGTAGGAAAAGATACAAAAATATTTATGTCATTGATTTAGATAGCTTTCATGATGTAAATTTAAACTTACTTTGTTTTAAAAGCACTCATGATGATATATGGTTATGGCATAGGAGACTATGTCATATTAACATGCACACACTTAATAAAATTGCTAAACTTGATTTAGTAGTTGGTTTGCCTAAATTAAATTTTCATTCAAACTATGTTTGTGATGCATGTATTCATGGTAAACATTCTAGAAGCTCATTTAAAAGTAAAAATATTGTTTCTACTTCTAGACCTCTAGAATTGTACACATGGATTTATTTGGTCCTATTAGCACCACTAGCTTAGGTGGAAAAAATTATGGTTTTGTGATTGTTGATGATTTCTCTAGATATACTTGGGTCTTATTTGTAACTTACAAGGATGATGTTTTGGTGAGTTTAGAAAGTTTTCTAAATATATTCAAAGAGAACAAGGCCTTTTGATTAATAGGGTTCAAACCATCATGGTGGCTGAAAATAAATTATTTGAGGATTTTTTGTGATGAACATGGGATTAGACATAATTTTTTCTGCACCTAGAACTCCCCAACAAAATGGAGTAGTAGAGAGAAAAATAGAATATTAATTGAATTAAGTAGATCTATGCTTGATGAGTATAAATTGCCAAAATATTTTTGGGCGAGAATACGCATGTTATGTAATGAATAGGATCTATTTTAGACCAATTTTGAAGAAGACACCCTGAATTGTTTTTGGAAAGAAGCCTAAGATTGAACACTTTCATGTATTTGGATGTAAATGCTTTATTTTGAATAATGGAAAAGATCATTTAGGTAAGTTTGATTGCAAATCGATGATGGTATTTTCTTAGGATACTCTCTTTCTAGTAGAGCTTATAGAGTTTACAATAAAAGAAAAATGATTGTAGAAGAATCAATACATGTTATTTTGATGAAAATTTGATTGATCCTATTAGAAATGAAGTGATTGATGAAGAGATAACTTTAAGAAAATATCTTTAGAAGATAATATGGATGATTCATTGCCTAAAGAATGGAAATATATAATAAAATCATCCAAAGGAACTAATTATAGGGGATCCTTCAAAAGGAGTTATGACTAGAAGGCATAGTAGAGAAGTTGTAGATCATTGACATTTTTATCGAGGTTGAACCTAAAAATTTAGAAGAAGCATTAAATGATAATTTTGGATTATTGCTATGGAAGAGGAGTTAAATCAATTTGTAAGAAATGATGTTTGGGAATTAGTCCCAACCCCAAGATCAAAATGTCATTGGAACAAAATGGATCTTTAGGAATAAGCTAGATGATTCAGGTTGTATTATTAGAAATAAAGCTAGGTTAGTTACACAAGCTCACAAGTTGAAGGTATAGATTTTGAAGAATCTTTTGCAGTAGACTAGAAGCTATCGTTACTCCTTATGCTTTGTTTTAGAAATTTTAAACTTTTTCAAATGGATGTCAAAGTGCATTTTGAATGGATTTATTGACCAAAATGTATTTGTAGAGCAACCACCTGGATTTGAGAGCCTTGATTTTCCAAATCATGTGTATAAATTAAAGAAAGCCTTATATGGTTTAAAATAGGCTCGTGTTGGTATGATAGGTTAAGTAACTTTTGATAGATCATGGATTTAGAAAGGCGAGTAGATACCACTTTATTCCTTAAGAGCATAGATGATGATTTGATTATGGTACAAGTGTATGTAGATGATATATTATTTGGAAGTACAAATGAATCTTTATGCCATGAGTTCTCATCTTTGATGTCTAAAGAGTTTGAAATGAGTATGATGGGAGAACTTAATTTTTCTTAGGTCTTCAAGTGAAGCAACAAAATGGCACATTCATCTGTCAAACTAAGTATATAAATGAATTGCTTGAGAGGTTTGACATGAAAAGATTTAAATCTAGTAAAACTCCTATGAGCCCATCTATAAAATTGGATTTAGATGAATTAGGAAAATCTGATCAAAAACTTTATAGGTATGATAGGTTCACTTTTATACCTTCTGCTAGTAGGCGATATTATGTTTGCTATTTGTTTGTGTGTGCTCATTTTGCCAACCCAAAAGAATCTCATTTAATAGCGGTCAAGCGTATCTTTGTATTTGATAGGCACTACTAGGTTAGGTTTATGGTATCCTAAAATTCTTTATCATGTGATTTGATTGCTATTGATCTTTGATTTTGCGGGATGCAAAGTAGATAGAAAAAGCACATCACATATGTCATTTTAGGATCATCACTTGTGTCTTGGTCATCTAGGAAACAAAATTTTGTAGCTTTATCCACTGAGTACATATTTTTGCGGTTCTCTTTGTTCTTTGGTTAACAATTAGAAGATTTTGGTATTAAGCAAGATCACATTCTAGTTCAATGTGACAATACTAGTGCTATTAGTTTAACTAAAAATCCTATCCAGCACTCTCGAACCAAGCATATAGAAATTAGACATCATTTTATTAGGGATCATGTTTTGAAAGGTGATGTTAATATTAATTTTATTAGCACCGATTTACAAATTGCAGATATTTTTACAAAACCCTTACCAAGAACGTTTTGTACTTTAAGACATGCTTGGAATGTTAGATCCTAATATTTAAAATTGTATGTAGTTTGTTCTCACTTTTGATGTTGTCAAAAGGGGAGAAGAGTAAAATGTTGGTTAATATTAAGTCTATTTAATGCATACATTTAGGGGAGCAACATTATTCATCTCATATGCATAATTTTTTTAATAGAATTTCTTTCAAAACTATGATGAAAGGTCAATTTGCACCTTCATCAAAATCAATACCAACATTAGTTTGTCATCATCAAAAGGGGAGATTGTTGGCTTAATTAGCCTCATGTTCAATTTGATTAATTTTGATGATAACAAACAAATGCTTGGATGTTCTAATGAATATTTTTATGTGTTTCAGATATATCAATTGCTAATTACATATCCAATACATCTCACAAATTGTTAGAAGAAATTGCAAGAATAAAAGAATGAAAGGGATAATGTGAAGCTCATGATTTTAGGTTATATGACTATTCATATGAGTTCTTTGGCATGAATCAATTTGCTCACAACCTAACATACTATTTTAATGAGGTTAATTTGTATAAATCTTTATTTAAATTAACATTCAATTATGTTTTTCTCTATATAGCAATAAAATTGTCAAAGTAATAAATGATCATAACTATTAAGTATAATTATTTTATTTACTTAATATAATTAGGTATTTTAATTTAATTTGCTGGTTATATGATAACTAACATATTATATATTATATAAATTATATCATAATTTTTAAATATCACATGTCAAAATTAACAAAATATATAAAATTTTGTATTTTAGCCAAAGTCATTGTTTAATCAAAGAATTCATATCTGATTTTATCTCCATCGGATTCCTTGAATTTTTCCTTTAAAATAAGTGGTTACATGACCCACTTTTTAAAATTGAATTTATTATGATTTTTTAAACATTACTTGATTTTAATAATGGATGCATGCTACATGCTTTGAATATATTAAAGAGCTACATTTGATTACTTTTGACTTTCCCATGTGAATAGCCGAATTTTGCTGCTAAATTTAATATTTGTTTAATATAAATTATATTTTATTGAATATTAAATTATCACATGATAGCATGAGGTTGTATAATATATTTCTTTGAAAAAATTTTTAAATGACCTTCTTGCCTATAAATAGCCCTCATTCTCTTCATGAAAGCATCCCTCATTCAAAATTCAAAATCTCTCCAGCAAATCTAAGAAAATCTCTTAAATGTTCTTTCCAAGTGTTCTCCAAATATTGCAAGATCAAATCCTTGGTTTGGAAGCTTCAACATCTTCAACGCAAGCCTTTTACTTGAGTTTGTTTTCTTGATCTTAATACTTCTTAGTTGTTCATGCTATTTTCACCATCTATTTCTTCTTTCTAATTTATACTTTTGGTGGATTAGTCTTTGAACATTGGTTTTCACATCAAAGCTTCAATCATTTTTTGGTGAAAAACTCTTGTGATAATTTGTAGGATCTATTTCAACTTGAAATTTTTAGCTTCCTACAAATTTCTTTTGGTTTCTTGAAATATTTCTTCTTTGGTCTTATTTTGAAAGATCATTTTTTTAGATCTATTTTAAGCATTTTAAAAATAAATTATTGTCTGAAATTATTTTCATATTTCTAGATCTCTCTTTTTTTGAAAGCTTACTTAGAGATCTATCATATACTTATTTTTTTTTTTGATGATTAGCATTAATTGAAAGAATCTTTTTTGGTTAAAAAAATTACTCCTTGCTGAAATTTATCTTATCATGAAAAAGAATATTGTGAATTTATTTTGAAATCATTTTGTATTATTCTACAAATTATAATAAACATAAACATCTAAGATCACTTTAAGATATTTATTTTTATTAAGTGAGCATTTTTTGCAAATTTTTTGAGTTGTAAAGTGATCATTTATAAGTTGTGAGATCACTTTTGAATTTGATTTCTTGGTATATTTGTGAGAGATTTACTTTATCAAAATTTATTATTTTGTATTTTTTTGTGTATTTATTTTGGGGTTGTACTAACTTTGTAGGAGAGTACATAGGGTTGTACTGCCCGTTATAGGAGAATACTTTTGTAAACCATTTTTCATTTAGTGGATTCTAGCGGGGTGGAAGTGACGGCGGTTTTTTAGTTTGGCGAACCATAAAAATCGTGTGCCTCTTGTCTCTATTTACTTTATTGTATTTTTATTTTTCTTTTTTAGAATTATATCTTATCATTATAAAATCAAAATCTAATTTTCTATTTAAAAATTAAAATTTAAGTTTTGAAAATTTTAATATTACCCAATTCACCCCCCCTCTTGGGTGCTATAGTGTCTCACAATTTTTTTTATGCATTGATTATTTTTCTTGAAAAAAATAATATTAAAATTATATAGTAAAATAGAAACAATTTTAAACAGTAACTTTAAAAACAATCTATAACATTTTATGAGTCTTAAAATAATTTATTAAAAAAAGCTATATTGATAATTAATATTTAGCATTATCAACATTTTATTTAAATGTGATTAATGAATATTTATCATGATATTGATCTTAATTTAAGATTTTTTAATATTTTTAAATATCTTATTAAATTATTTAATGTAAATCTCTCATCCTAAATGGCATTGGGAACACTCACATGAATCTAAATAATGATAAAATATTAATGAAATAATTTGTTACTAAAAGAAAAAAAAATTGTACTATTTTTTGAAGTTATTTATTAATAAGATAGAGTTTTTTTACATGTCTTCTTGATTGTAAAAATTTTAAAATAAAATAAACTTATATTTTTATACAGACTTAGGATAGTAGTATATATTTATAAAATAATTTAAACATATATTTATTGGAGATACTTAATATGTTATTTCAATAATCTTATGTTAGTAAATATAAATAAATTTAATTAGCAAATAATTACTATTATAACTAACAATAATAAAATTTATAAGATTTAACAATCTTAAATATAAAATGTATTGTATAGTAGTTGAGAAGTTTGAGTCATTAGTTTATTTGGAAGGTGTATGTATCTACTATACAATAGTTGATGGTTAGAATGACTAAATTATATGTTTTGTATGCTTTGCATTTATATTAATTTAATAGTTATAAAGTTTATCTCATGTTTGATGTGAGTGAGGGCCTCCACTTGAAGAAACTTTCCAAGCAATACTCAAGCATTACCTACAATATGCATGTGAACACCATTGATATAATCTTGATGGATGATTATAGTATATATATACTCAATAATAAATCTTTTTATTAGATATGGTTTTTCAATATTTTACATTATTTAAGATAAACCAATCATTTAATGCACGGTACAAATGATCTTTGCTTTTAAAAAAATATCCCTCTGAGCAATTGGTCTAATGTTACATCTTCATATGGGCTAATTGATCGTTGCATTTCTCAACTACATCCCACTATTTTATGCTATTAATTGTACATCTAAATTCATTATGTATAGTTATTGGGTTTATTTCATTTGAATTTGACAATGTATGTTAGTATATTCATCATGCCCATGGAGGACTGTGTCAAAATGAATCTCTCCTCCTAAATTATCACTATCACCTTGCACACTCAAATCTTGGCTTATGTCACTATCCATTATTTTAGATGCTTCTACATTGGCTAGTAACAATGCTTTAGGTATTATTGCACTATGGGATCTACATTTCTACTAATATATGGTTAGAATGAGTGTGATTGTTCAAAAGAATGACGAGCACTATAATTTATCATTGGATTATGAGATCTACTTATTAGTGTAAATAAGTCAAGCCAAACTCAAGTTGTACCTAACTTGAGATCAACTTGCCACCTTGGTCAGGCTCAAACTTGAACTTGATCTTGAGTCTAGCTCAAGTCGAGCTTGAGCTCGACTCATAGCAATAATGATGAGATCACAAATGAACTTGTTAGTTCAATTCAAAGAAAAAAAAAAATCATTAGCTCAACGCAATAATGATGACACCAAGACTGGAGCTTGTTGGAAAAGGCATCGATGACCTGATGGGGACTTGTTGGAAAAACATAGATGATGAGCTACCACACTAGTGAAGACATGACACACATACGAGACAACTTGGTATCGCTGGCAGAAGGTAGGAGAAAACCCACATTGGAGAAGGCATTAATGGTGGCAAATAAGAGAAAGCTTCATAATTGGGGTGAGATAGGGGAGTTTTAGATTATTTAATATCAACAACTTTTCTCTTATTCAAATTAGCATCTTTTTTCTTATTTAAAACATTTAATATAAGCAACATCAATTTTATTATTATTATTGTTTTTTTTTTAAATAGTAGTTTTCCGGTCTTCAAAGCATTTAATAATTTTTAAAATAACAATTTCCCTTCTTCAAGCATTTAATAATAGTTGACTAAGTTTGTTATTATTTATTTTAAAATTACACCTTCTTTTAGAACAACAACTAATTGAAAAAAAAATTTTTTTTGGGACAACTATGTGATTTAATGCAAAACTAAGATTAATTAATAAGAACAAACAAGTTAGCTCAAGAAGTTTGTAATTTATGAGTTGTTACTTGAAACTTGAGCTCAAGCTCGCAACTCGATAAGCTCAACTCATGTGCCCGTAAATGAGTCTAGCTTAAGCAATCTTGGGCATGGCTTGACTCACTTACACCCCCTAGGTCTATTAAAGTAACCAACATTATATATATCAATCAATAATGGGGTAGGCCTGTTGAGTGAAAAGGTTAAACAGGATTATATTTAACAATTTTCTATTGAAGATGAAGTATAGATTAATATAATCATATCTTAATTACCTATAAAATTGGAATGATTGTGACATAACAATTTACTTTTTTATGAAAAACATATTTTAAATCATAATTTTGTTCTATTTTTTTCTATATTATTGTGTTTGAATTGGATAATCTTATTTATATTTTTATTAAGTTGACACTATATATCATGATTTAAATATTTCTTACGTTTAGTTAACTCGTATGGATTAACTGATATAAATATTTTCATTGCTTGTCCATTTAAGAAGTTTCATTACATATATGGATTAACTAAGCTTAATGACTTATTATGATTAATTATCTTAGTCTAGTTAACTTCTAACTACTTTAATCAACTTATTCAATATTGTCTATAATTTATTATTCAAAAAACTCAGACTTAATTTAATTTTTTTTTAAATTTCTAGGAGTTTATATCAACTCATTTTATTTCTATTAAATAGAGAAAATTTTAAAATGGAGCAACTGTTATATATGTTTAAGCAAAAGGGGATTACTTTAAACGTAATGATTTAATATGATTTGTTTTTAAAATATTTTAATTTTTAGTTTTAAAAATTTATGTTAAATTTTAAAATTATTTTATTAAACTTTTCTCTTAAATTTTTGAATATTAATGAAATAAATAAAATTATAAATGCATTTTAAAAATTATTATTTGATATACAAATTCTTTAATTTTACTTATTATGTATGTAACAAAAAATATGAAGAACTATGTCCTCTAAACAATTAACTTATTATGTATTTAATTATAGTACTTATAATAATAATATGGTCATTTCTAATATTTCATTATTTTTATTTAAAATATGCATTCAATTCTTTCACCCTCTCTTCAAATATAAACTATACTCAAACACATCAAATTTAAAATAAAACAAAATTATAATTACTACATTACATTAATATCTTTAGAAAACATAATTTAATTATAAATAAGAAAAATATATTTAAAACCAAGCTAATGATATGAAGAAACATCAAGATAAAGAACTATTTTTTATCCTTTTGATATTATTAAATTAATTATTATTTTTTTTAAATTATCTCACATTTGATAGTCCCTCTTATTTCAAAATGTAACATCAAGATATTCAATATATATATATATATATATATATATATATATATATATATATATATATTTCAAATTATAAATTTACATGAAAAATTAAGTTCAATAATTTAAAATAAATATAAGAAGTTATATTTAAAATTAGAAATACTATATGAAATTTTTAAAATTGGTATATTTTTTTTATTAAAATTATTTATTTAAAATGATGTTTAATAAATAATTTCAGAAAAATTTAGCAAAAATCTATATTTTAATTCAACTAACAGCAAATTGTTTCAAAAGTATAAGATAGTAGTAGTCATATAATAGTCAAAATTATTAAGTATTATAATATTTTATTAATCTCAATTATAACACCAATTGATCTCAAACCTAATTATACTTAACTAACATAATTATTATCTAATTAAAACTTTAAGTGTAATTAATTTAAATTTGAAAATAATTTTAAAATATTAAACATTTTTTAGTCATTTTAAAAAATAAATTATACACATTTGAATTTAAAATTAAAAAATTTACAAAATAAAATTATTGCCTCACTAAAAAACTAATTTTAAATGCATTTTTAGTGAAACCGTGATTCAAATTTGTATTTCCAATCAAAATGATATTTTTTTTAATGTACTTTTTAACAGACACAATTCAAATTTGTGTTTTCAACAATCTTTGATCCATTAAGTTATCCCTTAAGCACTTTCCTTCCATCTAATTCTAAACATTAGAAGCTCCCTTTTAAAATGTATAGTAAAATATTAGATCCCACATTTACAATTAATCACAAATATAATAATTAAAAATACAGAATGTGTAATAATTAAATTTTTTATTAATTTAATTTATTGATAAATGTTTAAATTCAATTAAAGTGATACAAATTAATCAAGCACAATACATCTGTAGTCAAATCAATTAATTTAACCTTCAAATCAACTATTTAGGAACAATCGTAGCCGGTCCAAGTTTATCATTATTTTTAATGTTCTTCTTATTTTTATTTTTTTATTTTATTTTATTTTATTTTTGATACTTAAATAAATTTAATCATAAATTCATACATATAATATATGTGCAAAGACTTAAATTCAAGATCTCTTAGTTAAAAGTCAAAACTCTTAACCAATAGATTAAGATGCCTTACACATTTTTAATGTTCCTTTCAATGCAACTTTTTTTCTTATTTATAATAGCTTTAGATTGTCTTAAGTTGATCCTACACTTATGACTTAAAGTCTTGTTAATCATATTTATATGTTCACTTAATGTTATAATTTAATGAAAACATTAAATGAATACTTTATAAATATAATTTAACTAATATTATTATTTTAATCTACTGAATTATTATTGTTGTGTGCAGGAAGATTCGAGTCGGTAGAATAGGAGAATTCGATATCTAAGCATTTCACAAAGTTCGCATAAAGAGTTTGAGATCGTGGAAAACCAAAAGGAAAAAAACACCTTACTTAAAATAATTTCACTATATCGAACATGTTACAATTATTATCCTTTTCCAAAGTTGGAGAATGATAGCTTACTGAATAAATTTTGTAACAAACGTTGGATTAGCAAGGCGAAAGTGGGTGGTTTGATACTATCAAGATAGTTGGCGATTGGTAGCGGTGGCGATGGTGAGCGGCGGCGTCGGCGATTCAAGCTGTCGGTGTGACGTGGCGACGCTATCGTAAATTCTACTCTCAGGATCTTCCTGCATGCAACAATTATATTTATACTTATAAAATTATTTATTAATTTAACAAAGACGAAAAAAGTTCATTTAATATCTGCTTATTCATGAGATTACTTTATCAATCTATTAAACTCATCCGATTAATTTAATGAGCTATGTACAAACTATACTCGATTTTAATAATTCTAAATGATTCAAAATCTATCTTAAAAGCGTAAATATAATTTCAAATTGCGTTGGAAAACGCCATATCTTCAGAAAGCTTTCTACGTGCAAGATTTCCTAATATTATCACAAAAGAAATTTTTTATCTATACTTTACTATTTAAATAACTCATACTCAATTTATCTGTTTATTTCTAGGAGTTTAAGCCAACTCACTTTTTTTTCTATTAAATAGAAAAAAATTAAACAAAGCAACTGTTATATATTTTTAAGCAAAATAGCATTAATTTAAGAGTAATTTAAAAAGGATAAAACATTAAATTGAAATGCATTTTTGCTTTATTTTTTTTTTTGTGACATTTAAAATAAAATTGTATTTCTATTTGGTGTTGTTTACACATTTTTATTTCTAATGATTTAATATAATTTAATTTTTAGTTTTAAAATTTGTTGTTAAAATTTATTATTTTTTTAAACTTATCTCTTATATTTTTTAGCATTAATGAAATAAAAATTATTATATGATTTTATTTACAATTTCTTTTAATAATTTGATACGTAAAATATCTAATTTTACTTATTATCTATGCAATAAAAAATATGATAAACTATGTCATCTAAAAAATATACATATTATATATGTAACTGTAATAATAATAATAATAATAATAATAATAATAATAATAATAATAATAATAATAATAATAATAATAATAATAAGAAGAAGAAGAAAATCACTAAATCTTGATTATTTTTATTTGAAATCTCTATTAATACTGTCACCCTCTCTGCAAATATAAAGTATATTTAGATACATTATAAAACAAAAATACAATTGCTCTCACTCCCCCATTCCATAATTCCTCTTATGTTCTATCTTTATGAAAATTAAGTATTACTATGTTAAAAAGTATTAATACAAAATTTGATCATAATTAATCTCCAAATTATTGAATTTACATTGTTCAAATAAATGTAATACAAAAATTTTAGCAATCACAACCTTCACTTGTTGCAATACTATGTGATGAGGAATAAGATAAGGTGTATCACCTATGACAATAATCATTATGACGGATAGGCAAATATACACCTAGAACCAGAGTTATAGGAATATATTAAATCATCCTTATTAGGGTTATGCTTCCTCCCCTTTCTCCTTTGCGATGGTTGCGACGACTCCTCTTTCCGATCCACATTCAAGTTTTGTTGCTCCTTTCTTCTGCTCTTTCTTCTCCTTTTTCGTTCTCTGGCCCTAGCGGTTGGGGATCCGACTATTTTTGTTTCCCTCTTTTTTTCTCTCTCTTCCCTCTTGTTGGTGTTGGCCTGTGCCCTCAATGACTTATGAGGTTGCTTATGTCTCTAATTTCCCTCATCTTTCTTCTTCTTCCCTCGCATCCTCTGTCTTGGGGGCTCCTCCTCCTACCAACCGCTCGACTTTCCATCAACCTTTCTGGAAAGATTTGCCTGCAGCTTAGAATGATAAGAGCAAGCAGCTGTCCCTCTCTTTCATCCCTCCCGATTTTGATGTGGTTCATTTCTCAGAAGAAGAGCTTATTGACATGCAGAAGGAATGGCATTTGTCTCTGTTATGGCGCCTTACTTGCTGCTATAAAAAAAATGGAATTTCAAGGATGGCTTGGAGCTTCTTACTCTGGAGGGGGACTTCTTTTTATTAAATTCTAATGTCATAAGGACTATAACTTTGTCTAGATCATGGCCCTTGCTTCTTAAATGGCATACCATTTATCATTTAGAAATGGTCGTGAGATTTTAAGCATTCTAAGAAATTTTTTTCTGAGATCCCACTCTGGATCAAACTTCTGAACTTCCCGCTCGGCTGTTGGAACGAAGCTAGGTTTTCAAAGGTTGCTAATATGGTCGGTATCTCTCTTGCGGTTGATAACCTTATAGTAACTAAATTCAGGATTACCTTCGCTCGACTCTGTGTCCAGATCAATCCTTCTTCTCCCTTACTCGATTTAGTTTCTCACTGTCTCAATGGAGTCAAATTTTCACAAGATATTATTTATGATTGGAAACCGAAGGCTTGTAATAAATATTCCTCTTTCTCCCATGATGACAATTTATGCTACCTTAATCCATCCACTAAACCCCCTTCCAAGGGTCAAAGCCATAGCCATCCTCCCCTCATTCTTAAGCCTCCAACAACCTCCAGAGCTTTGATCACCTCACTAGAAACGAATGATGTCCTGATTCCTGAAGCCACCTTGCCTTCTAAGCAGGCTTTACCTCAAGTGGATAAAGATCCCACTCCCATCTCCCAGACCATTAATGACTTGAATCACTCCCCTGCTCAATCTCTACTAGTTGAAGAGGCTCTTCCAAACATTTCCTCCACCTTATTAGAAGACTCCCTCCCCTCGGAAGAGCCTTACAATTCATCTCTTCTACTTGGCGTCATGACCCGTTCTGCTGCTGCATCTCCTACTCATTCTTACTCTTCCAGGAACCATGAGAACTCTGCTAAAACTCCTATGAAGAATTCTCAGGATCAGGATCATCTAAAAATCCTAATCTACCCAGCACACATCAATACAAAAGGCAAAATTTTTTTAAAAAAAAAGGCAAATATCCTTTCTCTTGTTCCTTTTTTCCTTTTAATGAATTTTTCATCAATTAACTGTTGGAATATCAATGGCCTTCTTGTTGAATGTAAAATCAATGACTGTAAGCATCTTCTGAAAGACTCTCAGAACGATCTCATCTGTCTCCTTGAAACTAAACTCAATCCAGACTCGCTCGAGGACCTTATTAAGTAATGAAAGCTTAACCTCTTCTCCATTGAAGCTATTTTTAACAACTTTGATTGTTGTCCAGGTGGTAGTATCTGGATCAAATAGAAAGTTCTCTTGTCTCTTTTTTTGCAGTTCGTAAATCCCCTCAATTAATCCATGGGAAGGTCTCTTATAATAATAATTTCTCATCATATCTTAGTTGTGTGTATGCACACAATGATGCACAAGACATATTTCACTTGTGGAATCTCCTTCTGGAGATCGCCTCCTCTATGATCGACCCATGGATCCTAATGGGTAACTTCAATTGTGTTCTCTATTATAATAAAAAGAGTGGGGGGAGCCCCATTACTCTTAATCGTACTATGAATTTTAAGGATTATGTTCAATATTGCAGGCTTCTTGATCTGCCCAGTTCAGGTCTTTTCTTTACTTGTTCTAATCAACAACTTGAAAACCCTATCCAATATAGGATAGAGTCCTCTGCAATGTCAATTGGGTTGATGCCTTCTCAGATTCTCATTATAAATTCTTAGCTCCTTTGTCTTCAGATCATTCTCTTCTGGTTACCTTTTTACAACAGCCCCCCTTACCCACTGATTTTAGATTTATGTTTAGAAATAACTAGACCAATTATGAAAATTTTAATGAGGTGATCATCAAAGCTTGGAAAGTCTATGTCTCAAGGGATCCTCTCTTTTTCCTCTCTAAGAAACTTAAATTTATAAGAGACCTTCTCAAGAAGCATAAATGGGATTCCAATTCTCTTGCTCTACAAATTGCATCCCTCAAGAAAGAGCAAGAACACATTATGTCTTGCCTAGAAAGAGATCCTAGCAGTTCTATTCAAATTCGTGAAGCCAAAATCATCAAAGAAAAATACTATGAGGCCTCTCAAAAAGAGAGTCTTTGGGTCAAATAAAGGGCGAAAGCTCATTGGCTAACCAACTCTGATGATGACTTGAAATTACTCTATAATTCCATTAAAGAAATGAGGAATTCTAATAGGATCTATAGTCTCCAAACTCATTCGAGCATCATCTCTAGTCCTTCCTTAATCACTGATGAAATCTATAACTATTTCTCTTCCCTTTTTAATGGTGGTCATGCCTCTTCTAATTATTACAATGTCCCCCTAGGAAATACTCTTTCCTCTCAGCAGGTCAGTGTGCTTGGCGTGATGGTGCCGAATCAGGAAATCATTGCTGCTCTTCATGATATCAATGAAAATAAAACTCCTGGCACTGACAATTTCAACTCAAATTTTTCATCTACACTTGGGATATTATAGGGAAACAATTCTTACTAGTAACCCATCATTTCTTCAGAACTAATAAGCTTCTAAAGCTCTTCAAGCACTATCTGATCACCCTTATCTCAAAGGTAAAATATGCTAACTCGCTTTCTAATTTCAGGCCTATCTCCCTATACAATACCTTCTATAAAGTTCTTGTTAAAGTTCTAGCAAATCGCCTGCGGAGTATTCTACCTTTTGTGGTTAATGCGGCCCAATCTGCCTTCATTTAAGGTAGGAATATTGTTGATAACATTTCCCTTACTCATGAAATCTGTCAAGAAATAATCTCTTCTAAAAAATCAAGAAGATTTATAGCTAAGTTAGACCTGAAAAAAACTTTTGACTCGGTTAATAGGAAATCTCTTCTCTATACAATGAAACTCAAAGGCTTTCCCTAGTCTTTCGTTAACTGGATCATCGCTTGTATTTCTAAAGTTCCATTCTCCATTGTTCAAAATGATGAAATTCAAGGTTTTTTTTTTTTTTGCTCTTCTAACAGTTTATGATAGGGTTGTCCCTTCTCTCTCTTTTTATTTACTATCGTTATGCACTCTTCCTTGTGCCTCCTTGATAGGGAGGTAAGTCTGCAGCGGTATAGTCCTTTCACCTCTGGTAATTGCAATGCATCTCACTTGTTTCTCGCAGATGGCTTACTTGTCATGGGTAACCTAATTAAATCCACCATTGCTTCCCTTCATTCTTCGATCAATTCTCTCTTCTCTTACATGGGGTTATCTATTAACTATGAGAAATCGATTATTTGCTTTTCTAGGGGTGCTCGTAATTTCGACAGTTTTCTTAGGGTTCATAATATTAAGGAAGGGGTTTTCCCATTCAAATATCTAGGTATTCCCTTAATTACTTGTCCATTTAAAATGGCTAACTTTAACCCTTTGATTGATAAGCTCCAAGTATGACTTACTGGTTGGAAAAGCAAGTTTCTTTCCAATGGGAGTTGTTACTAGATTATCATATCTTCTATTAATAATCTGCTAATCTATTGGTTCCGGTTAGTCTCAATTTCTAAGATTGTTCTTAAGAAAATTTCTTCTCTTATAACTAACTTCGACCATTATGGATAAGGGAGAAAAACTTATTTAATCTCTTGGGATGAAATTGCGTAGCCACAAGATAAGGGTGGGACTGGCCTCACCTCTGTCTCCACTTTAAACCTCATCTATAAAATTAAATCTATGTGGAAAATCATGTAAATTGGCTCGTCTTGTGAAATGGTGTCTCAATAAATATCAGCCACTCTAGAAATCTTACTCCTCTCATTCCTCGGTCTGGTGGAGAGAGTTGAAACTCTGTGCTAGTCGATTCAGAAAGAATCTTACCTTAATTATTGGTAATGGCTTCTCCTTACACTTCTATCCCTTGTGTAAAGGCTCTTCCCTCTTTGAAATCATTGGGCAAGAGTGCTTCTCTATTTTTGGGCTCTCTCTCTCCTCCAACCGTAATGCCATCCTCCCCAATAGCCAATGGTCTCTACCAGAGGATTTGCTCAGGACAAATCCTACTTATTATCATGATATTCTAAGCTTAAGGATCTGCTCTAGTTTGGATGTTGTGGTCTGGAATGATTTTAAAAAACCCTCTTCCATTATTATTAAAAGATAATTTTCTCACAATTAAATGAATCTAAAGGGTGGAGAGATATCTAGTTCAAGGGCCATGCCATCAACTACTTGCTTTTCTGCTGGATGGCATTCTGGAAAAGGTTGAAAACTTCGGATATCTTCCATTCGAAGGGTTGGGGCCTTCTTTACTGTGCTTTTTCTGTTTGCAAGTTCCTGAATCTCATTCGCACCTATTCTTCAAGTGCTCTGTATCCATGATTCTTATCAAGAATCTTCTACCTAATGGGAATTTCTTTCTTTTACAAGCATCTCTAGCTCAAGTTCTTCAGGCATTTGCGCACCTGAACCATAAGGCTGTTTGAATATTGAGTTTGTTGATCACTTCCGCTATTGTTTATGCCATTTGGGGGGAAAGGAATGTTAGATTCCATTCCATGGCTACTCTTTCCATCCCCAATTTGATTGCTAAAATTAAGTTGTCTCCTGCTTATAAGTTGAAATGTTGGCATATTGACCCATCTTGGCCTATGGATGCCATTTCTATTTTTGATTCATGGAGGAATTTATGATTCTTAATCCCATACAATGATACCTTTTTTTCAAACCTCTTGGAATCTTGCTCCGGTTGCTATTGTTGGACGACCTCTATTGGATGACCTCCTCTGCAACCTGAGTTCTCTACAGGTTTGTTTTATGTGCATCTTGGGTCTCCATCCACCTTTTTCTCCTATGGACGACAAGGTTGGTAACCATAGAGGGGCGCTCACCTCTGGGTCAGGCTTCTCATCTCCCCAGTAGTTAACTTTTATGAATTTATTTACTCTTCATTATGTTGAATGAGTTTTACTGTCTGAGTCTGAGAGTATGTTCACTTATATTCTTTTGATTTCCTTCCCTAATTTTACTTAATTATCTATCTTTTTCCTAGTTTTTTCAAGATGTTTGTGCTATTATTTTTTTTTTCAATGCCCTTAGGATCATTTATAGTTTTTTGGTGTAATTACTTTTAGGAATGAAATTGGGCGAATGCCCATAATTTTTCCAAAAAAAAAAAAAAATTAGAGTTATGAATATCACATCAAATCATAAAAAGTTCAAGATTCAATAATTTTCGTTGAATCATATAATTATCTAAAAATAATTCAATTGATGCAATAATATATATATATATATATATATATATATATATATATAATAAATAAATAGAATGCAACCAAAAATATTATCTTCAATTATGAAAATTTTAAATAATTTCAGTATCTAAATTAGTAACTTTTTTTTTCCCGCGACAATTAGTAGCAGAAAAAAGAAGAAAGCAGTGCCAAACTAGACACCTTTTTCAAGCTGTTAAGTTATTCCTTTAGTTTATAAATTTCATCCATCACATTTTTAAAATTATAACGTAGCTTCTTCCTCACTAAAAATTATTGTAAATATCTCACTTCTCTTAACAGCTGGAGAACAATCCCTTCTAACAGAAGGAGATCAAATAGTCTACATCTTACACATTTTTCAATATATTAAATAACATTTTGAATGTTATTTAAACTTACCATAAAAATTAGATTATATAAATTAAAATAAATATTTAATTTTAAAATTAGAAATAATATATGACAATTTTTGAATTAGTATATCTTTAATTAAATTGATTATTAACACATAATTTTAAAATTTTTGGCAAAAATCTATATTTTTATTTGGCTAACATCAAATAGCTTCAGAAGTATAACATAGTAGACTTATATAAAAATCAAAATTATTAAGCATTGTATTATTTTATTAATACTAATTATAACATCAAATAATCTCTAACTAATTATGTCTACACTTGACTAACATAATTGTTATCTAACATTTTAAGTATAATTATTTAAAACTTACAAATAATTTTAAAATATATAAAACTTTTTTGTAATTTTAAATAATAAATTATTTATATTTGAAATAAAAAATAAAAAAATTTACTAAATAAAATTATTGCCTCGCTAAAAACACAATTTTAATTACATTTTTACTGAAAATGCAATTCAATTCGGAAGTAGAGCATATTTATGCTCTTACTTAAATGAATCAATATATTTAATAAATACCTTAAAAATTAATTTAATTAATATTCTTTTAATTATTAAAATATTAAATTCTTACTTTCTAATATTTTGACAAAGAAAAAAAATTTATTTAATATATGCTCATTCATGAGATTACTTTATTCATTTATTTAAGCTCATCCGATTAATTTAATTAGCTAAGAACAAATTAAACTCAATTTTAAATAATTCTAAATGAGTGGTATAAAAGCATATATGTTAACTTTAGACTAAACCTTGAGTCCAATCGAGACAACTAATACTAAAATCAAATCAAATTTAATTTGCGATATTTGCATTACGTGTATGTTTTCTTCGTCACTTAGAGTTTGCTCTTACAAATAACTGTTTCCTAAGTAACAACCTTCAATAGGTCAAAATCAACAACACAAATCACACAACAACAACAACAAGCCTTAATCCCACTAGGTGGGGTCGGCTACATAAATCTTTTAGTCGTGTCACCATTAGTATTGAGTGCCGTTTAATTAATTGAGTATCTTAAGATGTCGTTTTTTATATACGTCTTCAGTCTTTTTTAAATTCTAACCTAAACAAATCTAATGTGAAATACGTCTAATTCTACTCTCTGTCGACGTCATGGACGGACTTTGTATTGGTCTAGAGCTCTCTAATCTTATCTATACTTTGGGCTACTGACTTTTTAGAACATACTCATTTTGCATTACATCTCTAAGGGTAAAGCCACTCATCCACTGGCATTTGATTTCATCTAACTTAGTCTTACTTATTTCTGCTTGTACATTAAGTCTGGGGTCTTACCACCATCTTATAAAATTTTCCCCAGGAATTTAAATTTGAGACTTTTCTATCACATAATAGGCCATATGCATTCCTCACTTCAAACCAACTTCTACTAATTCTCTCCATCTTTCAGTCTATTTTGTCATTTTGGTATAAATATCGATCGCTCACTCTTATTAATGAAACGTCATGTGTATTCAAAAAAACCTACTAAAATTACCTCCATATATTAGGTTTTAGATCTACTTAAGCGAAAACCTTTAGACTCTAAAGTTGACCTCCATAATTCAAGTTTACGTTGGACTCTCTAGTCTTATCAACAAGACGAAAGATAATCAAAAGCATCGTACATCTTCTTGTAAATGCTCGTAGAATATCCATAACTAAAGTAAAAAGAAAAAGATAAGGGCTTAATGTTGATCCTTTGATGTAATCCATGAAATAGGAAAAATATTTTGATCATTTCCTGTGTTTGGACACAAGTAACAACTCTAGTATGCATTAAATATAAATATTAACTACGTTCAGAACTCTCCAAAGAACAACTCTTGAGACTTTAACATAAGCTTTCTCTAAATCAATAAATATCATATGTAGGGTATTAAAGTTGCTAAAATCTCTATTTACTAATACGACGATAAAAATGAAATTCTCTATTTTTATTTAGGGTATTAAAGTTGCTAAAATCAATCGTACTTTCGGATCCTTCATTGAAAGTTTATTAAAATCATCCACCTATTTTCATCTTTTTCAGAAAAGACTTTATTATTTTCATTATATCACTTGAATTATATTTTTTCTTCTCCTATCTCTTTTGGTTAACTTATATCATACATCTTTCACCTTCTTTGGTATAATCTATATAAATTACTAAAGAAATTTTTCGTCATATATTCTTTTCTTAGAATCTCTACGATTTTATATCTTTCAATTCTCCAATTTTTTACATCTAAACCAAGTTTTATAACAATCTTCTTATTTCTTATCTTTTCTTTGCTCACACTCACTAACTATTCTTATTAAAGAAGTCTTTTTGATTCGTAGAAGCTCTTTGTACTGCTTAATTTCACTTGATATTCTTTTCCCATAACGTTAGCTTCCTTGAACATCCCAAACTCTAATTTCTTGTAACTTCTCTTAAAAATATTTTTATTTGTTCTTTAAGTGTCTCATCTAATTACAGGATGACAATTTAATTTATTTTTTTACTACCTTTTCAAATCTAAAATACCATCGATGTTGAGTCTTAAATTTCACTTGGAATGACTTTACAATCTAAGCGATATTTTTCTTATCAAAAATAATCAATCGTATTTTACTAGATCCATTTTATAAGTAATAATATGTGTCTCTTCTTAAATAAAGTATTAACATTCTAATCATGTTTAAGAAATCTAATATAGTCTTACGTTCTTCGTTAATTAAATCCATCATGTAGCATATCTTTAAAATCTTATATCTCTACCAACATTTAAAAATATAAATATTTTTTTCTTGAGAGATATCAATTAATCTCTAATTCATTTCAAAATTTTTCTTTGAGAACTTATCCAAACCTACTTGAGGAGCATAGACACTTATAACATTGATAATCTTAATATCAACAATAATCTTTAAAGTATAATTCATCTATCTATTAATACTTATAACGTTATCATTTTTTATCTATAATCACACCTGTTTTAGTTCAACTTTTACCTGAATACCAAAATTTAAAAAAAACTAATCTCAATATTCTCCTTCCCATTTAGTTCTTGAACACAAAATATTTATCTTCTATGAATATAATATCTATTAATTCCATTAATTTACCTATAAGAGTATCTATGTTAAAGATCTAACCTAATTCTAATTTCATGGACTAACTTCTTTGCCTCATAATGTGAGAACTCTGCTTATTTAACAGAAACCGATCTGTTTCAGCACATTTTTTATTGTAAATCTGATAAGATTCGCCCTAACATTAACACAAATTTAAAGGATTAAAATGATTATTTCGACAAATTTTATCAATCTTTGCAACCCTCCACTTTTTACATCTGGACTTGGGATTGGCAATGATAGTGTTTAGGATAATAAAACTATATTGCATGTTCAAGTGTTTAAATCTATGACACATAAACACAAACACACCGATATAAATACAGTATAATATAAACACAGGATACTTTTATTTTTAAACATATGAGATACAAACACATTTTAATCACGATATTATAATAATAATTAAAAATAATATATATAAATTAAATAAATAAATATTAAAAAAAGTAAATTATTTAATTGAAAATTTTAAATTATATTTATATATTATTTAAATACCTCCTGAGGTCTAGGTTAGTTGCAATTGCAAGAGAATTGATAGTAGACGCAAGCAAAACAGGCCTAAAAACTGAGTGCACAAAAAAAGGGGTGGGGAAAATATTTACATGTATGGCACATAATTCTTATATATTTATATATCTAATGCCTAAACTTTCACACTTATATAAATAACACTCAAATCTTTAATATTATATTCAAAATATAATATTATTAAAATTTTAAAGTGAAATGCACCTTCTAATTCATAAAAAAAGTGCTATATCTCTAAATATCAAATTTTAAATGTTAAATAAGTAAATGCATAAGAATTGTGTGCTATATATATATATATGTAAATTTTTCCAAAAAAAAAAGGTAAATTTAAAATGCTATCTTGATCTAATTGAATTTAAAATAATACAGGGACCTCTCAGAAGAAGATAAATTAAAAACATAAGCTTACCTACTTAGAAGGCAGTTCCGTAAACATAAAGACTTGGCTCATTTCGAGTCTTTTTTTAAAGACTAGAGTAGTTCTCATAGATACTACATATGGGCTCTAGAGTGCCGACATGATGCTTCATTTTCACTATGCAAATCAAAAGATGGGGGACTGTCAAAAACTCATCCTTAAGACGGCACTGCAAACAAAAGCAAAAAAATACGTCAGATCGTCAAAAGATGTTTTAACCCAAAAAAAAAAAAAGTTAATCAATATGAATAGCTATTTAGAACATAAAGAATGTCAGTATTTTATTTATTTTTTTTAGAATTTTTCATTTATAAGGAAAAGAGTTGAAAAGAGGGATAGTTCCGAGTTCTGTATATAACAGAATGATTATGGCCACGAAACTAAAGACTGTTTGAAGGCTCTATTGGAGAAAATTAGTCAATGAAGAACATTTGAAAGAGTTATATACAGATAATTGCGTTCCTTCTTAACTTTATTGTTTAGAGTGAAATTGCCCTCACCCCTCTCAACAAGTTCCATGACAAAATGGTAGAAAGGAAAAAGAAGATATAATCAAGCTTCAAGTAATACAAGTATGAATGTTTAAATCAAAAATGTCCAGAAAAGGTAACTTACTGTATGTGGAAGTATCGATCTGTTCAGGTAACTCCTTAATGTCTACCTCAAATCTAGCTTGGACCTACAAAACGGTATAATGTTGTCAGGTTTCATATTGTCACGTACAAACTCAACGATTCCTCTAACAAACAAACAAAAAAAAAAACCTGATTAAGAACATCTGAATCAGATGCAGATGAGACAAAGGTTATAGCCAACCCCTTGGTGCCAAATCTACCAGCTCTACCAACCTGCGTAATGCTTTGTTAGGTAGCCAAACCGTTGTAAGAATTGTTGGCGGCTTGAAAAAAAAAAAAATCATACCCTGTGCAAGTAAGTGTCAGCAGAATCGGGCATGTCATAATTGATCACAATATTAACACGCTCAATGTCGATTCCTCTTCCAACCAAATCTGTTGCAACAAGAATCCTCTTATGTCCTTCCTTGAAGCCCTTATACCTTGTCAACCTACAAAAATTCATAATAAATCAATCTATACTTGCAATGAATATCCAAAGAAATACATATATATATATATATGGGATAAATGAAAATAGGAACATCCTGAAGTTGTCTCTTCAGTAGTTTAGGACAGGTACAAGAAACTGGATGGGTAATAAGTCTGCGCAGAACATTTTCTGAAAAGTTAATCAAATGAACACAGGGAGGTAACTGCAGGGAAACACCAAAAAAAAAAAGAGATCAACCATTTCACACTACAGCCATTACATCAGATGGCACACACCTTTGGGTAATAAATGGGAGCTCATCAGTTCGACTGAGTCAAAATGATTGCATATGCTTCCAGTTAAACAGGAAGAGTGGGCTGGTGATCTCAAATTTCTAATGCAAACGTTACTAAGATATCTCATTTTATATTATCCAGATGGACATTTTCAGAAAGATGTCACTCTGTTAAAAGTCTCTAGGTAGGAGAAATTGAATCAAACTGAAAGTGTAAAAATGAAGTGACTAAAGATTATATACTAAATTGGTATGTCACTATAAACCTGCATAAATAAATGTTCTTCACTAACCACCCCTAACCCTTTTTCTCCTCCATTTTCAAACTCCACCTTATGGCAAAATGAAAAGGAAAATAATTTCCATTATCAATTACCAGAGAAACAATCAAGATAATCCTCTTAAATGGAACTATAGCATTAAATTTCAAATAAGGTATGAAACATGAACAAAAAATGAACTTGCAAAAATATCTCTCAAACAACTGAAAACAAATAATAATACCTAAATAATCCAAAGCTAAATTGACCTTTCTAAATTATTTTCCAAAATTTTGATCAATTTAGTGAAAAAAAAAAAAGCTTTTTAAATTAGAGAGGCTTCTGTAGTTGTTAAAAAGAAAACTATCTCTGCCATTCAAGATCATGATAATTCAGTGATCCTATTATAATCCACATATCAATAACATGGCAATCTGTATTTTACGATGTCAAGAATTACTAATAAGCACCGTTGAATTATAGTAACTAATATAGAGCTCATATTATTTATATTTGTTTTCTTCCTATTTTATAACCCTCATGTTAGCCTATTTATAGGCTCAATATCTATTGAAAAAATCAAGTGATTATGATTTAAATTTCGAACATTGTATTAGAACATAGTTAGGACTTAGAAGAAACATATTCTCCTCCACTCGCTACTCTATTGTCCTTCCACCATACTCACACAAGCATCATCTACCATCGCTAGGACCACTCCCCTCTTCTACTCCTGCATCGCTTCCTCCACATGCCTCTACTCCCGCTTCCTCCAAACATCTCCACTCCTGCTTCCTCCACACATCTTCACTTTTGCAATAAAACCAAACTGCCCCCACCCACAAGACACCCCCACACATCTTCACTTTTGCAATAAAGCCAAACTGCCCCCACCCACAAGACACCCCCACCTCTATCCCACGCACTACAAGGTTCCACGTCCACACTCACGGTAACCTCATCCCTTTTTCACTGCTTTTATCCTCGCTACAATCATCTCCCAACAATGCTTCAACCTTCTCTAATTTGCATTTTGAAGCTTTCATCTCTCCCTTTTTCTATGGCACCCATAACCCTTATTGATACCATACAATATTCCCATGTAACATTAAATTTAATGGGACCAGCTATCTCTTGTGATCTCTGGCATTTCATTTTCTTGTCAACTCCTATAAAAAACTCCACCACTTGGACTCTCTAGCTCCCGAGTTTACGAACACTATAAAATACTCAAAATGGAAAACTTCAGCTTATGTTCTATCTTGGTTGCTCAATATCTTAGAAACAAACATTGCTTTCACCATCATGTTCCAAGAAACTACAAAAAGCATGTGGGGCTTTCTTTGATCATTTTCAAGAAAGCAATATCACTCAGGCGTACTCTCTTTACTCCATTTTTTTTTTCTCTTCAGCAATGCTTTGGTAATCTATAATAGTCTTCTCTAATTCGCATTTTGAAGCTTTCATCTCTCCCATTTTTTATGGCGCCCATAACCCATACTATTGATACCAAACATTCCCATGGTGATACCACCATTAAATTTAATGGGAACAACTATCTCTTATGGTCTCTAGCATTTCATTTTCTCATCAACTCTTATGAAAAACTCCAACACTTGGACTCTCTGGAATCTGAGCTTACGAACACTATTAAATACTCAAAATGGCAAACTTCAGATTATGTTCCTTCTTGGATGTCAACAGCCTTGAACCAAACATCACTTCCACCATCATATTTCATAAAAGTACAAAAAACATGTAGGGCTTTCTTTGATCATTTTCAAGAAAGTAATATCCTCAAGTTTACTCTCATTACTCCAATATTTTTTTCTCTTCAACAAGGAGAACTATCAATGCAAAAATACTACAGCATCTTACAAGATAAGTGTGACGAACTTCTTCAATATTGCCCATTCATTGTAAATCCCACGGCTTGGCAAAATCAAAATGAAGAGTTTTTTGTTGCCAAGTTTCTTTATGGCCTTCACCCATCCCACCGATCTGTTCAATCACAATTGATGGCCGACTCTACCATTCCCAATATTTCAACGACACTTTTTCACATTCTATGAGTCACTGAGCTTTCCATTTCTTCAGCCTCCGGATTAGATCATATTACATTGGCAACCAAAGTAAGTCGCAATACTCCTGGACATGGTGGATGAATTGGTGGACAAGGATGTGATAGTACTATTTTTGCTCCTTGTTAGGATTGCCAAAGAACCAACCACTCTTCTAATCATTGTTGGGCAAAATTTGAATATCCTTATAATGCTCAGATGGTCACTACTTCAAATACAAATGAAGGTTGGACATTCTATATTGAAACACTATTCCATCTTCACTCACAACTGTCTCTCATGCTATTTTAGCATCAGGCTCTATTGTTGTAGTTCTCTCTGATATGTCATAGATCTTAGATTCTAATGTTTCTTCCCATATGACATGTAATCCTTTCTTCTCTTAATTTGCAAGCCTATCATTGTCGTTGATGGCTCTACTCCAATCATTAGGCAAGGATCCATAGAACTCTCCCCAACTCTCACTCTTGACAATGTTTCTAATATTGATGTTCTCTCCGATACGTCATAGATCTTAGATTCTAATGCTTCTTCCCATATGACATGTAATCCTTTCTTCGCATAATTTACAAACCTTACTTTTTGTCATTGTCGTTGATGGCTCTAATCCAGTCGCTGGGCAAAGATCCATAAAACTCTTCCCAACTCTCACTCTTGACAACATTTCATACGTGCCTCATTTTCTAGTTTATTTATTATCTACTAATTGTATTAAAAAAAATCTCATAATTGTGCTATAATATTTTCTTCTCAATATATTTTTAAGGATCTCAGTATGAGGAAAATGATTGGTGGCAATGTTGAAGCCGAAGGTATCTACTATATCACTGGAACAATCGATTCTACCCCCTCTAATACCACTCTCACACTTTCAATAGCATTGTTGACTTGGCCATCCACCTTCTCAACTTTTTAAAAAGTTTACTCCTATCCCTTCGTCCATCTTTTCTTTTGATTGTGATGCTTGTGAGAATGGGAAACACTATTATGTTCCTTTTCCTGTATCACAATTTTATAGTCATGCTCAATTTGATCTTATTCATTCAAGCATTGGTCCTAGTTGTACCCTTTGTGGGATTCATTATTGTCTCTTTCATTAATGACCATGCTAGAGTTACCTGGGTGTAATTGTTAAAATGCCGGTCTAAAATCCTCAATGTATTCAAAAGTTTTTTGAAAACACAATTTTCTATTTCCTTCAAAATTCTCCATTAACCATGCTCTTAAGTATACATAATTAACCTTTCGATCTTTTTTTGCAAAAAAATGGAAACATCCATCAAACTTCTTGCTCTTATGCCTCTCAATAAAATAGTGATGTTGAATGTAAGCATCGACATCTACTCAATGTTGCTCAAACCATCATGTTCCATATAAATGTTCTTAAGCAATATTAGGGTGCCACCATTCTCATAGCCTATTATCTTATCAACAAACTTGCCTCTATCAATTTAAAAGGAATATCTCCATTTCTTTATCCTAAAAGATCCCCATTTATGCCTCAAAATTCTTCACAATGACAATGCTCTTGAGTATACACAACTAGCCTTTTGATCTTTTTGTGTAAAAAATGGAATCATCCATTAGACTTCTTACCCTTATACCCCTCAATAAAATGGCGTCGTAAGCACCAACATCTACTTAATGAAGCTAGAACCATCATGTTCCATACGAATGCTCCTCAACAATATTGGAATCACGTTATCCTCATAAAGCCTATTATCTTATCAACTAGCTTTTCTCTACCAATTTAAATGGGGTATTTCACTATCTTTTCTTTATCTTGAAAGCTCCCTGTTTTTTTTAACTCCATGAATTTTTGGATATGTTTGTTTTGTTCATTCCTTCTATCAAAATAAACTTTCTGCACACACTATAAAATGCATCTTTTTGGCATATTCTCATACTAAAAAAGGATATGGTTGTTATGATCCCACAACTACTCGAATGTACATCTCTACATATGTTACCTTCCATGGAACCAACCCTTAATATCCACCAATATCTGACACTCATCCTTCTAGCATTTCACTTCCACCAATCGCTCCTTTCATTCCTCCTCTACAAGTATATACTTGTCGACAACAACAGCCTCCTATCGAGACAACACCACTCAATCCAATTTCTATTGTCTCAATCCTACTTCTTTGGTTGAAGATCCATTTAACCTACATATACCAATTGCACTTCCAGAAGGTATCGGCCACAAAACTCCATACCCAATTCATTCTTATTTCTCACTTGATCAATTATCACCTTTGTTTTGTATGTTTGCATTTTTTTTCTACATTTCCTATACCAAGAATGTATCAATAGGCACTCTTAATTCCTCATTGGAAGGCAACAATGGATGATGAAATGCAAGCTGTCATGGATCGCCACACTTGGGACCTTGTCCCTTCTCCTATCGGTGTTCAACCAACTTCTTGTCAAAAGGTCTTTAACTCTTTGATTCAATTTCATTAGATAATATTTGACCTAAATCTCATTTTGAGATGTATCTTTATTGAAAAACACTTAGACTAATATCTAAGTCGATAAAACAATCTTATTTTGTGCTTGTGACAATTCACTAATTTAATCATCTTTAGAGATGAATGCTTGAGTCAATCTCATTTATATTTGAGATGAATGTTTAATTCAATCTCTTATATATGAGACAAATCATTGATTTGAATCTCATTTTATATTTGATATAAAATCATTGATTTGCCATTCCCCTTTTTTATGTTGGATATAAACTTTAATTTTACAATAAATTAATTGTTATGTTAATTTTTGTTTGACCTTTAAGTTTTTGAATAAAAATTTAGACTCAGTAAATTTCACAAAATTTCGACAACATAACGACTTAGTAGTGCTATATTAACAAAATTTATTACGATACAAAACGGAGGTAATTTCATCTCACATCGTACCCAAGGTCAATGACAGAAGTCTTCGTAAAATTTTTAGTTGGATCCAAGATCAACAGGCGTGGATTTTCGAATTTTAAGACCTGTGATTTAATTAATTTCAAATAATTTTAATTTTTGAATTAATTATTTTTATTTTGGTAAAATGACATCTTATAAATATTGTAATTTTTGCTAAACTGCGCGCTCGTGCCTTCTCCTTTACTATGAATCTAAGATAGACGGAAGAAAGTAATTTCATCTCACACCGGATCCAAAATCAACAGTAAAGGCCCTTCAATTTGACCTATGAGAGTAAGAAATTAAGTATAAAAATTTTATTTCCAAAATTTACCTGAAATTGGCACCTTAAAAACCTCTTTCAATTTGGACAAGATTGTCCTTGCTTATTTTTACTCAACGCTTAGAAGGGAGGAGAAAAATTAGAATTTGGGCTCTATTTTACTTGAAATAGATAATGGGGGCTTTGGCTAAGGCAAGACGCGCGAGACAAGAAGGGCAGCTCAGCTCTTTCATGTGAGATGGGGAAGAGACTTCAACTTCGAGAGAGGGGACGACGTTGGCTAGGATGGCAATGGCTAGGGACGACGACCAAGAAAGGGATGGCTCGGGACAGACAACTCTCTCGTAGGTAAGATAGGTCTCTCGATGGGCTTTCATGTGTGTGTGTATCCGTTCGACTAACGCTCTCCCTCTTATAAAGATCGACATTTCTAACCTTTCTCGCTTCCTCCTTGTTTGATTTTAAGTAACGTGGAGGGTAGTTCTGAAGAATTAGAAAAAAAATTCATTTCCCCCTCCTCTTTTTTTTATTTATTCAGCTACAAACACTTACCTATCACTGTCATAATACTTGATATCAATTTTAGTGTTGGGATTGTAAGCCAACATGCAAAATCCAAAAAAGAAGTATCGGATAATATACTAAGGATTCTTAGATATATTAAAAGAAGGTTAGTATATCAACAACACAATAATTTGAACATTGAAGCATACTCCGACACTGATTATGCTTGATCAATTGAAGATCGAAAATCCACATTAGAATACTTTGTTCTTGGAAGAGGAAATTTAATTTCATGGAAAAGTAAGAACAAACAATGATTGCCAGATCTAGTGCGGAAGTATAATACAGGGCTATGGCACATTCCACTTGCAAAATGATGTGGATTAAAACCTTTGTTGAAGAATGTGGGTTTCAATAAAATAACCAATGACTTTTTACTATAATAATTAGGCTGCCCTCTACATTGCAAGTAATCCAATATTACATTAAAGGGTGAAACACATTGAAGCATGGTCACTTCAATAGAGATGCATACATCAACACAAGTCTTTATCCCACTAAGTGAGGTCGGCTACATGAATCCTTCGTCTCTATTGTGTCCTATTATGTGTCAAATTCTCATTTAATTCAAGTATAATAAGGTCATTTTTTATACATCTTAACCAAATCTTTTTAGGTCTACCTCTACCTTTCTTAACATAAGGCAAATCTAATGCATCTACTCTCCTAATCGTCATCGACTACCGACGCTTTATGTGGCCAAACCATCTAAGGCGACTCTCTCTAATCTTATCGCCACTAGAGCTACTCCAACTTTTTCAACACACTCATTTCAATTTTATCTCTAAGAGTAAAGCCACTCATCCACCTGAGCATCCTCATCTCTGTAACACTTAACTTAGTCTTATGCTTCTCTTTTATTAGCCAACATTCTGCACCATAAGTCATTGCAAGTCTTACCACCATCTTATAAAATTTTTTCTTAAGTTTAAGTAAAACTTTTCTATCACACAACAGGCCAGATGCATTCCTCCACTTCAACCATCCAACTTGAATTCTACTAATAACATCTCTATCTATTTCACCATCATTTTGAATAATAGAGCCTAAATATCTGAATCGCTCACTCTTATTAATAACTTGTTCACCTAATACCACAACACTACCACTAGAACTTCTACAACTAAAATTACACTCCATATATTCAGTTTTAGATCTACTTAAACGAAAACCTTTAGACTCTAATAAAGATGCAGTCTAATCAAATAATTACTCATGTTTCAAGTGAAGAGTAGTTAGCATACATTATTACAAAGGCTCTAAGATCTCTCAAATTTTCAAACTCTTGTTTAAAATTGCACAATAAAAAACTCATCTCAATGCTTTCTTGAAAAAATTGCAATGAGTCTTAAACAAAATTTTCAAAATAAGTATCAAGTAAATCGTAATTAACATTTTAAGTATATTAAAAAAAAATTAGATATAGGGATAGTCGCCCGCTTAACGGGCGACTTGCTTGCCACATCAAATCCTACTTGATGCGCTAGGTTATGAAAATGGGGCTGACGGCCCCATTTTTCTCTCCACTTTGGTTTATTTTGCCCGACAGCTGCTTTTCTCCCCCTTCTCCCAATAATGGCCCCCTAATTGATGAAAAACCACCAACAATCTCCCCCAACATGACATCCACAGCCCTCGGCTGGCCCCACTCGATGTTCGCAACGTACATAAACATGGTTCTTCCCTCTCGCACAATATTTTTCATCTTTTCATGTTTATATGCTAAGGGGTTGTTTGATTGCTTGATTTGAGATGGATTTAGCTTAAATCCAGTCAAGTGGTGTTTTTGGATAAATTAAATCTACGTCTTTGTGTAATCCGCTAAAGCTGCTTTTCCATAGTTAAATCTGAATTTATTAAATCCTGTTGGTACCGGATTTATGGGTTTTAGAGAAGTAAAATTGGGCATTTAGGTGAGAGTAGGATTTGAGCTAGATTTAACTTAAATCAAGACAAACGATATTTTGGACAAGTTAAATCCACTGCTTTTGTTATCTAGTTAAAGCCGCTTTCACAAGTTAAATCCAAATATATGAGATTTAGAGAAGTAGAGGCGCCCTAATGAGATAGGGTAGGATTTGTGTTGGATTTAAGTTAAATCCAGTCAAATGATATTGTGGAACAATTTAAATTTGCCCCTTTTGTAGGCTCATTAAATCCGCTTTACAAGGTTAAAGTCGAATTTCATAAATTCTATTGTACGATTTCTTACATGTTTATTCTTCTCTAGTGCGATTGATTGAATTTGAACTGTTTATTTAATGTTTAAGGTATATTAATTCAACAATGAATCGAGAGTTGGTCTCGTTGATCTTATTCTATAGTAGAGAATTAAGTGTTAACGATCAATTTATTCCAACTTACATTGGCGGGCGAAATCATCCAATTAAAGTTCAACAGTACATAAACTGTGTGATCTGAAACACAAAATTTTAAGATCCCTACATATTGATCCAGAAAGCCACACAATTAATCTGACATATCATTTTCCAATGGGAAATGAGTTTATAACATCATTCATTTCTAATGATAAAGTTTATGATGTTATATTGGATGAAACTTCTCATCAGATATTGGTGGTTTATGTAGAAATGAAAAATTCTAATATTGTGTCCGCAACAGTTGATACTTTCATAAGAGACACAAATATTCCACCAAATCATACACCGAAATTCATTTCACCTACTATAGTTATGACACAGAGAAGCTTTGAGGAATTGAATTCGCCGTAATTTATTATCTAACATAAGTTGCTACTTTCATCTATTATGCACAAACATTGCTAATTTTTTAAACCTTGAAATTACAGATCAACGGAGAATATTACCTTTCATTCATACGAACAAATTGTGGCACCTTCTAGTTAGGCGCAACCAACCGAACCAACCGAGGTGAAGTTCAAGCTCGTTTGCCGATCGACTCGAGCTCGCTCGAGCTCGAGCTCTCGGCGCTCGATTCGAAGCTTTACGATGGTGTTCGAGCTTGAGCTCGTTAAAAAAATTGTGTTCGAGCTCCTTAACGAGCCTTAATCGAACCTTATCGAGCCTCATACGATGTGAGCCTTAATCGAGCCTAAACGAGCCATCAGCCTTAATCGGCCTTAATCGACTTATCGAGCTTGTTCAGGCTTTAAATGATCCGCTCACGAACATAACCGAATCAACAATAACTTGTTCGCTGTTCATTTAACAATCAGTATTTACAAAGTGTTCAAGCTCGTTCGATTAATTAAATGAACGAACATAAACGAGCTCTAATCGAGCCGAGTCACAAGTAGCTTGTTGAACGCTCGGTTCGTTTACACCCCTACTTCTAGTGTACCCGACGACGATGAGTACGAGGCCATGAATAATGACTTAAGTAGTACATCTAAGCACAATGATAGTGCGATGACTTTGCAACTGGCTCACCAACTCCAACTAAGAATATTGAAACCATGATCTTTTAAAAAATCATTATTTCATAAATATTAAACAAGAAAGTCAGGTGATTTCTAATAATGATTATGTCCGTATTTGTCAAACGACAAGAGAACGGAATGAGGTTATTTTTGATAGGTCATCTGATAGCAATTTATTATCTAATGATATTGATATTTCAGGTGAACTTATTGAAGGTATGTATTTTCGAGTAAAAGAAATCTTCAGTTTGTTATTACTGATTGGTCTATACATAATAATGTTCAGTTCGAAACAGTTACGTCAAATCAGAAGAACTTCATAGTAATATGTGTACAACACAATAACCCTAATAAAACATGTCATTGGCGACTGCATTATAGTTGTAGCAAACGTCTAGAAGGTGCCTGGAGAATATCACGAATTGGAGAGGACCACATATGCATAAATACATTGAAAGGCAGTGGTCATCATCAGTGCACTTTCATTGCTTATTTCATTTTACTTGCAATAAGACATCAAATAGATCTAAAACCTAGAGAGATTATCGGTCGAATGGAATCAAAATTTAATGTGAAGGTTCTTATATGAAGGCTTGAGATGCTAGATGTAAGGCTATAAGGACCATTTTTGACAGCTGAAAAAAGTCCTACAAGTTCCTCAATATTTTTATGAAAAGAATGAGCTCTACTTTACCAGGTACAATTTATAAAATATAATCAACTACCTCACATCATTTTCAAAGAAATTTATGGGCTTTCAGTTCATCAATTTTGGGTTGGGAAAGTTGTCGTCCAATCTTGGGCCTTGATGACACTTTCTTGCTTGGAAAGTATCGTGAGACCTTGTTGACCGCCGTTGAAATTGATGGAAATAACGGATTATTTCCTCTTGCCTTTGCTATTGTAGAATCCGAGTCGAATGAATCTTGCCTTTGATTTCTCATGTATCTACTAGAACTGATTCCCTTTGTCTTTGCACGTCGTGATTTATGTATAATTTTAGACAAACACGTAGGCTTACTTAGAGGTTGTAGAGAAGTACTCCTATGAGCCGCTCATTGGCATTCTTTAAGGCGCCTGCATGAAAACTTTAAAAAAGCCATCCGAAAAATGAGCATTGGAGATGGTGAATTCTTATGTCAAAAAATGTATGACTGGTAACACCGACAATATCCAAATTTTTATTTGTTACATGAATGACATAAAGAATGTCAAGGAAGAGACACATAAATGGCTTCTTGATCATGATATTATGAAATGGTCCTTAGTGCATGATAGTGGGATCGTTATAAAACTATGATGACTAACGCATTGGAGTGTTTCAATGGAGTGCTTAAACGTGAGTGTGGTTTGCCAATTCAAACCCTAATCACTATAATTTATTATAATATTATTGCACTATTTATAAAGAAGTATGCTTGTGCAACTCGACAGCAAGAGTCAAACATTTTCATATTCAAGCAATGGGTGCATACCTTACTACAACGTTTTGAATGAGAGGCTTGATATTTTCCAAAGCCAGCCAACAAACCCTAGAGAACTACAAGTGTTTGATATGTCATGCAGATCATTCAGAGTTGATCTATCTGACATTAGATTCTATAGGTGCAGTTGTAATAGAATAATAATAATATATCATTTGTCTTGTCCACATGCTATTGCAAAATTAGGACACAGAAGATTAAATCATTTAACATACGTATCAAAATATTACACTTTGAGAAAACATACAAAAACAAACGTTGTTGAATTTCATATGCTAGCAGATCGATCAGATTGGCTAACTTATAATGCCAATCAAGGAATTATTGAATTGTAACCACCTGCATTCAGAAGAAGGAATGGAATACCACACTAATAAATATAAAAATACAATGGATGAAAACAAATAATAGGTCATGTAGCTTATACAAAACTGTTGGCCATTATAGGTCATCATGCTCTTATAATATTAGTAGCAAAAGATAATTTGTAACTATAAATGTTAGAACCGTTGTACCTGCTTCAATACATAATTACAATAGTTCTTTTTTTCAATTTTCTACTTTATATTACTTATTATATATTATGTTTTTTTGCGCAAGTACGATGGCTCAAATAGTCAATCTTCATGGATTCATATATTGACTTGACTGAGGTTGAATTCAGTAGACATTTACGAGCGTACATATTATTTATTATAAAGAGTTTTCTACTGCCAGACACTTTCAGATCGGAGGTTAATCTGCAATATCTTCCATTACGTGAAAACTTAAATGCTTTCAATATTATGTCTTTCGGGAGAGCAATTATGACACATCTGTATCGAAAGCTATATCAGTCTACTAGGCCTACAAGAGCCAATATAGCTGGCTACTTACATTTACTACAGATCTAATCTAGGGAACACCTTCATGTTGGAAGGTCAATATTGCATGTGCCATATCCGAGAGAGCTGGATGGACTGAGTATCAAGTTAAGGTAAAAAATATATGTTTCAAATACCTTTTGATGGACATGATTATTCTTATTACATTATTTCAATAGGTGGAACGAATGATGTGCGTCAGATGCCAATGGAAAACACAGTGCTATATAGAATGAGCTAGATGGTTTGTTATAAACTCAAATATGATTGTGAAAATAGTAAATAACAAAAATTCTCATAATTATAACTAATGATACAATATGACTTGTAACATGAGCAAATTATTTGAGAGCCATGTAAAATGACAGACGCATACGCTTGGTATGCTTGGTGGGCGAAGATATTTGGCAAACAGTCGTTCCACTTATCAACTGGAAGAGGGTGGAATGGTACTACAAATAGAGTTCTTAGGCAATTTGGACGTCTACCCTGAATTGATGTGGCACATGTAGATCTCAACTTCAAAAGGGTTGATGATCGTGAAAAAGCTGATGTTGACTGGGTTGACTATCATCAGATTCATATAGTTGTATAAAAGATGAGAGATTATATAGTTCACATCATAGATGGGGACGAGGACAAACAATTTGCAATTAATCATACATGTCCTAGTTTTAATCATGAGCTTCACTTTATTTATTAAAGGCCCCAACAAATTCTCCAACCACATATTATCACAAAGCACTTGTTGAGCAAGCATATGTGAGTAATTACTATAATATTTTGTCTTTCAATATGTTATTTACATAAATGAGACTAATTTCTAATCTTTTATTTTATGCAATCAAAGCAATTCTTAGCTACTAAAGATATCTTTCAACCGTACTTCGACCATGCAAATGATTTTGAATTACAATTAATTGTAAATAAATATGAGAAGCTTTACAGGGATATGAGGTTGTGAATGCATATCAGCGACGTCAGTCATCGACCCATAACGACGGAGGGTGTCTCATAGGAGGATGTGCATGCCCAATAGCCATATGAATTGGGTACCGAACCATCTACGTATGTTGATCTCGATCCATCCACATATCAACCTAGTTCTCAGTCACAGCTCTATACATAGTTTACCCCCATCACAGAATTATCCTACTCAGACATCTAGAGCAACACCACATGTTGATATACCACTGGTTCATGAAGAAGATGCATTGGAAGACCACCATCAATTCCATGATGGTCCACCACATGCACCTGATCAGTACACACCTGAAAGTGATGAGATTTCACATAGACAATGCCGAAGGCAATAATTCCAGAGGACACAATATTATTCATGTGCTTTGAACTATGTTATTTCCATTAGTATATGTATGTCAAATAATTTTTTTTGTTATTCGGAATATATGTCTCATAATCATTTATCAAAATGTTTAATGTTTGGATTATATGTTTATATGCTTCTTTGTTTTTCAATAGTTTTTTTTTATGACTAGTAAGTGAATGAGTAGTTTTTATTTGATATAGTTGTGGAAGTTCTTGCAAAAGATTTATAGGAGGATGTACTTTGATGCTTACTGATTGTTGATAATATTCCTCTTGTTCATAAGAGTAACTTTAATAAAAACTTTAGTTATGGAGGTCAACCATAGGATCTAAAGTCTTTTGTTACAGTATATTTAAAATTAAATATATGTATTTTTAATTTCAGAATATTTAGTAGTGAAGTTCTAATATTAGAGATCAAGTGATTGAGATGAGTGAACATTTTAGATATCTTTCATTGATTGTTCAAAATGATTGGTTAAATAGATGGGAATGTTATTGGTAAAATTCAAGTTGGCCAATTTAAGAGAAGCATAAAATTAAGTGTTGAAGATATGAGTTGCTCGAAGTAAGGAGTGGCTTTATCTTTAGAGAAAAATGTGAAACATATATATATACATATGTCAAAAGGTTGAAGTAGCTCTAATGCTGATAATATTGGAGTCCAAATCCAACCGAGTTGGTAAAATCTTTAAAAAAAATGTTACAAGCAAGTTGCGGTTAAATAGGCGACTTCTATGTATTAGGACAAGTCGCCTGTTAAACGGTCGACTAGTTCAGACGCATAAGTCGCACTGACTTACGCCAAGTAGGATTTGATGTGATAAGCAAGTCACCCGTTAAATGAACGACTATACCGACATCTTAATTTTTTAAATATACTTAAATGCTAATTACGATTTACTTGATACTTATTTTGAAAATTTTGCCCAAGTCTTATGCCTTATTGGTGTTATGTGCTTATGCCTCACATGATATGAGGCCCACCTTAAGGTGTACCTCGCCTCAAATTTTGTGAGGCAAGTGCTTTTATATTTAGGCATTTTTTTATCAAAGTTTTAATTACCCAAAATAGCACGCATGTCATAACATACACAATCTAATCTAGAAATAAGCATTACCCAAAAGCCTCTCTTCTTGTGCCCTCTCCGCTCCTCACACACAACACTAACCATTGTCGTCGCCATCTTATTTGTGATATTCTTATTTTGATATTGGATAATCGAAATGGGAGAGAAAAAAATTATTATGTTAAACTTATTTTGAATTGTTATAATATTAAATATTATTTTGTTATCTTATGTTACTTTAATATTTATTCAACACTTCTTCAAGATTTGATGTTTAAATATTAATATGTTATTTGATACTTTACATAATTTATATCTTCCAAATATATAAAGATGTTAATGTGTTTAAATTTGATATATCAATAGATTATGATATTAATATTACTTCTTTTTTTATACTTTGACGAGTGGACAATACTTTTTTACTTTGTGCACTTTGTTGATTGAAAAGTTTTAAGCGGTTTATGCCTCGCCACACAAACGAAAAATGCCTCCAAGCTTGATTGCCAAATTTTAAACTTTGTTTCAAACCTTTGCAACAAACTGTATCTTCATGATATATATGCTCCAACTTGAAAGAGTGTTACAGCCCATAGATCAATGATATGGTAATCCGTGTTTTAAGATATTAGGGATTACTAATAAGTAGTATTGATTATTGTAACTAATGTATCGCTCAGATTATTTATATCTATTTCCTTACTGTTTTATAACCCTTATGTTAATATCTATTGGAATGATTATGATTCTAATTTTGAATAGATCCTTTGCAAGTCATTTCCATACCTTTCTTCCTGGGACATGCCAGAGTGAATGCAGATTGACGGGAAGTTGCACTCAACTAGCAACTTGTTTAGCTCTGCTGCTCTGTTAACACTTTTGACAAAGATCACAACCTGGTTAAAGTCCAAAGCATCCAGAAGGTCATTCAGTTTGCGATTCTTCTCCAACTCGCTAAGTTTGATGTAATGCTGCATAGGAAGATAAATGGAAGATGAATGACAGATGTTAAAGATTAATATAGATCTAAATTTAGTCTGGCTGAAATCTTTAATACCTGTACTAGACCATGAAGGGTCAGCTTGGCTTCATCATCTACATAAATTTCCATTGGCTGTAAGGATACAAATAAAAAAAACAGGATTAAAATGGCAACCTCAATACAACTACTCGCAGTGGCACTAAAATGAATTGTGCGCCAACTAGCACAAAACAACTACAATCTATGAAGCGCAGACATAAATATAACAACACAGACGCCACATGACTTCGACATACAACACAGCAAACCACACACTATGGAAACAATATTATCTTTTATAAATTATTAATATAAAATGTGAAATTAAATGATTTGATACTTATGTTTTATGCTAAAGGCATCACACAATAAAATATAATATTTGTTAATAGTTAATACACCATTAAAGCCAAATAAAAAAAATATTGCTAAGAATATACTAAACTTAACTGTGTTCATACATGTCAATAGCGTGCTATTACTCATAGCAAAATTGAGTTACACCCTAGCACTATTTTCATAGCAAGGCGCAAGGTATCAAAAGACCATGCACTATTTGTATGGGTAACAAAAAATAGTGCATTGCCCCCATCACACATTATTAAGATTCCTCTAACTTATTCTTAAAATTAATATTAATATTATTTAATTCGTTTTTATTTATTAGGCTTTGCTAGAGTTTTGAGATGGATGCGTGTTGCAAAACACACAAAATACTTTAACACACTAGAGATGACTTCAAGATAGTGAGGTCAACTTTGGGCTTTCATGAGGGCTTTTTGATAGGCAGGGTGATGACTCCAAGTTACATTTTTGATGGCAACATAGAACACTGTTACAAAAGCTATTAGTATTTATGAAAAAAACTACAATATTCAAAAGCAAACTAAAATAAAAAAAGAAAAAATTTATAGGTTTCACACTCTTGAAAAAGGACATGAAAATGATGAACATTAATGAAGAAAATTATGATTTGAGAGATAATGATAATGATGATGACGATGACGATGATGAGACTATTTTGATCTATGATGATGATAACAATTCTTAGGGATGATTAGTTTGCCTTTTTTTTTTTACATGAGACTTGTAAAAATAACTAAAATGTCAAGAATTTTAGGTAGTTAAACACTTGAGCCTAAGTAACATGTTTAACATTAAAAGAGCAGTAGTTTTATTTATAAATTTAGATGTTTTGATTCAATCTTGTTGTTTTTCTTAATTCTTAAATGTTTACTTAATTTTGTTATAGTTTGATCTCAAATGTTCAAGAACACATGCACACTCACACACACATGTATATGTATATGTATACACATGTGTCTTTATATATGTTTTTTCACATTAAACCTTAAAAATCAACTTACTGCATGCTATGGTAGCAATTTACCATGTGTCATTATCCATTATGGTGCAAATAGTTCGCCGACCACGCTATGCAAATAGCATTGAGAGTGCACTATGCTGTGTCGTATGCTATGGCGCAGACTATTTTCTGTCAGTGGCATATATGCATACATTCATATGATACGCCGCTAGGGCTTCAAAGAGGAAAAATCAAAGAAATGCACAAGTATAATAAGAAGTATGAGATGAGTATCGGTGGTTTTTGTGGATGAAACTAGACCACATTTTGATTGATAAAAACCTAAAACATGTCCTACTGCTTGCACCCTGCAACAGGCCTTATTTGACCCTAAAGTGGGTATGAAAATTGCTAATAAAATTTTTATTATGCCAAACATGTGGAGCTATGTCCTTTTTCAGAAGAACACATGAATATTGTGAAGTTTGTGTGCTTCATAGAATATAATGTTCAAAGTGATGTCCTAAAAAAAAGCTCACCATCAACCTTGGAAAGGGCAATCTGAAAAGCAATTGACACAGATGAATAATAAGAACAATCACTGACAAGTGCTAACTCAAGAGAATACCTATAACATTAAATTCTAAAATTGCCTACAACTAGCTTCAAACAAGCTCAACTGACCATATTCTCACCTAAGGCTCCTACAAAATCTCAAACCATTGAAAAGAAAAGAAAGCTAAATAAAACCCGGAACAATGAAAAACGTTCCAATCAAGCAAAAGAATTAGAATTTTAAGCTTTCCGTTGAGAATTACATCTTGCATGAATTTCTTGCAAACAGGGCGTATCTCCTTGCTTAGTGTGGCTGAAAACATCATAACTTGCTTATCATGTGGAGTCATTTTGAAGATCTCCTGCACATCTCTTCGCATATCTACAGGGCATACACAATTATCAAATGAGGTTTTAAAAAATTAAATAAAAAAAAGAAGTTCATAAGGGAATCAACAACATGACCTATAAAAAACATTCAGCAGAGCTGTAGTATTGTGAAGATTAAAAGAAAAGTAGGCATACCAAGCGACTCTAGCATCTTGTCACATTCATCAAGAATGAAATGTCTCACATTCTTCAAAGAAAGGTCTTTGTCTCTAGCTAGTGCTAGAATTCTTCCTGGTGTGCCAACAACTATATGAGGACATTCATTTTTAAGAATATCCTTGTGCTTTACAATGTGAACGCCACCATAGAATACTGCAACTTTGATATCAGGCAAATAAGTACTGAATCTCTCGAACTCATGACATATCTGCAAAATTTGAATTCTACTATTAATCAAAAATGAAAAAAATCACACTGGTCCAACAAACTGAACATTGTCAAACCAGAAGGAAAGCTAATCCACCAAAGAAATACAAATAGTAATCAAAGTTATTGTTTGACACAAACCTGGTATGCCAGTTCTCGAGTGTGACACAAGACGAGTGCCGCGACATGACCAGCAATTGGCTCAATTTGTTGAAGAGTTGACAGAACAAATACAGCAGTTTTCCCCATTCCAGATTTCGCTTGGCAGATGACATCCATTCCCAGAATGGCTTGTGGGATGCACTCATGTTGTACTGACGGAGAACCAAAGAAAATTGGAGCGTAGTACCCCCAGTGAGTAAAAAAGTAATCTTCTGGGACCTTTTAATTCAAAGGTTTACCATATTCGCCTCCAAATCAGAAATGTGGCAGTAGTGTTTACCTGTAAGGTATCACGAAAATTATTAAGTTTTAAAAGGATTCACAACCTAAAATTTTTCAATCATTACTGAAGCATCTTAGCATCAAAAAATACAAATAAAAACAAGTTTACTGAATAAAACGATGTAAAACACACATTAAAGAGATAAACAATAGTTATGAATTGAAAAATTAGCCATTATCTCATGATATAAATGAAAACCCAAAGCACTCTAATTGCAAAGAGCATATGAGATATTCCTTCTAAGACGTTAAATCCTCTAAGGTAGGTAATAGAAATTAACAACAAAATTTAAATATTAAATAATCAGCATGGTTAAGCTATGTAGAAATAAATCAGCTAATTAGCCATTATTTAGGGATTACAAATAGCTTAGTTTGGCCAAATTAGGATTGATTAACTAATTATTAATTAGTTATTAGTGAAATAATTTTTTTTATTAGTGTAGGCTAATAGTTAACAAATTTATCATACAAAATAATTGGGTATTAATTAATTATATGAATGTTATCGTTAGGATATTCATTAGTCAAAATATACACGTTAATTAAATAAAATTAGTATAACTAATTAGATATTACTTATAGATGTGATACTTAATAAGCAAGATTCAGAAGACTCATAATCATCTCATCATTAGAGTTTTGTCACATATTTTGGGATCATTCTACCAAGTGTTGTCTCAAATGTTAAGAGTGGTTATTATACAAAACCTTCATAAAAAAATAAATAAAACCTTCATAAATCATTTTGAACAATTTTTATGCATGTTACCATAGGTTTAATCATCCGATGCAGACTTACAACCTTGAGTGTGGTACTGGGCTTTTTCAGTTTACAGAGGCAATAAAACTCGAAATTATGCACTTTCTCCTATGAGGTGTACTTTGGACCTGCCCACTTTTGGATTTTATTTTCTTCTATGTGGTAGGGGACTAGAATATTTCAGCTACTCTGGAAATAAGTTCTATGGTTTTTAAATTTAACAATGAAATTGATCTTTCGCCTTTAGGATTTTATTTAAACTTGAATTTAAAATCATATGCTAACCACATCAACTAGCATATAGATGAGTCGATAAATGTATTCTAAGATGTAATCGAAAAACTTCATTTGACAAAGATTTATCTTTCCAGTGTTATAACCAATGTTATGAAAACTAAACCTAAAGAACTAGAAAAAAGAGAGATTCAAGATTCGATGGTTCAACCGGATTTGAACCAGATAAATTAATAAATATTAAATAACCAAATATTGATCTAATTAAATAATACAATAATATAAATATATAATAAAAAATAAATAGAACAAATACATAAATAATATTTCTAATAATTATAAATTTAAGGATTGACATAAAGCTCACTAAGATATAATTATATGCATTATAAATCTATATGAATATATTTAATATATTTAAAATTTAAAAAATTATTATATAAATTTATAATATAAGTGTAATTTATAATAAGAATATAATTAATAAAAAATTGTAGTTTGTACTAAAATATTTAGGAGAAGTTTTATTTTTAAGTTATCATGGGTTGATATAAAACATAGATTATTAATCTCATATCATTTGTATAATTTGCATGATTTGCTAAAGCATATTCAAAGATATCAGGCTAGAAATATCAAAATTACAAACTTTTTACTAATGTGAGCAGTAAGTATATGAAATTTAAATACATTAATGAAGCCATAGTGCATTTAAATTTAGAAAGGTTTCCAACATAAACCATTCAAAAATTAAATAAATGAAGCAAATATTACTTGACATTTTGCAACAAATTAGATCCAACGCTTACAAATTAAAAACTCAAAGAATTTCTAATATAAATCTATGTTTTTAAGTATTTGGTCTGACCTTGTTTCATGAACTTGATGTGAATTACTTCCTTGGCTTCTATATTTCGAAATTCTCCTTGGGAATCTACATCCAATCCTAATTTCATAGAGATTATTCTAAAAGATCTTGTGATGATGAGATTATATCCACTATTGATGGTGGATTTCAGCATTAGTACATTATCATGACAAATTACTTTGTAGCACTACTTTGACGGTATTTGGCTTTGTCCACTTCATTGTGAAGTGGAAACTCTCTTATATGATGGAAAATAGATTATCCCTTTATAGATTTTGATTTCTACTATGAGATAGTTCCAAATCCTCCCCTCTTAAGTTTTTGATATGAGGATTGTGGTTCTAGAGCTTGCGTATTTAGTGGTTGTAATTTTTGTAACCTTATGATGTGCAATTTTAAGTGTCTCAATCTCAACTTGGTTATGGGCTGTCAAGTAGTGTGTTTTAACCCATTAAAAAAAAATTTCTATAGGTTTTAAAGCTGAATCCCAAAATACTTTTTTTAAAACAAAAAATATACCATCTTCATTCCCAATACATCTAACTTAATCAAAATCTCTAGATCATTACCTTGATGCCTTAGCAATTGTATAGCTATTATCTCTCCTTGGTCTCTAAATTCTATTATTCTCTCACATAGCTCTATAAGAAGACTAAGAGTCTGTTTGAGACAATTGCAACTGTCTAAAAAAACAATGGTATATGTGATGTAGAAAAATCTATTGTTTAAGAAGCTGCGGTGGGGCCTACCACAGCTTTCTATGCTGCGACGGCAGCGAGCCAAGTCAAATTGAAAAACACAACTTTCTAACCGTAGATTTGTCAAAACGCAAGCAGATAGCAATGCCCCATACTGACTCGATGCGACATATACATCGCCCAAACTCACCGATTCTTTTATAATCAACACTATCATTTGATTTTAAATAATAGTACATTTTGCATAATCTAAAAATTCCACTAAAATTTTGTTAACCAAAGCAAGTAATTATAATATTCCTATTCAGGGGCTATTTAATTGGCTAAACAAGAAATGTATTTCAAAAGCAAGAAAAAAATCAATTTTTGGTGTTTGGTTGGCTAAAAAGGAATCCAATGTAAAATTATAATACATTCTTTTTTCAACTTTAATTCAAATCCAGTGAAAAAGAATATCGCCCAAATTGGGAGATTTCCATTTAGACGGTTGGTATAAAGTGAGCTACCACCACCACCGTCGTTGCTTTAGTTAATTATACCATAATAAAGTCTCACTTCATGAACTTGGATGGAAAAACCCATTCCACTTTTTATGTCAATCTATAATGTGCATTATTATATTTCTTCAACATGCTCTTCCAAAATAATATATTATTAAAACAAAGCAAGTTACCATATTATTCTCCTTAAGTATCAAAATCATAATAGATGTCTAATTTGTACCTAAAGCCTTATTTCTATACATTTTTTAGAGCACATTGCATTTTTTTTAAATCAATCTATAACATACATCATTATATTTGTTAATCAAGCTCTATCTAAATAATTTATTAATAAAAGATCTCATTAAATATTTCCAAGGAGTAGTATTTTTCACCTTTAATGCCTTCATTTTTAACAAAAATCATATATCTTCCCTTCTAATACATTTAACTTGATCAAAATATCTAAATTTTTTTATCTCATGCATTACCTATTCAATACATAGCATTTATTTTTCATTTGTACCAAATCAATAATAAATATCAAAAAAAAATTATAGCTTCTGATTTGCTCAATACATTTTTACAAGACTTAAAACTTCATTTGAATCATTAGAAGTTTTAGTAATATTCAATCTTTGCCCCACTTTACAAGCCCATTTGTTCCCTTAATAACATCTATAAATCTTTATTCCACCATCAAATATCCTTAAAAATCTCCTAAGCTTCGTATAGTATTCTTCTTAATAGAAATAGTCATTTATTTGATCTCACAATAAGTTTGTTGTTTCTCAACTAAAGAATTCATTTGCTTCCTTAACCAACTATTTTAAACATAATTCTTCACCTTACAAAGTCAATCACCTTATCCTAAGGTAATAAGTTAGTTTATTGTCTTATAATGATCTTAATATATATAACTAAAAATTATTACTTAATGTTTGGTCAACCTCTCTTGGGATCACTTTACAATTATCATCAAAATATATTTCATTGTAAATAAAAAATAAATCTATTTATGTTTTGAGATTTCCTCATCAATGAGGATAACTAAATGTTTTCATTCTTCAAATCTATTATAAAATCATAAGCTACCAAAAATCAAATACAATATCTCCCATTACATTTATAATCCTTATTACATAAACATTATTAATTCTCTTGTATATCATCCTACTAGAATCTATTTGAATATTTAAATCACCTTCAATAAGTATCTTCTTCTTCAAGTAAATATTATAATAGTACTCTCATATCTTCCGAAAATTAATTTTTAAACTATCTACTAATAATCCTATTTGAAGAACACAAGTATTAACCTCATTAATCATCTTAATAGCAATCACCCCTATCACAAATCTTATTATCTTAATAATTTTATCTTCCAACTCTTTATCCACTACTGTCTTAACAGCATCCATATTACTAATCATTCCAACATCCATAAACTTCTTTTGGCTTGTAAATATACCATATTTAACTTTTAATCATTTGTTCTTTACCAAATCATTACCCATATAAAACTAATCAACTCTTGCATACTTTTCACACCAATTAGATTAAGGTACGGACATGTGGTATGTTACTTAGAATTGACATCATAGCTCACTCTTGTTCACAATGCACCATAATCCACGTAAACTATATTACATCACTTACAGATGAAGTTGCAACTATTACCTACTTCACAGTACAATCAAGCTAAATCATAGTTTGCCACTACTAAGAATTATATTGACACTGACAAAATTTAAATTTGAATATTCATTAGTTTGATATGAAGCCCTAAGTTTTTTTCTTTCAAGGAAAGATAATCATTGATATCAAAGAACCAAATGCTGCAAATAAAATCATTAAAGGGGTTTTTTCAAAATAAACCCAAACAATGATAAAAAAAATAAAAAATAACACTGGCCAATAAATAAAAGGATTTCAACAATGATCACAAAGAGAGAGCGACCAATCAACAAAAACATAATCTAAGGCAACTTAGGTTGACCCAAACTATCGTAACCTAGATTTTGAAAATTTTTTATTAGTCTGCATTAAACACTAAATCTAGCTATACTGATCAATGATTAGAATGTTAAAATAATTTGAACTTTTTAAACTTTATTATAATATCTATTTTATCCATTCAACCATCCTATATAAGCAACATACACAATGCCACAATATTATCAGAGATTTTCAAAAGTCATGAAAACGATCATCATAATTAAAACACGTGGAGACCTTTTACTATTTAAGCATTTTTATTACCAGTTAAACAAATTAAGGCTCAAGTACTTGACCATGAATATATTGGATGATCAGGTTTTTGAAACTTGTAATAGGAAGTAAGACCAAGATTGGATAGAGTTAGTCGTTGAAATGAAGTTCTCTCAAAATTTAGTATTGTTTATGCTTAAAAGTACTATTTTACTACAAAAACTGAGGGAACTTCATGAAAAAAATAAATTTTTAAAAGTAACTTCTATGATACATTTTACTATCTCAAGGTCAAATTACTTATTTAATACATTTCTAGTTATTATAAAAATCTCATCCCCACATCCCCCATCCTCAATCTCTCTCTCTCTCTCTCTCTCTCTCTCTCTCTCTCTCTTTTACACCCACAATTATCTATATTTATAAAATTAGATACACATCTGTATTAATCTTGAAATGAATGTATCCATATTTGATGAATTTTATTTAACCTAAAACACTGTGATATGAGAGAGGATCGATAAAAATATTATAAATTCTATGTGAGGAACAAACTTTTGAGAAGAAGTTCCATTTCAAATCAGAGCCTTTTTAGATATTTTCTAGTCATGAAGTGAGAAGCCCTCATTTCAAAATTAAAAAGTTTTATTTTAAATTAGAACCTTCTAGAGATTTTCCATAGTCATAAGTTTATAAATTTTGAATTGTATTTATTAAATATGTCTTTATGAGTCTGCTTGGGGCAATTTCTCACTACTTAGGTTTTCAAACAACAATCACAACACTATTTGACTACAACTTTGTTATAGCTTTTCAAAAATTTATGTGGCAAGAAATAACTTTTTATAAACTAAACTAGCAGAGCGTGGTAATTATAATAAAAAGTTATCCAAACTTTATTTAGAAGAAAAAAAATTTACAATACCCACAAGCTTTTCGAAAAAATCACTTTCCCACAATAGTTCTATGGTAGCTTTTTAAAATAGCTGCAACCAAACGAGCCTCATATCAAGGATAATTTTAAAAGAAAAAAGTTTTTAAATCTAAAAGATATGAATAAGATTGAAATAGAATGAAGTTCAAACGAATCTATCTCAACTTAAAATTTGTTTACAACACATTAAGAAAGAAAACTAAATATGAATCCTTTCTCCATTGTGTCCATTATGTGTCAAATTCTCATTTAATTCAAGTATACTAAGATCATTTTTTACATCTTAACCAAGTCTTTTTTAGGTCTACCTCTACCTTTCTTAACATAAGGCAAATCTAATGCATCTACTCTCTAATGGTCATGGACGGCCGCTTTATGTGGCCAAACCATCTAAGGCGACTCTCCTAATCTTATCTACCCTTTGGAGCTACTCCAACTTTTTCCCGAACATACTCATTTTGCATTCTATCTCTGGGGTAAAGCCACTCATCCACCAGCATCCTCATCTCTGTAACACTTAACTTAGTCTTATGTTTCTCTTTTATTGGCCAACATTACGCACCATAAGTCATTGCGGGTCTTACCACCATCTTATAAAATTTTCCTTAAGTTTAAGTGGAACTTTTCTATCACATAATAGGCGGATGCATTCCTCCACTTCAACCATCCAACTTGAATTCTACTAATAATATCTCCATCTATTTCACCATCATTTTGAACAATGAGCCTAAATATCAGATAAACTCACTCTTATTAATGACTTGATCACCTAAAGTCACCACTACCACTAAAACTTCTACAACTAAAATTACACTCCATATATTAGGTTTTAGATCCCACCTTTAGACTCTAAAGTTGACCTCCATAATTCAAGTTTACATTTGGACTCCCTCTCTAGTCTTATCAACAAGAAGAATGTCATCGACAAAAAGCATACACCACATCTTCTTGTAAATGCCTGTAAGAACATCCATAACTAAAGTAAAAAGATAAGGGCTTAATGTTGATCCTTGATGTAATCCAATGAAATAGGAAAATAGTTTGTCAATCCTCCTTGTGTTTGGACACAAGCGACTCTATACATATATATCACTTGAATAGATATTAACTTTTTCGTCTAGAACTCTCAAAGAACATCTCTTGAGACTTTATCATAAGCTTTCTCTAAATCAATAAATATCATATGTAGATCCTTTTTATTTTCTCTATGCTTCTCCATCAAACCTCTTAACAAATGTATAGCATCCATAGTAGATCTACGGCATGAAACCAAGCGATTGTGAGAAACTTACATCGTATATGCTCAATTACTCTCTCCCATAATTTTAATGTACATTAACTTAATTCCTCATAATTTTACTCTTGTGCATCACCTTTATTCTTAAATATAGGAACCAACAAACTCTTTCTCCCACTCATCGGCATCTTTTTTAGTCTTTAAAATAACATTAAAGATTTGTAAGTAAGAAATTCCTTGATCTCTAAACATTTCCACACTTCTATTGGAATATTATCCGGTCTCCTGCTTTTCACATTTCATTTTCTTTAAAGCTTCACTAACTTGATTTACTAATCTGACGATAAAAATGAAATTCTCTATTTTTGTTTAAGGGTTTAAAATCAATCGTACTTTCAGATCCTTCATTGAAAAGTTTATTAAAATACCTCATCCACCTATTTTCATATCTTTTCTAAAGAAAAGCACTATTATTTTCTCCTTATACTCACTCACTTGGTATGTCTTTTTCTTATCTATCTCTTTGGTTGGTAACTTATACATACATCTTTCACCTTGGTATCTAATCTATTGTATAAATCACTAAAATTAAATTTTTTGCATCATATATTCTTTCTTAGAATCTCTGGTATTTTATATCTTTCCCATTCTCAGGGTTTTACATCTAAAGTTTTATAACAATCTTCTTATTTTTTTATCTTTTCTTGCACTCATTCAATTCTTATTAAAAGCTTTTCCTTTTGATTCTGATCTTTTAGCTTGTTTAATAGCACGATCTTTAATGTTAGCTTCCTTATGAACATCCAAACTTTAATTTCTTGTAGCTTGCTTCTTAAAATATTTTTATTTTCGTTCCCATCTAATCCTAGGGCAATAATTAAGGTTATTTTTTCTCTTACAACCTTTCATCTTAATCCTTTAAATCAAACGAATCTATCTCAACTTAAAATTTGTTTACAACACATTAAGAAAGAAAACTATGATCCAAAAGCATGTTAATAAAAATATGAATAATAGAACACTTAACAAGTATTAAAAGAAATCATGGAGTAATAAGAGTTTATGACTACAATAGGATTATATCAAGGATCAAGATAAGGTGCCTAAGTGTGTATATTTTATGTAGATAGCATGTGGCTTTAAATAGTGAGACATCAACTGAAATAAACAAAAAATTAAAGAATTTTATAAAATGAATAAAGATCAAAGAGTCGGAATTAGTACGAAGGCTGTGAATATGAATTATAATTTTATTCAGTATCAATGACATTAACAATAAGAAACTAACACTATCAAAAGATAAAGTGATGTCTAGGTGCCATAGGTTTAAGTATTTTAAATATATTATGAGAAGGAATGGGTTTAGTTTAGAGTCTAAATTTTAGAGTTAAAATTAGATGGTCAATGAACACATTAGATGACAAATAAAATTAGAGGCCAAATGATGAGAAAGAAAGAATGGGTTAACAGAAAATAACATGGATATAATTAGGTCAAAGTAATTTGAGAAAAAATAAATTTAACACCTCATACAACACTCAAGAAAAGCAGTGGAAAATGAGAAATGAAAAAAGCTGGCTCTAAATAGTAGGGTGAGGCAAATGATCATGATGATTATAATACAAGTAATCAATCATTATAAAACATAAGCCACTCTTGAAGCTAAAATCTGTAAAAAATAATAATATAACCCATAAAAAACATCACAATGCAATTGAACTTGATAAGAAGAGCAAAATTTTAAATCATTAGTGGGATTATAACGTAGAAAGAAATTTTAACTAAATCAAATTAAACAATCCCATAAAAACTTCTAAACCAATAAGTACAGAAGATGAATGTGTTGAGCTCAACTTCCATATAAGAATATGTTGAATGTGAAGTAGATCTAGAAAAATCATACACAACAAAAGCAGGGAAATATCAAATTGCAAGCTATAATTTAGGATTACAAAATAATTAAGAGATACAAACACAGAAACAGACCTTAAACTATAAGCTCCACATAGACTTTTTGCGTACATTTGCATTGAATTCCATATGTTTAATTAATCTTACTAAGATGAAGTATGCTCATAACAAGATCCACATGAATTTTACGCCAAATGTATCAGCTATGAAGCACCTTCTCCACACGATCAATGTATGATAAGAGAAACTAGGAGAACCTTACTCAAAGAAAAACTATGTTCATAACAAGATCCTCTTGAATTTTCTGCCAAATTTATCAATTAAGAACATCTTTTCCTCATGATCTGTGGAAGATATAAGACACTCGGAGAACTTAACACAAGGACTTCAATGAAAAGTATGATATGATGCCAAAGAAAAAAAAGGGTGAAGATAAAGAAAATGGGTGAAGAAATCAGAATTCATGTGCTGGAATTCTAAATTCTTTAATGTTACCTAACAAATATGGATCAGATAAGCTGCAAAATGCATAATACTCAAGCCAAGCTTCGGGTTGTCACCCATGTGGATAAAATGCTCCATATTTAGGCTAATTTTATGTTTGTGGCCCATAATCAGTGGGACCCAGTAGATGAAGTACACAAACCCAAGCAAACCCTTACTCATACAAAACATACAGAGTAGATAGTGTAAAAAAGTCTAAAAAATGTACAAAGTCATTCAATTATATCAAGCTGTGCTCAATAACATGTTATCCAAGGTATTGTTTTCCTCAAAAAAAGGAAGATTTGTTACAAAGCCATTCAATTGTTTCAAGCTACACATAAATATGCTACCTAAGGTATCATTTTCCAAATGGACATCTGCTAAACCTTTCTACTTAAAAGGGCAGAAATCTAAGAAAATCATGAAAAAACAAGTAAAAAGAATTTTCTTTGGATTTCACATTCACCACTATTAGTTAATAGACCAAATAACCATTAGAAATAATAGTAACCAAATTTAAAAGGACTAATATACAACTGCATATAATCAATAGCATTAGAAAAGCAAACAAAAGAATTCTAAAATCAATTTCCCCCTTTTTTTCAGCAATTCTTTTTTATATCACTTTCTTAACAACTGTCAGAATGACATAGACAATAATACACTGGAACTGAATTTCACCAAGAGAGAATCCCAACCATTCAGTTCTAAAAGAGAATCACATTCCTTTACATCGAATAATAAATTGATATATATTTTTATATTTATCTTAAAAAATAGGATTCACAAAATAAACATCATTCAATATTGTGCATTTGAACATTTTTATTGATATCTTAAATACATATAAATCTTAACAAAATTAAATATATAAGATTTACTATTAAAATATGTTTTCTATCCGATAGGATGGTTTACAATACATAATGCTAGAAAATCTTGAGTAAATTATGCCAATCTACTAAATATAATAAAACAAGTGTAAAGCTCCAAAACAGTGTGCCTGCTTTAAAACCTAGCCAAGTGCACACAGTGTATGCTTCAACTCGTTAGGAAAGACATATGTACCCAATCAATAAACAGATAAAAACCTACATGGGTGAAGTTCTCAACGTGAATGCCTACAGTAAAGTGATTTATCTCAAGTACAATTATTTTTCACGGAACAAACAAAATTGCAAATGTAAATGTTAGAATCATGGTATCTAGCATTTACAGGAAAATGAAGATCAGAATAATTATCAAAAGGTCAAAATTAGCTGACAAAAAATAAAGGCGCCTTGCCTTCCGAAGGGTGCTCAAATCCAGAATCAACAATAGCACGTAGAAGCTCTGGCTTTAACAAAAAGTCTCTAAATCCGGAGCTGTGAATTCCTACATAACCCCTGCATCAGAAAATGAATAAAGGAGGTTAATGTCCCCCATACCAAAAGCTTACAAAATATTGATGATGATAGTATTTTGATTATTCAAACAGATAATAGAATATCAGAAACCATTCGAGTAACAAAGTGAGCGGCCCGACATGGAAAAGAAATACAAATATTCAGTTTTTTTAAACAAAACCAACTACTAATGCCAAACAGATGAATAGAACGCTGTATATGAAGTAAAGCTCAGTACATGTTATGCATAGAGACCAGAAATATTACCATAAAACACTATAGAAAAAAATCCACCCAAGACAAACGAAAATAATTAACAGATACTAAGATCATGAAACAAAAGAAGAAAATCACCGAAGATTCTTTAACATTGCAACTTTACTGAATTACCTAAAATATCATTAGTGGCAAACTAAATTATAAGATGGAAAAAAATACAAAGTTTTCATTCATAACCAAGCTCCCAGTTTTTAAATTCACAGATAACTACCAAGTCTTTTAATGGAATCAAAGTATACAGATCGAAATTTTGATTTTTAATAGGATGAAAGAGAATATCATTAAATGAGGAGGGAAGGATCGCCACAAACTTCTACAAGAGAAGAAGATTTTGATTCAGAGTTAAAGCATCCCTAAGGGGAAAAAGGAAATTACAGCAGGAAAAAAAACATAAGAAAAAATTTAAGCGGATTTGGCTTACTTCTTTGCCGCATCACCAGCCGCCTTCGCCCCAAGAGAATCTGGGGCCTTCTCTTCGTCCTCCTCATAGTCGAGAAGCTCCTCCTCGTAGGCGTCGTTATCCCTTGCTTCACCCATTCTGCAGATCAACAAATATTAAACCCATAAAATCCAGTAGCACTTGGAAGCACAAGAAAAATAGGAGAAAATAAGAGGAACTGACCTCCAAAGAAAGACACTAGAAAGATATTAGAATGATATTGTTGGTCGAAAAAACTATACTCTGCAAGAAAAAACTGTGATGAAGAAACTGGAGATCTGAGCCCGGGTTCCTATAGTAAGCGAGATTTAACGCTAGGAAACATAAAGTAAGCTATGATTTCTGAGTAAAACGGATTAGAAGGAGAGAGAAAAGGAAGAGGAAGACCTAGGCTTTTAGGACGAGAGCAGTGGAGGCAGGTAAAGGAGAGAGAAAGAGATCGAACAACGGATTAGGTTGCGGGTGGATCTGGAATTTTATAGACCACTTGAGGGCATCATGAAGATCGGCCGTCGTAATATAACGAGATCCACCGTTGAAATAGCAGATATATGGGTCGCAACATCAGCCCTACAATGAAAATCTGATTAATTAGATTAAGTTGGGTTAAGCCGAATTGAATTTTGAATTTAAATAATTGAAATTAGAGATTCTCTATATTACTAAAAAAAATAAAGATAAAAATTATAATTTAAAATAAATCTATATTAAAATATTCAAAATTATTTAATTGAATATAAAGTAAATATAAAAGATCATTTTCATAATTATTTTAAATTAAATTAAATTCAATGTAAAGCTAAGCAAAAATAGCAGGTGATGGTGACAATAATTGTAAATGATAGTGGCGACAATGACGATGATGTCAGCAATTGAAACCTTACTCTTATAAAAGCAAGAGCTTACACAATTATGTGAGTATTACATGAGAGAAATAAGAGCGAGAAAATAAAATAGGTTACTACGATTTTTACATGGTTTGACTCAATAAAGCCTATATCCACTCTTAGATGCTATGCACCGTCTAAGATTCATCTACCCAAGCAACAATCATTTACTCTGTTTTGGTGGGGAATCTTGCCCTCATCTTAATTATATGCATAATTGATTTACATACATACCACACAAATCTTATGTATTTACATATCTAGCACCTAAAGTTAAATATTTACTTATTTAATACTTTCCTATGCTTTAAAAGGTGCATGTCATTTTTAAAAAGTGAGTAATAATGATATTTTTGAAGTGATATTGAAGATTGATATATATATATATATATATATATATATATATATATATATAAAAATTGAAATTTAGGTATTATACATGTAAATATGTAAGATTGTGTGGTATATATGTAAATCCCCTTTTTTTTAATTGGGCAGGTAAGCAACTTTAACAAAATTCTCCCATAAACTTGACTTTATAAGAGAATTTTTTAAATTTTTTTTAATATGTTTGAATGTTCTCTACCTTGATAGGAATTATAGGACATTTTATATGAAAAATATTTTGAACATGATATGTGCGACAATGATTCTCAAAGAAAAATGATTAAATTACTAATAATTTTATTGAATACAACTAATTATTACAAAAATAAGTTGTTAATATCTACAAAGGTCAATCGAGGTCTACTAAAGAGTAAGTGGAGAAATATAAATAGTTTGTGGACGAATATTAGTAATACATTAATAGTACAAAAATTCCATCAATTTATGGAGCAATGTTAAGGTTTATAGAGCCTAATAAACCCCTACTTTTTTTAACAATTTTGGTACTAAGTAATTTTTAACAAAATGTGTTTAATATTTCAAAATTAATTTGGACTATCAAATATAAATTATAATTATTTACAACAAAATGGGTTAAAATCAATATTTTTTTTCTAAGTTAATTTTTATTTACTTGATTGCTTTAATTTACTTGACATGCTTCTCTTACATATGAAGAGCAAAAGAATAGTTTTATTTTAAGAACCATTTCATATTTGTGAACGCTTGACCTCGTGATTTTTTCCTTTTTATGGAAAACTCAAATAATCATTAGATTGAATTTTCATAATATATTAATTATCATTAAAATTGAGAGTCTATTTAGGACAACTACACCTTTATGAAAAATAGTGGTAGAGCTATTGCAAAAGAAACTGTAGTGAGTATATAATTTTTTTTTGATTTTACAAAATTCAAACCATAGGTTTCTGACCGGCATGACAGATAACCAGGTCAAGTTTGAAAATGTAGCTTTTTCATTATAAATTCCTCAAAATGTAGCGAACAACGTGACCATTACACAATTCCGAAACAATGCAATGGTGTGCTTTTGCATTGCACCACTCGTGCATCGTCCCCCAAATGCAGCCTAAGTTTATATAATAGGATTATGGACCAATAATCTTCCTCATTTTGATGATGATAAATTTGCTCTTAAATAAAGAAATAAACATATACAATGCAGGGTTAACGATAAGCTTGCCATTCTTTAAGATATAACATGCATTAATATTATACTTATAATATTAATAGGTTCATCAAAAAATATTAACCACCTAATAATAAAGCAATACATGAGAGTAGTAGGGTGTATAAGATATCTCCTAAATTTCTCCTAGATTTCCCCCTTTGTCATCCATCAAAAAGTAGAGGTTAGAGAAATGTCATTCAACACCATTATGTAGTATTTAGTGTAAAAAATTTATACAAACAAGTAAAAAAGAAATTATTCATATATCATCATTATTAGAGTAAGACACAAAATATAATGGTGGTGGCACAAGATCTAGTGGCGATTTTTTTTAATGGGCAAGTGCTGAATCATTGGGTATTATCTTTGATTTATTCTATTAGCAAATTACAAAATGTCACCAAAATTATCCCGATATGTAAGTGGATGCATATGTAGAAGGTCTACAAAGATGAGAGTCCCTTCAAGGCAAGACAACTGATGAAATCAGTTTGATTGAAGGGTCAAGGATAGTGGTCTATTGAAAAGGCAATAAGATTAAAATCTAAATACTTATTGGTCAAAATAAACTTAATGATATGCTCCATATGCTAACAATCATAATAGGACACAATGGAGATGAAGGATTCATGTTGCCGACCCCACCTAGTGGGATTAAGGCTTGTTGTTGTTGTTGTTGTTGTTGTTGTTGGAGTGCCTTATGATATATTGAAAGTAAATAGTCTTTAATAGGAAGAGTTTAAGCCAATAATATATTATGCATTGATAGTTTTGTTATAAAGTAGTATGTATTTTAATATATTTAAAACATGACCCACATACAACAAGTCTTTGACACATGTTAGAATGTCATATTACATTGAATTAGAAAAAATTAAAAATAATTAAACACATGTATCCTTGAATAATTAAAATTTAAATCAAGAGTTTTTGCATGTTACTAGCATATAAAGATATATCATGTTAATTTATTTTTAGTTGTGTATTTGCATTAGAAAAGGCTCAATGAGTCCATCCATTCAAATGATTAGAGTCTTTTATTTATTTTGAATATTTTTAAGCATTATGTTTGTACATCTTTATAATGTTGGAATTTGATGAATTATTTATACAATTTCTACATTATTCTTAATTTATAAAATATTTAAAATATAATGTCATGTTAAAAGATGGATTTAATGAAACATAATATTAACTCTAGTTAAAGATATGATGAATTTTTTCTATAATCTAAATATTAAGGTCAAATTAAAAAAAACTAGATAAAATCATTCAAGTTAATAACTCAAAATTATTGAGATGAAAGATAAAACAATAATCATTGTTTTCATCTATAGTCATATTAGTGTAAAAGATGTAAATGAAATTAAAATGAAAAAGTGATGCATATAAGAAAAGAATATGTAGTTCAACAACAACAACAACAACAAGCCTTAATCCCACTAGGTGGGGTTGGCTACATGAATCCTTCGTCTCCATTGTGTCCTATTATGTGTCAAATTCTCATTTAATTCAAGTATACTAAGATCATTTTTTATACATCTTAACCAAGTCTTTTAGGTCTACCTCTACCTTTCTTAACATAAGGCAAATCTAATGCATCTACTCTCCTAATCGGTCATCGGACTACCGACGCTTTATGTGGCCAAACCATCTAAGGCGACTCCCTAATCTTATCTACCAGAGCTACTCCAACTTTTTCCCGAACATACTCATTTTGCATTCTATCTCTAAGGGTAAAGCCACTCATCTACTTGAGCATCCTCATCTCGTAACACTTAACTTAGTCTTATGTTTCTCTTTATTGGCCAACATTCGCACCATATGTCATTGTGGTCTTACCACCATCTTATAAAATTTTCCCTTAAGTTTAAGTGGAATTTTTCTATCACATAATAGGCCGATGCATTCCTCCACTTCAACCATCCAACTTGAATTCTACTAATAATATATCCATCTATTTCACCATCATTTTGAACAATAGAGCCTAAATATCCAATCGCCGCTTTTATTAATGACTTGATCACCTAAAGTCACAACACTACCACTAAAACTTCTACAACTAAAATTACACTCCATATATTCGGTTTTAGTTCTTTAAACTAAAACCTTTAGACTCTAAAGTTGACCTCCATAATTCAAGTTTCGTTTGGACTCCTCTAGTCTTATCAATAAGAAGAATGTCATCAGCGAAAAGCATACACCAAGGTACATCTTCTTGTAAATGCCTCGTAAGAACATCCATAATTAAAGTAAAAAGATAAGGGCTTAATGTTGATCCTTGATGTAATCCAACTGAAATAGGAAAATAGTTTGTCAATCATCCTTGTGTTTGGACACAAGTGCCGACTCTAGTATACATATCCTTAATGACTTGAATATAACCAATATTAACTTCTTTCCGTTTCAGAACTCTCCAGAACATCTCTTGAGACTTTATCATAAGCTTTCTCTAAATCAATAAATATCATATGTAGATCCTTTTATTTTCTCTATGCTTCTATCAAACCTCTTAACAAATGTATAGCATCCATAGTAGATCTACGCATGAAACCAAACCGATTGTGAGAAACTTCAGATCACATCGTAACCTATGCTCAATTACTCTCCCATAATTTTAATGTATGGCACATTAACTTAATTCCTCTATAATTTGCACACTCTTGTGCATCACCTTTATTCTTAAATTTAGGAACCAACAAACTCTTTCTCCACTCATCCGGCATCTTTTAGTCTTTAAAATAACATTAAAAGATTTGTAAGCCAAGAAATTCCTTGATCTCTAAACATTTCCACACTTCTATTAGAATATTATCCGTCTACTTGCTTTTCCACATTTCATTTTCTTTAAAGCTTCACTAACTTGATTTACTAATAATGATGATAAAATGAAATTCTCTATTTTATTTAGGGTATTAAGGTTGCTAAAATCAATCGTACTTTCAGATCCTTCATTGAAAAGTTTATTAAAATACCTCATCCACCTATTTTCAATATCTTTTTCTAAGAAAAGCACTTTATTATTTTCATCCTTAATACTCCTCACTTGAACTATGTCTTCTCCTATCTCTTTGGTTGGCTAACTTATACATACATATTTCACCTTCTTTGGTATCTAATCTATTGTATAAATCACTAAAAGCTAAATTTTTTGCATCATATATTACTTTCTTAGAATCTCTACAGCCATTTTATATCTTTCCCAATTCTCCGAGTTTTTATATCTAAACCAAGTTTTATAACAATGCTTCTTATTTCTTATCTTTTCTTGCACACTCTGACTCCACCACCAACTATTCTTATTAAAAGAAGCTTTTCCTTTTGATTCGCCAAGCACATCTTTAGCAACTTGTTTAATAGCACTTGATACTTTTTCCACATAATGTTAGCTTCCTTATGAACATCCCAAACTTTAATTTCTTGTAGCTTGCTCTTAAAATATTTTTATTTGTGTTCTTTAAGTGTCCCCATCTAATCCTAGGACAATAATTAAGTTTATTTTTCTCTTACAACCTTTCATCTTAAAATCTAAAACTAATAGATGTTGGGTACTTAAAATTTCACTTGGAATGACCTTACAATCTTTAATCTAAACGATTTATTTTTCTTATCAAAAAATAATCAATCTGTGTTTTACTAGATCCATTTTTATAACTAATAATATGTTCATCTCTTTTCTTAAATAAAGTATTAGCAACTACAAAATCATAAGCTAAGGCAAAATCTAATATAGTTATACCTTCTTCATTAGTCACTCCAAATCCATAACCACCATGAATACTTTTAAAATCTTCTACCACTCTACCAACATGTCCATTTAAATCTCCCCCAATAAATACTTTTTCTTCAAGAGGTATCTTTTGTATTAATCCTCTAATTCATTCCAAAATTTTCTTTTGTGCTTACCTCCAAACCTACTTGAGGAGCATAGACACTTATAACATTGATAATCTTAGTATCAACAATAATCTTTAAAGCTATAATTCTATCTCCACATCTATTAATACTTATAACATTATCCTTCAAACTTTTATCTATAATCATACCTACACCATTTCTAGTTCGACTTTTACCTGAATACCAAAGTTTAAAACCTAAACTATCAATCTCCTTAGCCTTCTCCCCAACCCATTTAGTTTCTTGAATACATAAAATATTTATCTTTCTATAAACCATAATATCTATTAATTCCTTTAATTTACCTGTAAGAGTACCTATAAAAGAATATGTAGTTCAAAAGCTAAAAAAAAATTGTAATGTATTTCAACTTATTCTATGGCCAATAAACATATGTAGATTTTTGGATGCTTGAGTTACATCAAAATGAGTTGTATTAAAAATGGTTTGGGAAGAGGATGATCAAAGGTGGATATAGGGGGCTTGATAGGCAATTGCACTCCCCTTCAAAATTTAAGGTTTATTTTTTTTTTAAATTTAAATTGGCTCTTGTCTTTGTGATAGCTAACCATGCACTATTTCATTCAAAATGTAGCTATACCTATCTGCAAAACCTACTTGAACACGCCATGGCTACCCTAATCCCCATGCATGTGTCACTCTCATCCCTCCTCCCATCCTAGCACCTTGATCACTAGGCGACCCTCCTCCCTTCCTTATCCGTGTGCCACCAATTGCCTTAGCCCCTCCTACCATCCTGCATTTATGCAACCAGTCTACCCTCCACTCCACACACCCAATGTTGATAATCGTTCAACTCTTTTTCCCTTTATTGTGTTCTTGCCATCGATCGCCCTACTTATAATGCAAGTTATTTTTCAATTACTTTTGTTTTTATTTATTTATGTTTACCTTGAACATTGAAAGGAAAAAAAAATTAATTGTTTTACAGAAAGTCTATCTGTATGTTGTACATAGAAGCTTATGACCTTAATCACCATTAGTCTTTGAAGATAAAATTAAGTTGGAATATGCAAAAATAATAGTTTGTATATGTGAGCATATGTAAGTTTAATTATTGTTCTCTATCATGTTTGGAATAATGTTACTCTTCCCCAGAAGATTCACACTTAATGACTTTGGGGATGTTGGGTTAGCTAACATCTTTAGAAGTTTAATATTTTTTTCTTTAACATCTTGAAATAACATTAGTCTTTCCTTTCAACATTGTTGGTATAAAGGTTTGAAAATTTTTTAAAAAATGATAAGTAAATAGATAATTATTAGGCTCATTTGATGTATAATTGTGCTGATATTATATAATATAACATGATGCTTTCAATCAGTTCTTATACTATAATCGAGAAATGAAATTGTAAAATGATGTTTTTTAAATGTATATTTATATAACTTAAAATCAAAACAAAATGTAGAGCAAAATTCTTTTAATAATATTAACCTCTATTGAAAAACTTATCTTCTCTTATCACTTCTTACGACCTAAACCATCTAGCTAGACTAGGCAATTTTTGCAGTTTTATCAAGTTGCATTTTAATTTTTTATTATAAAATTATTTGAATTTTATAAAAATAAACATAACATTTTATACTTATCATTGACTTAATTATATTATATTTGTTCAAAACTATTATAGTTATATTCATTTTCTTGTTGCTACTTATTATTGTGTGTTATTACTTCTATGATTTCATTATTTGTGGCTAGTATTTAACATGGAGAGATTTTTTTGAAAAGATATCAATATCAAAAGTATCACCAAATACAAAAGAGATAAATAAGTGAAACGAAGAACAAAATATATAACAATATTGTATGGAGATTAAGTCGTTGAAAAACATATGAATATATTTACAAAATATTTCATCAGATCTTAATTATGGATTCTAATATTTTAGTATGATCCAAATATTCAAGATCAACTTAGTTGGTTTAATAAATACTCTTATTAATTAAAGTATAATGTCTCTTAACATTAAGTATATATTTTTGCTATTAATTTTCTAAATTAGATGACCAAAGAAAAAGGGTAAAGAAAAGTTTAATAAAAAGGGATTTTCAAACTATAGAAAATAAAATAGATTTGAACTTTATATTAGTGACCTCAATAGAGTTTATAATATTGTATGCTAAAAATGTGATGACTTAATGAAATAAGTTAGCATATTGGTTTACTTTTCAAAAGAAAGCTTATTATACTACAATTGAATATCATACTCAGTTGAACATTTTAGTTGATGTGGGGCTCTTTGTAAGGCAAGGATTAACTTCTTGAGGGCATGATAAGTTTGATAAATCCAAAATAAAAAAAATAAATTTGTATAATTTTTAGCTGAACATAATGTGGATATAAACAATATTTTGCTAATAAATGCTCAAAAAATTTAAAATTAATAGCTCCCAATATTAAAGAATATCATTAGATTTCATTTATTGTAATAAAAAAATTTCATAATTGAAGAGCTTGGAGATAGTTTCTTTTTAATTTTAATTAATGAATCTCATGGTATATCTATAGAAGAACCAATGCATATTACTATGTAAATGAACATGGTCACATTATTGAGAACTTTTTGTGTTATCTATGTTCCTAATATATCATCTAGATCCCTAAAAGCAATAATTGATCAAGTATTATTAATTATAGTTTAAGTAATTCAAGATTGTGTGGTCAAAGATATGATAGAGCTAGTAATATTAAGGGAGAGTTTAATGGGCACAATGAATTATTTCTAGGTGAGATTAAATTATCTCATTATTTTAGGTATTTTTTACATCAACTTCAATAAGCTTTGATATATATTACAAAAAAAATCATATTTAATTTGCACTATTTTTAAATATAGTTTCAAATTTAACAAACCATTTTATGTTCATGTAAATATCATGATCAACTAAGAGAAAGATAATGAGAGTGTGGTGTTTATTTTTGATTTTATGTATATGGGGGACACCACATAGATCTAAGGGTGTACTTATTGAGGTGATCGGGTACGACATCAAGGAATAGTGCACTATCTCAAAAGATAAAAATTACTACTCTACAATGGACCTAATCACCTAATAAGGACTCCTAAGGCATGATGGGTCTTCGAATATACTAGAAAATTTCTCCTACTTTACATAGATGAATAAAACAAGGTTTATTTAAACTAGATTCTAAAGTTTTCTATGGGGGCAAGCCCCATAGTTAATTACATCCTAAGAAAGGTGAATTTTTTATGAATACTCTTGATTAAAGTAGATAATTGTTGTCTCCAAAGATTTCTAAGATATGACTATCAATAAATTGGCTATATTTGAAAAATCAAAAAGGATAGATAAAAAAAGGAGAGACTTATTATTGAAGCTAAAGGGAGATGAGTAGGGGATGCTCATGATACTAGGAAACCTAGTGAGCATTTCAATCTATCCTATGGTTGGGCTTTATATGTTTGAAATTGAAGAGAATTATATATTTGAGTTGAAATTTTATTAGAAAACTAGAACTTATAATCCCATAATACAAGATTGTTAAAATACCTAAGAAGTGAGGATTTTTGCTTGTAACATGAAGGAAATAATAACCTCAGATCCAAAGTCTTTGGAGCTTTAACGAGGGCCAAAGCACATCCTAAATCTAAGCGAAAATAAGTATATAGTTTACATTCACAAGAGAGGGTAACCCACCCGACTGCTAGACTTATAAACCGCCTAGAGTGGCAACCAGCTAAATCTTTCTACATTTTAAAACCATGTGGTCAAGTCATATGATTTTGCAAGATGATTAGGTTATTTTTATTTAGAAAGAGACTAAAGTCCTTAAACCTATTCCTTAAGAGATTAGAGCATGAGTGGTATGAATAATGACTTAATTTAATGCAAATCTTTTCAATTTTTATTTAATTTTTTGACTCTTTATTTTGATAAAGGCTACAAGATTTTTATATGTCTAAATGTATGATGAAATAAGATTATTGGCTAAATCAAAGAGAAAGAGGTATTTTCCACCACATAGGAGACCCTCAAAGGTCAAATATTCTCCTATCGTGCAAGGATGGAAACCCTCTCTTAGCAAAGTGAGATGACATGCATGATATTAAGCATACAATATCCAACTAAGGGGTTGCTAAATCTTTTAATTATCTTGATGTAATGCCTAGGCTTTATGTGAGGTTATGAGTTATTTAGAAATTTTAATTATGAGTTATAGTTGGGGTAGAAAATTTATTTTTTCCTAAGAGCCTAATCGGATCCAGACCACACATTAAATCATCATGTATAAAGAAACTAGGAAAAGACATGTCATTTCTATTGCACAATTATAAATAAAATATTAAACAATTTATAAACCCAACGTAAAAGAATAACAGGTTAGTGCAGTAGGGTATCGTCGTACAACCTAAAAAGAAAAATGGGTAGCTGAGCTCTACCATTATACAACCCGGTATATCAAAAAATAATTACATTTATAAATAAATAAATGTTATAGGGGTCTTCATTCTTCATTATTCATGTCTCTTCTTTTTCTCTTCTTTCGAATTTGCTTACTTAAAGGAATCACAGGGGCCTCCAACGACAAAGCCTTCTAGCCTCCGCTCATCCTAATCTCCCATAATACTAATCCTAATTTCTAATGCAAGATTACATTAAAAATAAGAAAGTAAATTTAACTACACCTATAAAATAAGTGTTAGCTAAACACACCATACAACCCAAGCATTTATATGTATAATTTGGACATAACACCATGCACATGGGTAAACAAGTCCACCTGTCCTAATTTAGATTATGCTTAGGGGTTAAGCAACTTGCAAAAGAGAGAATTTATATTTATTTTTAAGCACCCCTTAAGCATAATTTCTTGTATAAAAATATGATTAGGCTAATCACGCTAACATCCAGACTACGAAGCATACACCCTAACATCTGGTCTATAATAATACATCATAAAATCAAACATACATCAAACCATGCATCACCTTAGGATAAGGCTAAAAGTGGTGACTTAATCTAAGATGTGTGTATTAAGGCTTGTGTGGTATGCCTTAACTAGGCTTTGTTATACTTTTCTAAGTAAAAAAAAGGATTTAATTTGAAGGATGGTTTCACTTTAGGTGGCTTAATTGATTTGTGAGTTTTACTTAATATTTTCTTTTATTTCACTTGATTTACACTTAACAACTAAGTATTACAAAGAGAAGAAAAGAAAAGATCAATCTCTTTTATCCCTACCTTAAGTCACACTTAAAAGCAAGTTAATTAATCAATTTTTTTAGTGAATGACATATTAAGATTATTGGAGTTTAGGTTCATTTTAAATAGACTTATTCAATAAGAAAGACATATTAAGATTAATTGGAGTTAATTACTATCACACAACACATGTTTATTCATTTCTTCCCATCATATATAACATACATATGATTAAGTGCTAAACATAGCTATACAGGCAGCATGTTTTTGGCACACTTAAATGTAGGATGCATAAATGAGTTTTATAGAAAAAAAGGAGGATCCTCATTCATTAGATAAATACACACTCAAATGTATGAAAGTTCTAAGTAAGTACTTCACTATTATTTGACCAGGAGAATAAGGTTGGAACCTCCATGGGGCTACTTACTTAAAGCCGTGCATCCCTAGGTGTCCAGACTAGTTATACCCACTATTCTTAAATATATATAGATGTATAAGCAACTATAAGAATAAAAACCATGCAAAAGTAGAATTTAATTTAATTGATTTATTTATGTGAATTAATTAAAACTCTATCCAAATTCTAATGTCAAAATGCATAAGAATGAAATCAAATGGGTACGTCGCCATTATTTTAGACCAGGGGAGTGAGGTAGGAACCTCCTTAGGAATACTTAAAGCTGTGCATCCCTAAAATGTCCAGACTAATATACCTACTAACATTCGTATTTATGCAAATCAATATATGAATGAAAGAAAGGAACTTCACTTCATACACTAAGCTTATATTCATATGCACCTCCTATGTATGTATAGCTAATGTCACAACACGTATTATTATTATTCATTAATAAGCTTTTGAAAAAAATATTTGAGATTTAATAGAGATAATAGCCACACATATTTTTAATTAAGTCAACACATGCGAATTTGACATAAAGGAAATCATTTATTTATTTTTAATAGATTTTTGAAAGAAATGAATGCATGGATCAAATGACATGCAATATTTTAATATGATTGGAAAGAAATAAAGAAATGCAAGCATGTAATTTCATTCAATCCAACTAATTTCTAAAGATAATCAAATTAAATAAGCTTATTTAAAATAAACCAAAGTTTCTTAAAGTCACTTTTTGATTTCATGTTTAACTTGATTTAAGACAAGTGAGAAAGAGGTGTTTGCGAATCCTAATCACATTCCCCATATGTATAAATTAATTTGATTTAAGAAAAAGCAATTATGTTAATTTTATGAATTGGTTAAGTTAAGCATGAATTAAATCAATTAATTAACTCTTACCTATGTTACCTTATAATTGATTAAACAATTATGAGCTAATATAATATGCAAATGAATTGAAAAGTAAATAGCAATGCTCCTATGAAATGAAAGGGGCCTAATGTAATTATCTCATGATTATTTAATAATTAAACTTAAAGAACCATTTTAATTACTGTCATGATTTTCTCACACATGTGAGCTAATCATAATTTCATTAAGCTTCTTTATGTTCTTGAACACCTAAAGCTCTACCCAATATGGATTAAGGAAAAATCAGATTTCATTAAATTTTTTGAATCCATTAAACTAATAATCCATTAATCCATCTCTCCAAAAAAGAAATTAACCAAAGTTAATAATTAACTTGAAATGAGACGGGCTTAAGGGAATAGATAAGGAAAGAGGTCCCCGCCTATTTCTATAAGCCATCCACTAGATTAAGCATAATTTAATATGATTTGAATTCTAATTTAGCTAATCAAATTTCTAATTAGTTAATTAATTAATAATTAGAACTTTAGTTGAAAAAAGAGGGAAATTAGAGAAAGGATTAGGAGTGAGGATCCAATTCACTTCCCTAAGTCACCTTACTGTTCAATAGTGATTAGGAAGTCCAAATAATTAATTAATCATTGTTCATATGTTTAATCACCCCTTAATTAAGTTAAGAAGGTAATTAGGGCTTAATCAATCAATTTCCCTAATTAAGTAATAAATAAATTCCAAGAAAAATAGGGGAGACAGATGTCATCCCCCTAAATATTCTCAAAAAGTTTGAAATCAATTAGATGATTAATTAAGGAGTAATTAAGCTAATTAAGTTTTTAATTAAACTTTAATTAAGCCAAAATTGCTATTTAAAATTAATTAATAATACTTTTAATGGATTCCTCTCTAAAATACCTTTAAAACGAGTCATCATTTGCATTTTTTTGGATTTTCTTATATATAGTTATGAATTATAGAATATTCAACACAAAAAATAGATTAATTAATCCTAATTAAAGCCCTAATCCCATTAGCGCCACATGGCATGATGACGTAGTGCAACGGGATTGGTTATTTAAGTTGTCACATTGCGTGGTTGAGTCAGCCGACGACATTTATGCTTTCTTGTGGACCGTTCGATCTAAGATCAGATGACCACGATTAATCCCATCATTCAGAGGGGATAATTAAGGATCTAAGTGTGATCTAATCATGGTCATCCATTTCGTGGATGGCATGTGATCTTTCTCCTTTGGGGGCGACAAAAGAAGGGTGTTGTCCATCTTTCTTCGTTCAATCCGAGCTCACCAAAGCTTGGATTGATTCCAAAATGATCTCACACCATCAAGGGAAGGAAAGGAGCACATCCAATGGCTAAGATCACATGCAATGGAATTTTCTTTTATAAAATTCCAAAGCCGGAATCACCTAGGCTATGATTTTGAGAAATTACCTCGCTAGAGCTCAATATCGACGGTGGGATCGACAGAGGTAGCTTCGTCTAGTAGAGATGAAGCCCTATTGAGGAGCTTGGGCCTTAATTTGGGATATATTGCCTTAGAGACCAAGAACATCCTATTTGGAATTTGGTCTTGATCAAAATCTCACTTCGATGGATTTGGAGCTTAGGAAATGATTCGTATGGCTTCGATTAGGTCAATGGAATGTGTGTGCAAGTTTGATTGAAGTTTAGTGGAGGATTGAGCAAATGAGATTTGGAATTGGCCTTCCCTATTTCGGCTTTATGTAAAACCGAGAGGGAAAATGGGGGAGCTTGGGAGCTTGGGGAATTGCTGCGGGAGACTCTCCTCACTCTCTCTAGCTCAAATAAATTTGAATGAATGAATTCTTGTTTGAATTGAGGGGGTATATCTCCTCAATTGGTAAGGTGGACGAATGGGATTCAATCCTATTTTCTCGTCGACCAACCACTTTCAAACCACGAAAGTTGTCTCCATCAAATCCATGTGGCTCGCTAGGAGTGGGGGAAGGCTTGGGAGGTGGCTCAAGGTCTGGTATGGGGGAGATCTTCTTTCTTCTATCCATAGGGTGCTCAGTTTGTATGGGAGGTGAGTTAACTCACCTCCCTTTGGTTCATGGCAAGTCCTAGTGTGCTTAGGGTGGGCTAGGAAGGTTAGGCATGCTTCATTTAGTAATTGGATGGCTACCCAAGTGATGAGAGAGTGGACTTTACCAAATGAGGAAAAATCTAATGCAAAGAGATTTGTCCAACGCTAATCCCCTTGGGTGGGGTCCACTTTGCTTATTGGCAGAGTTTGGGCTGACCTAGGGTCAATTTGGGTCAGGTTTGGTCAACCACCAAAGTCTCATGGGTTGATTTGGTCAAATGGGCTCATGTTAGGTTAGGTTGACCAATTGGTCAAATTGGGTCAAACTAAGGTTTGGGTTAGATTCAAATGATGATTTAGACAGTTTTAGTTCAAGTGGTTTCAATCAATTTGGCTTAAGTTTTATTTTGGCTCACTTGGATTCATATAGGTCAAATGGGCTAAGTTGGCCAATTTGACCAATTTGATAAAATTGGGTTGAGTTAGGTCTTGGTTCATATTCAATTGGTCAATTAAAAATGATTGTAAGCTTTGGTTTGATTTGATTTGGATTTAATTTGAATTTGGCTAATTTGACCCTTTAGGTCAATTTGGGCTAGGTTGGGTCAAGTTGGTCAAATTGGGCTCAATTATGGCTTTGGTCATGTTCAATAATTGATTTGGAATAAACTTGAGTCATTCGTTGCAATCAATTTGGGTTTAAGTTGGATTTGACTCATTTTGGGTTTTTAGGCCAATTTGGGTCAACTTAGGTCAAATGGTCAATTAGACTTGGTTTGGCTCAATTAAGGGTTTGATCATGTTCAATCATTGATTATGAGTTGGTTTGGATCAATGATTTTAATGATTTCAATTAATTTCATATATGGTGGGTTTTGACTAGTTTAAATTTAATTTGGGCTAAAGGTTGACTTAGTCAAAGGACCAAGTTGTCTTAGTTTGACCCAATTCAAGGTGGTTGATCATCTTAGGGTGATTGTTGATCATGATATGAGGTTTGGATGGCATTGGTTCAATCCAATTTTGGTTGGATTAGAACTCAATTCAAAAAGGATTCATTAGGTCACTTTGGGTCAAGTAGACCTAAATGAGTCAATTTGATTTGGTTTTGGTTCCATTCAAGTTTAGTTGAACTCATATATGAGCCTAGGATTAAAATAGAAATCTAACTACAATCAATTTGGAGTCTAATAGATTTTGGCTCATTTAAAGTTTTCAAGTCAAAAGGCTAACTTGGGCTTGACTTGGGTTGACTTGAGTTTAATTTTGATAATTGTAGTTTAAGTTTATATTTGGCTAAATGATTGAAGGAATGATTGATTCATGAGAAAATCCATTAGTTTTGGTTTGAATTGGATAGGATTTGACCAAGTCTAAGAAATTGGCTAAAAAGACTTGAATTGGGTTTTGGTTTAATTTTAGACTTGATTTTGGTCATGTGAATTTATATTTCATTTATATTTGGGAGTATAAATGAAGATATAAAAGATTTATGGGAAAATCACTTGAGTTAGGAGTGATTTGGAAGCAAATTTGACCAAGCTTAAGGGTGTAGGTCAAAAGGGCTTAAGTAGGGAATTGAGTTAGTTTGATTTATTTTTTGTCATTGAAGGGTGGGTTTCATTTATATTTATGAATATAAATGAATGAGTAATTGATTTATAAAGAAATAAATTGATTTTGGGTTATTTTGGGTTAAGATTTGATTAAGCTTATGGAGATAGGTCCATAGGGCGTAAGGGGGATTTGGCTTGGTTTGATTTAGTTTAATTTGGTTTTGGTTATTTGGGTATGGATTTCATTTATATTTTTGAATATAAATGAATGACTAATTTGTTTATAAGAAAATAAATCTATTTTTGGATAATTTAGGTAGACATTTGGCTAAGCATATGAGAGTGGGTCATAAAGCTTAAGAAGGAATTCTGGACTTGGATTTAATTTGAGGATTGAATCATTTAGAATTGGGTTTGAATTTGGATTTGGTAAATGATTGAGAGATACAATTGATATTTGAGAAAATCAATTGAATTGAGATTGATTTGGATTTGGTTAAGGCTAAGTTCATAAGATAAAATCAAAGGGCTTAGGAAGGGTTCTGAATTTAATCATGAGGTTTTATAGAGAAATCTTAAGCTTGAATTTGATCATGGGATTGATTGTGAATCTTGGAAATTTGGTTTGGGTTTGGTATGAATTTGAGGTTTGGTTTGAGAAGGAAAGCATGGATTGAGCTTAGGCTATAGGGTAGACAAATTTTTCTAAGTCCTAAAGGCATAACCTATTCCTATGGCTAATCCTTCTAAGTCTCTAGGCTTAGGTTAAGTGTTCACCTAATTACTAGAAGTGTCTTAAGACTAAGGAGCTCTTAGTATCTATAAAAGTCCTAGATCTATGATGAGAAAATTGAGAACTCACTCTGAAAGTGAGGTCAATAAAAGGACCCCCAATGGGTGTGGTGTAACTGACAAGGCACACCGCACGTATTGGCGTTGACCGAGATGATCAACACGTCCGAAGGGTTGCAAGCACTAAAAAAATGATCTACCTCTAAAAATGAGATGTAGACATAATCAAGATGTTAGGACAATACAACTCAACTCATGCCAAGGGCATAAGAGAGGAAGAAAGGATCCATAGGGATCAAGTATATGAAGCTTTGTGGTGAATAAATTTCTTATTAGGGAGTCGCCTTTCAAATCTGTGGAGAAAAGAAAGAAGAGACCTTATAAAAATTCATCTTGGTAAGACACCATGCATATCTGTAGATATACTTACTCAGGTGATCGGGTACATCATCAAGGAATAGTGTGCTATCTCGAAAGATAGAAGTCACTACCCTTTAATGGAACCAATCACCTTAATAAGGACTCCTAAGGACGATGGGTCTGCATATGTACCAGAGATTCTTCCCCTACTTTATATAAAAAAGTAAAGCATGATTTATTTTAATCTAGGTTTGTTAAGTTTCCTACAGGGGCCATAGTTAATTACATCCTAAGGGATGAGATCTCTTAGAAAACTCTCGATTAAGGTAAATGATAATTTCTCTGAAGATTTCAATAGGTAAGGACTATCAATCAATTGGTTTTCATTCAAAGATCAAATGGGATTGATCAAAAGAGAGAGTTATTATTAAAACCAAAATGGGAAATAAGTAGGAGATGCCCACGATGCTAGGAAACATAGCGAGCATCTCAAAAATCTTAAAATTAAACTTTACATTTTGGAAATTGATTTAGATGGTTTGAGTTATATTTTGCATTAGAAGTTCAGGACTTTAGATTCCTTAATATAAAATTAAAGAAATGCCTAAGAGGTAAGAAATTATGCTTATGACCCACAAAAGGGAGAAGCAACCTCAGAACCTAAATCTAGGGAGCTTCGGTGAGGGCCGGAAGCACAACCTAAATCTATGGTGAAAATGGGTAATTGGTTTGCCTCCACAAGAGAGGATAAACCACCTGATAGTTTGGAATTACAACTGTCTGGGTGGCCGCCAACTAACTCCTCCTATGATTTTAAATACATGTAGGCAAGTCTTTATGCTTATGCAAGATGGCTAGGCTATTATTTATTTTAGAAAGAGACCAAGTCCTTAAACTCACTCCCTAAAGAGCCTAGATCATGTAAAAGGATATGCCTCAAATGACCTAAATCTAATGCAATTCAAATTTTATTTTATTTTCATTTTGGACAATTATTTTGACTCAGGCTAATAGGATTTTTATGACTAATGCATGAGAAAGAAGATTATTGGTCAAAATTAGAAAGAAGGGAGGAGGTGAGTTTCCACCATGGCCCTCAAAGGTCAAGCCGAGTTCTATGGCAAAGGTGGAAACCCTCTATTCAAGAGTGAAATAAGATACATTTGTGCATGATATTATAAAGAAATGCTCATCCAGCTAAGAGGTTGCTAATTCTTTTATCTTGATTATAAACTTATATTTTAGGTAAGATTATGAGTTGTTTAATTTTATTTTGAGTTATTAAGTTGTGTAAAAGATTTATTTTTCTCTAAAGAGCCTAATCTACATCCAAGCCATACATAAAGCAAGAAGAAACTAGGAAAATCATGTCACTTAATACAAAAGCTAAACAAATCATCAATCAATTTATAAAGCTAATCGCAAAAAGAATAAATGGCTGTTGTGGTTAGACACCATCGTACAAACTCGAAAATATCAAATGTGGGTAGCCGAGCTCTACCCTTATGCAACCCAGATTACAAATGAATTAAATTACAATTTAAGCAAAGGAATTCATTATTATGGGGGTCTTCAAGATTTATTCTTCTTTCATCTTCTTCTTTCTTCTTTTGGTTCCTCCTTTGGAAGGTTGGAAGGTGGATGCTCCAAGGCTTCACATGGTGCATAAGATTGGGTCTTATGGCCAATGCTCATCCTAATCCCCATAACAATCATTCTAAAATCTTAATTATACAAATTTTTACATGAAAAGGAAAAGTGGAAATTTAACAAACACCTGCAAAATAAAGGTTGGCTAAAATAAACCACACAAATCCCAAGCATGTATATTGGACTTATCACCCCACACATGGGTGACTAAGTCCACCTGGCCTATGGATTATGCTTAGGGGTATAAAGCACTTGCAAGCAAAATATTTATATTTTTATTTATGATGGCGTCCCTTAAGCACAATCTCTTGCAGAAAAGAATAGTTAGACTAAGCACATCCTACCATTCATTCTACAAGCATACACCCTAATATCCAGTCACAAAACAAAATAAACATCAAACCATGCACCGACCTAACCTAAGGCTAGAAGTGGCGACTTAGGCTAATGTGTGTGCTTTGAAGGCTTGCGTGGCATACTTAGCTTAAGACTTTGGGTTCAAATTTTCTAAGTGTGAAGAACATGTTCAACTTAGAGGAGGGTTTCATTTAAGTTATTTAAGTATTTTGGGTTGGTTTTATTTTATGATTTAATTTGGTTTAAGTGAAACTTACAATTAATTATTAAGTTATGAAGAGAGGGATCTATTCTCTTTCCTTCCCCAACCTTAAGTAATTTTTTAAAGTAGGTTCATATTTTAGTATCATTTAGGTGAATTTTTTGATTACATCTTTTAATCAATCCTAAGTTTAGATGAACTCTAAACAAACCTATTCAAAAAGAAATACATTTTAAGATTAAATAAAATGAATCAAAATTCACATAACACACATTTCTTCATTTCTTTCCCAACATATATAACATGCATATGGATGGATCCTAAGCATATCTATACATGCAAATGAGAGTAGTTAATATACTTTATGATGCATGCTAAGTAATCCATTTAAGAAAATTTAGAAGTTGAATATGCATGCTTTTTCTTAAGTAGAAAAGGTTTTCCTCATCCAATGATTTACATATATACATGAAAGTAGGAAAGGCATAAGTGAGTACAGTGCCATTGTTAACCAGAGGTGTAAGGTACAAGACCAACTTAGGACTATTTAAAACCTTACAACCTCGGGGTTTTCCAGACTAATATACCACTTTTCTTAAATACAAACTTGTATATAAAAGAAATAATATAGAAAAGGAAAATGTAAAAGTTATTTAATGGATTCATTTTTGTTTATGCAACTTATGTCTACAAGTATAGGCAACCCTTCTTAAGTGAGAGCATAGGGATGAATAGGATATGAAATTAAGTAAGTGTTGGGTTCTTTTCAAATGAACCCTACACCTTACTAACTCCTACTCAAAACTTTGCTAACATAAGAAAGAAAGGAAAGCTACATTAAGCATGCTTTATAATCTATCACATGCAAACTTATAATTAAAGCATAAGTAGCACACTTTCAGATTTGGTGTTTGATTTATGTATTTTGAAAAATAATTTGGATTTAGTAGTGATAATAGCAACTCATATTTCTACTTTAGTAACATATACATTTGATATAAAGTAAAAAAATTCATTTTAAAATTTTGAAACATGAAATTATGAATGCATGAAATCACATGGCATGCAACTTAACATGTTGAGGAAAGATCCAAAGCAATGAAAGCATGTAAACAACTCACTTTACTTAAATCATAAAGACATTCTTATAGAATAAGAAAATTTAGAATAAATCAAAGTGAATTTCAAAATAATTTTTGTTTAGTTTGAAGTTTGATTTAATTTTAAAAAGGTGAGATGAGTTTGATGTTACTAACCCATTCTCACATATGTTTGATATTTTTGTTTAATTTTTAGATAATTAGATCCATTTTTAAGTGATGATTAGGTTAAGGTATGAATTAAGTAGCTTAATTAACCCTTACCTACACCACCTTAGAAGAATCAACTAAATAATTATGAGCCAATGATCCATAAGGAATTTAAATTTGCAATGCACCTAACAATGAAAAGGCCTAATGCAATTTGGCTCACAATTAAAAGTTAATTAAGCTAAGGGGTTTAGCTTAAGTAATTTCAAAATATTCTTTCACACATTTGAATTGGATTTTGACTTCCTTAATTGAACTTAGGTTATTAAACACCTAAGCATCTGCCCAAGATAGATTAATTAAGTTATGGAATTTTTTAAAATTTTTAAAAAATTGATTAAGGGGATAATTAATGAATTAACCATTAATTAGCAAGTTTAGGGAATAGCTTAGGGAAAATGCTCCAAAATTATTTCATAGACCTCTTACTTATTGGATTTGATCTTAATCAACCCTAATCATAGGTTAGAATCACTAATTCTATCCTAATTATGCTTAATTATGTGAGAAGGGTAATTAAGGAAATCATATGCAATTACTTTAATCAAGCCTTCAATAAATCCTAAGAAAATTAGCGGGTCATCCCCTAAAACTTGTTACCCTAATAGAACTAGAAGGTTGTTACACAAGGTATTCCTTTGGGATAACTACAGCACCGGTCTAGAAACTATGTTCAAGCTAGTCCTTGAATGTAAAGTAATCCTCCAAAACGTGGCCTAGCATACGGTGATAAGAGAAAAAGTTTGGATCATGATTTTTACCTATCATCTGATTCTAATCAAAATCGTTTCTTTAAAAGATTCTTAAAGATTTTCCTGATACCTCCCTCTTAAAAGAATAAGGTTTGTTTAACTTATGTAAAAAAGTAGTGAACTGTAGCTACCTGATGGAGGGTATGCATGCCATTGCTGGTGGAGGTATGGCTGAGGTGGTTGATGTGCTGGTCGTGGAGGCTGTGGTGGAGGCCGATATGGTTGCCTCGCTGGTGGCAAAGGAGGTGGAGGCTCTTGAGAGGTCATGGTTGCTTGGACTGATCTCTAGCTGGTTGCTTCCCCTTGTCAACTGCTACTACTACTCCAAGTTTCTTCTCATAGACCTTTTAGGATTTCTACTTGGGCAACTACTCTAAAAAAGGCAACTATTTGGTCTCTCCTTGTAGACTATCTACCTTGTTAATTAGTTTCTCAAATGTCTTGATAGTGAAGCCCTTAAGCATGAAGGCGACCGGGCCATGGATATTCTTCAAGAGAATCTTAATGGCATGTTATTCAGACATCTATGGTTCACACTTCATACTCAGGTTATGCCATCAGAGAATATAGTCAACAAGTGACTCATCGAGTGCTATTGGGCTCCAAAGGAGATCACCTACAGTAACCCTTTGCTGAGCTCCAACAAATCTCTTGATGAAGAGTTGCTCTAGCTTAACAAATGTCTTTACTAAACTGTTGGGAAGTTCATCATACCAATCAAAAGCAATACCCACTAGGCTATTGATAAAGAGTCTAAAGAGTATAGCGTCACTACCACCTGCATTATAATAATTGGGCCTGAAGTGAGCTATATGCTGCCTCAGATTTCCACTGCCAATAAAGCTTTTCAAGGAAGGAGGCATAAAACCCTTGGGTTACTGGAAAGCATCGAATTCCTCTAGGTAGGGTCTACCCTTTGGAACCAATGATCCTCCCCGGGCTTGAGCCAAAGATTCCTTCACTTGTTGCTCAACCATGGATTTCAGATCTTTTTCATGTATGGAGGTACTATCCACTACCTTCCTATACATGATAGTGCTACCTTGCTCAACGGGAGGTTGAGTCGTAACTGGACTAAGACATGCATTAGCACAGGATGACTATCATCGACTATACTAGATGAACTAGAGGGGCTTATTTCTGAAGCACTGACACTATTGTTAACAAGTCCTGTAACTATTGTGCCATTCTATCAATTTGTTCATCTTTCTACCTTAACTGAAGTCAGAGGTGTTAGGCTGATTCTGCGGTGTCTCCTCGATCAACCTCATCACTTCCATGGCCAGTTGCTTCTTAAGAAGAGAACCTCTAGTGTCAACCATGCATACTCCAGCTGAATCATCCATCAAGTCATTTTCATTGGGATCGAAGCTGACTCTCCCTTCGTCAGACCAGGCGTACCCTAAGATATCTTTCTTCTCCATAAAATAGTATGCAACTATCTCACTAAGGATCGATCTAACTCAGCTAGTACGAATAATTGGGCTGATTGGTGTGATTGCTATCATGCACTGAGAGGCACCAAACTTTGCCTGTAGCTGGGGAGTCAATCCTGTGCGGACTGTACTCACTAGAAGAATGATAATCCTAACTAATACTGGTTGTAATATGGATAAGAATCCTAAGATGATCCTCTACCACTGCTGCAACTAAATTGTCATCTGGAATATCTGTGATAACTGTCACCATCTCCGCATCCGGCTATATGGGCAGAATTGGTGAAGGAATGACCACGATGCTCCGAGGTTGCCGATCCTTCCACACCACCACTGGGGCAGAATGTCAAGCAGGAGAGCTCGGCCCTACCACAATGGGTGGTGTAAGAGGAGTAGAATCCCTTGGCCATAGTCGGATCACTAACGGGGTACATTTTTCCCCGGATGCGGCCTTCATGGCTTTAGATGGAATGGGAGATGCTGAAACCTACATTGGTGATGGTGGACGTGGGGTAGAGCGGTGGGGTGGAGACACCACCGACTCTCTGTGCATGTAAACTGCCCTCCTGTGGTGGCTGGTCCCCATGAGGAGAATACTATCAATATGGTCGACGCGGGTAGTGAACCGAGCTAGAAAATGGATCAGAGCAGACGTTGTCGACTGATGGCTGAACCTACTTCACTCCCTGCTAGTAATGTGTGGCGTATGGGCCTCACGGGCCCTCTCTTGATGAATCTGCCTCCCAACACTATGGGGGATAACAATCAAAGATTGAACTACGTACCAGACTCTAAGCATCCATATGTTCTGCCTACCTAGCATAGAACAGATCAGAGGCCGGTGTACGACCTCCTGCTCTGAGAAATTGTTGACTATAAATGCACCACTAGAGGAGGCGATGAACGGATCCTCCTGGCATTCTCTTTGTCTGATCCCGAGAGAGGATGAAATTGGTTTTTCATAACCAGTGGTGAAGTGATCATGGGAGACTCATCCATGGTTGATCTAGCTGCTGTCTCTAGCTCTCTGGCTATCTGAGTGTGGAATCGTTGACCATACAGTTCTTGTTCCTACGTTGGGTGTGAGTAGGATGGGAAGATTACGAGCTAGACCCATACTCAAATGTGGGGAGGCAAGCCTTGAAACTAGGGGAGCCTTACCCTTAGAGGGTATAGATGGTAGGGTGCTAGCCCACACAGGGGCAACGTGGGCAACTCTAGGATGAACTGCAACTAGAATCGGTACTACTAGTACTGCTAGAACTGTAACAACTGGAGTCTGTGGTGCTTTCATAACTTTCCTCTTCAGTGAGGAAATATTTGAATCAGATGGTAAGTCTATCCTGATGACCGACTTTTGCATGGTCACCTTCTTTTTGCTGACTATGGTGAGGAGAATGCCCTCACAAGTGATCCTGGCCCCCTCAAATCCCTAGCTGAAGTGGATTAAGTGGGTATGACATAGACAAGGGAAGTCAGCATGATCTAAGGCTAGATCCATACCGTGGGGGAAAGTACATACAAATTTTTGAGAACCGCCATTGCACCTAATTATAAGAACTGACATTGAACCGACGCAGAGAAGAATCTATAATGAGAAATGAACTTGCATCAGTTTTCTATCTCCATAGATTTTGAATTGTGAATTTTGAAAACACATCCAACAACTTGGAAGTGTTAAGTGGGGTTCAAATGAATTTGGAAAGATTGATTGAAAGAGGAATTTGAATATGAATCCAAACTTCAACAAATTTAGGTATGTTGAAATATGGATTCAAAATTTTGATAGGATGCTTCCATACGTTCATTTATGTTTTGAATTTGAATTTATGATTTGGACCATTTCCTTTAACAAATTTAAGTATGTTAAAGTAAGAGTCAAATGATTTTATTTTGTGAATCTATAATTTCAATTGATTTCAAAATTATATGTATCTATTAGTATAGCAATACGCAACTGGAACGAAGTACATCTTTTGTTTTATTTTTATTTTTTGGAAAATTTGGACTTCTTACTTAGCAAATTTAGGTATGCAATATGAAATACCCAAGTGTATTTTGTTTAATTTTTTTTTAAAATAGGATTCTTAGCAAATTTAAGTATGCTAAGAAAATCCTAAGTGTTTCATTTGTTTGGAATATTTTGATTTTTTTTGAAAAGGGTAGGATCCTTAGAAAATTCAATATGCTTAAGGAATCCTAAAGTGTTTCATTTTATTTTTGATAAGTTTTGAAAGTGGAGATTTAACTTTAGCAAATTTGGCATGCTAAAGATGAAGTCCCACTTGGTTTTATGAAATGGAAATTTCACTTAGCAAAGTTGAGTATGCTAAATATAATTCCAAATGGTGTGTTTTAAAATTTTGATTTCATTTTTGTTTTGAAAAATGGAAACTTCTCCTTAGCAAATTTGGTTTTTTAAGGGAAGAAGTTCCAAAGGTGTTTGAAATTTTTTATTTTTTTTTGATTTGGAAGCTTTACTTAACAAATTTGGGTATGTTAAATAAAGTTTCAAATATTGTTTGAAAATTTTGAATTTTGGATTTGGAGAGTTCACTTAACAAATTTGGGTATGTTAAGTGAGGTTCCAAAATGTGTTTAGAAAATTTTGAAATATGATTGTTGATTTTGATTTTTGAGTTTGGAAACTTCACTTAGCAAATTTGATTATGCTAAATAAAATTCCAAATGTGTTTTGAAATTTTTTTGGAATATGATTGTTGATTTTGATTTTATATTTGGAAACTTCACTTAGCAAATTTGATTATGCTAAATGAAATTCCAAATTTATCTTTGAATTTTTTTTTGAAATATGATTGTTGATTTTGATTTTGGATTTGGAAACTTTACTTAGTAAATTTGATTATGCTAAGTGAGGTTCCAAATGTATGTTTAAATTTTTTTTTGAAATATGATTGTTGATTTTGATTTTGCATTTGAAAACTTTACTTAGCAAATTTGCTTATGATAAGTGAGGTTCCAAATGTATATTTGAATTTTTTTTTGAAATATGATTGTTGGAATTTTAATTTTGGATTTGGAAACTTCACTTAGCAAATTTGATTATGCTAAGTGAGGTTCCAAATGTGTTTTGAAATTTTTTTTGAATTTTGGAATTTTGAGATTTCACTTAACAAATTTGGGTATGTTAATGGAGGTTTGAAATGTGTTTTTAGAAAATTTTGAAATATGATTGTTGATTTTAATGTTTTGAAAAGAGGACCTCCATTCAACAAATTTAAGTATGTAGAATGGAGATCAATTTTTATTTTTGAAGTATAAAATTTTTGTGTATGATTGTTGCTTTTGAAAGGGAGGAATTCCAATTTAAAATATATGCGAGATATGTTTAAGTTGGATTTCCTAAAAGATATTATTATTATTATTATTATTATTATTATTATTATTATTATTATTATTGTTATAATTGGGAATGAAATCTTCGTTTAACAAATTTAAGTATATTAAATGAAGGTGTTCATGTGTGCTTTTGAAAATTCTGAATTTGTTTATAAATGAACTTTTTATTCAATAAGTGTGAGTGTATTGAATAGAAAAATTCATGTGTGCTTTTGAAAATTTTATGATTATGATTGTGATTTTTGGAAAACATGATTGTTCATTTTATTTTGAAAATGAAATCTTCATCAAAATGAATTGAAAGAACATGTTCATTTGTGCTTTTGGAAAATTTTATTAATTTTATTTTTGAAAATCCCTACATGTAACAATTATGGGAATTGTTAAATGACGGTGACAAAATGTTGTGAAAAATATTTTATTAAGTGTATTTTTGAAAAGGTGCTTCTGAAAAGCAAAGCTCTTTATGAAAGATTTATTTCTTTTAGGATGAACCATTCCTTATCATGAAAATGATAAGGAGGAAGTCTTAAAGATGTTTCTTTTTATTTTAGATCTTTTCATTTTACCCATTGGAGGAACCCAACGGGTTTTAAGACCAACAAGGAATGCGATCCTAAAACCTAAAGATGTTGGCTAACTCAACTCAAGAATGAAATGAGCTAAGTTCCAATGAAAGAAGGATAGTTTTGGAATCATACCAAAGTACAAATCCACTATCGATACTCAAAGATAATGATCATTTACCAAAGATGGAGAGAGGAACCATCTCCAGCGGAGTCGCCAGAAAAATCTATTACGAATAAATTTCTTATTAGGGAGTCGCCTTTCAAATCTATGGAGAAAAGAAAGAAGAGACTTTATAGAAATTTATTTTAGTAAGATGCCACGCAGATCCATAGATGTACTTATTTAGATGATATGGTACATCATCAAGGAATAGTGTACTATCTTGAAAGATAGAAGTCACTACCCTTTAATGGAACCAATCACCTCAATAAGGACTCCTAAGAACGATGGGTCTGCATATGTACCAAAGATTCTTCCCCTACTTTACATGGAAAAGTAAAGTAGGGTTTATTTTAAACTAAGTTTGTTAAGTTCGCTATAGGGGAAAGCTCCCATAGTTAATTACATCCTAAGGGACGGGATCCCTTAGAAAACTCGATTAAGGTAAATGATCATTATCTCTAAAGATTTCAATAGGCCAGAACTATCAATCGATTGGTTTGTATTTGAAGATCAAATGGGATTGATAAAAAAAGGCAGTTATTATCGAAGGAAAAATGGGAAATAAGTATAATATGCCCATGATGCTAGGAAACCTAGAGAGCATCTCAAACTATCCTAAAATTGGGCTTTATATTTTGGAAATTGATTTAGATTGTTTGATTTATATTTCTCATTAGAAGTTTAGGACTTAAGATTCCTTAATACAAGATTAAGAAAATGCCTAAGAGGTGAGGAATTATGCTTATGGCCCACAAAAGGGAGAAACAACCTCAGAACCTAAATCTAAGGAGCTTTGGCGAGGGCCGAAAGTATAACCTAAATCTAAGGCAAAAATGGGTAATTGATTTTCCTTCACAAGAAAGGACAAACCACCTGACAGTTTGGACTTACAACTACCTAGAGGTGGCTGCCAATTGACTCATATGATTTTAAATACATGTAGGCAAGTCTTTATGCTTATGCAAGATGGTTAGACTATTATTTATTTTAGAAAGAGACTAAGTCCTTAAACTCACTCCTTAAAGAGACTAGATCATGTAAAGGGACATGCTTCAAATGACTTAAATCTAATGCAATTAAAATTTCATTTTATTTTCATTTTGGACAATTATTTTGACTCAAGCTAATAGGATTTTTATGAATAATGCATGAGAAAGAAGGTTATTGGCCAAAATCAGCGAGAAGGGAGGAGGTGAGTTTCTACTAACCCCCTCAAAGGTCAAGCAAGGTTCTCTCGTAATGGTGGAAGCCCTCCAATCAAGAGTAAAATAAGATGCATTTGTGCATGATATTATAAAGAAATGCTCATCCAACTAAGGGGATTCTAATTCTTTTATCTTGATTTATACCTACGATTTAGGTGAGGTTATAAGTTGTTTAATTTTATTTTAAGTTATTAAGTTGGGTAAAAGATTTATTTTTTCTTAAAGAGCCTAATCAGCATCTAGGCCATACATAAAGTATGGAAGAAATAAGAAAAATCATGCCACTTAATGTAAAAGCTAAACAAATTATCAATCAATTTATAAAGTTAATCACAAAAAGACTAAATGGTCGTTGTGGTCAGGCACCTCCGCACAAATCCAAAAATATCAAATGTGGGTAGCCGAGCTCTACCCTTATACAACCCGGATTACAAATGAGTTAAATTACAATTTAAGTAAAAAATTCATTGTTATGGGGTCTTCAAACTTTATTCTTCTTTCTTCTCTTCTTCTTTCTTCTTCTTCTTCTTTCTTCTTTAATTCCTCCTTGCAAGGTTGGAAGGTGGATGCTCCAAGGCTTCACATGGTGCATAAGATAGGGTCTTATGACCAATGCTCATCCTAATCCCCATAATAATCATTCCAAAATTCTAATTATACAAATTTTTACATGAAAAAGAAATGTAGAAATCTAACTAACACCTGCAAAATAAATGTTAGCTAAAACAAACTGCACAAATTCCAAGCATGTATATTGGACTTATCACCCCACACATGGGTGACTAAGTCCACCTGGCCTATGGATTATGGTTAGGGGTATAAAGCATCTGCAAGCTATAGCATTTATAATTTTATTTATGATATCGCCCCTTAAGCACAATCCCCTGCAGAAAAGAATTATTAGACTAAGCATGTTCTACCATTCATTCTATGAGCATACACCTTAACATCCAATTTAAAACATATATCTCAAAATAAAACAAACATCAAACCATGCACCAACCTAACCTAAGTCTAGAAGTTGTGACTTAGGCTAATGTTTGTGCTTTGAAGGCTTGTGTGGTATGCTTTGCTTATGACTTTGGGTTCAAATTTTCTAAGTGTGAAGAACATGTTCAACAAAGAGGATGGTTTCATTTAAGTTGTTTATGTATTTTGGGTTGGTTTTATTTCATATTTTAATTTGGTTTAAGTGAAACCTACAACTAAATATTAAGTTATGAAGAGAGAGAAAGAGAAGATAACTTCTCTTTCCTTCTCTAATCTTAAGTAATTTTCTAAATTAGGTTCATATTTTAGTTTTATTTAGGTGACTATTTTGATTACATCTTTTAATCAATCCAAAGTTTAGATAAACAAATCTATTCAAAAAGAAAGGCATTTTAAGATTAAATAAAATGAATCAAAATTCACATAACACACATTACTTCGTTTCTTTCCCAACATATATAACATGCATATGGATGGGCCCTAAGCATATCTATACATGCAAATGAGAGTAGTTAACACACTTTTTGATGCATGTTAAGTAATCCATTTAAGAAAATTTAGAAGTTGAACATGCATGATTTTACTTAAGTAGAAAAGGTTTTCCTCATCCAAAATTTCACATACATACATGAAAGTAGGAAAGACATAAGTGAGTACAACGCCATTGTTAACTAGAGGTGCAAGGTACAGGACCTACCTAGGGCTACTTATAGCCTCACAACCTCAGGATTTTCTAGACTAATATATCACTTTCCTTAAATACAAACATGTATACAAAAGAAATGAAATAGAAAAGGAAAATGCAAAAGTTATTTAATGGATTCATTTTTGTTTATGCAACTTATATATGTATAAAGTGTAACCCTTCTTAGGTGAGAGCATAGGGATGAATAGGGTATGGAATTAAGTATGTGTTGGGTTCTTTTTAAATGAACCCTACACCTTACTAACTCCTATTCAAAACTATGCTAACATAAGAAAGAAAGGAAAGCTACACTAAGCATGACTTTATAATCTATCACATGCAATCTTAATTAAAGCATAAGTAGCACACTTTCAGATTTTGTGTTTGATTTATGTATTTGAAAAATAATTTGGATTTATTAGTGATAATAGCCACTCATATTTCTACTTTAGCCAACACATGCACATTTGACATAAAGTAAACAATTTCATTTTAAAAATTTGAAACATGAAATTATGAATCCATGAAATCACATGGCATGCAACTTAATATGTTGAGGAAAGATCCAAAGCAATGAAAGCATGTAAATTAACTCACTTTACTTAAATCATAAAGACATTCTTATAGAATAAAAAAAATTAGAATAAATCAAAGTGAAATTCAAAATGATTTTTGTTTAGTCTGAAGTTTGATTTAATTTTAAAAAGGTGAGATGAGTTTGCTGTTCCTAACCCATTCCTACATATGTTTGATATTTTTGTTTAATTTTTAGATATTTAGATCCATTTTTAAGTGTTGATTAGGTTAAGGTGTGAAGTAAGTAGCTTAATTAACCCTTTCCTACACCACCTTAGAAAAGCCAACTAAATAATTATGAGCCAATGAGATGACGTAAAACCCTATGGGATTTAAATTTGTAATGTACCTAATAATGAAAAGGTCTATTGCAATTTGGCTCACAATTTAAAGTTAATTAAGCTAAGGGGTTTAGCTTAAGCAATTTCAAAATACCCTTTAACACATGTGAATTAAATTTTGATTTCCTTAATTGAACTTAGGTTATTAAACACCTAAGCATCTACCCAAGATAGATTAATTAAGTTTTGAAACTTTTTAGAAATTTTAGAAAATTAGTTAAGGGGATAATTAATGAATTAACCCTTAATTAAGAGGAGATTAAGGAGAGAAGAGGAGATTTAGGAATAGCTTAGGGGAAATACCCCAAAATTATTCTATAGACCTCCCACTTATTGGATCTGACCTTAATCAACCCTAATCATAGGTTGGAATCACTAATTATGCCCTAATTATGCTTAATTACATGAGATGGGTATTTAAGGAAACCATATGTAGTTACTCTAATCAAGCCTTCAATAAATCCCAAGAAAATTAAGCGAGGCAGAGGTCATCCACTAAAACTTACCTAATCAAAGAGTAATTAGTGAAATACACTTTCCAATAAAACACAAATTTAGATAAAAGCATAATTCAAAACTCATCAAAATTAATTTTAAAATATTCTAGGTTTAATTTTCTATCTATAGGTTTTTATTTCATATTTTTCTGATTTTTCTATAAAGTGTTATGAATTTTTGAAGTTTTCTAGATTAATTAGGAATTAATTAATACACTTAACTAATCCTTAATTAATCCCTAGCTCATGGCATGACGCGTGGCAGCGGTGGTCAGCATGCTTTACACGCATCATGCCGTGAGGGGACAACTTAAGTTGTCACCTCACACAGGCGATGGTGGCGCACACGCTTATATTTTCGGCCGTCCGATCAAAGATTGAACAGCTAAGAATTTCCCTGTGATTTATAATGGATAATTAGATTTATAAACGTGCCAAATAATCTCAGCTATCCATCTAAAATGCATGGATGGATGGCTGAGATGAGCCAAGTTCTTCCCCTTGATCAACAGAGACCGTCCATGATCAAGGGGAAGATCCAAGCTTGATCTAGCATGGAATCACACAAAATTTAGCCCACACCATCTAGAGACATAGAGTGGAAAATCCAACAGTCAAAATTCAATGAGGTGAAAATTTCTTTCACAAAGCTCCACACCACATTGAGTTTAGTGATCAAAAAATTCCATACATCGTAGGAGGTGATCACCGGCGCTCGAGATCGATGAGGTAGCTTAGTCTGGTTGAGACGAAGCTCATTGAAACTCTTAGGCCTTGGGATTGAGTGGATCAATGGATGGACCAACTCCTTGCTTGGGCTTTGGCTTTGATTGAATTTGATCCTTCCTTGCTATAGGAACTCTAATAGAAGCTTAGGCAAGCTTGAATTAGCTCCTAGATGAAGTGTGCAAGAGCAATTGGAAGGAGATCAAGTGTGGACAAAATTCACAAATGGATTGAGCTCCTCTATTTTTGCACTGTGCAAAATTGAGAATTAGAGAATTCAAATCTTCTAAGAAGCTGAGCTCTCTCGATGATTACTCGTTCCTAGGCTTCAATCGATGAGGGTGAATGAAAATTTCAAATCGTGGGGAGTATATCTCCTGATGGCAATCGATATTAACACCTTCTTGCCATTTTGATCCAATTGACCATATGGGAGGTTGTTGGCTGAGATGCACATGGTCATTTGATCTAGTAGATTGTCAACCTCCCATATGCATCAAATTGGGCTTAGGAGGGACTTTAAAAATTCAATTTTAGTCTAGGGGGTCAGGTTTGGTCTAGGGCCAAATGGGTTAGCCAAACCCATTGGGCTGGGTGCACCACTCATCACTAAGTCCCCTTGAGCTTTTAGGAAAGCCTCAAGTGATTGTGAAGAGGGAATGACCAAAATACCCATGGGCTAGGAAAAGATTTGTTCTATGGCCTATGAGTAGGATGGTCATTTTGCTATTTTTCCACTCTGGACATGTTGGGTATGTGGAGAAACTAGGTTTGGCCAAGTTTTATTGGATTTGAATCCATTTGATAGGGTTTGACTCATGTTGACCCATTTAGGTCAAAATGGGTCAAGTTGACCAATAGGTCAAATTGGGTCAAACCAAGGGTTGGGTCAAGTTCATATGACCATTTGAAATATTTTGGTAGCTTTGGTTTGATTCAATTTGGTATATATTTGATTTTGATTCATATGACTTTATTTAGGTCAAATGGGTCAAGTTGACATATTTGACCCATTTGACCTATTTGAGGTAGGTCAAGGGTAGGTTTAGGTTAGGTTAGTCATATCGAGTGGATTGATATCTTTGTTTCCAATCAATTTGAGTTAAGTTCAATTTTGGCAATTCACTTTAGTCATGTTTGGCTAGGGTCAGTTAGCTAGTCAAGGCCATTGAGGAGGGTCCGTAAGTGATTTGGAATGGACTTGACCCATTGGTTTCAATAATTTGGCATAGATCAAGTTTTGACACATTTTGGTCCCTTTAGGTCAAAATGGGTCAACTTGGTCAAGTGGGCCAATTGGCTAGGTTAGGCTCAAATATGTTTGGCTTGGTTCAAACATAAGTCATGAGTTAACTTAGATCAATGGTTTCAATCAATTTGGCCTATGGTGGAATTTGGCTATAAGGTTTCATTTTAGTTAAGTGTTGACTTGGTCAACCCTTAGGTTTGACTTGTTTGACCCAATTTGATTGATTGATCATCCCATGATAATTGTTGATCATGAAGGGAAGGATATGAGTTTAGTTCAATCTAATTTTGTTAGGATCAAAAGTTGGCTCATACAGGTACTTTAGGTCACTTTGGGTCAAGTGAGCCTAAGTGGGTCAAATGGTCAAAGCTTGATTTGAAGTTGATTGATCTTGTATGTGGACTCATGATTGAAATATAAATCTATTTTCAAGTGGTTTGAAGTCAAATGGGTTTTGATCCATTTGAAAATTTCATATTCAAAGGAAGAATATGAAAGGGTCTTGGGTTTGATTTTTAATTTGGGTTTTGATTGAATGATTGAAGTTTATGTTTATATTTGGATTCATGATTGTAGGATTGATTGAATCATGAAGAAAAATCAAGGGTTCGGCTTGATGTGAGTTTTATTTATCTAAGTTCAAGAGTTTGACTTGAAGGCTTAGGTTGGATTTTGGTTGAATTTGAGTTTGAGTGTTTAATTTGGTTTTGGATATTTAAATTTATAATTCATTTATATTTGTGAATATAAATGAAAATATAAATGAGTTATGAGAAAATTTCTTGAATTTGAATTAATTTGGATTTGATTTGAGTTAAGTCCATAAGATAGAATCAATGGGCTTAGGAAAGATTTTTGGAATTTGAATTTGGTTATGGATTTTGATCACGGGTTTCAATTATTTGGCATTGATTCAAGGTTTGATTTAGAGTTGAAGTTGATATGAGTTTGGAGTTAATTTGAATTTGATTTGATCACGGGTTTCAATTATTTGGCATTGTCTCTGTTAGTATGTGATGGATCCACTAAGAAGGGGTTATATCAGCCTAGGTTTATCTCATATTTACAAATCCAAAGGGATAATCTACTAGTCATCAGGTAGGACTAACCAACCTAAAGGGTTGCCTTTTGGTGTGCAATGGTCAAGTCAGGAAGAATGCTTGTAGACTTCCATCCTCCTAAACAAGGAATCACTAGGGTGATCTGTTGATAACACAATAAATCAAACTCGACCTAAGGCGACTATTGAGCGAATGCTGCTGTGGACTCATATCGACTCAAAAATAGTAAAAATTAATTTTATTTTAGATGGACCCTATCGATGTGCGATGGATCCACTGAGAAGGGTTAATATCAGCTTAGCCCTATCTTAGGCCGACCATGGGGTAGAGCTAACCAACTTGAGGGGTGCCTTTCGGTGTGCAAAGGTCAAGTCAGAAAGAAAGCTTGTAGACTTACATCCTCTTAAACAAGGAACCACTGGGGTGATCGATAAATAGCACAATAAATCAAACCGCCTAAGTTATGCTGGTGTCCATGCCGAGAGAATGCTAAAGCTTATATCCCCAAAGCAAGGGTGGTTGTGACCTGGTGGTGCAACAAGTCAAACTCGACCTAAGGGAGACTATTGAGAGTGTGCTGACCCAGGGACTTATCTCAACTCAAAAGTAGTCAGACGATTCATATAGGATGGTTTGCTGACACTGCCCTAAAGATAGGATGCCTGCTTGGGAAAAGATACCGCTGGGGGTTTTCTCCTAATCCATAAGTGAAAAAAATATATGTTTTATTTATGTGTTTGTGTGGACCCTGTTGGTGTGTGAGGGACCACACTAATAAGAGACTAATATCAATCTAGTCTTATCTCAGACTTCCTAGACCAAGGGAGAATTCGCACATCTACAAGATGGATTCTCCAACCATAGGGGTGGGGTGGATACTAGGAAAGGGGGACTGTCTAATCCAAGAGTAACTCGAGTAGTGTGTAAATGGGGTCACTAAGGACGTAATATAAATAGAATGCCCATAGGGGTGGTGCCATTAGGGGATTATCCAGGACCCTATAAAAAAATCTTATAGTTATATGGTGGCCAACTTCAGGAGAAAGCTTGTAGACTTACATCTGCCATGAGTGGTGCATCCACCGAGTGGGTGGCCGTCAGCATGGTGATAACCAACCAACCTAAGGTGCCTATCGATTTGTGATGATCAATTTGAGGAAAAGGCTTGTAGACTTACATCTTCACACATGAAAATGATCATCGGTATAGTCTGTCATCGACGTGATATATACTATATGACCTAGGGTGATTACCAAGTGGGGAGTCCCGTGTAAGGACTGGTCCTAGACTTGAAGTAGTCCAGAGGAAAGGAGTCACTAGGGTACTTATCTTAAACCTCAAATATACTTGACCTAATCAGTGTATGATGGCTAGTTCAAGAAGAAAGCGTGTAGGCTTACATCCTCTTAAACAAAGTCAACATGAGGTAGCTTACCGGCCGCGCAGTAAGACCTACTGAACTAATAAGGCACTCATCAGTTTGCAATGGTCAAGCTTGGAAGAAAGCTTGTAGACTTACATCCTCCAGACAAGTAACCACTGGGATGACACAGTAGCAAGGTAGCATGTCAGTCCGACCTAGAGCAACTAATGAGTGAGTACCATAGGGGGCTTTATCCCACATCAAAATAATCTGAGGTAAAAGATATGTGTTTGTTTTATGTAATTGTGTGTAGTTTGTGTTGGTGATGTGTTACTAAATGATAGAATGCCGCTTGGGTTCCTTACACCTACCCTAAACACATCGAGGCAATTCACAAGCAAAGATATTTCTCACCAATATGAAAAGATGGAATTTAAGATAAAAATAAGTTTTATTGATAATTATTTTGAAACAAGAATTATGGATAATATTTCTTTAGGTAAAGCCCGTTGATTGGAAGTATTGGGCACTCTCCCTTACAATTTATGAGCTAATAAGATCATCCTTAGTATGCCTTCTCTATGACAAAAGGGCCTTCCCATGTGGGTTCAAACTTGCCTCCCATCTTTCAATGGGCAATAATTTATCTCTTTAGAACTAAAACAGGCTCTCCTACCTAAAAAGCAGTAGGATGGACCAACTTGTTATGAGCTTGAATCATTTTGACTTTGTACAACTCGAGGTTCTAGCATGCCCGGAGGTATCTCTTCTTTAAACCTTCAAGCTCTTCTAATCAACTTAGCGCTCTGTTGTGATTTTACTACCCACAATTATCCTTAATGATGGGAGTTAGACTTCTAATGATAGAACTGCTTCAAACCCTTACATTAAGGAGAATTGAGTAAATTGAGTTGGAGTTCTATATGTGGTACAGTAAGCCCATAAGGCTTCAACTAACTACTCATGCCACTATCGCTTATTATTGTCGAGTGTCTTCTTTAATATCTGGATGAGAGTTTTGTTGAAGGTTTCGCTAAGCCATTTTCCCTTGGGTAGTAGATGGTAGAGTATCTCCAATCTATGTCATGTTTTTGGGAAAAGCTATTGATTTTAGTGCTCTTGAATACAATACCATTATCAGATATAATTCATCGAGGCACCCCGAACCTATATATGATATGGTTCCTAAAAAAGTGGAGCACATGTTAAGCTGTGACCTTTCTTCATGGAATTGCCTCTGTTCACTTTAAAAAGTAGTCGGTGGCAGTTAGAATGAACTGGTGACCTTTAGAAGAAGGTGGTTGATCGTACCCACTATGTCAGTACCCCAACACTCAAATGGCCCTAAGGCCAATGTAGGGTGTAGATTATTGGGTGGTTGGTGTAAGACCACACTGTGTACCTGACATTGGTGACATCTCCTAGCTATATCCATGTAGTCTGTGATCATCAAAGGCCAATAGTATTCTAGTCTCTTGATCTTGGCATTCATCTTCATACGGATTGGTGTGCCTCACATAAACTAGAGTGTACATCACGATCTTACATACTTCGTGTTTGTCCAAATAATGTTGCCACATATGATCGAAGGATCGCTTGTATAAGATGCCATCTATGATAGCATAGAAAAGGGCTCTTTACTTCACCTGATATGGTAGTGACTTCTCTTAAGGTAGTTTTCTTATATTTAGATAATCCATGAATGGTTGCCTCCAATCTAACTCCTCATCCTTTTTAGCAATGATAACCTCACCTTCAAGAGAGAGTCTCTCGATGAGTTTAGTGTCAATAAGGGACAAGACTTGTTTATTTTGGACCCTAATCAGTATGGACTCATCTTCTGGACATGCCAACTCTTTGGAAAGCTTGGCTAATGTATTTGCTACTTCGTTCTCTCCTCAAGAAATCTTATAAATAATAACCTCTAGGATTTGGGCCAATAACTCTACGGTGTACTTGTGGTAATGATGAAGCTTAGGTTTAGAACCTTATAAGATCTAGCAATTTGGTTGATAACTAATTGAGAATCCTCAAAGATGTTGATACTCTAGATGCATAGTGTAATTGCTAACTCCTGACTGGCAATCAAAGCCTCATATTTGTCATCGTTGTTGGTGCTTAGATTGAATAGATGATAATCTTATCATATCACGGTATAGAGTTAGGAGAACTATTCCTACCCCTGCCTTTTTTGGAAGAGTAGATCATTATTATTCTTGCTTTTGAAAGGAAGTCATCATTAAAATACATCTCTCAATGGTGAATCCTAGTGTCCCCTAAGTTCATGATTTGTTCAATGGGGAGGTCATCACTAAGCGGATAATCAACAGGAAGTGGGTGTGCTGCTAATAAATTCGCTAGGGCTTGTCCTTTCACATCATGGAGGGGGTACAAAAGTAATGAAAATTGTGACAAAATCATTGACTAATGTGCTAACCAGCCTCCAATAGTTCGGTCACGAGATAATAAGCAATACGTAACTGGGATTAAGTTCACCTTATGAGAAAGCATGTAATGTTGTAGCTTTTGGGATGCAAAGATTAAAGCTACGCAATACTTTTTGATAGGTGGATAGTTTGTCTTAGCATGGATTAGATGATAACTAAGATAGTAGAGTGCATTCTCTTTCCATTCGTCATTGGTTTAAGCTAACAAAGCACCAAGGGAGTCATTTAATGTAGTAGTATATAGTATCAATGGCTTACTTGGGATAGGGGTTGCTAGAACTGACATTGTTATCAGGTAGTGCTTGATGTCTTCGAAGGCATATTGACACTTGTCATCCAACTTAAACTTACCTTCCTTTTTGACTAGTGCTAAAAATTGTTGGCATCTTTTTGATTGGTTGGAAATGAAGCATCTTAGATATGCCAACCTCCCTTGAAATGATCTTAGTTGAGTTAGACTTTTAGGGGGTGGCATTTCTAATCTCACATTGATCTTCTCTGGATCAATTTCTATTCCATGGTGCCGGAGAACAAACACAAGAATTTCTCTAAAGCTACTCTGAATACACACTTTAGGGGATTCATTTTAAGGTTAAAGAGATGGTCTTCCTTTTCTTTACTTTTGACTATAAGATCATTGATGTAACATTCAACCTGATGATGAATGAGTTCATTGAAAATTCGAGTCATGGCGCACTGGTATGTAGCACTAGCATTTTTAAGGTCAAAAGGCATGAACCTATAACAAAAGATTCAGATTAGGGTTCAAAACACAGTGTTTCTATTATCTTCAGGGGCAATCTTTATTTGGTTATAACCAGATGAGCCATCCATGAAAGAGAAGACTACATGAGATGAGGCAATTTCCACCATCAATTTTGGTATTTGTAGTGGAAATTCATCTTTTGTACATGCCTTATTCAGATCCCTAAAATCAATGTATATATGAATTTGGCCATTTTTTTCTTAACTGGGATGACACTGGCCAACTAGGTAGGATATTTTTCTTCCCTGATAAAACCATCATCGATTAGTTTCTTGACTTCAGAAATGACTTGATGTTCAATGTCTAATCACACGTGTCTAGGAGCTTGCTTGATAGAGTTAGCACTTAACTTTATTGCTAGTTTATGGACTACTATGTCAGGAGATAAATGAGGCATCTCTTTGTAACTCCATGTGAAGCAGTCCTTAAACTCAGTCAATAGCCTAACTATGTCATCGATTTAAGTATCATTCAACAACGAACTGATGTATGTCGAACGTGGATTGTCTTCAATTTTTAAGTAGATTTCTTTGAGCTCATCGATGGTTGATCTGATCTCCTCTTTGAACTCTGATGGTGCATCATTGACTTCAAAGTCATTTGGATTATCTAAAATTTCAAAACACATCTCCTCATATGAGTTACTATGATTTGAAAAAAAAATCTATCAGATTATAAATGATTAGTGATGACTAGGCAATGATTGTCATCATCAACTGGACCCATTGTATCGAATCCTAGTCCTGGTCTTGATTGACAATGTCTATTTTGGTTGTCCCATAACCTCTCAAAGTAGTTCGACCTGTGTTTAGACTAAGCATGTGGGATTACTCCTTCTTTGCTAAATTAAGAATACAAGGCGAGTACGAATCAAAAGGAAATTATATTAAATCTTTATATGAATCATCCTCAAGTTCTACATCAGCTTTCTGACTTGAGGATGATGCTTTAAAAAAAAACCTTTGAGTTTTCCCATCCATGGATGAGTTATGGGCTTCCTTAACTACCAAACTCTTAACTTTCTAAGAAGAAAGTCGAGTTAGAGCTAAGGTTCCCAATTGACTCCTGACTGTCTCATATGTAGACTTGGATACATTTATGCTTTGCTTTGGAGCCCAGACTTTATCACTATCATGCTCAAACACACCTTGGGATCCAGAATGAGACTCATCCACAAGATCTAGTCTAAGTGTACTCTTGGTGGCTATGACATACCAACTATTGGGTGGCCAATAGAGAGGCTTTCCACCTTGGGGGCTGCCTCTAAACTGTCTTCTACCTCTGCCTAGTGGAGGTTGTGTCATCCACCCATATGTTCAAATTGAGTAATGAATTGTGGGTGGAATCTAATGCCAGGCTCTATATCTTCCCCTGAGTCCATGTCTTTCTCTCTTTTATTTTCTTTTTTTTTTCTTTTTTTTCTTTTTATTTTCAAATACCTTTTCTTTATATTTTCTTTATTTTTGTCCCTCATGGGGATCTTGACTAGATTCGCAAGAATGGAGTTGTTGGTTTTGGGGAAGAAAATAGGCTACATCCTCATATATCTCGACCTCATGAACTGTGAAGGGCTTGAGATTTCCTTTGACACAGTACTCAATTCCACCTCTCATGAACTTCATGCACTGATGTAGAGAGAATGGAACTGTGTTACTCTCATGTATCAATAATTTCCTAAGCAAAACATTGAAAGATGTATTCGAGTTTACGATATGAAACTTGGCTTCAGTCTTCCAGTCATCTATCTCTAATGGAAACACTATGGAGCCTAAGGCCCTCTCACTTTGTTCATTGAATCCTCTCAACATCATTCTCTCCTTTTAGAGTTTAGAGATGTTGATCCTCAAGTAGGCAAAGGTTCTTAAACTCATAATGTTGACTGATGCACCATGGTAAACTAGAGCTCTTAATAAGCTATATTTGCCGACGTCCACTCTAATGTAAAGAGGGCAATTATGCTTGGTCATTCTTAGAAGCAAGTCTTCATCACTGAATGTAACTTCTAAGATGTCCTTTGAGTTTTGCACCTCCTCTTTAGTAGTGGTCAACTGAGCTAAGCATATCTCTGGATCAAGGAGAGCCTTAACTAGAGATTACCTCTTCTCTCTGGATAAGACAAAGCCGTCATATATGCTTAACTTAGCTGGTAACTTTATAAGATACACTAGGACATTGTAATCAACTCTGACTTGGTCCTTCATAAACATATCCATGAGTAGAGCATCCCGTGGAGGGGTTATCTGCAAACTGGAACCAATGACTTGTTTACCCCTATCAAGAGGTACTAACCTAGAAGGTAGAACTTTGCCACTATTTAAGTTAACTTTAGTGACTTCATAGAATGATGAACTTGTGGAAAAGTCTACCTTCTCATCAAGTATACCTATAGCTTCTCTTATGGGATCCTCGGAGTAAGTTGACTCCAAGCAAATCTCAAGAGGTGAACCTGATTGATTCAAAAAAGGAAAGTCCGATTCTGAATCAGAAGAGAGTGAATCAGAATGACTAGAGCTACCATTATTATTTTTTAGACTTGGAGAGTTCTGAAGAGGAATAAAATCTAGAGTATCAGAAGTGGACAAGTCATTAATTTCTTTTTAGGTGGAAGTACATGATAGAAATCTAACAAAGTAAGTAGGGTAAGGGATTTAATGCCCTTTTTCATTGATATAACGCTCATGTTGGCAAAGAGGAGCTAGTGGAGGAAGAAGTAGTAGCTACAACTGTGGATGGAGTGCTGGCTCAAATAGTGGTTGCAGAACTAAAAGTAAGGTGGACTGCACGCTGCTATCACCTTCTTCAAGTTATCTGGCAACTTGCAAACCTTGAGGTTGAGGTTTAGGCACCTGTAAAGAGAGTTTCTTAATTTTAGAAACTACTTTTTGAGGTTTGGGATAAGGCGATATCCCAACCTTCTTTTTTCTTGAGAGGATCATAGGGTTCTTTAAGAATTACCTTAATAGAACATGAAGGTTATTCTAATAAGTATTCCTTGGAGATAACTACAGCTCCTGACTTGTAACTATGCTCAAGCCAGTCCTTAAAAGTAATACAGTCCTCTAAGACATGACTAATCATGCGATGGTAGGGAAAATAGTTAGAATCATTACTCTTGCCCACTTCCTTTAGCCTCTTGGGCTATGGTAACTGAAAGTTAGGTTTCTTTAAGAGATTCTTAAATATTTTTCTAACTACCTCCCTCTTCAATAAATATGGCTTATTCAATCTATCTGCAAGAGTAGGTGGGTAATAGCTACATGGCGTGGAATGGGAATACTGCTATTGGGTAGGCTATCGATGTGGCAACTGATATGATGGCTGAGGTGGTGGAAAAGGAGGCTTCTTAGCTCGGGGTCTCTCATACTGGACTCTAGTTGGCTGCTTCCCTCTATCCACTAACACAACTGTCCCTAGCTTCTTCTCGAGCACCTTCTATGGCTTGGGCCGAGATGATTGGTCTAGAAAGGATAATTATTTGGCTTCCTCTTGTAGGCTAGACACCTTATTAATTAGTTTCTCAAATATTTAGATGGTAAATCTCTTAAGCATGAAGGTGACCGGGCCATGAATATTCTTGAGGAGAATATCAATGGCATGCTGTTCGGATAACTATGACTGGCATTTCATGCTCAGGTTGTGCCACTTGAGAATATAATCAATAAGGGACTCCTTGAGAACTTGTGTCGCTACAATGAGGTTGTCCATAGTCACTCTTTGATGAGTTCCAACACACCTCTTGATGAAGAGGTGCTCCAACTTAGCAAAAGTCCCTATCGAATTGTTGGGCAGTTCAATATACCAATCAAATGCAACCGCTAGTTGCGATAAAAAAAGTCTAAAAAGTGCGTCCACCGCGGTAGCAACCGCTCAAAATGTGCAATATACTGATGCGGTTCTCACTACCATCAAATATTTTGAAGGAAGGTGGCATAAAACCCTTGGAGTATTGAACTACATCAAATTCCTCAGGTATGGTCTACCCTTTGGAATAAATGAGCTCCCCCAGACTTGTGCCATCGCTTGCCACACTTGCTGCTCTACCATATTTTTAATATCCTTCTAATGCGTGGAGGTGCCATCTGTAACCTTCTTATGCAAGCTACCAATGTCATCCTCTACGTGGAGTGCACTTAGAATGCTTTAAGGTATGTACCAACTCTGAACTGTCGGCTATCATGGGAGAAGGCTGTGAAACTGGGGCTGAGTTTTGCAATGCTGAAACCACTACCTTCAACTCCTCAAATTTCTTTTGTATCTTGTCAATGTGATCATCTCTCTATCTAAACTGGTGGAGGTGCTGAGTTGAGTGAGAAGTGTCACCTTCCTCGAGCATAACACCTTCCTAACTAAGATGATCTCACTGTAAGGATCCCCATGTATCAACCATGTGGACCTCAGTTGTGTCATCCAACATGTCATCCTCATCAGGATCGAAGTTGACTCTTTCCTCCTCTGATCTGAGTGGCCACTCCCGAAAATCTATCTTTTTTCAGCAAAGTAGTCTGCTAATATGTCATATAGTGACTGATTTACTATGCCTGGTTGGACTGGTATAAATACCCGCTGACTGCTAGCTGTAGGACTATGCTTCTCTGCCTCTATGCTATGGAAACTACCTACTGTCAATACTTCCTCACCTGGAGGATCAACTATCATGGGGACTATATATGTGTCCACTCCCCTTTCCCCCTCTGTCCATGGTGGTGGTGATGCAATGACCACGCTCTTGGGTTGCCAAACCTTCCTGACCATAGCTGAGGTAGAAGGTCGAGCAGGGGAGCTTGATCTCACCTCAATAGGCAGAATGGATGGAGCGGGATCCGTGGGCCATATCCGGATCACCAATGGGGATGGTATCTCCCCGGATGGGGGCTTTTAAATCTTAGCGGGAGTGGTAAATGCTGTAAGCTAAACTAGTGATGGTGGATGGTGAGGGGAGTGGTGTGATGACAACATCGACTTCCCCTTAATGGAGATCTCCTCCTACGGTGGACTGCACCAGTAAGAATGATGCTATCTGAATGATCATCCTTGACAAGGCGATGATCAAGAAATCCATTAGAGAGGAGGCTGCCAACTACCTGGCATACCTCTGTCCTTCTCTCCTGCTTGCCCGGGCTGATACTCGAGCCTCCATGGCTCTCTTCTATGGAACTGACCCCTAAGACCCCTAGGGATCATGGATCGTAAGTCAAATAAGGTGGACTCTAAGCATCCATAAGCTCTGCTGACCCAGTGTATAGTCCTAAGTTTTGCATTGGGCCTTCTATGCTCCTTAGCTCGTGTCTTATAGTATGCTGGTGGTGGAGGTGATGCGACGATCCTCTTATAGTCTTCCTCTTCATCTAAGGTCAAGAGGGGGTGGAACATACTCCCACTTAGAAGTGGAGAGATTTCACGAGGAGAACCCTCCTTAGCTACATGGGAAGTAGCGTCAAGCTCTCTAGTTGCTCGCTCATGATTCCCCTTAATCTTTCAATTTTTATTATAGCATTGGGTGTGGGTGAGCAAAGCATAGCGGGAGCTGGAACCTACCTCGAAGGTGGGGGAGACTATCTCAGAGGCTAAGATAGCCTTCCCCTTTGGGGTAACTAATAACTCTTACTAGAGCTATAGTAGGAACAACTGAACGGGCAGGTACTGAAAATGACACTACGAGGTGTGGGAACCACTGTGGCTTTCCTCTTCAATGAGGTAAACTCAAAATTAGCTGGGATATCTAAGCAGATGAGTGGCGTCTGTCCCACCACCTCCTCCCTATTAACTGTTATGAGGGCTGTCCCCTCACAAGTAATACAAACCCCCTCAAAGCCACAACTAAAGTAGATCAGGTATGCAACATCAGTTGTGGTAAGAATGGCCTAATCCAAGGCCAAATCTACACCAAAGGGAAAAGAGAAGACAAACTTGCTAGGAACCATGATAACTGCACTGACTTGAGACCGGAAATACTTACTGTACTGAAATCATTGTATTTGTTGAAACATGATTGAGAACCTTGCCTTGATGTTTGCCTTCAATCATTGACTTCTATTCTTAATTTAGAATTTGAACCCATACTCAACAAATTTAGGTATGCTAAGTGGGGTTCATTGAATTTTGGAGAGATTTTTGGTATTTAGAGGAGAGACTTTGCCATATGATTTTGATTTATAACCCATACTCAACCAATTAAATTAGGTTGGGTGGGGTTCAAATATTTGGAGAGACCTTTGAAGATATTTGTATTTTATGTCTTGCTTGAAAACTTTGATTTGGAAAACCTTTACTTAGCAAATTTAGGCATGCTAAGAAGAGGTTTTGATTATATGTTTGAAATTATTTTAAAAGTATCTTTGCTTGTGATGATTGATTATGTGTGTGATATATGTTGATTTGAAAATGGAACTTCTTACTTAATAAATTTGGTTTGTTAAGTAGAGGCCAAATGTATTTGATATGTGTTTGAAAATGAGACTCTCACTTAACAAATTTGGTATGTTTGGTGGGAGCCAAATGTGATTGATTTGCTTTTGGAAATGAGACTTCTCGCTTAATAAATTTGGTATGTTAAGTGGAGTCAAATGTTTTTGATTTATTTTTGAAAATAAGACACTCACTTAACAAATTTTGTATGTTAAGTGAGAGTCAAATGTGATTGATTTATTTTTGAAAATGAGATTTCCCACTTAACAAATTTGGCATGTTAAGTGGAAGCCAAATGTGATTGTGATTTATTTTTGAAAATGAGACTTCTCACTTAACAAACTTGGTATGTTAAGTGGAAGCCAAATATGTTTGATTTGAAAATGAGGCTCTTACTTAACAATTTTGGTATGCTAAGTAGGAGTTAAGTGTATTTAGATTTTGAAATGAGACTCTTACTTAACAAATTTGGCATGTCAAGTAGGAGTTAAGTGTGATATGATTTGAAAATGAGATTCTTACTTAACAAATTTGAAATATTAAGTAGGAATCAAATGTGATATGATTTGAAAATGAGACTCTTACGTAACAAATTTGGTATGTTAAGTGAGAGCCAAATGTGTTTGATTTGAAAATGAGGCTCTTACTTAACAAATTTGGTATGTTAAGTAGGAGTCAAATGTGATATGATTTGTGAAAATCAGACTATTACTTTACAAATTTGGTATGTTAAGTAGGAGTCAAGTATATTTATGTTTTTAAATTGAGATTCTCACTTAAAAAATTTGGTATGTTAAGTAAGAATCAAATGTGATTATGACTTGTGTTTTGAATATGAGACTCTCACTTAACAAATTTGGTAGGTTAAGTGGGAGTTAAATGTGCTATGATTTTTTGAAAATGAGACTCTTACTTAACAAATTTGGTATGTTAAGTAGGAATCAAATGTGATACAATTTGAAAATGAGACTCTTAACAAATTTGGTATGTTAAGTAGAAATCAAATGTGATATGATTTTTGAAAATGAGACTCTTACTTAACAAATTTAGTATAAGTGGGAGAAGTGTATTTATGATTGTTTTGAAAGAGGCAAAATCTATTTAACAAATTTGGGTATGTTAAATAGAGTTCAATTTATTTTTGTGCTTTTGGAAATGTGGCTCTCATTTAACAAATTTGGGTATGCCAAATGGAGTCCAAAATATGTCTTGATTTCATGTCTGTGATTTCTTACTTTTGAAAAGAGGGAAACTTGAACTCTAGCATATGTGAAATAAGTTAGGTAGGGTTTCAATTTTATGCTATGATTTTATTTGAAAATAGAATCTTTATTCAACAAATTTGAGCATATTGAATGAAGGTGGTCATTTTCAAGTGTGCTTTTGAAAAATTTGGAAACTCCAACTCTAGCATATGTGAAATATGTTAAGTGGAGTTTCAATTTTATGTTATAATTTTATTTAAAAATAGAATCTTCATTCAACAATTTTGAGCATGTTGAATGAAGGTGGTCATTTTCAAAAGTGTGCTTTTGAAAAGGAGGGAAACTCCAACTCTAGCATATTTGAAATATGTTAAGTGGAGTTTCAATTTTATGCTATGATTTTATTTAAAAATAGAATCTTCATTCAACAATTTTGAGCATGTTGAATGAAGGTGGTCATTTTCAAAAGTGTGCTTTTGAAAGATGAGGGAAACTCCAACTCTAGCATATGTGAAATATGTTAAGTGAAGTTTTAATTTTATGCTATAATTTTATTTGAAAATAGAATCTTCATTCAACAATTTTAAGCATGAAGGTGGTCATTTTCAAAAGTCTGCTTTTGAAAGATGATTTATTTTGATTTTGAAAATAAACTTGAGGATTGTTCGATGAGGTTTGATTATATGAGTTTTGCACTTTTTGGAATTTTCTTATGAATTTTGTGCAAGATCTTTTGTTATGTGAATTTTGAAAATGTGCTTTTGGAAAGTGACATTTTTGCAAAAGAGTTTAATTTCTTAAATATAAGATGAACCTTACCTCGCCAAGCTAGTGGTGAGAAGATTCTAAGTTTTTTCCATCTCCTTTTATTAGTTAATTTTATCTTCACCTATTGGGAGACCCAATAGAGTTTCAAGACCTATAAGGAGTGAGGTCCTATAACCTAGAGGCTGCTCACTAGCTTTGCTTAAGAATGCAATAAGTTAAGTGCCAACAGGAGGAAAGATAGTCTTGGACTCATATGAAATACAAGTCCACTATCGATGCTTGGAGATAATAATTGTCTCCTAGAGATGGAGAGAGGAACTCTCCCCAGCGGAGATGCCAGAAAAATCTCTGGTGTTTATTTTTGATTTTATGTATATGGGGGACACCACGTAGATCTGAGGGTGTACTTATTAAGGTGATCAAGTATGACATCAATGAATAGTGCACTATATCTAAAGATAGAAATCATTACCCTACAATAGGCCTAATCACCTAATAAAGACTTCTAAGGCATGATGGGTCTTCAAATATATCAAATATTTTTCCCCTATTTATATGGATGAATAAAGCCGGGTTTATTTAAATTAGGTTCTAAAGTTCCCTATGGGGGTAAGCCTATAGTTAATTACATCCTAGGGAAGGTGAATTCCTTAGGAATACACTTGATTAAAGTAGGCGATTATTGTCTTCAAAGATTTTAAAGATAGGACTATCAATAAATTAGTTATGTTTGGAAAACTAAATGGGATAGATAAAAAAAGAGAAACATATTATTGAAGCCAAAGGGAGATGAGTAGGGGATGCTCATGATACTAAGAAACCTAGTGAGAATTCCAATCTATCATATGGTTAGGCTTTATGTGTTTGAAATTGAAGAGAATTATAAATTTAAGTTGAAATTTTATTAGAAAACTAGGACTTATAATCTCATAATACAAGGTTGTGAAAATGCCTAAGAGGTGAGGATTTATGCTTGAAGCACGAAGGAAACAACAACCTCAGATCATAAGTATATGAAGTTTTAGCGAGGGCCAAAGCACGTCCTAAATCTAAGTGAAAATGTGTATATTGTTTACCTCAACAAGAGAGGGTAAACCACCCGACTGTTGGACTTATAACTACTTGGAGTGGTAACCAACTAACTCCTCCTTCATTTTAAAATCATGTGGTCAAGTCATATGATTTTACAAGATGGTTAGGTTGCTTTTATTTAGAAAGAGACTAAATTCCTTAAACCCACTCCTAAAGAGGCTAGAGCATGAGTGATATGAACAATTACTTAATCTAATACAAATTTTTTTATTTTTATTTGATTTTTTGACTCATTATTTTGATAAAGGCTACAAAATTTTTAATTGTCTAAATGTATGATGAAATAAAATTATTGGTTAAATCAGAGAGAAAGAGGTGTTTTTCACCATAGAGGAGACCCTCAAAGGCCAAGTCTTCCTCTATCGTGCAAGGATGGAAACCCTCTCTTAGCAAAGTGAAACAAAATGACATGCATGATATTAAGCATACAACATCCAACTAAGGAGTTGCTAAATATTTTAATTATCTTGATTTATTGCCTAGGCTTTATGTGAGGTTATGAGTTATTTAAAAATTTTAATTAAGAGTTGTGTTGGGGTAGAAATTTAATTTTTCCCTAAGAGCCTAATCGGATCCAAGCCACACATTAAATCATCATATATGAAGAAAATAGGAAAAGATATACCATTTGTACTGCACAATTTTAAACAAAACATCAAACAATTTTTAAACCTAATGTAAAAGAATAATAGATGTCGTACCAGCACAAAGAAAAATGGGTAAATGCTCTACCATTATACAACCTGGTATATGAAATAATAATAACAATTACAAATAAATAAATGCTATGGGGGTCTTCATTCTTCATTCTTCATGCCTCCTCTTCTTCTCTTCCTTTGGATTTGCTTGCTTCAAAGGCATCACGGGGGCCTCCAGGATAAAGCCTTCTAGCCTCCGCTCATCCTAATCCCCCATAATACTAGTCCTAATTTCTAATGCAAGATTACATTAAAAATAATAAAAGTAAATATAACTACACCTGTAAAATAAGTGTTAGCTAAACACACCAACCCAAGCAGTTAAATGTATAATTTGGGCTTAGCACCCTGCATATGTGTAACCAATCCACCAGTCCAAATTTAGATTATGCTTAGGGGTTAAGCAACCTACAAAAGAGAGTATTTATATTTATTTTTAAGCACTCTTTAAGTACAATCTCCTACAGAAAATCATGATTAGGCTATTTACAACCTAATATATAATCTATGAAGCGAACACCCTAACATTCAGTCTACAATAATACATCATAAAACCAAACATACATCAAACCATGCACCGCTCTAGCATAAGGATAAAAGTGGTGACTTAATATAAGCTGTGTGTATTAAGGCTTGTATGGTATTGCTTAACTAGGCTTTGTTATACTTTTCTAAGTAAGAAAGGATTTAATTTGAAGGATGGTTTCACTTTAAGTGGCTTAATTGATTTGTGAGTTTTACTTAATATTTTCTTTTGTTTCACTTGATTTACACTTAATAAATAAGTGTTATAAAGAGAAGAAATGAGTGGATCACTCTCTTTTATCCCCAGCTTAAGTCACACATAAATCAAGTTAATTAATCAATTTTCTTTAGTAAATGACTTATTTTATATTTTAATTAATCCTAAGTTTAGGTTCATTTTAAATAGACTTATTCAATAAGAAAGATATCTTAAGATTAATTGGAGTTAATTACTATCACACAACACATGTTTATTCCTTTTTTCCCATCATATATAACATACATATGATTAAGTCCTAAACATAGCTATACAAGCAACATGTTTTTGGCACACTTAAATGTAGGACGCATAAATGAGTTTTATAGAAAAAAGGAGGATCCTCATTCATTAGCTAAATACACATTCAAATGTATGAACATTCTAAGTAAGTACTTTATCATTATTTGACCAGGAGAACGAGGTAGGAACCTCCTTAGGGCTGCTTAAAGCCGTGCATCGTCGGGTGTCCAGACTAGTTATACCTACTATTCTTAAATACATATGGATGTATAAGCAACCATAAGAATAGAAAACTATGCAAAAGCAGAATTTAATTTAATTGATTTATTTGTGTGAATGTATTATAACTATCCAAATTCTATTGTCAAAATGTATAAGAATAAAATTAAATGGGTAAGTCACCATTATTTTGCACCACGGGAGTGAGGTAGGAACCTCCTTGGGGCCACTTAAAGCTGTGCATCCCCGGAATGTCTGGACTAATATACCCACCAATATTCGTACTTATTCAAATCAACATATTAATGAAATTAAGGAACTTCACTTCATACACTAAGCTTATATTCACATGCACCTCCTATGTATGTATAGCTAATGTCCAACATGTATTATTATTCATTAATAAGTTTTTGAAAATATATTTGAGATTTAATAGTGATAATAGCCCCACATATTTTTAATTAAGTCAACACATACAAATTTAATATAAAGGAAATCATTTATTTTTTTAATTGATTTTTAAAAGAAATGAATGCATGATCAAGTGGCATGCAATATTTTAATATGATTAGAAAGAAATAAAGAAACACAAGCATGTAATTTCATTCAATCCAATTAATTCCTAAAGATAGTCACATTAAATAAGCTTATTTAAAGTAAACCACAGTTTCTTGAAGTCATTTTTGGACTTCATGTTTAACTTGATTTAAGAGAAGTGAGAAAAAGGTTTTTGCTAATCCTAATCCCATTCCTCATATGTGTAAATTAATTTGATTTAAGGAAAAAGCAATTAGGTTGATTTTATGAATTGGTTAAGTTAAGCATGGATTAAATCAATTAATTAACCCTTACTTATGTTACCTTAAGATAATTGATTAAATAATTATGAGCTAATATAATATGCAAATGAATTGAAAGTAAATAGCAACACTCCTATGAAATGAAAGGGGCCTAATAGAATTAGCTCATGATTATTTAATTATTAAACTTAAGGAACCATTTTAATTACTTTCATGATTTTCTCACACATGTGAGCTAATCATAATTTCATTAAGCTTATTTAGGTTGTTGAACACCTAAAGCTCCACCCAAGATGGATTAAGGAAAAAAATTAGATTTAATTAGATTTTGCAAATCCATTAAACCAATAATCCATTAATCCATCTCTCCTAAAAAGAGATTAACCAAAGTTAATAATTAACTTGAAATGAGATGGGCTTAAGGGAAAAGGTAGGAAAAGAGGTCCCCACCTATTTCTATAAGCCATCCACAAGATTAAACATAAGTTAATATTTTGAATTCCAATTTTGCTAATTAAGTTTCTAATTAATTAATTAATTAATAGTTAGGACTTCAATTAAAAAGAGAGGGAAAATTAGAGAAAGGATTAGGAGTGAGGCTCCAATCCACTTCACTTAGTCTCCTTACTATTCAATAGTGATTAGGAAGTCCAAATGAATAATTAATCACTATTCATATGCTAAATCACCAATTAATTAAGTTAGGAAGATAATTATGACTTAATCAATCTATTTCCCTAATTAAGCAACCAATAAAAATCAAGAAAAATAGGGAAGATAGAGGTCATCCTCCTAAACATCCTTAGAAAGTTTGAAATCAATTGGATGATTAATTAATGAGTAATTAAGCTAATTAAGTATTCAATTAAACCTTCATTAAGCTAAAATTATTGGTTAAAATTAATTAATGGTAATTTTAATAGATTCCTCTTTGAAATACCTTTAAAATGAGCCCTCATTTATATTTTTTTGGATTTTTCTACAATTAGCTATAAATTGTAGAAGATTTAACACAAAAATATAGATTAATTAATCCTAATTTAAGCCCTAATCCCATCGATGCCATGTGGCATGCTGATGCGACATGCTTTCCATGTGGCATGAGATTGGTTATTTAAGTTATCATTTCACGCGGCTGAGTCAGACGGCGGTGGACGCGCTTTCTCATGGACCATTCGATCTAAGATCAGATGATTATGATTAATCCCATGATTTAGAGGGAATAATCAAGGAGCAAAGCATGATCTAATTACAGCCGTCTATTCTGATCATGCAGAATGGATGAACCGTGATCTTTCTCTTTCGTGAGTGATGAAAGACGGATGATGTCTGTCTTTCTCCGTTCAATCCAAGTTCAACAAAGCTTAGATTGATTCCAAAATGATCTCACACCAATAAGGGAAGGAGAGAAACACATCCAATGGCTAAGATCACATGTGATGAAAATTTCTTTCATAAAAGACCAAACCTGAAATAACCTAGGATACAATTTTGAGGAATTACCTCACCGGAACTCAAGACTGGCGGTTGGATCGACAGAGGTAGCTTCGTCTAGTAGAGATGAAGCCCTGTTGAGGAGCTTGGGCCTTGATTTGGGGTAAATTTCCTTGGAGACCAAGATCATCCTATTTAGCATTCGATCTTGATCAAACTCCCACTTCAGATGTCTTTGGAGCTTGGAAAATTATTTGTATGGCTTCAACTAGGTCCAAGGAAAGTGTGTGCAAGTTTGATTGAAGTTTGGTTGAGGATTGAGCAAATGAGATTTGGAATTGGCCTCCTCTGTTTAGGTTTGACGTAAAGTTGAGAGAGGTAAAATTGGGGGAGCTTGGGAGCTTAGGGAATGGTTGTGGGAGACTCTCGTTCACTCTCTCTAGCTCAAATGAAGTTTAATGAATGAATTCCTGTTTGAGTTGAGGGGGTATATCCCCTCAATTGTTAAGGTGAATGGACGGGATTCAATCCCATTTTCTCACTGTGCCGCTGCACCACCGGAGTTGTCTCCATAAGGTCCACATGGCTCGCCATAAGTGGGGGATGGCTTGAGAGGTGGCTCAAGGTTTTATATGGGGGAGATCTTCTTTCCTTTGTCCATAAGGTGCTCGGTTTACATGGGAAATGATTTGACTCACCTCCCCTTAGTTCATGGCAAGTCCTAGTGCGCTTAGGGTGGGCTAGGAAGGTTAAACATGCTTCATTTGAAAATTGGATGGCCAGCCAAGTGATGAGAGATTGGACTTTGCTAAATGGGGAAGGAATCCAATGCAAAGAGGTTTGACCAATGGCTAATCCCCTTGGGTGGGGTCCATTTTGCTTATGGGTAGACTTTGGGCTGACTTAAGGTTATTTTGGGTCGGGTTTGGTCAGCCACAAAAGTCTCATGGGTTGTTTCATGGGTTTTGGCTTCATTTGACCAATTTTATTTCATGGGTTTTTGCTAAGTTGACCAATTTGACTAATTTGATCAGATTGGGTTGGGTTAGGTGTTGATTCATGTTCAATTGGTCAATTGAAAATGATTTTAGGCTTTGGTTTGATTTAATTTAGATTTAATTTAAATTTGATTAAATTTGGGCTAGGTTGGGTCAAGCTAACCGATTAGTCAAATTGAGCTCAATTGTGGCTTTGGTCAAGTTCAATAATTGATTTGGAATGAACTTGAGCTATTGGTTGCAATCAATTTGGGTTTAATTTAGACTTGACCCATTTTGGCTTTTTACGCCAATTTTGGTCAACTTGGGTCAAATGATCAATTGGACTTGGTTTGGCTTATTAAGGGTTTGTTCATATTCAATCATTGATTATGAGTTGGTTTGGATCAATGGTTTCAATCCATTTGGCATATGGTAGGTTTTGGCTAATTTAGATTTCATTTGGGCTAAAGGTTGACTTGATCAAAGAACCAAGTTAGCTTGGTTTGTACCGATTTAAGGTGGTTGATCATCACAGGGTGATTGTTGATCAAGATATGAGGTTTGGATGGCCTTGGTTCAATCCAATTTGGGTTGAATTAGAACTTGGTTTAAAAAGGGTTCTTTGGGTCACTTTGGATCAAATGGACCTAAATGGATCAATTTGGTTTGGTTTTGGTTTGATTCAAGTTTAGTTAAACTCATATATGAGCCTAGTTGAAATATAAATCCAACTACAATCAATTTGGAGTCTAATAGATTTTGGCTCATTTGAAGTTTTCAAGTCAAAAAGGCTAACTTGGGCTTGACTTAGGTTGGCTTGAGTTTGATTTTGATAATTATAGTTTATATTTATATTTTTTCTAAATGATTGAAGGAATGATTGATTCATGAGAAAATCGATTAAGTTTGACTTAATTTGGATAGGATTTGACCAAGTCAAAGAAATTGGCTAAAAATGCTTGAATTTGGTTTTGTCATGTGAATTTATATTTAATTTATATTTGGGAGTATAAATGAAGATATAAAAGATCCATGAGAAAATCACTTAAGTTAGGAGTGATTTGGAAGCAAATTTGACCAAGCTTAAGGGTGTAGGTCGAAAGGGATTAAATAGGGAATTGATTTAGTTTGATTTCTTTTTGGTCATTGGAGGGTGGGTTTCATTTATATTTATGAATATAAATAAATGCGTAATTTATTTATAAATAAATAAATTGATTTTGGGTTGATTTGGGTTAAGATTTGATTAAGCATATGAAAATAGGTCCATAGGGCTTAAGGGGAATTTGGCTTAATTTGATTTAGTTTGATTTGGTTTTGGCTAGTTGGGTATGGATTTCATTTATATTTGTGAATATAAATTAATTACTAATCAATTTATAAAGAAATCAATCAAGTTTGGGATAATTTAGGTAGAGATTTGGCTAAGCTTATGAGAGTGGGCCATAAGGCTTAAAAAGAATTTTTGGACTTGGATTTGATTTGAGGATTGAATCATTTGGAAGTAAGTTTGAATTGGATTTAGTAAATGATTGAGAGATTGAATTGATATTTGAGAAAACCAGTTGAATCTGGATTGATTTGGATTTGGTTAAGGCTAAGTTAATAAGATGAAATCAAATGGCTTAGGAAGGGTTCTGAATTTAATCATGAGGTTTTATGGAGAAATCTTGAGCTTGAATTTGATCATGAGATTGATTATGAATCTTGGAAAGTTGGTTTGGGTTTGGTATAAATTTGAGGTTTGGTTTGAGAAGGAAAGCATGGATTGGGTTTAGGCTATAGAGTAGGAAAATTTTCCTAAGTTCATAAGGCATAACCTATTCCTATGGCTAACCCTTCTAAGTCTCTAGGCTTAGGTTAAGTATTCACCTAATCACTAGAAATATCTTAAGACTAAGGAGCTCTTAGTGTCTACAAGAGTCCTAGTTCTATGATTAGGAAATTAAGAACTCACTCTGAAAGTGAGGTCAACAGAGAGATGACCCTAAGAGAATTAGAAAATGATGAACTTATTATTAGGTAAGGAATAAGCCAATATATTACTTTGAGACGTGTTGGGCATAATAGATGAGGTTTACATTATGAGTGCCTTGTGAGATTGTTCTCATTGCTTTTTTTTTTAATAATTGATGTATTATAAATTATGTTATAGGATGGCATAAGCTCTAAAGAAAGATTCAAACTTTTTGAGTTCTTTTTTTGTCATCATCTAATGAATGATATTTTGAATCACTATTGAATTGTCATAAGTACTATAGAGAAATGACGAAGTTAATGTGAATGTTATATCTTCATTTTTTATATAAAAAAATAATACTACAAGATTGAGTGATAATAAGTGGGAATATTTTATTAATAAAATATCTTTGTTTTTGATCAATAAAAGTAATTATTTATTCAATGATGTGTGGGTGGCTCATGGATATACCCCATCAAAGAGTTGAAAACATAACAAATTTATATCATTTTTGAATTCAAATATTCTACTTAGTCATTGATATATAACTTTAAGAGAAAAAGGATTCTTGATAATCCTTTAAATAGTTCCTCAACTATCCATGAAGGACTAAAATTGTCCTATACTATCTAAAAGACTAGCTTAGTCTTCAAATATTTAAAAAGAGACTAAATAAATCTCACTATCCAAATTAACATAAATTTAGGATTTTTGGCTATCAAATATAACAATATTTTAAGAATATTAACACCCTAAATCTTAAATTTTCATTAGTTTGGATGGTGGTATTGATTTGGTCCTTTTTTAAATAGTCAATGTACTAATTTGATTTTTTTTTAGATAGTTTGTGATCATTTTGACCATTCATATATAGTTGGGAAGTCATTTTAGTTCTTTCTTCATTTCTTTTTTTTATTTGATTTCTTGCACACAAATAAGCTGTATGATAACACTAAGACTATTTCATTATGATATTGTGTTCATATAATCAAATTTACTTGCAATTTTCTTTTATGTTTTACTCTAATATGGATGTTTGATTACGTGCTCGGTCAAGAAAAAATAATGAGATGAAATAATGAGGCACAAACTGATTTTATAATGGTGGATTAGTAATTTTTTTTATCTTATTTGATGTTTTGGTTGATGACTAAAATTTTAGGCCAATATTTTTTTTCTGCATAAGATATATATAATGGAGCTTTTGCTATTGTTATAAAAATTTGATATGCCATTCTTCATATGTTGACTATTAAGTTATGTCAGCATATGATAATGGTCATCCTGTGCTGCCTTCATTTTTGAGACATTCAGTATTCTTGAATTTGAGAATTGAGATAAATGCCATTCTCCTTATGGTGACAGTAGCCTTTGATTTGTAGGCATTTGAAATATGACTTGGATTGTTGAAATGGTGCTTCACTCCCTATTATCTCAATATTTGAGGGCATTAATAAGTTCAATGCAATATTATATTATTTCATTAATTTTATTAGCTCATACAACTATTTCTTTTAATTTAATATTTCATAGCTTTTCAGAGTTCTTGAATTTGACCATATACAAAAAATGAAATCTTAATATTTGACAGTGCGTGGTTTAAAATGAAGAAATGGTTGTAATAACCAAGTAACTTTAATAAATGTAAGTATAATTTGTGAGTGTCAATAAAGTATAATTGTAATTTTAAAATTTAAAAAAATCTTGTTTGCTAATTAGTTTATATTAAAATTTTATTTCTATGTATTTTTGATTTAATTATTTTTTCGCAATGTATTATTATTCAATAATTTAAGAATGACTCAACCAAACTTTGTTAGCTCATTGATTTTTGAGCAAGATTAGATCAAATAGTTCCATTCAAGCTAGCTCATTTGATTTCGAGCCAAATTCAAGCTGGCTTGAAATCAAATATAATGAGCTACAATCCAATTTTGATCCATAATCTAATTCTTTGAGCCGACCTCAGTTCCGTTCAAAGTTGTTCATAGTCGTGCTAAAAAAGAAGTAACTTTTCTTTACATCACTCTTTCTACTTGAAACTTGTGATGTTTTAATTTGGAGTCATAGGGACACCATGCAGATCTTAGAGAGTACTTATTAAAGTAATCGGGTGTGAATATCTTGAAAGATAGAAATATCATCCTATAATTGACCTGAACACCTAATAAGGACTCCTAAGGCAAATGCGTCTACGTATATACTAGAGATCTTTCCCCTACTCTAAATGAAGAAGAAAATCAGGTTTATTTTATGATGAGTTCTTTAGTTCCTTATGAAAGCTTTCATAGTTAATTACATATTAGAAAATGGGAATTTCCTACTAACACTCTCAATTAAAGTAGTCAATAAGTATCTCCAAAGATTTTAAGGCTAGACTATAAAAGGATTAAGTACTTTTTAAAAATCAAGTGGGAAAGTTCAAATGGAAAGACTTTATTTTTAGATTCCATAGGAAGATAAGTATGGAGCACCCAAGATACTAGGAATCCTAGTGGGTGCTCTAATCTACCATAGAATGAGGCTTTATATTTTTAAAAGAGAGAATTTACTTTTGTTTAAGTTGGAATCTTGTTAGAATGCTAGGGCTTATAGTCCAACAACATATGATTGTGGAAACGCCTAAGAGGCGAGGACTTATACTCATAACTCCAAGAAAATAAGTAGCCTCAAAACCTAAATCTAAAAGGCTTTAGCACAAGATAGAAGTACAACTTAAGTCTAATTAAAAAATGAGATATAATAGTTTATCTCCATAAGTGAGAATAGACGCATCCCAACTCTTCTGACTTACAATCGCCTGCAGTGGACGCCAGCTAACACCTCCTATATTTTAAAACTATGTAGGCTAGTCTTATGTAGATGTAAGATAGCTAGACTATTATTTAATTAAGAAGGAAGCTAAAGTCATAAACTCAGTCCTTGAGAGACTAGATAATATTTAGTATGCAAGCATGCCTTAGACTAAAGTTAATAATTTACAAATTTTGGATTATTTTGACACATTCATTTTGGACCAAGGCTTAGAACAATTATTCCTATATGCATGATAAAATTTAAGTTATGAGCTAAATCAATTAGAAGAGGTGTTCTCCATTACAAGAGATTGCTCTCAAAGGTCAAGCATATCCCATATCACGCAAGAGTGGAGACCCTCCCTATTCAAGAGTGGCACAATATGATATACATGATGTGATAACATACAACATTCAGTTAAGGGGTTGTTAAATCTTTTATTATCTTGATTAAGAACCTAGGCTATAAAATGAGATTATGAGTTATATTAAAATTTAGTTATGAGCTATTTAGTGAGACTAAAAATTTAATTTCATCCTAAAAAGCCTACTGCATTTAAGTCACACATTAAATTATCACACTTTAAGAAACCTATGAAAAGCATGTTGTTTCTATTGCACAAACTAAACAATAATCAAACATTGGAAATTCATAAAAGAATAAAAGGCTGGTATGGTTGGGGTACCAAAAAAAAAGAAAGAGTTGGGTAGTCGAGCTCTACTTAACAACTTGGATTACAATTGAATTTTACAAATGAAATGAATGCTATGGGGGTCTTCAATACTTGCAACATTTTTTTTCTTTAGATCTATTTGCTCCAAGCTTCATAGGGCTTTTCAGGTCTTTGTTTTTTAGTCACTGCTCATCCTAAACCCTATAGCACTAATCCTGATCCTATTACAAAAATTACATATTTATGAAAAATAAAATCTAACTACACTTGCAAAATAGACGTTAGTTAATCAAACATACAAAGCAAGCAATTATATTTTACATATTTGGACTTAGCACCCTGCACTTGAGTAGCCAAGCCCACCTGTCCTAATTGGATTATGCATAGGGGTATAAGCAGCACCTACAGGCAATGATATTTATATTTATTTATTATTACAATGACCCCTTTAGCACAATCCCCCACATAAAATATCATTAGGCTACTAATAACCTAATATCTAGTCCTTGCACAAACAATCCTAACATCTGGTATAAAATATTACATCATATAACTTTCTTTTCTAATCATGCTAAGGCTTTAATCTTGATTTAGTAATATGATTATATAAAGTTTAAAAATTATTTAAATTACTTGTTTGTGGTGGTTCCACTTCAAATATTTTAATAAATTGATTAATTTTAATTTACATTTTATTTTATTTTATTTAATACCTACTTAAAACCTAATTATTATAAAGAGAAGAAAGAGGTTTGACCTCTTTATCCTTACCCTAAGTTATTTTCTAAGGGTATATTATCATGACTTTTGTTTCTTTAGTGAACCACTTCTGAACATTTTATTAAGTCTAAGTTTAGATTAATTTTAAGGAATCTTATTCAAACATGAAAGACATCTTGAGATTAATGAAATTGAGTCACCATCACATGAGTAACATTCCACTACTTCTTTTCATTATTAATAGCATACACGCTCTTTCATTTTTTATTTTATTTTATTTTTATATTTGATATATATATATATATATATATATATATATATATATATATATATATATATATATATATATATATATATATATATATATAATATATATATATGATGGTCATTAATGCGTGAATTTGATAGAAAAGAAAGATTTTATTTTATAGCTAAACATATACAAACCTGTATTAAAAAAATTAAGCAAGTATGCGTCGTTATTAAACCAGGGAAGTGAGATTATCTAATATCTCATTGGGGCTACTTAAAGCCTCATGTTCCGGATATCGAGGCTATATACTTGTCAATTCAAATACATGTGAATATATCCACAAGCATAGAAATTAAATCATGCAAGGGTTATGTAAAAACAAATTCTTTATTCATGTAAAGTTTAGTGACATGAAAGTCAATATTTTATCTCAAATTCTGGCACATGTATACAAATGAATGAAATTAAGCAAGTATGTGCCATTATTAAACAAGATAAGTGAGATTATTTAAGACCTTTTTGAGGCTACTTAAAGCCTCATATTCCTGAGATGTCCAGGCTATATACTTCTCAATTCAAATATATGTAAACATGCACATGAAACAAAAAAATAAAAATAATACTCTATTATCTTTAAGTTATAACCAAATGGAAACTTTATTAAGTATTTAAAGCCAACATTAACTTAAACTTCACACATTTTTATTCATTATTAACTTATAGTTTCAAAAATAATTTGAGATTTATTTGTAATAATAACCACACCATATAATAACATTTATCCAACACATGAAACTTAAATGCAATCATATTCTTTTAATTCTCTTTATTTTTTATTTTTATTCTTTGAAATGTGAACATATGAAACAAATGGCATGCACATTTATAATAACTGAAAAGAATTAATTAAATGTTACCACATAACATACTCAATTACATTGAATCCTAAAGACAATCAAGCCAAATAAACACTCTTTAACACTAACCAAAGTTCTTATAAGATTTGATTTTGATGTTTAAGTTGTTAAAATATAAAGAGGAGAAATGATACTTAGGATTTACCCCATCCTATGTTGGTGATTTGACATATTTAAAGAAGAAAATTAAATAGATTTTATGAGTTGATTAGGTTCAAGCATATCAACTTAATTACCCTTCTTTAAGCTCCTTTAATTTAATTAGCCACTTGATCATGAGCCTTCAATGATATGCTTTAGGAAATAAAATTAGTAATGCAATTAAAGAAATTTAATGCCATTAGGCTCATGCTTAAATGCTAATTAAATTAGAGAAGAAAAGAATCTAAACTAAATACTCTTATGATTTTCCAACACCGATAGACTAATCATAATTTCTTTAATGACTTTATTCTATTAAATACATAAATGAGATAATGGATTATGTTTTAATTATCTCAATCAATTTTTAATTTTTGTTTTTTTATCATTAATTTTTCTTAATTATTCTTTAATTATTAAGCATGTTAATTAACCCTCTTAAGGAAGGATGTTTGGAAAAATAATTAGGAAAGGGGTCCTAATTATTTCTCTTATTATATTCACTATTTACATTGAGTAATTAATATTAATTGTTTGATCTTTACTATTCACCAACTTTAATAATCATTTAATCAATTAAAAAGGGCAATTAGGATTGGAATTCCAAAATCTTTAAACTACATGGCAAATAATTAAAAAAAATTATGGGAGGCACAGGACATCTCATAGAATCATTCCACCAAATTTGAATTTAATTATCCAAGTAATTTAATCTTAATTAAGATAATTGGCTTGAGCTCAAATCTTAATTAAGCACTATTAAATAGATATTTTATTTTTATTAAATTATCTTATGCCTAACATTTCCAAAATGAGTTTATTTGTATTTTTTAGATTTTTCTATAATTAGTTATGACTTTTTGAAGTTCTCGCCATTTAATTACATTTTTATTCCTTAATTAACCCTTTAAATCACCGGTTCCATGTGAATGCTGATGCGATAGTGCTTTCTATGTGGCGCCATGATATTGACCACTTAAATTGTCTGATGCAACAGCTAACTCAGCAGTGGTGTGTGTGAATTCATCTCGACCATCCTATCTTATATCAGATAATCGAGATTAATCTCGTGATTTCAAAGAGGTTAAATTAAAATTTCTAACACAATTAATCTTGACTATCCATTCTAATTAGGCGAAACGGATAATCGGTGATTCGTCGTCTCACGAGTGCCGGAAGATGGACAACATCCGCCTTCTGCCGCTCAGTTTGAGCTCTTTCGATGGTGAAATCAACTCCAAAATGATCAGAGAATGAATATAGGGAGATCCTATGGTGGAGATCATACGAAAATATGATTCACTTCAAGCAAATACCAACACCTAGATGCCAAGACTACAGTTTCCAGATTTTTACTCACTGGAGCTATATACTAGTGGTCCACTGATAGATGTAGCTTCATCTTGAAGAGATGAAGCCCTATCGAGAAGATCTCGAGTTACCTCACCACCGATTGGTTTATGGACCAAATGCCACCGCAAAGCTCATCGGAGTGGGTCTAGGGATGTCTTCCGGTGGTTAATTCGCTCAAGAAATGATAGGTATGGGAAGAGTTAATTTGACTTTGGTGGAGATTAAAAGTTTGGACGGATGGAGCTCTCAGGTCCGATCTAGAGTTGGTCTCATCGGCAGTGGAGTGCACGAGGAGCTTAGGGGAAGGTATGAGATTGTGCAAAATGCTCTAGGGAAGATATCTGCTGAGTTTGAATGGATTGAGAGGAGTATACTCTCCTCCCTACCTGAATTAAAGGCAAGGATTGGTTCAGCCTTTAACAGTTGTCCGGTCGAAGATGGCAACGGACTGTTGAGCTGACAGAGGATGAAAGGCTGAGATAGTGTAGTGGGCTCCCATAAGGTGTACACTCTTCCTTAAGTATACTAATGGTTGCCCATGGGTTAACTTACCCTCTCTTGACCAAAGGCCGAGACCAACATCTTTGGGTTAGGTTGGGTCAATGGTCCTTTGTCTAAGAAGAGCCAAAGGTGGCTGCCATGGGGGATGGGGGTGGATAACCCACCTAAATAGTGATTTTGTCTTATTTGGGTGGCTTGGTTTAATGGGTTTGATCCAAACTGAGTTTACCATAGGTTGAGCCCATTTGGTCAGGCCCATGGTGACCCAAGGATGAGTCATGCAAGTTTAGTTGGGTTTGGCTCAATTTGACCCATATAGGTCTAATGGGTCAAGTTGGGCTAAGTTGACCATTTTGACCAAATTAGATTAAAGTAAAGACTTGAATAAGTTTAATTGATCATTTGGAGTGAATGAGTGTAATTGGTTTGATTTAATTTGGGTCAAATGGGTCATATTGACAAATTTGATCAAATTGGCCAAATTGACTTGATCATAGGTTAGGTTTATTTCAATTGGTCATTTCTAATTGACAAGTGGAGTTGATTTGAATTGATTTGGATTATGGAGTGATTTGGTTCAATTTAACATTTTAGGTCAAATTGGGCTAATTGGGTTGGGTTGACCAAATTATTGAATGTTGAATCATATTTAATATTGAATTAGTGATTGGATAGAAACATTGGTTTCAACTAATTTGGTTTTAGATTTGATTTGGTTCAATTTAATAATTTAGATCAAATTGTGTCAATTTAGGTCAAAGGGTCAAATTGACTTGATTAGGTTCTATTTATTGTGGTGGAGTGTTTAATAATGACCTATAATCATCAATGATGGGATTAGATGGCTTTATTTGATCCAATGGGAGTTTAATTATAGTTTGGCTTAATTACCCTTTTTAGTTTACTTTGGGTCAAGTGACTTGGTCAAGCCAACTTAGGCCAATTGGGGTTATGGATGATTAGGATGTGTTCAATGATAAATTCAAAGTTGATTTGTGGCTTCGATCATAATTTATTTGAGCTTAATTAGGTTTTGGCTCATTTGAACTTTTTAAGTTAAATGAGCTAACTTGGGTTGATCAAACTCCTTTGGTTCAATTAGCTTGACTGCAAGTGTTGGACTACCTTGAAGTGATCTATTGAATAATCAGAGCAATTGAAAAAACCAAATTGGATTTAGTTTATTTGAATGGGTTTGAATTAAGTTATAGGATTATGGTGGGATTAACTTGGGCTAAGGTCCAAGTTAATTTTTCTTGGAGCTTGGATTAAAAAATCTAATTTAATTAAGATTGATTAGGTTAGGGTTGTTTTAGCTCCATTTACATGAGCTTGAGTTTGGATGAGTGAATGGGTATTAGTTTTGGTTCAGGCCTGAGGGTAGGTGAAACTTATTTATCTTAAGGTAAACTCTAGGCTTATGGTTATGCCCTATAGGTCTTTAGGATTAGATTTAGTGTTCCCTTAATCACTAAAGTGTTTAGCACTAAGAAAGTCCAAGTGTCTAGAAGGCTCCTAGATTTAAAATGGGAAGGATTAATCCTCACTACAAAAATAAGGTCAACAGAGCATTTCAATCAACCTTTCTTGACGCCAAGTGATTTCCCCCTGTCGTAGTCGCCCGCACCCAAGGTTCCCTTTTATTGTCGCTTGAGCACTTTAATGCCCACTCCCAACCACTTTGCGAGTAAGCCACCATCTGCGATGGAGCTGCTTGACCTCTCACAAATGCTGCCTCATCATCCACACTCATCACGTAGCTGTCGACATATCTTTGCACCACCACTAGCTAAGCTAACTTTCCACACCACCTGTATCACCTTGGTTAATGCCACTATCCGATTCACTTTACTGCACATCACTCTTCTAAAGATGTGAGTATAAGTTAATATGATTGATAAAAGATTTTGAAAGTTGTTAAATTCTTGAATTTCACTTACATTAAAATAAAATTCTATCTTATGGACTTTAGTGGCAAAAAAGTATTATTTTAGAATTTTATCTAGCAAATCTATTTAAGCTATATTTTAATGTACAATACAACCTAATGATTATTTAAGATCAAAATTTTTATTGATTTATCTGCATTAAAATCTCCAATCTATCTAACAGTTACTTGCAACCAATCTAATATCATTTTATGATTGATCCATCATCAAAAAAAGTTTTCTCAACAAATTTATTCAACATAAAAAATTTATATCCTTGATTAATCCATTAATTGCACAAAAATCATCTAATCATTTGAAAAATACAATCTAGGTATCTTGACTAGATCTATTCGGATTTGAGTTGCATATTATTTTAAGATCTAATTATTAATGAGTAAATATTTTATAGACCTTATTGTGTTTTGTTTTGATTTATAAAGTATAAATTATATACATGCCTTAATGAGTCATATTGGAAATAATTACCTATATCATAAGATCTCATTGTTAAATTTAAAATAACTTAAACATCTAATATTTATATAGATACTATGATAACATGATTTTTAAATTCATTTGGATGTACTTAGTCAACATTCCTTCTTAAGTAGGATTGCAAGTCTTCTATGTTAGGCTTACTTAATCTTTTATGTGAGTTTGGACATTATAAAGGTAAATCTCTCCTTTGTTAGGCAAAATGTAAAATATGAGTTTTGATGTTAGAAAGGTTAAATTGGCCCAACTCTGAATAAAAATAATAATAATAATTAAGTTAATAATAAGTTTCATTAAAATTAATTAACAAAACTTATATTAAGAAGAATATCAAGTAGTGCTTACTAAAGTTATGATTTTATCATATAATATAAATACTATCCTCATTGGTCTTTATGCCATTTATTTACGTATAATTTATGGATTTAATTAATTTAACATTTTAATAAATTAGTATAATTTAATTTTGTTTATTTGATTCATATTTAAAAATAAAATTGAATTAAAACAAAAAAATCAAAGAAAATTAAACTTATAACTAATAACTGAATCAATAATTTAACTACTGAAATAAACAAATTATATAAGATCGAATGGATTTAATTTATCAATTTTAATAAAATAATGCTCATCTTTACACTCTTTTTTTTTCAAAATAATTATCCCAATGGAGATGTATGCAAAATATTATTTTTTTTCATAATTTCAATGGAGTCACATAAGAAAATGTGTAAATACTCTCCTTTAAATAATTCATTAGAGTTTTAAAGCATGCAAGAGGTTTGTCATTTTTAACATAGATATGTTTTATTTATGACAACATTTTTTCTCTTTCGTTGTCATAAAAAAAAATGAATTTGAGCTTGGAGAGTTAAACAAATCAATATATGTACTAGAGCTACAAGTTGCATGCATACAATCTTAGATTTGGGTTTGAGTTGTCAATCTATGCCTTGTTGGGCAGAAGATTTAAAAGGTTTAGCTCCCATTAACTACTTGGCATCGAGTGGAGTGGCATCTACATAATTGAATTTAGTAGTTTTGTGAACAACAATGGACTAACAGAGACCCAATTGAGTCTATTTCATTTGATTAGACATAAGGGAAAAGTTTATGTTGATTGGGTGGTGTACCATAGTTGATACATTTAGTTATTTATGGTCTAGCATAACCACATGAAGGCTAATATATTACTTAGGTATAGGTCATGAGCTTCATTGTACTTACTACAAGCACTCACCAATGCTTCTTTAACATATTATCCCAAATTAGCAAATGAAAGGATATTGATTACTAACATACTTCTCTTTAAAAAAAAATTTGTTGATATCATTTATTGTAATAATGTTCTTATAATGTCTTTTTTTTAAAAAAAAATTTTGGAGCTATTTCAGCTTATGTTTGGCTATAAGGAGGATATCACATCACAACATGTCATAAACCAAATCAAGTTACTTTGTAGTGATGTGAGGTATATGATGCATATCATAAAATGAGAGGAATGATAATGTACTAAAACAACTACAATTAGAGATGACAACCAATCTACTCACATAGATCCTAATCCATTCACTTTCATGATTAGTTTGTGGATCCATTTAGCATGGCACATACTTCTTTGTAGGGTCCATTTGGCAGGGAGGTACACATTATGCAACAACTTGGTCATCAATGGATTTTCAACTTAGTGCTACGGAGTGGGTGCTTCAACCTCTGTAGCATATGCCATTCACACTTTTTTATCATATTAGTTTACTACAACTCTAATTAGGACCTAGAGTCATCCTTATTGATGGGTATAAGAGGGGCTTAAGGGAGCCCATGCCCCCTTCCTTAACATAGCGTTGCTCCATATTCGAACATGATCGTACCCCTCTTACCCTCGCTCAACTCGTTGCATTCATGTCCTCAATAAAAGAAGAGATCGAAAGAGAAATAACCCTCACCTCATTTTCTACAATGTTGTGCTAGGTTTGAACATGTTAGAGTAATCTGATTTATAGATTATTGAATCATTTGTTAGTTAAAAGGTTTGTTGAATGCTTGAAAAATATATTGGTGGTGTTGTTGATTCTTGTGTTATAAAATAGCTTATATTGAGTTCAATTGAGAAGTCATGCCTGCATGTAATGAAGTGAATTATTTTATTATTTTATTTTAACTTTACATTTTTTTTATTCATATCAAAATATCAAGTTTTGATATGAACTTATAACCATTGAATGTTATGTGTTTCAATATTTGTTGTTGGACACTTATCTATAGTCATTTGTTATCATTTTAATATTTTATTATTTATTGTTACAATTTAATCATGGGGAGATTTGTTTTTTTGAAAGATGTCAATATCAAAATTATCATCAAATATATTAGAGATAAATGAGAATAACAAAATCTAAAATAACATCTTGTAGAGATTGAGCTGTTGAAAAGCATAGAAATTAATTTATAAAGCCTTCCATCATATCTTGGATTATGCATCTCAATTTGGGAGTTAATTCAAATATTCAAGATTAAGTTCAACAAATATATTTGCAAAGAGGCCCATGTTAACCACATAATCATAACTTTCATAAAATCAAATTTTTAAACAAAGATAGTTGATTCAATCCCAAATATTTTAATAAATACTCTTATTATTTAGAGTACAATGTCACTCAAGATAAAACACATTATTTATACTTTTCTTTTTTCAAAATAAAAGAATTAGAGAAAGAGGATGATGATGAATTTAATGTGAAGTGAATTTCATTTTGAAAAAAAAGATAGATTTGAACTTCATGTTTAATGCTAAAAAATACTCATTAAAATTACGAGACTTAATAAAATATAGTCAGTATATTAATTTTGTTTTTCAAAGCAATTAAATGTCACTATAGTTGACATCATTCATACCTAAATGTTTCAATTGATTGTGTGAGATTTCTTATGAATAAGATTAACTTTTTGAGGCAATAATGAGTTTGCTAAGTCAAAGAATAACAAATTTTTTCCTTGAACTTCTACAATTTTTGGTTGAATATAATATGATATAAATAGTATTATGCTAAAGTGTGCTATAAAAATTTGAAAATATCAGCTTTAAATATTCAAAAGGATATTACTAGATCTACACTTATTGTAAAAACAAACTTAATAATTAAAGAGCTTGGAAATAGTTTTTTTTTTCAATTTTGGTTGATAAATCTCACGATACATATGAAAAAAAATGGTTGTTATAATGTAATGTGTGAATGAATACGAACAAGTTGTTTAGTATATTTTTAGCATTATCCATGTTCTCAATACATCAGCTATTTCTCTAAAAGTAATAATAGTGCAACTCTCTTCAAACTATGATTTAAGTGTTTCAAAATTGCATGGTCAAGGATATGATAAAGCTGGTAATGTGAAGGGTGAATTCAATGGGTTGAATGGCTATTTCTAAATGAGAATAGATCAACTTATTATATTCATTATTTTTTGCATCAGTTTTAATTAGCATTGGAATATATGATAATAAATTATGTTCAAATTGTTTCATTGTTTAATATAATTTTAAATAAAATGAATCTCAATAGTGTTTCATGCAAACATCATTATCAACTTAGAGAAAGACAATGAGATAAGACCTTAAGATTGTTAGAAAAAGATGAACTTATGATATGAAAAAGATTAAATCAAATAATTACTCTCAGTTGTACTGATGATATATGATAGGGTTCAAATTATGAGTCAATAATGAGATTGATCTCAATGTTCTCTTCAGTAATTGATATATTAGAATTTATAATGGAGGCCAACATAAGCTCTAAACAATGCGATGAGGCATATATTTTATTAAAATAAATCTAAACTTTTAAGCTCTTTTTTTTATCTTCATCTAATGAAAGATATTCCTAGAATTACTATTAACTTGTTACAAGCATTATATATAAAGGATCAATATATTATGAATGAGATTGGATGATATGAGAGTTAACAAGTGTAAGAATTATAGTAACAAAGTACCTATTTTTTGGGCTCAACAAAAATATAATTATTCCTTCAATAAATGATAATTGAGTGGCTTGTGATCATCCCCATTATACAGTTGATGATATATGTAACAAATGTATATCATTTTTAGTTGAAATATTCTACACAATTATTGTTATACAACTTCATGTGTTGAATAATTATTTTACGGAGCCTAATATAGAAATTTTTTTGTTTGTGGAAAGTTTGAATTTAAATATTTTATTAAGTGTAATCAATAAAGTTAAGTTAATTATATCTAAATAATTTTATTTTAATATATTTAGTAATTCTTAATAGTCAATTTGATATTTATATTATAGATATGCAACTAATAATGACCTTAATTTTAGTAAGGTTGACATCCAACACTCTCTAGACTTAAGATTTCAATCTAGGCACTAAAGTTCTCTCACTTAGATGCTAGGACACTCGCAGTTATTAGGAGCATGCCCAAAATAAATCCAAACCTATTGAACTCACTTTTAGGGTTATGCCATTGGACTAGTGAACTCTACCTAACCCAACTAACCCATGTCCTCATGCACCACAATTAATTGACTTTGAACAAAACTTAACCTCAATCACAATCACCCAAACACAAAACTAAACCCAATTGCCTTCAAATATATTACTTGGCCTTATTGACATGATTTGATCTCACATGGTGAGTATGTATTATAAATTGATGGCGACGTTGGTGTTCGACGAGTTATGCATGGCCTTCAACTGAATATGATTTTGGATGAAATTATGAAGAAATTATCTTTGATGTTGTAAGAGTTGAGTTTGTAGGAATAATGTAAGATGAACCACTTAACAAAGAAGCTCAAAACTTTTATGACCTGTTAAATGTAACATAACGATCACTATGGGAGGTTGTACAAACCACACTAAACTATCTATGTATGTAAGAATTATAATCATCAAAATTAAATATAATATGTCATATGAATATTTTAACCAATTTGCATGACTATTTAAAGAGACTAAGCCACAAAAAAATTATTTTAAAAGAGCTATATAGAATAGAGTAACTAGTTTTAAAATCAGGTTTAAGCTTAAAAAAGATTGAGTGTCGTGTCAATGATTGTATGTTGTACTACAAGAATAACACAATAGATGTTGAATGTAAATTTTGTGGAGCACCTAAATTCAAGCCATAGAGTAAAAATAACTCAAACAGAAAGATGTTCCTTATAAGCCAATGGCGGAACCAGTCTTAGTTTAGAGGAGAGCAAATTTATATGTTAGGACATAAGTAAAGGGTAAAAAAAATAGTCTGATGAAAAAAAATTCTTTGTTTGATTATCACCATATGTTTCTAACTGCTGACAATCCATTCAAATGATATAAGAATACATTCATCAAAAATTGAGTTGAGAAGTCCAAGCTTCTATAAGATTAAGTGAGGATGACTTATGACAAATTGTTAGTTTAATTATAACTATAATTGATTGTCCAATATGATCTGACAATTATCTTTTAGGTTATGATGTAAAGCCCAACTATATAATTAAGTATTTTTTGAGATCTATTTTATTAAAAGTCTAATCTAATTAGGCATAATCTTAATGTGGTGTATATAGAAAAAAAATTTATTTGACAACATATTCAACACTATGATGTATGTTAAGAGAAAAAGCAAAGATAATATGAAGGCAAAATTAGACTTAAAGAAATATTATAGGAGAAGACAGTTAGAGTTTAAGGAGACTACAATTGGGAGTCTTTTGAAGCTTAGAGTTAAATACTAGTTCATGTTAGTTCAGTTTAGAATAATTTATGAGTGGGTATAGTCATTGAAGTTACTATATATGTATACATCTAATTTAAGTTAATATGTTGATTTGAAGAGTGAGAAAATATTTAGAATGAAGAACTATGATTGTTATATTTTCTTGTAATGCTTATTGCCAATTGCATTCAATATTTTATTTATTCAAATATTGAATTCTTTAATTAAGCTTAGTTTATTCTTCAAACAACTGTATTTAAATCAATCAAATGATGGTGCTTTAAGGAAACTTGAAATTAACATTTCATTAAAATTGTGCAAGTTTTAGAAGATATTCCCTCTACTTTTTTGACTTAATGGAGCACCTACCACAAGGGGCGGATCCAAAATTTTTTTTAGGGGCACAATAAAATAAAAAATAATTTACTTTTATATAAAATTAAAATTAGAGTATCTCATATAACAAAATAAAGAAATCAAACTTTGCAATAACATAAATTATTCTCACATTACATACCATTTATAACTTCTCCCTCCGAGTCTTCATATTTTGAAAGCGTTGTACAATCAATTCCTTATTAACACTCTTAAATACATCTTTTTTAATATATGTAATAAGAAAAGCATTCATTCAAGAATCTCCCATTTTATTGTGCAAATAATTTTTTACGATCTTCAGTGCAGAAAATGCTCTTTCAACAGTTGCTGTTGCGATTGGCAATATCAAAGCAAACTTTATTAGCAAATATACAAGAGGATAAACATCATTTTTCTTTGTCTCTACTAACTTTTGTGCAAGTTCTCCAATTCCCTTCAACTTCAAAAATGAATCATTGGATTTCATGTCAATAATATAATTCTCAACTTGACTATCTAAAATAATATTATCAACTTTTGAAAAGTCTTTGGGATAGAATTTTGCCAAACTTATCAATTTTTTTTTATCAAAAGCTGAGAAAGAATCACATGGATTCAAGCATGCCACACATAAAAGTAATTCAGTATTGGCCTCATCAAATCTGTTAATAAGCTTCTGAAGTTGCATATCAATAACATAATAAAATAACTCAACTTGATAATAGTGTAAATTTGTGATTCCTTGAGCATATCTTCTTGACCTCCACGTATAATAAATCTTTAACTCATATTTGGCACAAGTATACTATTTTTCCAATAGAATGCATGAACTTCTTCAAATAAAATGTTCCAACCATCATCCCTCATATTTTGTAGTCTTTATTTTGACACTTTAACCAAAGTCATGGCATTTATAATATCTTGATCCTTTTTTTTGTAAAACTTGAGATAACTCATTTGTGATTCCTAATATGAATTTCATCAAGTGCAAATTGAAAACAAACTCAAAACATTGAATTGAATCAAGTAGAGCATTTGCTTCACCTCTTTGCTCACTATTCAAACCATCTTCTACAATTATATCAAGAACATCTATAATAGATCCAAATAAAATAAGTATATTTATCAATGCAGCATAATGTGATCCCCAATGTGTATCTCCAGCTCGTTGAAGAGTTATTTCTTGGTTTAAACCTCTGTCATCTTGTAGTTCTCCACTCCTTATTTGTTCAACAACTTTATTTAATTGTCTTTTAAATAAAATTTCTCTCCTTTTGTAAGAACTTTCAATAATATTTATCAAATTAGATACATTATTAAAAAATGTAGCAATCTGAATATGATTTTTAACCACAAAAACTAGTGCTAATTGTAATTGATGAGCAAAACAGTGAATGTAATAAGCTGAATTATTTTCTTTCAAGATTAAAGCTTTTAATCCATGAAACTCACCAAGCATGTTGCTTTCCCCATCATAACCTTGACCACGTATTCACGATATACTCAATCCATGCTTTGAGAAAAGTGCTTCAATAGCGCATTTAAGTGTTGGAGCAGTTGTTTCACCAACATGTATAATTTCAAGGAAACACTCAACAATGCAACCTCTCTTATCAACATAATGAAGCGATTGATAATAGTGTTTGAAGTCTCAATAGCAGCTGCATGTGTAATATCCTTCTAAATTTCAGGAGCAGTTAACTTATTATTTCCTGGAGCATTTTCAAGGATAACTTTATTATTATTTTCATTATGCTCAGCCGAAAAGCGTAGAAGTTCAAGAAAATTTTCTTGATTTTTAGAATCCTCAAATTCATCATGACCATGAAAAGCTAATCCTTGGCATAAAAGGAAGCTTACACAATCAATCGTGACACATAATCGTGTTCTGTATTCCCTTCGATTTCGATTAGAATATCTTTCATAAGAAATGCAATGTGTTGATCCTAATTCATTAAATCTTCACATTTTCTTCGAGCAATATTATGGACACTATTAACTTGATCAATATGAATTTCAAATCTATCATTTTTTTTTCTAATTTCTAAATCCCTTATTATCAAAACTATCACCACTTGTTTGTTCACCAATATCAGGTCTATAAAGATAACAAAATAAATAATATGCTACATCTTTTACAATACTGTACTCTAACCAACATTTATATTCATCAAACTATTTTGGATTAAATCTATGCAATTTATTTCCGATTTGTGTTTGAGGAAATTCATGATCACGAGGTTGGCATGACCCTTTTTGAAGATATGCTCTTCTAACTCTATCACAATCAATATGATGATACTCAAATTTTTCTTCTTAATCCGTGATCTATATCTTCTACGTTGAATTCGTATTGCACTTGTTTAGATTTTGTATTACTATTTTCACCAATAATAAGATGTGAATAACTGGACTCATCTTATTTAATCTTTCTTTTAAAATATCGCTCCATATCTAATTAAAAGATCAGATTAAAATACTAATGTAAAGTTTTCAAGATTAATATGCATAAAAAATGAGAAGACATGCTTTTGAACATATTTCAAAAAATAAAATAAAGGCACACTTTCAGCCTATTCTAAAAAAAACAATTTCTTAAAATAAAGGCACACAGTCGTTATGTACCTAAAAAATAAATCAATAATATTTTTTAATAAAGACACACCGTCGGCCTTTATTAAGAAATAATAAATCAATAAATTTTCAAAAAAGGCACACTTTCGGCCTTTTTTAAATAAAAAATATTCACATACCTTAATTGATTGTGAAGACCATTCCACAGAGAAATATTTCTGAATGTTCTATTCTTCTAAGATCACATAACATAAAGCATATAAGTAATGATTAAATATACAAAAAAAATTAATAGGATTTAAGACAAAATAAATCTCAATAACAAAGTATAAAAATAAGGATCATAAAAAATTAACTTAAAATAAGAAAACCTTCTAATTTTCAAATCTTCAACATTTATTATAAATAGGAAGATTTCAACAAATGTGATTGTCTCCTTATAAGAATACAAAATTTATCTAAGATTTTATCATTAATACAAATATAAAATTGGTACAAGACTAACAATAAAATTCTATGAATTATACAAAGTTATAAGTATTAAATCAATTTTGATCTCATGAGATTTATAATAGTTTGGTCCTTTGATATTAGTATCAAAGACCTACCCTTCTTCTCTATCTTTTTACAAATCAATTAACTTTTACAATGAGTCATCAAAAAAATAAATAGTAAAAACCCTTCACAATGAGCCATTATTACCATCATGAAAAGAATGAATCAATAGGCAATATTTCATTATTATATGTGTTAAAATACTTATTAAATTTAAAATCTATACTATGACATTTTTCATAAACATTGCCAACACGAGATTTGCAATAGAACCTCACTTATAATATAATCATCACCTTTAAAATCCATATTATGACCATGCTTATATTAGATCTATCATTTAGCATAGAGGTGTTCACAAATTTTAAGATTTTTGCAAAGTCACTAAAGTTTGGTTTTCAAACCATTTCATTTCACATACTGTTAGACTAAATAGATATTCAAAACAAATTTCTTGCCAAATGTAAACCTCAAATTTCAGAAACGAATGTGATTGAATAGGTTAATAAGGAACTTGTGACATATATGTAAGTCACATACTATTAGAATAAATTAATAAAGAATAAGCACACCAGCCAAAAACCCAAAAAAAAGTTTCTCTTAAAGATGAAAATAATTGTGCTCAAGAGAAAGAGCCCATTAATCCAAATGTGATAGCAAAAACTTTTAGTAAGTAATCAATACAAGTAACCCCAACAAGAGTAGGGGAACCTAGGCAAATAATAATAATAATAATAATAATAATAATAATAACAATAATAATAATAATAATAATGATAATAATAATTAATTGAATAAATTATGGATATTTAACTTAACGAAAGAATAGTAAAAATAGGAAAAATCTTAGCAAAACTCCCAAAATTTTAAACCTAAACAATAATCCAATAGGAAGTCATATAAATGACAAGTTAAGAATAAAAAAGAACCCAAAATAATATCGTTGTGCTATGGTTCCTAAAATCGGGAAGAAAAAGACCATCAAACCTCCAATAAGAAAAAATTAAAAAATCTTAATAACAAAAAGAAGAATGTCAACCAATCAGAGCATGCAAATTAACAATAAAAGATAGCCCAAGAAATTTACCACTAAAATGGCTACTAGCAAATTCATCAAACAATGATCTTAAAAGAATACCTCTAAAGTGAGATCAGCTAAATAATTACTAGGCAATAAAAATCTAAAAACCAAGATTTTAAATAAAATAGAAAAATGGCTTTGAAAATAAATAAAAAAAGAACATGGAGATTAACACAATACAAAAACATGATAATAGCAGGAATGAGGACCACTAAGATTGTTGAATCTTCTAATAGAGTGAACCACTACAAAATACACAAGTAAAAGTCCTAATTGATGTGAAAAGGCTGGCCAATACCGCATTAAATCCATATCACATAAAAACAAAAATCCTTTAGCCATTCAAAGCTTTCCTATCCATGCATAACGATCAACAAATCAAATTCTAGAACAAGGGAAAAAAATTGGAGGAGACAAGTCCAGGGAAAAGCAAGGGAAAAAAACTGGTGGAACAAGAAGGCGCTTTTGGGCCAACGACTTCAGTATCTTCGATTCTTCATAAATAGTTTAGGTGATATTACCTTTGAAGTTTAGACTTCAGTACGACGGTTCTTCTCGATTCCAACAGGCGTGGTCTTTCTCGACTCCGGTAAGCTGCAGCAGTGGAATAGAAAGGAGGGGTTCGAATGGCCAAATTGTCTTGTGGAGGATTTACGGGATGTAGACAAGCAGATGCGCGAGATATTGGGAGGAACCGAGGAAAGATGAGGGTTACTTACCTTCACTGGCTTGCATAATTTGGAATGTGTTCCACGGATTCACGGGATTTAGAGAAGCAGAAGCGCGTCGAGGGCAGTGGCAGAGGGAGGAAAGATGAGGGTTTGGAATGCAATCCCTAATCTCTTAATTAGTACCATGTGCGCGTGAATGTGGTGGGCGGTGGGGCATGTGCCCCTGCACACTCCCTCCACACCGCACGCCACTACTATCATAAAGTTGGAGGTCCAGTGTAGTATAATTGGATGTATCCTTTCAAATGTATCTATATCTATTAACCAATAATATTAATTAACTATCAATATAGTCATACTTAATTCCTCAAACTGTTCCATATTTTTGAATAAACTCAAGAGAATTATGAAGAATAAAACACGCCCTAAAGGCTCAATATGTGAAACTTATTTAGTTTAGGAGACTACAAATTTTAGTTTTATTATTGAGCCATATGCAAAGAAGGATGATGTTAAAGGTGTTAGAGCTTCACAAATTGTGCTATATATTTTTTGAATATTCTAGAAAAGCATTAAGTAGAAACACTTTGAGTATCTAAATGATAAAGAGCTCATGATAATGACAGTCAATATTCATATCAACTACGATGAAGTTCAATTTATCTTAAGTAAGACTGTTAATTTAATGATATCTAATTTTTTGGTTGTATGTTAGAAATGTTGCATATTTGATTATTTTAATTTCAGTATTAACTTCAGCTTATTCATGAATTCCTTACAAGTGGACAATGCAACTATTATTAATAAGAAGGTCGAAGACAAATTTCCTACATGGTTTAGACTCCATGTAAGAAATCCTAAGTATAGTCTAAATTTCTGTTAAATTTATTAGCTCCTCTTTTTTTATAGAGCTCCATTTAATAGATGCATGATTGAAAGAATGAAGTGAAGAATCAAATCCTTCATGACCTTACCTCAGGACTCATGTGAATTGCGAATACGTGCCGATTATGATATAAATGACTCCAGATTTTATACTAGTTTTTGATCAGATGGAAGAAAATATATAACTTAGCTGTGTGCGTCAAAGGAAACGCCCATTCAAATAGTGAAATAGAGTATTATGAGGTTGTATAAGAAATCATACAGTTACAGTATCCTAGATAAAATGAGAGAAATGTCGATTTATTCAAGTGTGATTTGTTTGATCTTGTTTATAATAGAGAAACAAAGACACATAAATCTTATGGGATCATCGAAGTGAAGTTGAGTAAAAAAAATATGTTAAGTTTAATCCTTCTATTTTTGTGCATTAAGCCACACAAGTTTACTACCTTAGATAATCTACAAGAATAAAAAAAATAAATTTGACATTGGTAATTATGATCAAGCTCTGAGTAATAGTTGAATTTCAAAATATTATTGAGCATATTCATCAAGAAGAATAGATGATAGGTTTTAGACTTCTAAGCGATGATATAGAGCTAGTAAAATTCTTACAAGATATTAATCCTAATTATGAGAAAATTATTCCAGCTGAGGATGAGCATAGTGAGGATGATGAGGATTAAGATATTTTAAATTCAATTTCAAATGATTCATTATAGGAAACCACCAAACATATACATCACAGGTAGAATATTCTTACTTTTTCTTACAAGTAGTAAAACTTTATTACATCTTTTTTGTTTAATGTCTGGACTGTACTTGTTTCTATTTTTTTATAAACTGTAGTTGCACACCTTTTTTTTATACATTTTTTTGCTTATATTTTTAAAACTTTTTTATACATTATAAATATATATTTTTCGGCAAAAATCTCCTCTAGAAGAATGGCTTAGTCCGTCAGTTCATCTAAAAATTATTTTTGACAGAATTTCTGTTGAAAATCTATAGAAAATCCCCTTTTGATGAATTATTAGGCTGTCAGAATATATTTTTAATCAAATTTTACCGACGAGAGTGAATCCATCGGACCTATTTCGGATGAAAATGTGTGATTCTGATAGTAATTTTAAAAGTATCAATTTGTTGAGTAAAAAAATTATATTAATAGCCAAATTTATTCAATCAAATAATAAAATTTTATAAAATTATTATTTTTAAATTAAAAAATTAATTTCGTTGAATAAGCTATTGGTGAAATAGAGCATTTATTTAATATTAATTTTGATATAGATAGCATATCCTCAATTTCTTAATGTAGTGATGCCATGTAAGCATGGATCAGATAAATGTGAGAAAAGTAGGTTTATTCTTTTCGGTCAACGAGCTACAATTTAGAAGCCCACGTTTTCTCATGTGGACGGTTTATTCTTTTCGGACGCGGGCCAATTTCCCGCGAGATTTTGGGCTATCGATCTTACTGTGTGGAAATTCCCCTATTGTCCCCGATAATCTCTCTCTCTCTCTCTCTCTCTCTCTCTCTCTCTCTCTCTCTCTCTCTCTCTCTATATATATATATATATCATATTTTAATAAATATATATTATTTTGATGGGTTATCATCATACGCATAAATTTAGAAGTGAATCTTCAATCACAAGAATTCAAGAAGAATAAACTTATAAAAATATTTCAATGAATATATTTTAAATAGCTCAAATTTATAATTAGAATAAAATTTTCATTATAAAGATTTCAATGATATTGAAATGCTTAGGTTCGAGCATATTAGAGGGGGTGAGCTAGCTCAAACTTAAAATTAATTGTAACCTAGGTTAAATTAGTTAGGTCTCACTAATTACTTAAAATCTAATTTAAAGAAAGTCAAAAGATAAAATAATCAATTTGAGATCAAATTGAAGTCGTTGAAGAACATGATGATCACATCATCAATGAACTAATTTTTGTAAAGCTATCCACCATATTCCTTCAATATTTGATAAAACTCTTACTCCCCTAGCATAAGTCATTATAATGACTTTGTATTAAGAAAAATGATCACTTAAAATAGTATTGAGATCAGTTGAAGTTGAAACAACTAATATTTTGTATTGACAGTACTTGACTCTTCATGGCTACTCACACGTTTCAAAGGTAGTCATCAATGACTTCAACGAGACTTATACTTAACTAAAAGTTTATAATGAGTTATTTATATATTTTAATAGATGCAAGCAAACTAGGCTTAATCATTTTATAACAATTATTTTTTAAGCATTGTTATATAATTTTACTTATTTGTAACATTTTATGTATTTTAATACATTAACATAAAGTTATAAATAAGGGGGTGACAATTGAACTTAGATATTACATCATATCCTCATATTTATACTTTTGGCAATCTAATAAAATCTTCAAATTTCTCCCTCTAAACCCTCATTTTCTCTCCTATTTCTTTTAGATTGATTCATACTTAATTAGTATAGTTTTCTTGCCGCCTACTAACATATTTAAGTTACCATGAATGATGCTTACAATAAGAAGTTAATTAATGGATCACTTAGATCAAACAAAAACATTAATGTCAGAAGATAAAAAAATTTGTTAGCCAAATCAATGTAATGAAATACCATTTGACATAAAAGATTATAAAAATCTTGGAGAACTTTCCAATAATATATCTCATATTTATCTTATTTGAAAATATATTAGCATCATCAACTCACTACATCATCATTGATTTTATTTTTACTCTATGAAGCTCTATTGAAGGATCTTCAACATGCTAAATAGAGGTTGAAGTTGAAAATTTTCATCTTTGCTAGCTGAAAAAGCTCTCCATTAAGCCAACCAATAACTTTCCTACTTATATTGTTGAAGCACAATCTCTACTTAAGTTAAAATGCATGCTCTTGAAACTTACAAAGGCAACCCAATAGATCACATTGATAAATTTAAGTTAATAATTTCTACTCATTATAAGTGATACTATTAAATGTTCATTGCTCTTCATAATATTTGATGTGACATCGCTAAGATGATTTGTAAGCTTTCCTCCTTAGACAATCATAAGTTCTTTTATTGGAATCCATGCATTATTCATTAGTATACAAAAGCTCTTAAAAAAATCATAGGCCATCTTGAATATCAAACAAGAATCCGAAGAGTCTCTTTGATATTTAATTACTTGTTTTAAAATAAAAATATTGAATGCTAATAATTGATATAATACAAAGACGCATGCTAAAACTAAAAGTAGGCTAAAACATGAGCTTACATTAGGATTTGAATTTAGTTTTTGATTTTTATTAATTTTATGTTTATTAGTGTATGTGTAAGAGATAGTATATTTATATATTTTTAACATTTAAAATTTAAAAATTTAATATTTGAGTTTAAAATTTTAATTTTGAAGAAATGTGAGTTCAATTCAAATAGAATATGATTATTTGGTTGAAAGCCTATTAAATAAACAATTATTTTGAAGAAATGCTAATCACCTACTTTATAGCCACAAACTTGGCCAATCCACCCTTATCTTCTTTTGCCTTGTTTCAAATTTTTATAAAACTATTTTCCAAGATGAAGGGAAGGTTGATGCTAGTTTATAAAAGTTAAAGTGTTAGCCTAATTAAGAGAAGCTTTCTAGCCAACCTCAAATATATTTGGTGGTAGCCTACATACTTGTTATTTTGTTTAGTAATAGCAATAGGTTCTAAAAAGCATTATTTCTTTATGCTGTAATCTTATCCCCTTGCTTCTTATCTATAGATCCATATCAAATTTCTAACATTTACTTTGAGGAAAAAAAAATCATAGAACTCTATTTGAATGCTTACTATCAAAACATATCTGCTCTTAACCTAATTTAATGTTTCTCTTATTTCAAGACCTTAAGAATCCTTAAAATTATCATCAATTTATAGAAATAATTTGGACACTCCACTATCTAGATGTTTTAAGCCACTAGTCCAAGCTATAGACAACATTACAAAATTTTCAAAATAAAAAAAATATTTTGGATTGGTACTATCCAAGCAGCATTTTGTGTCTCTTTATCTCCATATGAAAGGTTTAACTTCTCAAGTGTTCAATGATATGAATGGCTTATTTTACGTTAATTTAATGCATTTGTTGGTAACAATTAATAGATGCTCACACAAATTTGGTATTATAGAATATTTTAAATAACAAAAATATTTCAACATGATAACTCAAGATTGTAAGGGGTGGTAAGGAAATCTTTTGTCATTCTAAACCATGCAAATTAGAATTTCTTCCATTTGATGACATTATCTCTTCATGGCATGATATTATGGTTTAAATGGAAAGTATAAGAGAAGTGCTTTCCAAAGCAAGAGTAAAGAATATTAAATTTTTTGATGAAAATATAACTTTTATGACAAAATTAAAGAAGAAGAAAAAAAATGGAGAGTGATAGTCTTTATGAGCTATTGAAAATAATATTAAGTATAAATTTTAAAAAAACTAACCACAAAACCCCTATTAAGGTTGACGTAGTTATCATCACTATCACAATTATAATCCCAATTTCAGGGCATGTCTAAAGATCTTAGCAATACATTCTCTTTCAAATGAGTACTACTTAGACATCTTCTCTTGGATGGTTGACCTTTTTTTCTTATCTTCATCAGCTTTGCCACTGGTTGTGAGGTTGTTTCTAGTTGCACGGTTGCCTACCTCCATTTCCCTTTTTTATCAATCATGAATGTGAATGCTGTATTCACATCATTTTTCTTCGCATCATATAGTTTTGGTTGCTTTCCTTTTCCAAAGGGATTATTATTATAATTGAAACTAAGGCCTTTTTTCTTGGGTAACCTCTCGAATTTGGCTACACAATACAATAATTCTTGAAATGTGTTAATTGTAGTCATGGCTAAATATGGAGCCATTTGATCATCAATATTCCCCATAAGGAGTTCTATTGCATGCTTTTCTCTGAGCTGCTGGTCACATTTCATACTTAGATTTTTCTTATATAGTAATGTATTTTGTAACACTCTCATCTTTCCTTCTCTTTTCCAAGATGAGATTTATTATCGTTACTTTTTTAGTTGCTCCTGCAAATTTCTTAATGAAGAGTGTTTCCAGCTTAGTGAAAGTTTTTACTAAGTCATTGGGTAACCAGCATACCATTCAAAGGCCATGTTGATAACACTGCTAACAAATTATCATAGCAACAATGTGTCATTTCCTTTAGTATTTTCATGTGGCTTTGAACTAGGTTAGGTGCTATTGAGGATTTCAATGCTTGAAAAAGTATTGAATTTTGGCATAACGTACCCTTTAGGGTACTGTACTTAGTCATATTTTCCAGGGTATGATAGGCCTTTCCCAACTAGCTATTCAATAGCTTATAAGGTAATATTTGCTTTGACCTTTTGGCTAATGAGGTCTTCTACTTGGGACTTAGTGAAAACATCAGCTTCTTGATGGACATTTAATGTAGCCTTGCTTGAGGATTCTTGCTTTTGTGTTGGAACTATTGGAAAGTTGGGTGTGCTTTTTGTATGCCCCAGTTTAAGTTGTTCAGTTACTCATTTTCAGAGGATTTCTTGGAGGTATTTTCTATGTTGTAGTTACTATCAGATTAAGTTGACTAGACATCTCTGTCATCAGCTTGTTCATTTCATCGAGGCAGTTATTGAGTTAGCTAATTTCTTGGTCTCTTTGTTGGAGTTAAGAACCCATTTATCGTTGTAACCTTATTAGAATGTCTGCTAGCTCTTCAGTTACCTCAACCTCCACTTGAGTTTCAATTCCAAGTTGTTGATGATTTGGGATCTCTTGGTGTCCCTCCTCATTTTTTTGTTTGGGTGCCATATTTTTATTTTGTAAATATATGTAAACTACACAAACTACTTTGACTTCCATGTGATTAATATCATCATTAGTTTGAAGATCCAGAATTAATTACTCTTCATTGGTTGAGAAATCTTCATCTTCCCAGAAGAGTCGATTATCTTTCTCAGTATCTACTAGTTGACTTTTTTTAGATTATCATTTCTAGTTGATGATAGGAGATTCTATTCCTTCATCCTCTGGTGGGGTTGACTTATGTTAAGTTGTCTCATCGTTGATGACTTGGGATTCTTTTGGTACCCAAATTGATCGAGACCTTCCAGTAGTGGATCTATGGGAATGCATCATAGATGTCACACCCTGGTGTTCACTGAATGAATGATATCCTCCTTTTTGTGGGGGTTGCCGAGACCTTCCAACAACTGGCCATTTAATGTACTTGTATCTAAGGGTTCATTGTCAATGTTCATAATGTTGGTAAACTTCAAGTCTTTTTATAAATAGGCATGGTATTTTTGAATATTCTCATTTCATTTAGGGTAGAATTTGTTGGGTTGACAACCTGGCTCACTAACTTCTTGATTTTTCTCTAAAGATTTTTATTTTTAACAGCCTTCAGAACTTTATAGATTTTGGAGGAGACGATTTCCTCCTTCCGTGAATGGGATGTGTATGTCTATCATAGAACAATTTCATTATAACTCATACCGAGCTATTTAATTTGACTAATCAGAGCAAATTGAAGTTGTTGTTGGTGGGTACATTTTCTTTTACCAGTGGGTCGTGTTGTTGTTCGATATGAATGGGAAATCCAATAGCTCTGCAACCACCATAACATTTTTTATGAGTCATCTTAGACATTTTAGTGCATGAGGAAGATGGTTCGTGGTCATTCTTGCCTGGAGTAAAGGTAGCATCTTGTGGGATAATATGCTCCCCTGATACACTGCTGAGTGGATTGACGATAATGGACTTCAACTTGGGCCTAATAGTCATGTTATCCTTAATAGGAGTAGTTGGTATTGCCTTGGAAAGCTTATAAAAGATGGAACCCTCTTTGAGTTAAGGGATTTAGGGTTGATCTTGTTCAAAATGATCACATTTGACCTCTTTCCTTTGTTAAATTCCTTTGGCATTCCAAAGCCCTTGACTATTGAATTAGTGATAGGTCAAACTGGCAGCTAGATAACCTCAAAAATTGTTCCAAACTTGAGAGTAGCTCCAGTGAAACTAGCATTGATTATAGCTTGAGGGAATTTTATTGTGAATCCCTAACTGAGCTTGAGAGTCATCATATTCTTGATGTTTTCCATTTGTTGAACTTGGTTGTAGATCTTAAGATTTTCAAAGATTATAACACCTTATTTAAACCTACGATGATACCATATATTTTCAATTTTTTAACTAGCGATGGAGAGAGAAGTGTTCCCCTGTGGAATCATCAGAAATCTGTCATTTAGGAAAAAATATCTTTAAGGATACTCTCTATCATCTTTGATGAGATGGGTAGAAGTATGTTTTATTATAAGGAAGACTGATATATATTCAACCAGATATCTTTGGTGTTTTAATTTGGGATCATATGGACACCATACAGATCTTAGAGGGTACTTATTGAAGTGATTGAGTGTGACATTAGGATATGATGTACTACCCCGAAAGACAGAGCCATCACTCCAGAATGGACCTAATCACTACTAAGGATTCCTAAAGCAGATGGTTCTATGTATATACTAGAGATCTTTCCCTTACTTCTCTTGGATAAGTAAAGCAGTGTTCATTTTATGTCGGGTTCTTTAGTTTCCTATGGAAGCAAGCTTCCATAGTTAATTACATCTTATTAAATGGAAATCTCCTAAAAACACTCTCGATTAAAGTAGTCAATAAGTATCTCTAAAGATTTCAAAGCTAGACTATCAAAGAATTAGGTATTTTATGAAAATAAAATGGGAGATTTCAAATAGGAAGACTTACTTATAGATTCCAAAGGAGAATAAGTAGGAAGCACCCATGATACTAGGAAGCCTAGTGAGTGCTTTAGTCTACTCTATAGTGAGGATTTGTATATTTGAGAGAGGGAGTGGGAGTTTACTTTTATTTAAGTTGGAATCTTATTAGAATGCTAGAGCTTATAGTCCAATAATACAAGATTATAGAAATGCCTAAGAGGTGATGATTAATATTTGTAGCTCGAAGGAAATAAGTAGTCTCATAACCTAAATCTAAAATGCTTTAGAACAAGCTAAAAGCATGACCTAAGTCTAATTGAGAAGGATGGGATACAATGGTTTATCTCCATAAGGGAGAATGAACACAGCCAGACTCTTTTGGACTTACAACCGCCTGGAGTGTCCCCCAGCTAACACCTCCTATGCTTTAAAGCCATGTTGACCTATCCTATGTAGATGAAAAATAGCTAGGCTATCATTTAATTAGGAAAGATGCTAGAATCATAAAATCACTCTCTAAAAGACTAGAATATGATTGGCATGGAAATATGACTTCGACTAATGCAAAAAATATAACTTTTAAACCATTTTTGACATATTCATTGTGGACCAAGGCTTGGGACAATTATGCCTATATGCATAATGAAATTTAGTCATGGGATAAATCAATTAGAGGAGGTGTTCTCCATTATAGGGGATCACCTCAAGGTAAAGCATATCCATTGTTGTGTAAGAATGAAGACCCTCCCTATTTAAGAGTGAAATAATATGATGTGCATAGTATGATAACATACAACATTTTGCTAAGGGGTTTCTAAATCTTTTATTTATCTTGATTAAGAACCCAAGCTTTAAGTTGAGGTTATGAGTTGCATTAGGATTTAGTTATAAATTTTTAGTGAGGGTAAAAAATTAATTTTATCCTAAAGAGCCTACCACATCTAGGCCACACATGAAATCATCTCACTTTAAGAAACCTATGAAAAGCTTGCCATTTTTATTGCACAATTTAAACGTAATAATCAAACATATGACTTTCATAAAAGAATAAGAGGATGGTGCGGCCGAGTGCCGCCGTACACCCCAGAAAACAAAAATAAACAGGGTATCCAAGCTCAACCCTTATACATCATGGATTACAATAGAATATAATAATTATAATAAATGCTATGGGGGCCTTCAATCTCTTGTCATTCTTTCCTTCTTTGGATCTACTTTGCTTTAGACTTCATAGGGCCTCCCAGGTCTTTACCTTCTAGTCACTGCTTATCTTAAACTCCATAGCACTAATCTTAATCCTATTACAAAAATTACATATTTATGAAAAATGAAATCTAACTATACTTGCAAAACATATGTTAGTTAAACAAACATACAAGCCAAGCAATTATATTTCACATATTTGGACTTAACACCATGCTCTTGGGTAACCAAGCCCACTTGTCCTAACTAGATTTTGCTTAGGGGCATAAGCGACACCTGTAAGCAAGAACATTCATATTTACTTATTATTACAATGACCCCTTCAGCATAATCCTCTGCAGAAAACATCATTAGACTATTAGCAACCTAACATTTAGTCTACACACAAATAATTCTAACATTCAGTCTCAAATATTACTTCGTAAAATGAAACATAACACCACAACATACACCGACATTACCTAAGGTTAGAATTGGTGACTTAGCATTCTAATGTGTGTGCTAAGGTTTAGTGCAGTATGCCTTAACTAAGCTTTATAAGTGTGATTATCTAAAGTCCAAAATTATTTAAGTTAAACATTATGGGAGGTTTCACTTCAAATCTTTGAATGAATTTATTAATTTTAATATACACTTTCTTATTTCATTTGATGCATACTTAATATATAATTATTATGAAGAGAAGAAAGGGGTTTGGCCCCCTTCATTCCTATCCTAAATCAATTTCTAAAGATATGTTATTATGACTTTAGTTTCTTTCGTGGACTATTTATTAAATATTTTTATTAAGCCTAAGTATGGATTAGTCTTGAGGAGTCTTATTCAAACATGAAAGATATCTGAGGATTAATAAAACTGAATCACTATTACGTGGATAGCATTCCATCACTTCTTTCCATTATCAATAACATACACATTTCTTTATATTGTTCATGATATTTGATTTAATACATATATTTGTACATACATTACATATTTATGTTTTGCACACTTGATGATCATTATTGCATATATTTTGGTAGAAAAGAAAGATTCTATTTCTTAGTTAAGCATATGTAGATATATATTAGAGATTTAAGCAAGTACATGACATTATTAAACCAGGGAAGTGAAGTTATCTAAGACCTCCTTGGGGCTACATAAAAGAAGTCCTAGGGGTGGTAGACCTCCATACCTACCACCTACTAGTAGATTCATCCCAACATCTAGAAGTACACTCGCCATCTACATAGACTTAAAATCTAGTTTAGAGGATGAGTACTATGTAGTGAGCACCTCAACTGCTTCTCTTTGTCAGCAAATTCCATTGGGGGTGACAATAGAGCCTGATAGTGATGTAGACTGGGTCCCCAAGCAAATCATAAGTGTATATAAATCTTCTTCATGTGAAACTGTTAGATCGTGTATGGGTGCCTTAGCTCTAACCCAACTTTCTTCATATAAGTTGAGGGTTTGGTAGTTAAAGAAGCTCCCAAAACATGTACGAATGCTAAACCACAAAGCTTTTATCCATGAGCAACATCCTCAAGCTGAGAATTTGATGTAGAGCATGAAGATAAATCATTTAAAGAATTAATAGAATTACCATTTGATCGGTACTTGCCTTGTGTTCTTAATCTAGCAAGAAAGGTTTAATTCTCCATACATGATCTAAGTACAGGTCAAAGTACTTTGAAAGATTGTGAGACATTAGGTGCAAGAACTCTGAGTCAAAGCTTAGACTAAGCTTCGGTATAGTAAGCCCATTAGATGATGGTGATTACTACCTTATCATCACTAATCATTTGAAATCTGATAGGTTCTTCTCAAACCATATTAACTCATATGAGGAGGTGTGTTTAGATATTTTAGATAATCTCCAAGACAAGGATGCACTCCCAGAATTTAAAAAAGAAATCAAATCAATCATAAACAAACTTAAAGAAATCAACTTAGGGGCTGAGGATAATCCATGCCCAACATATGTCGGCTCCTTATTGAGTGAATCTAAAACTAATGACTTAGTTAGGCTACTCACTAAGGATTGCTTTGCATGGAGTTATAAAGAAATTTCTAGATTAGCTCCTGAAGTAGTGGCTCACAAGCTAGTGATATAGCTCGACGCTAACCCTATTAAGCAAGCTCCTAGTGCATGCAATTGGACATTGAACAACATGTCATTTCTGAAGTTAAGAAATTGATCGATGCTGGTTTCATCAAGGAGGAAAAATAACCCACTTGGTTGGCTAGCGTCATCCCATTTAAGAAGAAAAATGGCCTAATTTGCATATGCATCGACTTGAGGTATCTTAACAAGGGATGTCCAAAAGATGAATTTTCACTACCAATACTAGAACTCATGGTAGACATTGCCTCATCTCACACAGTCTTTTGTTTCATGGATTATTCATCTGGATATAACCAAATAAAGATGGCACCTAAAGGTGAAAGAAATACTACTTTTAGAACCCTGATTGAAATCTATTGTTATAAGGTCATACCTTTCAGCATCAAAAATTCTGGCGCCACATACTAGTGGGCCATGACTCGAATTTTCAACAAACTCATTCACCATCAAGTTAAATGCTACATTGATAATCTCATGGTCAAGAGTAAAGAAAAGAAAGACCATCTCTTTGACTTAAGAGTAGTATTTGAGCAGTTAAGATAATATAACCTTAAAATGAATCTTCTGAAGTGCGACATTCGGAGTAACTTTAGGGAAGTTTCTAGAGTTTGTTGTCCAACATTGCAGTATTGAGATCGACCCGGAGAAGATCAAAGCAATATCTGAAATGCCACCCCCTAAAATTTTAACCCAACTTAGATCATTCTAAAGGAGGCTAACATATCTGTGATACTTTCTATCCAACCTATCAGGCAGATTCAAGAAAGACATCAAGTTCAAGTGAGAAGATAAATGACAACATACATTTGAAAGCATCAAATAATATATTATGATGCTACCAGTCTTAGTTGCCCCTATTTTTGGAAAACCCCTCATATTTTACACCCTGCGCTTGATGACTCCTTTAGGGCTTTATTGGCCTAAGCTAATGACGAGGGGAAAGAGAATGCACTTTACTATTTTAGCCATCATCTGATACCTGCTGAGATGAACTATCCACCCATTGAGAAGCATTGTCTAGCTTTGATTTTCATAGCCCAGAAGTTATGACATTATATGCTCTCCCATAAAGTGAACTTGATTTTGAGATTTAACCCACCATAATATCTCATGAAACAACCTACGCTATCCAGATGGTTAGAATGATGGTCCATAATTTTATAATAGTTTGACATTAAATTCATGCCCCTCCACATAATGAAGGGATAAGCACTCGCGGACTTCCTAGCGATGCACCTACTTCCTGCAGATTCCTCACTCAGTGATGACTCTCTGACAAACAAATCATGTGCTTAGGGGATGCAAACACTTACCATTGGGAGATGCACTTTGATTGTGTGGCTTCTTCTCTAAGAGGAGAAGAACCACAATCCACTCTCCCAAGTAAGGCAGGGGTAGGGATAGTTCTCCTCACACTAGACTATGATATGATGAAATTCTCATACCATCTATTTGAACCTTGCATGAACAACAAAGTTGAATATTTAGCTCTGATCATCGTTCTAGAGTTTGCCATCTTATTAGGCATCAAAGTATCAGTATCTTTGGGGATTCATAGCTAGTTGTCAACCAGATCGCTGGATCTTATAAAGTTATGAAGCCCAAACTCTATCATTACCATAAGTACATTGTGAAGTTATTAGTCAAGATCCCGGAGATCATAATTTATAAAATCCACCGAGGAGAAAATGCCATACCCAATGCTTTATCCAAACTCACCAAAGAGTTGGCATGTCTAGAAGATGAGTCCATATCAATAGAGGTTAACAACAGACAAGTCCATCCTCTCATTGATGTTGAACTCATCAATAAACACACTCTTGAAGGGAAGGTTGTTGTTGACAAAAAGAATGAAGAGTTGGATTAGAGGCAGCCCTTCATTGATTACCTGAATAAGGGCAAACCACCGCAAGAGAAATCTCAAGCCCATCAAGTAAGGCAGAGGGCTCTCCTATGCCCTCGTGGATGGTGTCTTATACCAATGACCTTTCAATCATATGTGGTCACGCTATTTAGACAAACAAGAAACTAATAAGATCATGATCGAGGTGCACTTAGGATTATGCCGAGCTCATCAATCCGATCCCAAGATGAAAGTCAAGATCAAAAGACTTAGGTATTACTGGCCGACGATGATCATGGATTACATGGATATAGCGATGCACTGCCACCAATGCTAAGTACATGGAGTGGTTTTACCAACCACCCAACATTCTACATCCAACTTTAGCCTCATGGCCATTTGAGTGTTGGGGTACCGACATAGTGGGTCTGATTGATCCTCCCTCATCCAAGGGCCGCCGCTTCATTCTAGTAGCTACGGACTACTACTTCAAGTGGGATGAGGTGATTTTTCTTCGGGAAGTCAAAGCTCAGTACATACTCTAATTCTTCAAGACCATATCATGTATTGATTTGGAGTGCCCCGCTAAATCATATCTGATAATGGTACCGCTTTCAAGAGCACCAAGATCAATAACTTCAGTTAGAGACACAACATAGATTGGAAGTATTCTACCAAATACTATCAATGGACGAATGGTTTAGTGGAAACATTAAACAAAACTCTCATCCAAATACTCAAGAAAATACTCGATGATAATAAATAATTGTAGCATGACAGTTAGTAGAAGCCTTATAGGTTTACTGTACTACCTACAGGACTCTAACGTAATCTATCCCATTCTCCTTAGTGTATGGGTACATGGTCATTCTAACCTTAGAGGTTTAGGTCCCATCGCTATAGATAGTTCTGGTGGTCTACCTCCCCACTTGTTTGAATGGAGTGACAAACTGTGGGTAGAATTTAATCTTAGGCTCTATCTCCTCCCTCATGTCTTCTTCTAGCTCCCTTTTTGTTTTTCATTCTCTTTTCTTATTCTTTTCTTTATTTTTCTTTCTTCTCTCTTTCTTTTTCTTTTTCATTTTGATTTAGTTCATGAGAGAACATATTTTATCTCTTAGAAAGGTAATAGGCTGCATCCTCATAAATCCTGACCTCATGTACTATAAGTGGTTTGAGATCTCCTTTGACATAATATTCGATCCCATCCATGATGAACTTGATACACTAATGTAAAGATGATGGAACCATGTTGTTCTCTTGAATCCAAGGTCACCCTAGCAAAGCATTGAAAGATGTGTCTAAATTTATTATGAGAAACTTAGCTTCAGTCTTCCAATCATTTATCTCCAAAGGCAACACTATTAAGCCTAAGGCATTCTCGAATTATTCATTGAATTATTTCAACATCATCTTTTCAGATTGGAGTTTAGAGATGTCGATCCAAATGGTTCTTAGACTCATAATGTTCATTAATTCACTTAGATCAATCAACACTCTGGATAGCTTGAACTTGCCAACATCCACAGTGATGTAGAGGGGGCGGTTATGCTCTATTGTCCCCAGTAGGAGGTCTTCATCTGAGAATGTAACCCATAAAACTTCTTTTGAAAACATGCCTCCTCTTCTACTGGATTAGTAGCGGCCAATTGAGCTAAGCATATTTCATGGTCAAACATTGCTTTGATTAGTGACTCCCTCATTTCTTTGGATAAAATAAGGGTGTCATATATGCTTAACTTAGCTGGCAACTTTCTAAGATGTGCTAGGATGTTCTAGTTAACTTAATGTTGGTTCTCCATAAGCATATCCAAGGGTGGAGCATCATATGGAGGGGATCTCTGCTCATTAGAACCAATGACATATTTACCTTTATCTTGAGGTGCTAACTTAGAAGGTTGAACTTTACCTATGGAGGTTAACTTTAATGACTTCTTATGATGAGGAGTTTGTGAAAAGTTCTACTTTCTCATCAAGTATACTTATAGGTTCTCCTAAAGGATCATCAGAATTAGATGATTGCAAATCTATCTTTAGTGTTGAACCCTGAAGATTCAAAAAATGACAATCTATTTTTGAATCAAAATGAAATTGATCAAAATTATTTAGCTTCTTATTAGTATGCCATGGAGAGCTATCAATGAGAATAAAACCACTTAGATCTTCTAAAGTAGAAAGGATGTAAGTGAAATTATTCTTCTTCATTAATTTCTTCAATTTTGGCGGTACATGGTAAAAGTCAAGTAAAGTAAGCGGTATGGGTAGTTTGGTGCCCTCATCTACAGATACAATACTCATGCTAATGGCAACGAAGTTATTAGTTGTGGTAGCTACAACTATGGGAGAAAGAAAGTTGGACTTGGATGATGGTGGTGTTATGGAACTATCCTGGGCATGTGGTGGCTACTGTTGCTGTTGGGCATCCACCCTCCCTGAGTTATCCCTAGCAGATCTTCCTTAGTATCAGAGGTTTGAGTTGAGTTAGGCACCTGCATAGAAAGTTTCATAATTTTAGAAATAAATTTTTTAGAGGTACGGGATGAAGAGATATCCCAACCTTCTTTTATTTTAAGAGGGTTGAATGTTTTCCCAAAGATTACTTTAATAGAACCATTAGATTATTCCATTAAGTATTCTTTTGGGATCACTATGGCTCCTGACTTGTAGCTATGCTCAAGCCAATCCTTGAACATTAAATAATCCCCTAAGACATGGCCAAGTAGTTAAGATCATCACTCCTACCCACTTCTTCCAGCTTTCTTTACTCGAGTAGCTAGAAATCAAGCTTCTTAAGGAGGTTCTTGAAGATTTTCCTGACTACTTCCCTCTTAAAGGAGTATGGCCTGTTGAGTTTATTGGCAATAGTAGGTAGATAGTAGCTACCTGGTGGTGGATACTGGTATCATTGCTATGTAGGATACTGGCGTGGCCTTTGTGGTGGTCGAGGTAGTGAAAGAAGAGGTGGGAGTGAAGGCCTCTGAGCTCTGGGCCTTTCAAAGTGCGCTCTCACTGGCTGCTTCTCCTTGTCCACTACTATCACTATCCTTGACTTCTTCTCAAACACTTTCTGTGGTTTAGGCTTGAATGACTGGTCTAAGAAGCGTAACTGTTTGGCTTCCTTTTGTAGGTTAGCCGTTTGCTGATTATTTTTTCAAATGCCTTAATATTAAAGCCCTTAAGCATGAAGGAAATCATGTTATGAATATTCTTGAGAAGAATTTTATTGGTATGTTGCTCCTGCAGCTATGATTTATATTTCATACTGATTTTCTACCTGAGAATACAATAACAATTGACTCCTTGTGTTTTTGTTTCTCTACAATGAGGTCCCTTACAGTCACTGTCTATTGAGCTTATGCAAATCTCTTGATAAAAATTGCTCTAATTTCTCAAAAGACTTCATCAAACCGTTGGGCAGTTCAACATACTAATCAAAGGCCACACCAGAAAGACTACTAACAAACTGTAGAAAGAGTAAGGCATCACTACCACTCTCGTTATTACAACTAGCCCTAAAATGTGTAATATACTACTTAGGGTTCCCGCTTCCATCAAATACCTTGAAGGATGATGGCACAAAACTTTTAGGGTATTGAATTACATCGAATTCCTCCGAGTAAGGTCTACCTTTTGGAACTGATAAGCTCCCTTAGGTTTGCGCCAATGCCTCCTTCACTTGTTGGTCTACCATCTGCTTGATATCTTTTGATGCATGGAGGTACTATCAACTGTCTTCATATGTAGGCTACCACTATCCTCATCCATTAGAGTAGTGCTCTTAGGACGATCTAAGATTTGTACCAACTCAGGTCTATCGGACTCCATAGGAGTGGTTTGAGGGATATGTGCTTGATTCTGTAATGCCAATACCACTGCCATCAACTCCTCTACTCTACTTTCTATCTTATCAATCTGGTCATCCTTAAGCTTGATTTGTTAGAGAAGGCATTGAATTGAGTCCGATGCCTCACCTTCCTCAACTACAACATCTTGAGTTTCTTGGTTGGGCTATTTCCTATGCAAGGATCCTTGGGTGTCAACCATGTGGACTTCAATAGTATCATCCAAAAGGTCATCCTCATCAACATTGAAGTCTATGATGCCCTCCTTTTAGTTATAATGATCATCTCCAACTATTTGCCTCATTGTAGCATGGTAGTCCTCTAATATCTCCTATAATAATCAGTCATCCAGTCTACCCGAAACTACTATGATATAAGTTGAGGGGTGACTCGCTACTTGGCTATGTCCTGAAGAGTTGATACATTGTATGTTCTAGGAAGGAGGGGTGATATCCCTGACAGGTTCGATAATCATGGGAGTCAACCCGGTATTTTATTTTTCCTTATATATACTTTGGCTGTAGTGACGAAGCGACTATTATACTCTTGGGCCGCCATTCCTTCTCTATTGTTGGGGCGGGAGATTGATCGGAAGAGCTTGGCCTTGCCTCAATTGGCTGAGTGGATGGAGTGTGGTCTTTAGGACATAATCATATCACCAAGAGGGATGCCTTTTCTCTAGATTCTAACTTATGGTGTTTGGCGGGTACATCAGATGGCGAGACATTGATTGGTGATGGTGGTTGGCAAGTGGAGTGGTGTGGTGGTGATGACACCGGCTATATCTCTACCAAAGGTCTCCTCCTACCACTGGAACCAGTGAGAACTATCCTATCTAAATTATTGGCTTGATCACCTCATCGATCAGGATGGTCAATCAATGCTAAGGCCACCGACTGTCTAGCAAACCTTTTCTTATCTCTCTTGCATGCTTGGGCAATAATTTTGGCCTCCGTGGCCTTTTCTCTATAGATCTGATCCCTTACACTTCTAAGGATCACTCATCTTAAGTCATGAATGGTGGTAGATTTAGAGTGTCCATGAACTCTTCCTACTCTTCTAAGCACATACCTTAGACCAGTATAAGACTTCCTCCTCTCCCTATCTAGTATCTCATACTCTGCGGGTCATGGGGGTGATGCTACTATCTTCCTCACATCCTTGTCTCCTTCTGTAGTTGAGAGGGGGTGAAACCTATTACCATTAAGAAGGTGAGATATCTCATGGATGAACCCCTCTTCAGCTGCATGGAAGGCTTCCTCAACCTCCTTGGCCATGTAGTCATAGTACCTTTTGATCTTCTTATTCTGATTTTAGTGCTAAGTCTTGGTCAAGGGTGCATGGCGGGAACTAGTGTCCACCTCAAAGGTGGGAGAAACAATCTCAGATGCTAATACTGACTTCCCCTTAAGAATTGGGGCAGCAGCAGAGGCAGTACTAGTTCTAGTAGAAATTGTGGAAGGCACAAGTGGTACTCGTGGCATGTGAACCTCTAAAGATTTCCTCTTTAAGGATGGGAACTCGGTATATGACTGGAGATCAATATGAAGAAATGGCTTCTTGTCGATGACCTCCTCCCTACTCACTGTACTGAGGGTAGGACCATCACAAGTAACTTTGAAATGCTCAAACCCAAGGCCAAACTTGATGACTGAGGATGAGGTGAGTGTGGTCTGATCCATGGACAAATCCACACCCAAAGTGAATGAATAGATGAGTTTTTTAGAAGACATGGTGACTGAATGCTCGAAAGAAAAAGAACCATGGCAATCCTCTTTGCTACTGGAAAAGAAGGGCATATGATTAGACTTTGCTTTAGTTGTTATTCTTTTGACTTGACTTTAAACTAAAACCCTCATTTAACAAATTTGCTTATGTTAGATGGGGTTCATATATGCATTGGAGAGATTTGTAATTTTGAGAAGGAATTTTTTTTGAACTTGACAAAAAGTGAGCACAAATGAATTTTGAAGATGTTGGATGAACCTGACTTTGCCATGCTAGTGGTGAGAGGTTCTTAAAATTTTAAATTGACTTTATTTAATTTATTTTAGGTGATTGGTTTGATTAATCTTTCTTGCCTATTGGAGGTCTAATAGGGATTTTAAGACCTATTAGAGTGAGGTCCTAAAACTTAAAGGATGTTGGCCACGCTTGCATAAGGGTGAAATATGCAGGGTGCCTAACGAAAATAATGATAGCCTTAGACTCACATAAAAATATAAGTCCACTATCGATGTTTGAGGATAATGATTGACTACTAAAGATGGATTGAGGAACTTACCTCAGCGGAATCACCAAAAAAATTTGTGGTATTTTAATTTGGGACCGTAGGGACACTACACATATCTTGGGGGGTACTTATTGAAGTGCTCAGGTGCGATATTAGGGTATGATGTACTACCCCAAAAGATAGAGACATCACCCTAGAATGGACCTAATCACCTAATAAAGACTTTTAAGGCAGATGGGTCTATGTATATACCAGAGATCTTTCCCTTCACATTGAGAAGTAAAGCAAAGTTTATTTTATGTCAAGTTCTTTAGTTCCCTATGGAAGCAAGTTTACATAGTTAATTACATCTTAAAAAATAGGAATATCTTAAAGAACACTCTCAATTAAAGTAGTCAACAAGTATCCCCAAAGATTTCAAAGCTAGACTATCAAGGAATTAGGTATTTTATGAAAATCAAATGGGAGAGTTCAAATATGAAGACTTATTTATAGATTCTAAAGGAGAATAAGTAGGAAGCATCCATGATACTTAGAAGCCTAGTGACTGCTTCAGTATATCCTATAATGAGGCTTTATATATTTGAGAGAGAGAGTTTACTTTTATTTAAGTTGGAATCATATTAGAATGCTTGGGCATATAGTCCAACAACATAAGATTGTGGAAATTTCTAAGAGGTGAGGACTAATATTCATAGCCCGAAGGAAATAAGTAGTCTCAAAACCTAAATATAAAATGCTTTAGCATAAGCCAAAAGCATGACCTAAGTCTAATTGGGAAGGATGGGATATAATAGTTCACCTCCACAAGGGAGAATGAACACTCCCCGACTCTTCTTGACTTACAATCGGCTGGAGTATCCGCTAGCTAACACCTCCTACGATTTAAAACCATGCAAGCTGATCCTATGTAGATACAAGATAGCTAGGTTGCTATTTAATTAGGAAAGGAGCTAGAATCCTAAACTCACTCCCTAAGAGACTAGAATATGATTAGCATGCAAATATGACTTAGACTATTAAAAAAATTACAACTTTTAAACCATTTTGACATATTCATTTTATACCAAGGCTTGGGATAATTATTCCTATGCGTGATGAAATTTAGTCATGGGCTAAATCAATTAGAGGAGGTGTTCTCCATTATAGGGGATCACCCTCAAAGGTCAAGCATATCCCCTGTCATGTTAAAATGGAGACCCTCCCTATTCAAGAGTGAAACAATATGACGTGCATGCTGTGATAACATACAACATTCAACTAAGGGATTTTTAAATCTTTTATTTATCTTGATTAAGAGCCTATGCTTTAAGATGAGGTTATGAGTTGCATTAAGATTTAGCTATTAATTTTTAGTGAGGGTAGAAAATTTAATTTTATCCTAAAGTGCCTATCGCATTTAGGCCACACATAAGTCCATGTACTTTAAGAAACCTATGATAAGCTTGACATTTTTATTGCACAATTTAAACACAAAATTCAGACATATGAATTTCATAAAAGAATAAGAGGTTGGTGTGGCTGGGTATCTCTTTACATCTCAGAAAAGAAAAATAAATAGGGTAGCCGAGCTCTACACTTATACAACATGGATTATAATAGAATATTACAATTATAATAAATGTTATGGGGGTCTCTTGAGTCTCTTATCATTCTTTCCATCTTTGGATCTACTTTGCTCTAGACTTATAAGGCCTTCCAGGTCTTTACCTTCTAGCCACTGCTCATCCTAAACCACATAGCACTAATCCTAATCCTATTATAAAAAGTATATTTTTATAAAAAATGAAATCTAACTATACTTGCAAAATAGACATTAGTTAAACAAACATACAAGCCAAGCAATTATATTTCATATATTTGGACTTAACACCATGGACTTGGGTAACCAAGCCCACTTGTCCTAACTGGATTATGCTTAGGGGCATAAGCATCACCTGTAAGTAAGAACATTCATATTTACTTATTATTTCAGTGACCCTTTTAGCATAATCCTTTGAAAAAAAACATCATTAGACTATTAACAACCCAACATCCAGTCTACGCATAAATAATCCTAACATCCAATCTAAAATATTATATCATAAAATAAAATATAACACCTCAACATTGGCTAACCTAAGGCTAGAATAGCGACTTAGCATTCTAATGTGTGTGCAAAGATTTAGTGTGGTGTGTCTTAACTAACTTTATAAGTGCGATTATCTAAAGTTTAGAATTATTTAAGTTAAACATTAAAGGAGGTTTCCTTTCAAATCTTTAAATGAATTGATTAATTTTAATTTACACTTTCTTATTGTATTTGATGCCTACTTAATGTCCAATTATTATGAAGAGAAGAAAGGGGTTTGACCCCCTTCATCCCTATCTTAAGTTATTTTCTTAGAGTATATTATTATGACTTTGGTTTCTTTAATGGACCATTTGTTAAATATTTTTATTAAGCCTAAGTTTGGGTTAGTCTTAAGGAGTCTTATTCAAACATAAAAGGTATCTCAGGATTAATAAAATTGAATCATTATTATGTGGATAACATTCCACCACTTCTTTCCATCATTAATAGTATAAACATTTCTTCATTTTTATTGTTCATGATATCTAATTTAATACATATATTTGTACATACATTAAATATTTATGTTTTGCACACTTGATGATCATTAATGCATATAGTTTAGAAGAAAAGAAAGATTTCATTCCATAGTTAAGCATATGTAGGCATTTATTAGAGATTTAAGCAAGTATGTGACATTGTTAAACCAAGGAAGTGAGGTTATCTAAGACCTCCTTGGGGCTACTTAAAATCTTGTGTTCGTCGGATGTCTAGACTATATACTTGCCAAATTAAATACATGTAAACATATACACATGGTTAGGGATGAAAATCATGCAAAGATTATATAATAACAAATCTTTTTATTCATGCAAAGCTTAGTGATATGAAAAACAAAGTTTTATCTCAATTTCTAGCACATGAATACATATAAATAAAATTAAGCAAGTACATGACATTGTTAAAATAGAGAAGTGAGGTTATTTAAGAACTTTTACTTAAAGCCTCATGTTCCTGGGATGTCCATATACCAATTTAAATGTATGTAGATATGCACATGAAACATAAATATAAAATAAATTTTTTACTATTTTAAAATTATAATTAAATGTAAACTTTATTGAATAATTATAACCAGCATAAGCATAATATTTACATCATTAGCTTATAGTTTTAAAAATAATTTGGGATTTATTAGTGATAATAACCGCATCATATAATAATATTTGTCCAACATATGCAACTTAGATGTAATCGTGTTCTTTTAATTCTCTCTCTCTCTCTCTCTTTGTTTGAAAATATGCACATGTGACACAAATGGCATGCACATTCATGATGATTAAAAAAAGTAATTAAACATTGTCATATAACATTTTCAATTACATTAAATCCTAAGGACAATCAAGCCAAATAAATATTCCTTTAAGACTAATCAAAGTTCTTATGAGGTTTGATTTTAATATTGAGTTATTGAAACTTAATGAGGAGAGATGATACTTAACACTTACCTCACCCCATGTTAGTGATTTAATATATTTAAAGAAGGCAATTAAATGGATTTTATGGATTGATTAGGTTTAAGTCATTAAGAATATCAATTTAATTACCCTTCCCTAAACTTCTTTAATCTAGCTAACTACTTGATCTGAGCCTTCAATGATATGCTTTTGAAAAAATAAAAATTGCAATGCACCTAAAGGAATCTAATGTAATTTGGCTCATGTTTAAGAGTTAATTATATTAAAGAAGGAAAGAATTTAAGTTAGGTACTCTTATAATTTTTCCATACCAATGTGTTAACCATAATTTTCTTAATAACTTTATGTTTTTGAACACATAAAAGGGAATTAATGGATCATGTTTGAATCATCTGAACCAATTATTATTATTTTTTATTTTTATTTTATCATTAATTCTTCTAATTAATCCCTAATTATTACACATGTTAATTAACCCACTTGAATAAATATATTTGGAAAACAACTAGAGGAGGAGGCGAGTCCTTATTACTTCTCGTCACTATTCCCACAGTTCACAATAATTAATTATTTAATTTTTTAAATTACGTGATTCTAAAGGGATTAAATCAAATTTCTAATGTTATTAATCACGACCATCCATTCTAATCACACGGAATGGTTGGCCGATGATTCATCATCCCACGAGCATAAGTAAATGGACATTGTCTATCTTCTACTGCTTGATCTGAGCTCATCGGAGCTTGTTCAATGATGGAATCGACTCTAAAATGATCAAGGAATGAATATCAAGGGATCTTATGTGGAAATCACTTGAAAAAAATGATTCACTTTAAAAAAGATCAACACATAAGGGCCAAAGTTACAATTGCTGGATTTTTACCTTGTTAGAGTTATAGACTGGCATCCGCCGATAGAGGTAGCTTTGTCTTGAAGAGATGAAGCCTTGTTCAGAAGACCATGACCTGCATCCTTCTCAATTGCCTTGTGGACCAAATGCCATCACAAAGCTCACTGGAGTTGGTCTTGAGATGCCTTCTAATAGTTGAATCGCTCAAGAAATGATTCACTTCGATTCACTAGAGTGAGGTGGAGGTGCAAGAAGAGTTAATTTGGGCTTGGTGGAGATTTTTAAAACTTGGATGGATGGAGCTCTAGGGTTTGATTGAGAGTTGGTCTCATCGATGATGGAGTGCATGAAGAGCTCGGGAGAGGGTCAAGGGCTGTATGAAATTCTCTGGGGAAGGTGTGTGTTTGATTTGAATCCATGGGGAGGAGTATACCCTCTTCACTAGTTGAGCCAAGAGTTGGGATTGGTTCAACCTTTAGTAGCCATCGGTCAGGGTAGGAGGTTGGAGATGGTAGGGGACTTAAGGTGGCTGAGGGTGAGAGGCTGAGGGAGTGTAGTGGGTTGGCATGGGGTGTACCCTTTCCCTTGGGTGGACCAATATATTTCCATGGGTGAAATCACTCTCTCTTAGCTAAAGGCTGAGCCAAACAGCTTTGGGTTAGGTTGGGTCAATGGTCCTCTTGTCCAAGAAGAGCCAAAGGTGGCTATCATGGGGTAAATAGGTGGAGAACCCATCCAAATGGGGATTTTTCCCATTTGAGTTGTTTAGTTCAATGAGTTTAACCCAAATCGAGTTCACCATGGGTTAGGCTTACTTGGGTAGTCCCATGGTGACCCAAGGATGAGTCATGCCAAGTTTGGTTGGGTTTGGCTCAATTTGACCTCAAATGGGTTTAATTGGGTTAAGTTGACCAATTTGATCAACTTAGGTCAAAGTGATGATTTTGTCACTTAGAGTGAATGAGTCCAATTAGTTTGATTCAATTGGTCACCTGGAGTGAATGAGTATAATTGGTTTGATTCAAGTTGGTTTAGATTTGAATTTGGCTCATATGATTCAATTTGAGTCAAATGGATCATGTTGACTAATTTGACCAAATTGTCCAAATTGGCTTGAGCATGGGTTAGGTCTATGCTTAATTGATCATTGGTGATTAATTGGAAGAATTACTTTGAATTAATTTGGATTATGAAGTGAATTAGTTCAATTTGACCATTTAAGTCAAATTGGGCTAAGTTGGCTAACTAGGTTAGGTTGGCCAATTGGGTCCAATGGAAGGTTATATTATGTTTAATATTAAATTAGTGATCGGTTGGAAGCATTGGTTTTAATCAAATTAATTTAGGATTTGATTTGGTTCAATTTGACCCTTTACACCAAATTGGGTCAACATGGGTCAAAGGGTCCAATTGGCTTGATTTGGTCCAATTGATTGTAATGGAGTGTTCAATAATGATCTATAATCATCAATGAAGGGATTGGATGGCTTGATTTGATATAATGGGAGTTTAATTGGAGTTTGTTTCAATTGCCCCTTTTTGGTCACTTTTGGTCAAATGACTTGATTAAGCTAGCTTGGACCAATTAGGGTTATGGATGGTTGGGGTATGTTTAATGATAAATTTGAAGTTGATTTGTAGCTTTGACTGTAATTGATATGGGCTCAATTAGGTTTTGGATCATTTGAAACCTTTAGGTAAAATGGGCTAACTTGAGTTTGCCACCATCAATTGGTTCAATTGGCTTGATTGCAAGTATTGGAATGACTTAAAATGATCTATTGAATAATTAGAGTGATTGAGAAAAGTAAGTTGGATTTGTTTGCTTGAAATGGCTTGAGTTGAGTTATAGTATTATGGTGGGGTAACTTGGGTTAAGGCCCAAGTTAATTAGGTTTGGAGCTTGGATTAGAAAACCAAATTCAAATAAGATTAATTGAATGAGTTGGAGTTGGTTTAACTTCATCTACATGAGCTTGAGTTTTGATGAGTGAATAGGTATGATTCTTGATTTAGGCGATGGGATGAATGAAGCCTATTTGTCCGAAGGTGGAATTTGAGCTTAGGGTCACACCTTCTATGTCTCTAAGCTGAAGTTTTAGTGTCCCCTTAATCACTAAAAGTGTCTTAGCACTAGAGAAATCCAAGTGTGTAGAAGGTTCCTAAATCTAAGATAAGAAAAGTTAGTCCTCACTCCAAAAGTGAAGTCAATAATCTCCCTTATCATTATATTAGGGTTTTTTCATTTTGGGGTTCTACTTTCTATGAACACAAGCCTTGAGTTAATTACCCCTCTTATCGTAATAAGAGAGCATTCTCGATTAAGGTTGAAATCAAACATATCTCTATGATATGCATTGGTGCATTGGTGCATAATAGTGTAAGTAATATGACATAAATGACCGTCATTTAACTTAAAATTGGGGAGGGGATGATGACACACCTGATCAAGATCCGTGGTTCCATCATCCCATGTTGTCATGGTCTCTAGTCTACTTAGCCAGGGAAAATATTTCTTGGCCGAAAATACTTGTCAGTAGCCATGGGTTGCATTGTTTAAAGTGTTCTTGTAGACATGGGGTGGTATTTTTCTAAGGTGACAAATTTTAAGTCAACCTTATCTAATAGAAGGCTTTTTTCCTATTAAATATATTCCATAGTCCATGGCTCAAGGAGCAAAGCCATGAGGGAGGATACCAGTTATTGCCATGACCAAAATATAGTGGAGGTATATAGAAGCTACTAAGTTGTGCTATTAAAGGGTTCTGGTCATATCCGTATTTCATATGGTGCGATTTAGCAAAGTCACATAGATAGAGGCCACAGGCCACATCTTTACTAGCATGAGATTTTTTAAATATGAACATAGATATATTTAATTTGATATTAACTATTTATGAGCAAAGATTTTCTTAGCTTATCATCCTTGATAAATAATGATGGATGGGTGGATGATTGTTTGTGTTAAGTTATTTTGAATGATGAACTTCATTCAATTTGAACATATCCCCTCCGGTTTGAATTTTACAACCAACACAACCATCATCGAGGAATGATTAAGTTTTGTTGACCTATACCCAATCATGAGATCTAACTAGAAAATTAACCTCCGTAGCATCCTCAGACATTTAATTTAGATTTTTAATACATGCGTAGGGCACACATGATAAGTCAGATCTATTTTTATTAAGCACATAGACTCTAAAAATATGCCACATAGATGTTTATTAAATAACACTTCAAAACTGGGAATATAACATCTTGGTGCTTTATAGTGTTGTGGCATTATCAATTTGGCATCTAGGCATCGAGTGATTAGTATTGCAGCATTCTAGGCATTGGATGCATTGTATCAATGCTTGACACATTTTTTAGTTATGAAATTAATATTAATGAATACTCTTTTAAACCATAGTAACTGACTTGACCAGCTGACCAATGCCTCGACACTGTATGTTAACACTGTGATGTTGATTCCTTATTTTAGAACACAAGAGCTTAATGCCTCAGCACCTAGGTGGTACCACGACGCTAAGCCTGATCTATAAATATATATCTTGGGTTGTAAAATTTTCATTATGTAGTTCTTTTCTCTAAAGATCTCTTAGCTCTATTTTTCTCTTAGCTTTCTTCTAAATCAATGAAACCATGCTGCTCAAGAGGCTTGTTAGTTAGAGGAGGGTGACTTTGAGTGAGGTTAATAGGTTTGTTAGCATGGAAGCTAAATAGAGGTATTAGCATGGCCTCACCCACAAGCATCTCATCCTATAAAGGAGCTTCTACAACTCAAATGGGAGAGTAGAAGGGGAGATCAATGAAAGCAGCTGGGCAAAGTTGTCCTACAAGGGCAGCTCCTACGTCATCCCCGTGGTGTGAGAGTTTCTTGCCATCACAAAGGAGCACAAAAATAATAAAGTTTTTTATTTAGGGGAAACTGGTAAGTTTCAACAACATTGCCATTAATACATATTATGAATTGCCAAATGTGTCTTACGATCAAAATCTTTCATATTATAATGAGCACCTAAATTTTGATGAAATTCTTAGTTTTCTCAGTGGTAGAAATGCCAACGTCTAGTGAAGTAACCAAAGAAAAGGGCTGTTTTGAATTTTATAATTCAAAAGGGATTTACAATTGATGTAGAAAAAAATATTTATAATTTTATTTGTAATATGATTAGGAAAAGTAGTACTGTAAGGTATGATCATCCATCTCTTATCTATGGTTTGTGCACTGTGGCAAGTGTAATAGGAGAGTTTGATGAATAAGTTCTTATTCAAAAGGCTCCTTTAATAAAAAGGCTTACTGAGGGATTTGGTTTGAGGTTTAAAGTGGGGGAGAGCCTACGTGCCCCACAACCTCGACCCCATTCCTTTAAATCCTTAAATGAGCAAATCTCGAATTTAAGGAGAGAGGGGGTGACAATAGTCGTACGCAGCGGGCTTTAGAAAAGAAGTTTGATTTTCACATGGATCATCAACAAAAGCAGTTTTCCTATATGGCCAAGTTCAATATGACATTGATCCATATGTTTAAAAATTGTGGCCTTGGGGATTGAAGTCAGGCTTTTTTTTTCTTTGATGCCTCAATATCCCCCTTATGTAGCTACCTCACTAGAGCTAGAAACAAAAGAGGAGGCAGATGATTATGACTACTAATTTTTCCCTCTTTTTTATTTTTATATATTTCTTTTTTTGTAACTTTTTTGTAGTAGATTTATTTTAATGAAGATGTATTTTTTTATTTCTTTTCCTTTATATTTGTCACTATGTAATGCTCCAAGATCTAAATTTTTTTCAAAGAATAATTTTTTTTCAACATTAAGGCTTAATGCCTCAGCACTTTAAACAATCACCTCAGTGTTGTTAAGCTAAAATGATTGATTCAGAAACCTAAGAGCTCAACGCTTCGATGCTATATTTGTAGCACCACCACGCTATGGGTATAATTCGAAGTACGCTATGAATGTCCTAATATTATCAATTGAATATGAAAACACAATGCCTCAGCATTGGGATACTAGTGCCATGGTGCTATGAGATGCCAACACCATGGTTCTATGAGATGCCAGCCTAAGCTTAATTTTCTTGAGAACTTAGTGCCTCAGTGCTATACTTATAGCACAACGATGATATGGGTATAATTTGGATTATGATATAGATGCCTTAATATTATCACTTGGGTTTCAATTCTAAGACCACAATGCCTCGGCATTGTGATACCAGGGCCATGGCATTGCGAGATGCATTCTGAAGCTTATTTTTTTCAAGAACTTAGTGCCTCAGTGCTATACTTATAGCATCATGGAACTATGGATAAAATTTAGATTATGATATAACTGCCTCAATATTATCACTTGGGTTTCAATTCTATGAACACAATGTCGAGATGCTAGGATACAAACGCCATGGCATTGTAAGATGCCTGCCAAAGCTTAATTTTTTTGAGAAGTTAGTGCTTCGACATTATACTTGTAGCGCTACAATGCTATGGGTGTAATTTAGATTATGATATAGATGCTTTAATATTATCACTTAGTTTTCAATTATGAGAACATAACACCTCAGTGTTCTGCGATGATTGCCTAAACTTAATTTCCTCGATGACACAACGCCTTGGTGCTGGACCTACAACACCACAATGTTATTTTAATGATGTCTAATATTCAAAATTTTTGTGGCAAACGTTTTAACAGTGCTAGTTTTCATAATTTTTTATGCATTAGAATTATTCTCTCTTATTCTAGATTCAAGATTAACAGAGGGAGGGTTTCATTTCTCACCGAAACCAAGTTCAATGGTGGAGGATGTAGTGCCTCGGCACTAAAAAGATGGCACTGCTGCGCGACATAAGAAATAATGGACTTGAAAAACTTAGCGTAGCAATGGTGGATAATAGCACCAATGGGGAATGGAATTGCATCTAAACCTGATAGCTTAGTGCTGTGGAGCCCAATTTCTAGTGCCTTGTGCTATGGATATAGCATTCAAGATTTCATTCCTAAGAACTTGGAGCCTTGGCTCTACGGGATGGAATGCCTATAGTGAACCAAATTCTTGAAGATTTTAATATATTTTTATAAAATTTGGGGCATAACGCCTTAGCAGTGATATATTTTTGCATTTTTTAGTGTAAATGCACTCTTCTTCCTTATTATGGATCCAAGATCAATGAAGAGAGGGTGTTTTTCTCACACCGGAACCAAGTTCAACGACATATATTTTCAACATTCAATATTTTGAAATTTCTAAGTCTTAGGGAGCATTTTTTTTTACTTCAATCCAAGATCGATGGAGATGCTCTTCTATTTCTCACTAGATTTAGGATCGACGGTGGAAATTTAGTTAAACTTAATTTTTAGAGAGAAAATGGTGTAGAAGAAACATTATTCTATAAATATTTTACTTGGAGTAGACGAAAGATTATTATTATAGTAGTGGAAAGTGTGCATGTAGAAAGCACAAGTCACTGAGAGCAAGAATGTAGCAAGAAGACTAGAGAGAGTGAGTAGAAGAAGAAAAGAAGTTAGAGGTGTTCCTCTACCCTTTTATAGGTAATTCGTTCTAATGGGGTGGTTTTTGTGCTGTTGTAACCATTTCCCCCACTTCCCTAAGCAGTTGTTGTTACTAGCGTGGGGACAATGGCTTTCTTTATTTAAAAAAATTGAGGATTCGTGACAGTGCTTTGGCATTGGTATCATTGCACGTGGTCGTGCCATTTAATCGAGCAATCATTGCGAGTGATTTGAACTTCTAGATTCTTTAAGGCGGAAACATCACTTAGGCGCTATGATTTCAGTGCCACGGTGCCCCTTTACTGAGATATATAAATTTTATCAATTTTTATTCACTTCATCATTCTATTTTAGATGTAAACAAACTCCTCCAATTATTTCCAATTATCTTAAAACTATTTTTGAAGGATTTATATTAATTCTATACAATTAGCATGCTCTTATGAAAATTTTATTAGTAGTAACTATTAATAAAATTTTTAGGCGAACTCATTTGTAGGACATTGAGGACTTTTTTTTATAGGTGCACCATGTTAAATTTTTTTTACACCTACATACACTCGACAACTTTTTCCAAGGTAGAAATCTTAGAGTTAGTGAAATAGCCTTAGGATAAAGCATGCTAAGGCTTGCACTTGTATTAATCTTTTAATGACTCTTAAAAAAATGTTATTAAGCATGTTGTAGGAGTTTAGAGAGGTTTTGGAGTAGCTAGGGTCAACCAAATCATAATAACCCATCTTGATCAATTTCTTATAGGATTGAATTGGAATAATTAAAGTTTACAAATGGATGAGCCAATGGGGTTAAAATTACTTTAAGATGAGGGAAAATGTTTAAAGTATTGATCTAGATTTTTTTGATACTTTAATTTAAAAAATGACAAGATATAATAATCATAGTTCAAGTAAAATCTAATCTAGTAAATTAACATACGACTTCATTTCTTTGAAATGTTCTCCCAGAAGATGGTTGGAAACAAGTTGAGAACTTTTAGGATATTTGTAGTATATTCTTAAAGTTTTTTTTATATAAATTTTCTTTAAAATTTGTTGTTGGGCAAATGAGATGTAAATATAGAATAGGCCTTTTAGACCATATTAGACTGCCTTTGGATAACTCTACATATCTTCCAAAAATTTCAAAGGTTAGATCAAAAAGAAAATATGATAAAATATTAGATTTAAGTTTATTAAGGGCATAAAAATAAATAAAACTTGCAATAATAATTTCTTTTCTAAAGGATAGTGTCTCATATACTAAGCCAAAGATAGGGGAATTATTTCACCAATTACTTTGAAAATTCATTCAAATCATCAATAAAAAATTATTAATCCAATGAAATAGTTTTAAACCTTATATATATAGCTTTTATGTTAAATTTTAAAATCATCAAGGAATTGGAGCAGTTCTTTGAATTTAAGAAGTGGTCAAGTGGTAACATTATCATGTGGAGTATGCCACTTCTTATGAGGTATGATGTGATAATTTTATTAATTTGGATTGACTTAAAACATTTCATGGTTTCCCCTCATGCTATTGTTTACTAATATTGACTTGATTTTAGCTTTTATTAGCTTATAAATCCAAGCAAATTATTACTAAGCTAATTCAAGTGATTAGCCATCAATTTTTTATACCTTCCTTCTTGCTTACTATGACCTTTTGATGTTTTTGATAAATAGAAGTAATTCTTCATATAAATTTACTTCATTTACATTCATAGTAACTTATAGAAAGCTTTAGTCCTAACATTATACTTATGTAATACAAGATATCAAAAATCATATTATGTTTTCATAAATAATAACATATACATTCATACTTGGATTTTCTATATAACTATATGGCATAGATCTTGTGATAGGCCTATGATGCATTGTATCAACCCCTCATGAACTAAAAATACCCTTTCTAAAGAGTTAAAATTTCTATGTCCATATTTACTATTAGTTTGTTTAATTTTTCTTTTTTATATTTTCATGAAGGTCTATAAAATCTTTAATAAATTTAAATACAAAATTTGAAAATACATGTACAAGAACATCAATAATATCAATGAGGCATCTATGATTTTATATATACAACATGAAAATGATTTGGTTGCTTTTGAAGTAGTTTCATTTGTAAGTATGCTCTAAAGGTCTTAATTGCAAATTCTAATTTATTATAGTTTTTCCTACAAAGTACCTCAATAAATTTCCTTAACTATTTTGTGGCCAGCTATTTACACATGAAATGCTAAAGAAAAATTAAACATGATACTCATCAAATTTTATAAGATTTTTCAAAGTAGAAAATAAATCTAACCTCATAATTTGATACTACAATATTAAAAAATAAATATTTTCTCATTATCATTTTTTTAAAAAAATATACTTGTTACTTTTATAATGAGATAAAAAATATGCCATTTTGAAGAATATATCTACTACTACAAAAATGCTATCTATTCCTTTAGGTTTCTTTAGTAAACCATAAAATAAAATCTATAATATGGTCATGCTAAGATCTATGTGTTATAGACAAGGAAATATTATTTCTTAGTTTTAATTTAGTTGCTTTTGCCTATTTTCAAACATTTAATAATAAACTTATACTCATCTTTCTTAATTAAGGAATAGTAAAATTCTCTCTAAACAAGATTGATTATCTTGTCTCTTCTTAATGTCCCATAATTTTTTTGAATGCAACTTAAAAATTTTAAAAATACTTTAGGGAATTTCTTAAGGATGTAGAACACTTTACTTCCATATGAATATCCATCTTACACTTAAAAAGTACTTATAAAAGACATGGAATTATTTTATGCTCAATATATATGTTCTGAAAATTCTGGCATGAAAGATAATCCTCCTTATGCCTTTCTAGGCCTAAAATCTAATGTTGTAAATATGTGATGGTCATGGATACTAGTGTATACCACACTAGATTGATCACACAAAAGTACATGGACACAAAAATAACAAAGTGCTAGTAAAGTATTATCCTCTAAGAATTATAAGTCTAATTAGTAAAATTAGGTTAGCTTTTTATTATTTAAATGATTGATAAAAATGAGTTTTGTTAAAATAAAGTTAAATTTAAATATAATAAAAAACTAAATTAAATTAATTATCAAAAGTGTGAGTCTCTAAAATAAATTAATGTTGTTATAACCTAGGGATTATATTTCACTTATGTTATGATAAGGATAGGTTCAAATTAAATCGAGAGTTTAAACAAATTTAATAAAGTTTGATTCAAGACCACTACATTTCTCTCAAATGACTAGGGTCACTGTTTTCTTTACACAATATCCCTACCTCTTTATGACACATTAAATGCAAGTAAAGACCATCAAACCTCTATAAATCTATAAAGAGCTACATGACTTTACATAATTATATCTAACTTACCTTTTTCCATGGTATTTTATACAAGATAAATCCATTCTCCACCTCTTGATTTCAAATAGTCCTCTTAAACTATTGATTGATTTCTATAGTTAATAGACATGAATGTTTATAATAAAATATATAACAATAATAACAACAAGCCTTTATCCCATTAAGTGGAGTCAGCTACATGAATAATTTTTCTCCGTTGTCTCCTATTAAATGTGAAATTCTCATTTAATTCTAATAAACCATGGTCATTTTTTATAAATCCTAACCAAGTATTTTTTGGTCTACATCTTCCTTTCCTAAGGAAAAGCCAATCCTAATTGGGTCATCAAAAGGTTGATTCTTTATGTGACAAAATCATATATTGCAACTCTCTCTAATCTTGTCTTCCAGTAGAGCTACTCTAACCTTTTTATAAATAAATTCATTTTAGATTTTATCTCTAAGAGTAAAGCCACCCATCCACCAGAGCATCCTCATCCTTGTAACACTTAACTTAAATTTAAGCTTCTATTTTATTGGTCAACATTCTACACCATAACTCATTATAGGTCTTACCACCTTCTTATAAAAATTTTCCTTAAGTCAAAGTGGTATTTTTCTATCACACAATAGGCCAAATTCCTCCACTTCAACCATTCAACTTGAATTATACTAATAACATCCCCACCTATTGCACCATCATTTTGAAGAATAGACCCGAGATATTTGAACTATTCACTCTTTTAATGACTTTAACACCCACACAACCCCACCACTAGAACTTGTACAACTAAAATTACACTACATATATTCAATTTTAGATCTACTTAAAAACCTTTAGACTCTAAGGTTAACCTCCATAATTCATGTTTCTCTTGGACTCCCTCTCTAGTCTTATTAATAAGAAGAATGTCATCAACAAAAAGAATACACCAAGGTACATCCTCTTGTAAATTCCTAGTAAGAACATCCATAACTAAAGAAATATTATATGGGTTTAAAGCCAGTCCTTGATGTAATCCAACTGAAATAAGAAAATATTGTGTCAATCATCCTTATGTTCGGACATAAGTAACAGCTTTAGTATACTTATCCTTAAACATATGATTAGAATAAATATATGATAATAAAATATAAAAAATACTTTAAGTAAATTATATTGAAAATCAAACTCCCTTCTACTATGGTTACATTTAATCCATAAAATAGGGGTTTTATTTTATTTATGTTGAATAAAAAAATAATAAAAGTACACAATAAACTCATTATAAAATAAATAAAAAGAGAGGGAAAAGAGCAAGAAGATTATAGATTTAGGCTATCATTTTACATCTTTGATCTTTCTTTCCATCTTCCACAGAAGACTCCAAGGACTCTCTAAAAACCAAAAGTGTTTCTAAAGCCTAATAATTCATTCTTTAAACATTTTCAAATGTGGCTCTAATTTGGCCCAATCATTAAATTCATGCTGAAAGTCAAGGTTGGTGCTTTGTCAATGCTTAGGTGCCAGTCCAGGTGCCTCAATGTCCAAGTCTTAATCTCTATGCCAGAGTTATATGGGTGTAGGATATTATGTTGGCACATGAGCATTGGATCTAGTGCATAGGCACTAGACTTTCTCTATACTACTACTAGATGTTGGTTCTATTTCTTAGGCACTAGTTTGGGTTCCTAAATGACTACTAAGGTCCATGATGCCGAATTACTCCAAACTATGCTTTTTTTATAATTTACTCTAGTTACTTCAACACTTAATTTTTAACATATTAGTTGCTCAAATTTTGCTTGAATTTTTGCTCACCTATAAGATTTAAATTTAAATTTTGATTAATCAACCTAATACAAAAAATATGTATAACTTATATGCTTATTTGCTACATTTGGTTAAACATTTATTAATTTATTTCTATAACTTGCCTAATATTTCTAAACCAAAGAGTAATTTTATAAAAGTTCTACCTGTTTTGCATGCTTATGACTTAGCTTCTTTTACTATTGACAAACCTAAGAGTCTAGTGATTAGTATGTAATATGAATTTTTTATTTAATAAAAGTATCTCTAATACTCGAGACAAAAAAATTCTTATCATATGTAGAATATTTTTGTCTAACCTGACTTAGTTCATTATTAAAATACACCATAATTTAATTTTTTTAACTTAATATACCTCTAATGTTTACTCTTAAGGTATCACATGCAACCTCAAATCCTTTAGTGCAATTATATAGAGGATGTGGTCATAATTACCTTAATTTGATCAAATGCTCCATGAGCACTAATAGTCCACATAATTTTGTCTTTCTCTGGGATGTCAGTAATGATGCTATAATGGTGCTAAAGTTTTTAATGAATTTCCAACAAAATGTTTCCAAGTCTTGAAAGCTCCTAATATTTACAAAAGTTTAGGAGTAGGACAATCTGTGATGGCCATAACCATGATATGATCAAGTTTAAGAACAAATTAATAATTCTAAATTCTCATAATATTACCTCTTAACTTAAGAATGGTTTGTTCCTTAAGTCTGAGGTTAGATCTCTTTTTTAAGTTTACCAAAACTAATCTAAGATTATATAGATGGTGGTCTCTATTTGGATTGAATATAGAGATATCATTAAAATAAACCATTAAAAATAATATTATGTATTATTTTAACATAGTATTAATCAACCTCATGAATATGCTTGGTATATTAGATAACCTAAATGGTATTATTAGCTATTTATATAAATCATATAGTATTTTAATAACTATCCTCACTCATATAAAAGTCTAATCCATATTTAATGGCATTCACTTTCATATCATTTTTTAAAAATAAGTGCTAGCTAAAATCCAATCCATCATAATACTAAGTTTAGGTATGAGAAGCTTATGCTTGATTGAAATTGTATTGATGGCTTTACTATTAATGTACATGCTCTATGATCCATTCTTAAGTATAAATAAAGCTTGGATTGTACATGGACTAAGATTTCATGGAGGAACCCTTTTCTAAGGAACTCATTAATTTTTTTCTTAAATTTTGTATGTTTAAATGGGTTCATCATATAGTGTGGTGGATTTGATAACAATAAAATATAGAGTAAATCAATGGTTTACAACATCTTCTTCATCAGGGAACGATTATTTGATAAAGCATTGGACAAAAATTATAAAACTTAATTAATTTGCCAAAGATCTTAGTAGATATATAATTATTAATCCACTAAAGTGTGATATTATTCATGAAGAAAGTAAAAATTTGTGTGGTCTATAAAATTTCTATAAAAACTACCATATCTAACTCTATCATGGTTAATATGGAGATGTTATGTAGAACTAATGGATACAAGGTCACTTGAATAGTTGTGTATTTTAATCAGGTTGTTAGACTCAAAAAAATAAATTCATCAAATAATCTTGCTCCAATTGATCTTTACTGAGCCAAATACTAATATTTAAATTTGGATTGACTACATAGAAAATATATTGTTGAATTAATAAATCTATGCCTTATTATGAGGATGATATATTAAGAAATGAATGTAAATTTTATGGTTCTCTAAGATACAAATAATAAATAAAAAAAATAACACAAATAGAAGGATATTCTATAAAAGAAATTAATTTATTTGCCTCTCATTTCATAGCTACAAAATTTTTTTGTATCACATAAGTTTTATTGAGCATATTAGGTGACTTCATAATAGAATAATTGAGCCCCACATTTTGAATCATCCATCAAATTTAGATGCATGAAAACAGTTTGATCACACATATCAAGATTTTGCTAGCGAACCATGCAGTATTCACCTAGATCTTTGCATTGATAGAGTTTTCCCTTATAATCAAGACACCTCACCTTACTCATGCTAGCCCATTATTACTATGTTATATAATCTTTCTACAAAGTTGGGGTAGGGCAAGGGGACCTTTACCTATTTCTCACTATTAGGGGGTATAAATTATATTAATAAGATAATATATTTTTTAAATAAAATATCTCACTATAAGAGATGGAGATGAGAAGAGGACCTTGGTAAGGTTCCACCTTTCATCTAGACTTATGAAGGTCTTTATTTGCAAGTACATCATTTAGCTAATAGATGGATTGTGGATTATCCATTCTCATAGAGATATGTAATTTTTCTGAGTAATTACACACATGAGTAACTCTTGATAAGTGAAAGCTTTTCTTCTATTTAATCTTTATTTTTCTAAGAGGGTTTCATGGTTTAATAATAATTTTTATTGAGGACAATCTATATACTAAATTTTAGTTTCTGATGTAGAAGGTGCATCAATGTAACCAAGCAAGGTGATAACTCAATAAAGGCAGAGTGTCACATGACAATAACCACTAAACTACCAAGTACTCAACAAAGAGTACATTGGGCTTGAAGGATAAATGGGTAGGGGAAGATTAGGAAAAAATAGAAATAGCTTTAATCTGAATCTCATGGACCCATCATCCTAAGCTATCAAGCCCATAACCATTTAGATTGGAAAGGTGGTTGAATCAACTTAGCCTATGGTGATCTATCGACAACCATGAGTTATGTCATGTAAATTTGGTCTCATGAACTTAGACCAAGGAAAGAAAATATGAGAGTTTAGCAGGGAGACAATTTCTAAGGAAAAGGCTTGAAAGATACAAGACTTGCAATCTCTACATAAATAGAGTAGTGTTTGAAAAAATAATAGAAATGTGATAGTTTAGTCATACTTCATTGGGCCTAACAATTTTGAATTTATAAACCTATCAATGTTAGGCTACCAGCACCTAATGAACTAAGACTTGAGTGTAATGAAATCCATACCTAAGGCTCTATTCTAATGGGAAATGGTATATTATGGAAAAAATCTATCTTTAAGTGAGACCTCTAATATATACTAGCATTTAGGGGTTTTGATTACTGGTAAGGTCTACTTTATTTCTCCTCTAGAAGACATGAAGTAGTAAAATTAAATTACAAGATGGCTAGAGAGAGCCTAAATTTTAATTTTAAAATATTTTCATAATTAATTTAAAGGTTTTTTAATATTTTATTAAATTTGGTAGATGTATTTTATGAGCTTAGTGTAAAATCATCTATAGTCTCAAGAAATCATAGTATAGAAACAAAGCAAAATAATAACAAACAAAGTAAACAAATAATCATTATATTGTGATGGTTGTAAAAGAATAGGAGTAATAGACTAGTGTGGCTTGGTAAACCACTTGTACATGCCTAAATAAAATGAAACTATAAGGGTAACTAACGAGCTAGGAAAAGTATTAGAAATAAAATGTAAAATAAGTTTTTCTTTGCTCTTAGTCCTTCATCTAGCTTATATTGTGTTTTTAACCATCAAAATTAAGAATATTGTATTGAGTTGAGAAATTTAATTTGTATATTTTTTACATATTTAAAGTCCAAAAAAATTGTTGTAAAAGAAATTTTCAAAACTAAATAGAGCCATCATAGCATAATAGAATAAAACAACAATCATATATTAACATTAATATTGATATTTTGATGCATGAACTATTATAAAAGTAAAATAAGAAGTGTCATATGTTAAGAACCTGTAAGAGAAGTTATTTATCTTAATGAAGCACAACAATCAATGTTGTGTAATACATTATAATGTAAGCAATCGATCAACAAAAAAAATCTAACCACACTCAAGAAATCTCATCTCGAATGCTCAGAGGGGTTTTCACATCAAAAGTGACCTAACTAAAATTTTTTATATTTAAAAACTACATGGTTGTGAACAATCACACCACTTAAGTATGTTCGAGTTAATATACCTTATGTTTATCTCATTTGATTTGATGACTTTTTCATTTAAGTCAATTATATATTTTAATTATTTTTAACCTTAACACTTTTATAGTAACTTAGAGCGAAGTGATAGGCTTTAATCTAATCAAATAAATTAATTGGCCATATATGATATAATTATGCTTACGAAGGTTTTTTATTATAAGCCCAAAAAATTATAACTAAATTACATTCAGGACTGTATGGAGAACATCAATCTAGCCCGAAGATGAAAGCTAAAATCAAAATACTTGAATACTATTGGCCAACAATGGTTAGGATTACATGGATAAAACATGTCACACATGAGTGTTAGGTGCATGTAGTAGTTTTACATTAGCCATCCAACATCCTCCATCTGACGATAGCTTTATGACCATTCAAGTGTTGGAGTACATATATAGTCAGCTTGATCGATCCTCCTTCTTTTAAGGGTCATTACTTCATCCTAGTAGTGGCACATTATTTTTTTTTTCAAATGGACAGAGTCAATTTTTTTGAGGGAAGTCAAGGCTCACCATGTTCTTTAGTTCTTTATGAGTCATATCATCTATAGATTTGGTATACCTCATCGGACTATATCCGATAATAACATCCCTTCAATAGCTTCATGAGGTGGCATATTATTGATTGGAGGTACTCCACCATATATTATCCCTGGGCGAATAGGTTAGTAGAGGCCTTCATTTAACTCTCATCCAAATATTAAAGAAAACACTTAATGAGAACAAATGATAGTAGCATGAGCCGTTAGGGGAATCTTTATGAGCCTATTATACCACATATAGGACTCCAATGTAGTCCACTCCTTTCTCATTAGTATACAATTTTGAGGATGTTCTTCTATTATAGTTCAATTACCATCACTAAGTAGGAAACAAGATTAAGACCTAACAAAATGCTAAGTCATGGTTAGAAGAGTTCAAAAGTCTTGCGGACTCTGATGTACCATATATAGGATTCCGATGTAGTCCACTCCATTCTCATTAGTATACAATTTTGAGGCCATTCTTCTATTAGAGTTCAATTACCATCACTAACTAGGAAACAAGATTAAGACCAAACAAAATTCTAATGTATGGTTAGAAGAGTTCAAAGGTCTTGAGGAGTGATGCCTCCAAGCCTATCAAAATCTTGAGTTATACAAAGCATGGATGGTTCAAGCTCATAATAAGTTGATCCGCCTAAGAGCTTTTCAGGTTAGAGAGCTAGTCTTAGTTCTTAAGAAATCAATTCTTACTCTTCATAAGATGAAAGATAAGTTTGAACCACGTAGGAAGGACCTTTAATTATAGAAAAGGTATACCAGGGTTGTTCATATAAACTAGTCAACCACAAAGGTAAATGCCTGATGCTTCCTATCAATGGGTTATACTTGAAGAAATATTTTGCATGATTGTATTTGAAATTAAATTTTATCAATTAAATTATATTTTTTTCATTTGACATATATAGTGAATAGGTCTAAACTGCTTAAATATTTCAATCATCTGATCTTCCCTATAATATCGTTCCTTTCCAGATCAAATTATTTTTAAATCTTGCTCCACATTTAAAGTTCACTTATAATGCTACTAGAATAAGTGTAAGGGAACCCAAATGACAACCAAATTTGATTAGAACAGTTAAGATTGACACGAGGGACCCCCATGATCACCTTTCTTTATTAGAATACATACATTGAACTACTTTAAACTAGGATAATTCCCTCACAACTTCCTCCTAATAGTCACCCTAGGTCGCTCTTCTTATTGTATGATCGATGGGTTAAGTGTGAGTCACTACAACACCAAAGAAGGTAGTGGGGGGGTGTTGGTTAACGTGGTTCGGCCAAACCCCAAAACTGGCCTACATCCATGCCTAGCCACCCCTAGCTAGAAATCCAATAAATGCAAATAACATACAAATTATACTTTCCTATAGCAGGGCAAGTACAACCCCCACAATAATATGTACCCTCCTGCAAAGGAGTGAGTGTTGGCTTTATGAGCCTCATGTTCAATCTTATTAATTTTGATGATAATATGCTTGGATATTCTAATGTATGTTTTATGTGTTTCAAATATATTGATTGCTAATTACATATCCAATACATCTCACAATATGTTTAATAAAATTGCAAGTATGGAAGAATGAAAGATAGATCAAAATGGATACCTTAAAACTTAAGATACAATATTTTAGATTATATGCATTTATAACTATCTTAGAGGTTCATATGTGTTCATTAGTATGAATTAATTTGCTCACAACTTAATATATTATTTATATTTATTTTAAACAATGATAATGAGGTTAATTTGTTTAAATAATTATCTAATTAACATTCAATTATATGCTTCATACAAAACATTTAAATTGTCAAAATAATAAATGATAATTAATTATGATTATTGAGCGTAACTAATTTATATACTTAATATAATTAAATATTTTATTTTAATTTAAAAGTTATATGATAACTAACATATGTATGATTATGTCTAAATTATGTAATAATATTTAAATGTCATATTTTGAAATTAACAAAAATATATGAAATTTAGTATTTCAGCCAAAGTCATTTTATAATCAATTAATTTAGATCTAATTTCATCTCCAACAGATTCGTTAGATTTTTTTCCTTTAATTTGATAGATTACATGATCCATGTTTGATTAAAATTGAATTTATTCTAATTTCTCAAACATTAACTAAGTTTAATAATGAATGCATGCTACATGCTTTGAATATATTAAGAGCCAAATTTGATTATTTTTGACTTTCTCCTATGATTAGCCAATTTTTAGTTGTTTAAATTTAATATTTATTTAATATAAATTATATTTTATTGAATATTGCATTATTATATGATAAAATGATGTTAGAATAACATATTTCTTTGAAATAATTCAAAATGACCTTCTTGCTTATAAATACACCTCATTCTCTTCAGCAAAGGGTTGCTCAATCAAATTAAAAATTCTTCCAACAAATCTAAGAGAAAATTTCTTAGATTTTTCTTCCAATTTTTCTCCAAATATAGCAAGATCAAATCCTTGGTTTGGAAGCTTCAACATCTTCAACTAAGCAAGCTTTCTCAAATTACTTGAGTTTGTTTTTCTAGATCTTAATCTCTTTTAGTTATTCATACTATTTTTACCATCTATTTATTCTTTCAAAATTTTAATTTTTGGTGGATTAGTCTTTGGACATCAAAGTTTAAGTTTTTCATATCAAAGTTTCTTCAATCATTTTTTTTATGAAAAACTCTTACAATAGTTTGTAAGATTTATTTAATCTTGTGAAAATTTTTATCTTCCATAGAATTTCTTTTAATTTCTTGAAATATTTCTTCATTAGTCTTATTTGAAATATCATTTACTCTTAGATCTATCTTAGAAGTATATTTTAAGCATTTAAAATTAATTTATCATGCTAAAACTATTTTAATATTTGCTAGATTTCTCTTTTTAATTAAAAGCTTATTAATTTACTTAGATCTATCATATATTAATTTTATTTAAGTATTTTGTGATCATTTGCATTAATTCAAAGCATAATTTTGATTTAAATAAAATTAATTATTGTTGAAATTTTAGAGTATATGCTAGATCTATTGTATATCAAGTTTCTTTATAAAAATAAAATTTATAAAAAGATAAATTATTTTATTTATCACTTATCATTTTATTCAAACTAATATCCTTTGTTTAAATTATTATCTTACTGAAATTTAGTAAAGCTAGCTATTTTTATTGTTTAATAATTAAGAAAAAGGAAGTTTAGTGCAGACTTAATCATTCTTACACTATTATATACATGCTTAATATATTTTCTCTTAAACTTAAAACTATTTCTTGCTGAAAATTATTTTATTATGCAATAGACTATTGTGATTTTATTTTGAAATCATTTTTATATTAGTCTACAAATTATAATAACATAAACATCTTAATAAGATCACTTTAAGATATTTATTTAATTTTTTCTTATCAAAATTAATTGAGCATTATATCTTGTCATAATTATAAGTTCTAAAGTGATCATTTATAAGTTGTGAGAGAACTTTATGAATTGAATAGCTTGGTATATTTGTGAAAGATATATTTTACCAAAATTTATTATTTTGTATTTTTCTTTTAGTGTTATAAAAATTTTATTGGGGTCGTACTCGCCCCATTATAGGAGAGTATAATTTGTAAGTTTTTTCTTTTTTTTTTGCATTTTGTGGATTCTTAGCTAGGGGTGGCTAGGAGTAGACGTAGGCCAATTTTAGGGTTTAACCGAACTACGTAAAAATTATGTGCCTATTGTCTCTCTTTACTTATTATACTTTATTTTTTACTGTATTTAGAATTGTATATTGTCATTATAAAACTAAAAATTAATTTTCTACGTAAAGTTAAAATTTATAATCTAACTTTTAAAATTTTTAATAACTCCCAATTGGTATCAGAGCTTAGGCTCTTTTATTTGCTTAACATCCAAGAGTAGATCTTTTCACTATGGCATAAGGTTTCCCAAAGGGTTCACTACTAGAGGGATAATCCACTCATAGACCTCACTTTTAAATAATGTGCCATTTGATTATTGGAAGAATAAAATTAATATATTTTTAAGAGGTCAAGATGCACACATGTGGTATATGTTGACACATCAATATTATACACCCACTTTAGAAGTAAATGACATTAAAGTATAAAAATCTTTTGAGGATTGGACTGTAGCTGAAAGAGAACTTGATGAACTAAATACTAGGGTTTGTAATACTTTACATCGTGCTTTATTACTTGATGCTTACATGAAAGTTTCTATGTTAAGTACAATAAAAGAAATATGAGATAAATTAATTATAACTTATGAAGGAACTAGTGAAGTTAGAGATACTCATATAAACAAACTTGTTTATGAAAATGAGTTATTTTGTATGTCTCCTTCTGAATCTATTTCTGATATATATACTAGATACATGAACATAATTAACCCATTGCATTCTCTTGTAAAAACATATAAGAATCAAGACTTAGTCTATAAGATTCTTAGATGTCCTCTAAAAAAATGGGATGTTAAAGTAATAGCTATTAGTGAAGCTAAATATTTATCTACTTATCCACTTGATCAACTTTTGGATTTTTTTGAGATCACACGAACATGCATTTGCTCAAAGGGATAAGATGGATAACTCAATAAAAGGGAGAAGGACAATAGAAAATTATTGCATGCAAGTTGATGATAGTGATGAGTATAACACCTCAAGCTCAGATGGTGATAGTGAAGAGGTAGTCATACTATCCAAAAGGCTTGAGAACTTGCTAAGGAAAAAAAATAAAAAGTAAAAAAAATGAAAACTATAAATTCCAAACTAAAAAATGAATGTGATAATTTGAAAAATAAAAATAATTCTTTATCAAATTGTTCCTTACTTGTATGTAAACTTGAAAGAGAGAATATCTTGTTAAAAGCAAGATTAGAATTATGTTTGAAATCATAAGTTTATTATAATGCTTCTTCAAGTAAAATCATTAATAAAAATCATTTGCATCATACACATCCCAGTCATGTATCTTATAATTATCATGCTAAGCCATATGCAAACACTAATGTTTGGAGTAACTATTGTGGTAGGAAAGCATACATATTTCATTTGATTGCTATGCTCGTAGACTACAAATCATTAAGTAATCATCATATGTATAGGTACCCAAAGGCCCAAGCATTACACAAACCACACATGCTAGATATCATGCTTCAAATTTAGAATGTGGACCCAAACATGTTTGGGATCCAAAATTTAACATGTGATTTTCTTTTGTAGGAATGCCTTCAAAGCAAAATGAAATAAGCGTGGTACTTGGACAGTGGTGTTGACCTCACTTTTGGAGTGAGGATTAACCTTTCTCATCTTAGACTTAGAAACCTTCTAGGCACTTGTATTTACTTAGTGATAAGACACTTCTAGTGACTAAGGGAACACTAAACCCAAGCTTAGAGGCATAGGAGGCATACACTAAGCCTAGGATACACATTAGGAAAATAAGTTCTACCTATCCTATGGTCTAAACCAAGACCCATGTTTGTTCACTCATCCAAACCTTAACTCAAACAAATGAAACACAACCAACCTCAAGCCTACTCAATTGACTTCACTTGAATTTATTTTCTAATCCAAGCTCCAAGCCAAATTAACTTAGACTTTAACCTAAGTTAGCACCACCATGATCCTATGAACCCAACCAAAACCCATTCAAGAAAGCTAAATCTAATTTGATTTTCTCAATCACTCCAATTATTTAATAGATTATTTCAAACTCCTCACTTGTAATCAAACCAATCGAAACAAATTTGATCAACCCAAGTTAGCCCATTTGACTCAAAAAGTTCAAATGAGCCAAAACCCAATCAAGTCCAAATCAATTGCAATCAAGGCCACTAACCAAATCTAAATCCATCATTGAACCCCTCTCAACATTTAATTTACACCAACTCCATCCAATTCAACCTAATCAACCTAATTAGCCCACTTGACCCAATTTGACCTAAAAAGTCAAATTGAACCAAATCATTCCATAATCAAAATTAATTCAAACAAACACAATCTTTCTTAGGTGATCAATCAAACATAAACCAACCCTCCATTCAAACCACTTTGGCCAATTTGACCAAATGGATCAACTTAACCCATTTGGCCTAAATGAACCCAAATGAACCAAACCCAAATCCACTTCAAATTAAATCAAACCAATTACACCAATATATTCCAAATGGCCAATTGAACTCACCGAAACTATTGGTTTGACCCAATTTGACCAATTGGTCTACTTAACCCAAACCCTAATTGACTCATATTGATCAAATTGAGGCAAAACCAAACAAATAAAGTCCAAACACAACCAAACTTGACATGACTCATCCTTGGGTCACCATGGGCCTGCCCAAGTTGACCCAACCCATGGTGAACTCGGTTTGGGTCAAACCCATTAAACCAAGCCCTCCAAATGGAGTAAAATCCTAATTTGGGTAGTTTCTCCAACTCCCCATCCCATGATAGCCACCTTTGCCTTTTCTTGGACAAGAGGACTGCTGACTTAACTTGACCCAAGCTGTTGAGTTCAACCTTTAGCCATGAGAGAGTAAGTTCACCCATGATAATCTATTGGTCCACCTAAGGAGGGCTATACACCTCATGCTAGCCCATTCCACTCCCTCAACCTCTCACCCTTAGCCACCTCAGTAGTCCTTTGCCACCTCTTGCCACCTACCTTGGCCGAATGGTTGCCAAAGGTTGAACCAATCTCAGCCCTTGGTTTAGCTGGGGAGGAGGGTATACTCTTCCCCAAGGATTAAAACTTCATAGAGACCTTCCTCAGAGCATTCCACACAGTCCAAGACCTTCCCCCGAGCTCCTCATTTATTCCACCATTGGTGAGACCAACCTCAAAGAGAACCCGAGAGACTCGTCTATCCAAATCTCCAAAATCTCCACCAAACCCAAATTAACTCTTCTCAGACCTTCACCTCACTCTGGCGAGTTGAAATGAATCATTTCCTGAGAGATTCAATCTCTAAACGACATCCCTAGACCAACTTCTGAGCTTTGTGGTGGCATTTGGTCCACAGAGCAACTGGCGATGAGGAAGCTCGTGATCTTCTCAATAGGGCTTCATTTATTCAAGATGAAGCTACCTCTATCAATAGACCACCAGTCTCTAGCTCCTGATGAGGTAAAAATCTGGCATCCATAGTTTCCCCTAGGTGTTGGTATTTTTTGAAGTAAAGTGTGATTTCATGTGTTTTCCATCGTACGATCCCTTTAGATTTTCTTCCTAATCATTTTGGAGTTTATTTCACTATCAAACGAGCTCCGATGAGCTCGGATAAAGCAAAAGGCAGAAGGTGTCTGTCTTCCAGTGCTTGGGGGATGACGAATCATCGACCTTCCATTCCATGTGATTAGAATGGGCGATCGTGATTAATTGTGCTAGAATTTTTGATTTATTTCTTTTGAAACCACGGGATGAATCTCACCGATCTGAGATCTAATGACTGGGATGAAATCACATCCGTTGTCACTGAGTCAGTAGCTGTGCAGATGGTTTAAATGATTAATAGCACAACATCATGTGGAAAGCTCAACTGCGTCAGCATCCGTGAGGTGTTGATTGTTTAAGTGATTAATTAAGCATTAGAAATATAATTAAATGGCCAAAAATTTAAAAAATCATAACTAATTATAAAAACTCCAAAAATTGCAAATAAAACCATTTTGGAAAGGTTAAATAGAGAAGAATCTAAGAAAACTAAAATCCCTAATTTTTGTTTAGTGAACATTACTTTATTAAGATTTGAAGCTTAGGCTAATTACTTTAATTAATGCTTAATTACTCGACTAATTAATCTTAAATTTGGTTAGATGATTTCATGGGTTGTTCTTTGCCTCCCGTAATTTTTTTTGGAATTATTGGCCATGCAATTTAAAGAATTTAAAATTTGAAATTTTAAATCCTAATTGCCCTCATTAATCAAGTTAATATTTTTTAAAATTTCCAAATAGTAAAAATTAAATGTTTAATGATAATTAATCACTGTAAATGGGAATGGTGAGGGGAAATAATTTGGACCTCTTGCTCAGCTATTTTTCTAAATGCATTTCCTTAGGAGGGTTAAGTAACACATGTAATAATTAGGGGTTAATTAAAAAAATTAATGATAATATAAAAATCAAACTAAAATAATGATTACTTGAGATAATTCAAACATAATTTATGAGTTCTTCTTTATGTGTTTAATAACATAAAGTCATCAAAGAATTTATGATTAACCCATTAGTGTGAGAAAATTATAAGAGTTCTTAACTTAGATTCCCTCCTTAATCTAATTAAATCTTAAGCATGAGCCTAATTGCAATAGGTTCCCTTTAGGTGCATTGCAAATTTTAATTTCTCATAAACATATCATTGGAGACTTGTGATTAAGTAGTTAATTAAATTAAAGAAGCTTGGGGAGGGTAATTAAATTGATTGCTTAATGACTTGAACCTAATCTATTCATAAAACCTACTTAATTACTATCCTTATAAGTTTTAAGTCACCAATGTGGGATGAGGCAAACACTCAATGCCATTTCTCCTCTTTAGGTTTTAATAATTCAAACACCAAAAATCAAATTTCATAAAAAAAACCTTGGTTGATCTTAAAGAATTTGATTTGGCTTGATTTTCCTTAGAAATTAATATAATTGAATGTATTATGTGATAATGTTTAGTCATTCCTTTTCAATCATCATAAATTTGCATACCATTTGTGTGATGTGTTCATGTTTTTAAAAAGAATCAAAAGAATATGGTTATATTTAAGTTGTATGTGTTGGATAAATATTATTATATGGTGTGGCTATTATCACTAATAAATCCAAAGTAAATTTCAAAATTTATAAGCTAATAATGAAAATATAAGTTAATGTTGGCTATGAATATTCAATGAAATTTACATTTACTTATAGTTTAAACATGGTAAAGGATTGTTCTATTTTCATTATTCATGAGTATATTTACATATGTTTGGAGTTAGCAAGTATATAGTCAGGACATCCCAAGAACACAAGGCTTTAAGTATCCCTAAGGAGGTCTTAGATAATCTCACTTCATTGGTTTAACAATGACACACACTTTCTTAATTTCATTCATGTGTGTACATGTGCTAGAATTTGGGATAAAACTTTGCTGTACATGAATAAAGAATTTTCTATTATATAATTTTTGCTTGATTTTCATTCCCATGCTTGTGTACATGTTTACATATAGTTAGCTTAGCAAGTATATAGTCTAGTCATCATAGAAACATGAGGCTTTAAGTAGCCATAAGGAGGTCTTATATAATATCACTTTCTTGATAAAACAACAGCACATACTTGTTTAAATATTTAATACATGTGTATATATTCTTAGCTAAAGGATGAAATATTTAGTTTCTACCAAAATACATGCATTAAGAATCATCAAGTGTGCAAAAACATAAAAGCATATTTCATGTATAAATAAGTGTGTTAAATCAAATATCATGAATAATAAAAATAAAGAGATGTGTATGCTATTGATGATGAAAAGGAATAATGGAATGTTGTCCATGTGATAGTAATTTAATTTTATTAATCCTATGATGCCTTTCATGTTTGAATAAGATTCCTTAAGATTAACCCAAACATAGATTTAATAAAAATATTTGATAAGTCATTTACTAAAGAAACCAATGTCATAATAATTTACCTTTACATAACAACTTAGGATATGGATGAAAGAGGTCAAGCCCCATTTTTCTCTTAATAATTAAGTGTAAGTAGGCATCATATGAAATAAGAAGAATGCAAATTAAAACTAAATAATCTTTTCAATGACTTGAAATCAAACCTCCCTTAATGTTTAACTTAAACATCCCACACTTTAGATAATTATACTTCTAAAGCCTAACTAAAACATGCCACACCAAACCTTCACACACACATTACAATACTAAGTCACCATTTCTAGCCTTTAGGTTAGGCTGATGTATGTTGTCATGTTATATTTTATTTTTTGATGTAATATTTTAGACTGTCTATTAGGCTTGTTTATGTGTTGGTTGGATGTTAGTCGTTAATAGCCTAATGATATTTTCTACAGAGGATTATGCCAAAGGGGCCGCTGTAATAATAAATAAATATAAATGTTCTTGCTTGCATGTTGCTTATGCCCCTAAGCGTAATCATGTTAGGATAGGTGGGCTTGGTTATGTATGTGTAGGGTGCTAAGTCCAAATATATGAAATATAATTGCTTAGCTTGTGTGTTTGTGGAGCTAACATCTATTTTGTAGGTGCAGTTAGATTTTATTTTATTTATAAATATGTAATTTTTGCAATAGGAATTATGATTTGTGTTATGGGGTTTAGAATGAGCTATGGCTGGAAGGCAAAGACATGGGAGGCCCCGTGCAGCCTAGAGCAAACCAATCCAAAAGAAGGAAAGGAAAGACAAAGATTGAAGGCCCCCATAGTATCCATTATAATTATAATATTCAATTATAATATAGGTTGTATAAGGGTATAGCTCAACCACCTAATTTTTTTCTTTTCCAGGGTGTACGGCGGTACCTGGCTGCACCAGCCTTTTATTCTTTTATGAAATTTAAATGTTCATTATTGTGTTTAATTTATGCAATAGAAATGACATATTTTTAATAGGTTTCTGTGGTATTTATTTTTAGAATGTGTATGGAGGTGAAACCATGCATATCGTAAGGGGTACTTATTGAAGTGATTGGGTATGACATTAAGGTATCCTATACTACCTCAGAAGATAGAGGCATTACCCTTCAATGGACCTAATCACTTAATAAGGACTCTTAAGGCATGATGGGTCTTCAAATGTACCATAGATTTTTCTCCTACTTTACATGGATGAATAAAATAGGGTTTATCTTAAACCAGGTTCTAAAGTTCCCTATGGAGGCAAGCCTCAATAGTTAATTACATCTTAGGAGATGTAATGCCCTAAGAATACTCTCGATTAAAGTAGACAATTATCATCTCCAAAAATTTGAAGGTTAGACTATCAAAGGATTGGTTATGTTTGGAAAATTAATTGGGAAAGTTCAAGGAGAAGACTTTTTTTTAGAATCCAAAAGGAAGAAGTAGGAAATGCTCATGATACTAGGAATCCTAGTGATCATTCTAATCAATCCTATAATTGAGCTTTAAATGTTTGAAATTGAAGATATTTATTTCATTAAAGTAGAAATTTTATTAGATTGCTAGGGCTTATAATCCACCAACACAATATTATGAAAATGCCTAAGAGGTGAGAATTTATACTTGTAGCCTAAAGGAAATAACTACCTCAGACCCTAAATCTAGGGAGCTTTAGTATGAGCTAAAGCATGACCTAAATCTAAGTGATAAGTGGACATAAAGGTTCACCTCCAAAGAGAGGATAAACTGCCCGACTGTTGGGCTTATAACCGCATGGAGTGGTCACCAACTAACTCCTATGATTTTAAAATCATGTGGTTCAGTCATATGAAATTGTAAGATAGCTCGGCTATTATTTATTTAGAAAAGAGACTAAAGTCCTTAAACCCACTCCCTAAGAGACTAGAGCATGAATGGAGTAATAACTTAATCTAATGCAAAATGTTTTTAAGTTTTATTTAATTTTTGACACTTCATTTGGACAAAGGATTTAAGATTTTGATGCCTATATGCATGATGAAGTATATTATTGGCTAAATCAGTAAGAAGGATTGTTTTTCACCACAAGGGATGCCCTAACAGGTCAAGCATTCCACTATCATGCAAGGATGGAAATGCCCTATTTTCAAGAGCAAAATAATATGATATGCATGTTATGAAACATTCAACCATTCAGCTAAGGGGTTGCTAATTCTTTTAATTATCTTATTTAATTTCTAGGCTTTATTATGATGATATGAATTATTTAAAATTTTAGTTATAAGTTATAGTTGGGCAGAAAATTTATTTTATCCTAAGAGCTTAATCGCATCTAGGCCACATTCAAACATTAATCATTTAAGAAATTAGAAGAAGCATGCCATTTATAATGCACAAACTAAACAAATCATCAAACATTTTATAAAATAGTGCAAAAGAATAAGAGACCAGTGTGGTTGGGTATTTCCGTACAACTCAAAAGAAAAGATGGTTAGCCGATCTCTACCCTTATACAACTCAAAATATGTAGAGAATAATTACAATTTACAATGAATGAATGCTATGGGGGGTCTTCATTCTTCATTCTTCATGTCTTCATGTATCCTCCTTCCCATTTATTTGGTGGACTTCAAGGAATCACATGACACCCCAGGATAAAGCATTCTAACCAATGCTCATCCTAATTCTCCATAGCACCAATCCTAATTCCTAATGAAAAATTACATTAAAAATAGGAAAAGTAAATCTAACTACACCTACCAAATAAGTGTTAGCTAAACATATATATTTCTAAGCAATTATATATATAATTTGGACTCAGCAGCCTTCATATGGGTAACTAAGCCCACCTATCCTAGCTTTGATTATGCTTAGGGGTTTAAGCAACCCGCAAAGGGGAGCATTCATATTTATTTTTAAGCAACCCCTTAAGCATAATCCCCTGTAGAAAATAAGATTAGGCTAATATCGATCTACCATCAGTCTATGAAACATGCACCCTAACATCCAGTCTAAAATATTACATCATAATATATATATATATATATATATATATATATATATATACACACACACACACACACACACACACCATACATACGTCATCCTAACTTAGGACTAGACACGGTGACTTAATTCTAATGTGTGTGTTAAGGCTTGTGTGGTGTGTGTTTCAACTAAGCATTAGAGTTGTGATTTTTTAAGTTTGGAAAGGTTCAATTTAACATGAAAGGTTTGTTTCGCTTGAAGTTGTTTAATTCATTTGAGAGTTTTAATTCATGTTTTCTTTTGTTTCAGATGATTACACTTAGCAATTAAGTGTTTTAAAGAGAAGAAAGAAGATTGCCCTCTTTCATCCCTACCTTAATCCACTTTCTAAAGTATGATAATTTGATTTAGTTCTTTTTAGTGAATAACATATTAAATGATTTAATTAATCCTAAGTTTAGGTTCACCTTAAATAACTCTATTCAATGTGAAAGACATCTTAAGGTTAATCTAATTGAATTACTATCACATAACACATGTTAAATCATTCCTTTCCATCACATGTAACATGCACATGATTTGATTCTAAGTGTATCTATACATACAATATGTCTTAGCACACTTATATGATGAACGTATATATATGTATTTAGAGTTTATATTCTTTTATATGATTGAATTATTTAATCATATTAGTTTAAAACTTTATCAAAATTCTTATACAAAAATACATAAGAATAAAATTAAATAGGTACATGTCATTGTTAACCAGGGAAGTGAGGTAATCAAATGATCTCCTTGGGGCTAGCTAAAGCCTTGTGTTCCCAAGATGTCCAAACTATATACCCATTTTGCATTCAAACATATGTAAATTTATATATATGAACATAAGGAAAGAAGCTCCAAATCATATGGCTAGTTGATTCAATCACTAGAACAATTATGGATGCATGCAAGTTTAATATAAAAAAGGGATTCTCATTCTTTAATCACATGTACACACACATATATGAAAACATAAACAAGTATGTGACATTGTTAAACTAGGGAAGTGAGGTAATCAAATGACCTCCTTGTGGCTACTTAAAGCCTCACATTCCCTGGATGTCCAGACTATATAATTATTTTTTATATACATTTGAATGTATAAATAACTAAGATAATGAAAATCATGCAAAACTTGTATTTTGTTTAATTGAATTATTTATGTATATAAATTAAAGCTCTATTTAAATTCTAATGTTAAAATACATAATAATGAAATCAAATGGGTATGTGCCATTATTAAACCAGGGAAGTGAGGTAATCAAATTACCTTCTTGGGGATACTTAAAGCCTCGTATTCTTGGGATGTCAAGACTATATACCCATTACCATCCAAACTTATGTAAATAAACATGTGAATAAATGGAAGAGACTTTACTTCATGCACTTTAAACTATAAGCACATACATCTCTTATGTATTTATAACTATCATTATTACACATGCCATCATTAATTTATAAGCATTTGAAATATACATTTGGATTTAATAGTGATAATAGGCACACATATATTAAATTAAATCAACACATGCAAGCTTTACATAAAGAAAATAATTTGATTTAATTTAACTTTGAAAAGATGAATGCATGATTTCAAATGGCATACAACATTTAATTTGATTGGAAAGGAATAAATAAACATAAACATATAATTTTATTCAATTAATTAATTCCTAAGGATAATCATATAAAATAAAATCATTTAAGATAATCCAAAGCTTCTTTAATGTCATTTTTAATTTCATATTTTGATTTGATATAAGGATGTGAGAAGAGGTTTGCTGATCCTAAACCATTCCCATATTTGTTAATTAAATTGATTTAATGAAATAAAATCAAGTTGATGTTATGAGTTAATTAGGTTGTAATATTCATTAAACCCATTAATTAACCCTTTCCTATTTACTTTAACATAATTACTCAAATAATTATGAGCCAATATGATATGCACATACATTGGAAATTAAAGTAGTAATGATCTTAGGAAATGAAAGGGCCTAATGCAATTTGCTGATAATTAATGCTTAATTAAGTTAGGGAACTTAATTAAGTACTCTTATAATTCCCCTACACATGTGGGTTAACTATAATTTTCTTAGGACTTCCTTAGGTTGTTGAACACCTAAGGGTATACCCAATATTTAATTAAAAAAGTTCTAATATGATTATGATTTTAATTTAATTAATTAAGCCATTTGATTAATTAATTGAAAAAGTGAAAAGAACTTTGGGAAATCGATTGGGGCAGAAGCCTCAATCCCATTCCATTAGTCCATTCCCTATTAGATGATGATTAACCACTTAATTAACTAGCACTTTACTGTTCATGTGATTAATTAATGATTAATTAACTTATGAGGGTAATTAATGCTTAATTAGTCAATTTCTCTAATTAATTAAGTAACAAATCCCAAGAAAATTATGGGAGGCAGAGGTCATCCCATTGAATTAACCCACAAAGTTTGGGAGTAATTATTTAAGTAATTAAAGAATAATTAAGCTAATTAATTAATCTTTAATTGAGCTCTAATTATTGTTCAAAATTAATTAAGAGCATTTTTAATGAGTTCTCCTTAGAAATACCTTTAAAATGAGCATTTATTTATATTTTTTTGATTTTTTTTACAATTAGTCATAATTTAGGATGTTTCAACCATTAAAACACATTAATTAGTCCTAATAAACCTCCTAATCCCATCGATGCCATGTGGCATACTGATGTGGCGTGCTTTCCACATGGCACCGCAAGAGTGGTTATTTAAATTATTACCATCAATGATCAATGTTGAGTCAGCTGGCGGCGGGACACACTTTCTTGTGTGCCATCTAATCAAAGATTGGATGGCCATGATTAATCCTATAGTGCTAAAAGATTAAAATGGATAATTCTATCGGATTTAATCATGACCATTCTTTCCAATCACGCAAAATGGAAGACAAACATCATCAGCCTTCCTTCGATCGATTCGAGCTCACCCAGGCTTGGATCGATCTCAAATTGACCCCACACCTTCACAAGAAGGATCTGAAAGGATCCTGTGCCAAGATTACATGAGATGCAAGTTTTCTTCAAAAAGATCCAACACATTTTTTACTCTAAGCTCGATTTCAATGGCATACCTCACCGGAGCTCAAGATCGGTGCCAAATATAATTAAGGAAGCTTCATCTAGTAGAGATGAGGCCCTGTTGATCATCATAAGCTCCAATTTGTGGTGGATAGCTTGGAAGGCCAACTCATGAGGCGTAGGTGGTCGATGTTGATTGAAGTCCACCCTTCGGCCATTAAGAAGCTTGGGAGGCGATTCACTCATGCTCGATTACCTCCAAGGATGGTGTGTGCAAAGTTAATTAGACTTTAATCAAGCCTTGAACAAATGGGATCCGATGAGAGGCTCCCCTTGGCTTGAAGGAATCTGAGAGTGGGAAATGAAGAATGGGCTTGGAAGCTTGAGGAAAGTCTTTGGTTGCTCATCTTGGGTTGCTAGGTCTTTCAGAAATGAAAGTGTTTGGGATTGAGTGGAAATAAGGGGATGGGGGTATACCCCCTTTCTTTAGATCAGGTGGCTCGGGCTAGTTTGGCTTCTTCTTGATCATTTGGCCACCTCAGAGGGTTGTAGAGGTCCTTGAGTGGATGAGGTGGCTCGGTTTGGTTGGGTGAGGGTGTGGAGGTGGTTGCCATGGAAGGTAGTGGATGTCCCAGTAGTTTCAAATGCTCTAATGGGGTGGTGAGGTGATTTCACCTCCCCATGGGTCATGGCCAACCCAACCACCCTAGGGTTAAGTTAAGCAGTGTTCTAGAAGCTTAAGTGGACAAATGGGAAAGTGCCAGGTGGTCAAGGAATGGAAATGACCACTTAAATGGGTGATTTGTCTCATGTGATACCCTTAGCCCAAGGGCAGGATGGCCATTTAGCATTGGATCTAATTTGGGTAGATTTAAAATGAGTCAAAAGTGGGTTAGCTCAAATTTTAAGTGATTTGGAGTTCATTTGGTTTGATTTGGCTCAATTTAATTCATTTAGGACAAATTGGGTTAGGTTGGGTCAAGTTCATATGATCATTTGGAGTGTATTGGTGTCATTGGTTTGGTTAAAATTGGTTTATATTTGGTTTTGGTTCATTTGAGTTCATTAAGTCAAATGGGTCAACTTGACCAATTTGACCCAATTGGCCAAATTGGCTTGAGTCACGACTTGGTTTGGGTTTGGTTGATCATTTTAGATATATTGTGAGCTTTGGTCAAGTTTAATTTGGATTTGATTGGGTTTTAGGTTGGGTTGGCTCTTTAGGTCAAGTTGGGTCAATAGGTGATTTGGGCCAGTGGGTCAATTGGGCTCAATTGAGGCTTTGGTCAAGTTCAATAGTCAATTTAGAATAAACTTGATCCATTCATTGCAATCAATTTGGTTTATATTAATATTTGACCATTTTGTCCATTTAGGTCAAATTGGGTCAATTTTGACCATTTTGTCCATTTTTGTCCATTTAAGTCTTCCTATTTGAACTCCCCCATTTGATTTCGATAAATACCTAATCCTTTGATAGTTTAACTTTGAAATCATTGGAGATACTCATTGACTACTTTAATCAAGAGTTTCCTTAAGAAATTCCTATTTCTTAAGATTCAATTAACTATGGAAGCTTGCTTCCCTAAAGAACTAAAGAACCCAACATAAAATGAACCATACTTTACTTCTCCATGTAAAGTAGGGGAAACATTTCTGGTATATACAAAGACCCATCTGCCTTAAGAATCCTTATTAGATGATTATGTCTATTTTAAGGTGATGTTTCCATCTTTTAGGATGGTACATCATACCTTAATATCATACCCAATCACTTCAATAAGTACTCCCTATGATCTGCATGGTGTCCCAATGGCTCCAAATTAAAACACCATAGATTTTTCTAGTGATTTCACTAGAGAATGTTCCTCTCCCCATCTTTAGTAGTCAATCATTATCTCCAAACATCGATAGTGGACTTATGTTTCTTTTATGTGAGTCCAAGATTATCATATTTTTTTTATTGGAGACCTTGTCTATTTCATCATTAGGCAAGGGTGGCCAACGTCATTAGGTATTAGGACCTCACTCTAGTAGGTCTTAAAACCCCTATTGCACCTCCAATAGGTAAGAAAAACAATCAAATAAATCACCTAAGATAAATTAAATAAAACCAAGAACATCTTACCACTAACTTGGTAAAGTAAGGTTCATCCTACATCTTGAATATCCTACATCTTCAAGATTCAGTTGAACTCACTTTTCTTCTTTTTGTGAAGTTCAAGAAAAATAAAACATTTCGTTGAATATTAAAAATCTCTCCAAACATACATATGAACCCCATAACCAAATTTATTAAATAAGAGTTTCAATCTAAAGTCAAGATAAAGTTCATCAATCAAAGCAAAGTATAATTTTATGCTCTTCTTTTCTGGTAGCAAAGAAGAAATCCCCATTTCCATTCCTTACAAGCAGTCACTCACCATGTTTTCTAGAAAGCTCATCTTCTCGCTCGCTTTGGGTGTGGATTTGGCCATGGATCAGGCCATACACTTTCAGAGTGAGTCTTCAACTTCCTCAACATAGATCTAGACTCTTATAGTCACTAAAATTTTCTTAGTCTCAAGACACTTCTAGTGATTAGGCGGACACTTAACCTAATCCTAGAGACTTAGAAGGGGTAATCATAACATTAGGTCATGCCTTAAGACTTAAAGGAATCATCCAGCCTATAGCCTAAACCTAATCCATGTGCACCTTCTTAAATCCAATCTAATTCAAATTTCAAACCAAACGTCAAATCCAAATTCAAATTCCAAATCTAAATTCCAAAACATTTGATTGAAATCCAAGATCAAACTCAAATTTAAAACCCTTCCTAAGCCCTTTGATTTCATCTTATGGACTTAACCTTAGCAAAATTCGAATCAATCCCAATTCATTTGATATTCTCAAATATCAATTCAATCTATCAATCAAACTATCAAATTCCAATTCAAATTCAACTTCAAATGATTCAATCCCATGATCAAATTTAAGTACAAAATTCTTCATAAACCTTTATGATTTAATTCCATAGACTTAGCCAAATCTCCACCTAATTCAACCCAAATTTGATTGATCCCTTCATGAATCATTTATATTCACAAATATAAATGAAATATAAACTTAAATGACCAAAACTAAACCAAACTAAATCCAAATAAAACCAAGACCGTTCCTAAGACATATGGACCTACCTCCTTAAGCTTAGATAAATCCCATTTAAATCAACCCAAAATTAATTATTTTCTTTATAAATCAATTATATATTCATTTATATTCACAAATATAAATGTAACCCACATTCCAATGATCAAAACAAATTCAAACTAAATCAATTTCCTTCTAAGCCCTTTTGACCTACCTTCATGAGCATAGTCAAATTTATATCTAAATCACTCCAAACTTAAGTGATTTTCTCACGAACCATTTATATATTCAATTATATTCACAAATGTAAATGAAATATAAACTAAAATAGCTCAAACCAAATCCAAAATTAAATAAAAAATCCTAATTTAAGCCCTTTAAGCCAATTCCTTGGACTTAACCAAAACCCACCTAAATCAAGCCAAAATCAATGGATTTCTCTTGAATCAATCATTCCTTGAATCATCTATCCAAATATAAATGAAACCTACAATCATCAAAACAAACTCAAGTCAACTCAAGTCAAGCCCAAGTTAGCCTTTTTAACTTGAAAATTTCAAATGAGATAAAGTCCTTTGGACTCCAAATTGATTACAGTTGAATTTATATTTCAATCCAAGGCACATATATAAGCTCAACTAATCTTGAATCAGGCTAAAACCAAGCTAATTGATCCACTTAGCTCACTTGACCCAAAGTGTCCTAAAGGACCTTTTTGTGCCAACTTCTAATCCAACCCAAATTGGATTGAACCAAGCCCATCCAAGCCTCATATCAAGATCAACAATCACCCTAGGATCATCAATTATCTTGAATTGGGTCAAACCAAGTCAACATAATCACTTGACCAAGTCAATGCTTAGCTTATATGAAACCCAAACTAGACAAAACTCATCTTACACCAAATTTATTGAAGCCATTGATTCACATCAACTCATAATCAATAATTGAGCATGCTTGACCATCAATTGAGCCAAACCAAACCCAATTGACCATTTGACCCAAGTTCACCCAAATTTATCTAAAGGGCCAAATTAGGTCAAATCATGATCCAACCCAAATTGATTGCAACCAATGGCATAAGTTCATTCCAAATTCATTGTTGAACTTGAACAAAGCTCCAATTTGGTCAATTGGACACAACTTAGCCCAAATTGACCTAAAAGGTCAAATTGGCCAAAATTCAAATTAAATCTCAATTGATTCAAACCAAAGCCTACAACCATTTTTAATTAACCAAATTGAACTTGAACCAACACCCAACACAAGCCAATTTGGCCAATTTGGTCAAATTGGTCAATTTAGCCCATTTCACCTATATGAATCCAAATGAGTCAAAATCAAACCTAGGCAAAATTGATTGAAACCAAGTGAACAAAAACACTTCAAATCATCATTTGAACTTAACCCAAGCCTTGGTTTGACCCAATTTGACCAATCGGTCAACCTAACCCAACATGATCTAAATTGAACCCATATGACCAAATTGAGACAAAACCCATGAAACCAACCCATGACCCATTGGAGGCTGATCAAACTAAGCCAAACTTATCTTGAGTCAGCCTAAAGTTAGCCTAAAAGCCAAGTGAATCCAATCCAAGCCACTGCCCATTGCTCAAGCCATCTTTACATAAGATTTCACCACAAATGGAAAAGTCCACCCTTCCATCACTTAGCAACCCTCAATCACCCCATTTGGGGTCTGACCTAACCTCTAGCACCTTAAAGGGGCTAGGACTTGCCATGGACCAAAGGGAGGTGAGTTAACTCACCTCCCTTACAAACTGAGCACCCATTGGATCCAATCAAGGAGATTAGCCCATGTAAAGCTTTGAGCCACCTCCCAAGCACTCATCCAATCAAACTGAGCCACGTGGACATGATGGAAACCACATCGATGCCCTAGTGGTGGCTGGCCAGCCAAAAAATGGGAGACGATCCCATCCATCCACCTTAGCAAATTGAGTGATATACCCTCTCAATTCAAACTGGATTACTCTTGCATTTGATTTGTCTGAGCTCTTAAGAGTGAAATGAAACACCCTAGCACTCCTCAAAGCTTCCACAAGGCCTCCCCACCTCAGATTTCCTCTTATTGTACAAAATTGAAATAGGGGAGCTCAATCTTGATCCAAACTTCTTCCTCTCTCAACCAAACTTCAATTCCTCTTACACACACCTTCCACATACCTCATTGAAGCTACCAAGCCATTTCTTGAGCTTTAAATCAATCATAGGCCAAACTTTGATCAAATTCGAAGCTCCAAAGCACTTTTCTTGGCCAATCGAGTGATCCACTTAGAACTAATCTAATTGATGCTCAACAGGGCTTCATCTCAACTAGATGAAGCTTCCTCAAGCACACAAACCACTAGTCTTAGCGATGAGGTAAATCCATTGAAACCAAGCTTTAGGAGAAAATATGTCAGAGCTTTTTGAAGAAAATTTGCATATGAGCCCATCCTAGCCGTTGGATCTTCATGGATCTCTCGTGCGAAGGTGTGGGTTGATTTTAGAGTGAATCTGAGCTCGGGTGAGCTCAGATCGAGCAATCTATAGTGGATGGGCTTCTTGTTCATTGCTCACAGGAAGAGAAATCACCAACCATTTGCTCTGCATGATTAGAATGGATGGCTCTAATTAGATCACGTTAGATCCGCTTGATTTTTTTCTTTAGCATCGTGAGTTTGATCTTGGCCATCCGATCTTAGATTGGATGACCCACGGGAAAGCATGTATCATCATCATCCAAGTCAGCCATGGATGTGACATCTTTAGCCAATTTCTCGATGTCACATGGAAAGCGTGCCATGTGGCGTCGACGGGATTAAGACTTAATTAGGATAATTTAATTAGTTTTTAAGGCTGAAACTTTAATAATTCATAATTAATTCTAGAAAAATCTAAAAATATATAAATAAGGGCTCATTTTAAAGGTATTTAAAAGGGTAATCCATTAAAATTATCTTTAATTAATCTTAAATAGTAATTTTAGCTTAATTAGGGTTTTATTGAAAACTTAACTAACCTAATTTCTTCTTAATTAATCATTCAATTATTTTTAAATTTTCTGAGGTTGGTTAGGGGGATGACCTCCTCCCCCATTTTCCTTAGAATATGTTGGTTGATTAATCAAGGATATCAACTGATTAAGCCCTAATTCTCTTCTTAACTTAATTAAGGATTAATTAAGCATGGGAAAAATAAATTAACTAATTAATTGGGTTCATTTGGCACTAATTAATAGTAGGGAGATTTAGGTAATATGATTGGGGAAATTTTCCTAATATTTTCCCTAAATTTTCTTTACTTTTCAAGAGAGATTAATTAGAATTTAATTTACTAATTAATTACTTAATTAGCTTAATTTAATTTTAAAATGGATCTAATTTTCCTTAATTAATTCAGGGGTAGGCCTTTAGGTGTTTGATAGCCTAAAGAGGTTTAATGAGATTATGGTTAGCTCACATGTGTGAGAAAACCATAAAAGTAATTAAGTTCCTTAAGCTTAATTAATCAATGATTGTGAGCTAATTCCATTAGGCCCCTTTCTTTTCATAGGATCATTGCTATTTACTTTTCAATTCATTTATGTATTACATTGGCTCATAATAATTTGATTAATTATCTTAAGGTAACATAGGTAAGGGTATAATTAATTGATTTAATTCATACTTTAATGTAATTAATCCATAAAATCAATCTAATTACTTTTCATTAAATCAAATTAACTCACACATGGGGAATGGGATTAGGATTAGCAAACCTCTTCTCATATTTCTGAAATCAAATCAAACATGAAATTAAAAATGACATTAAGAAACTTTGGTTTATTTTAAATGAGCTTATTTAGTATGATTATCCTTAGGAATTAGTTGGATTGAATGAAATATGTGCTTATGTCCCTTTATTTATTTCCAATCATATTAAATATTGTATGTCACTTGTAATCATGCATGCATCTTTTTCAAAAAATCAATTAAATGAAATGATTTTATTTATGTCTAGATTGCATGTGTTGATTTGAATTAAAATATGTGTGGCTATTATCACTATTAAATTAAAATTATTTTCAAAAAGTATATATAAAAATCAATTATAATATATGGAGTGATAATAGTTATAAATATTCATAAGCTTGCATGTGCCTATTGGTTAGAACATGTGATATGGAGTTCTCTCTCTTTAATCTTCATGGATTTACATAAAGCTTGAATGTTAATTAGTGTATAGTTCATTTGAAAAGGACACAACATTTGTTTCGATTCATTCCTATGTACCTCTATGTTAAAACTTAGATAGAACTTTGGCTCGCATGTATAAATAATTCAATTTAATCAAATACAACATTTGCACATTTTTTTCATTCTTGTGATTATTTGCACATTCATGTGTATTTTAGAGTAGTGAGTATATATAGTATGGACATTCTAGGGATGCAAGGCTTTAAGTAGCCCCAAGGAGGTCTTTATCTTACTCCTTAGTTTAACAATGGTGAAGTATCTACTTAAAACTTTTATATACTTGTGTGCATTTAGCTAATGAATGAAAATCTTCATTTAATTAAATCAAATGCAAAATTTGCATAATTTTTCTATTCTTGCAGTTATTTGTACATTCATGTGTATTTAAGAGTAATAGGTATATCTGGTTTGGACATTCTGGGGATGCAAGGCTTTAAGTAGCCCCAAGGAGGTCTTTAGCTCACTCCCCTAGTTTAACAATGGAAAAGTATCCACTTAAAACTTTTATACACTTATATGTACATTTAGCTAATGAATGAAAATCCCTTTTTCTATTAAGAAAGACATGCATTCATATCTGTTCAAGTGATTGAATTGATTGATCATATGGTTTAAAGTTATTTTTCTTATGTTCATGTGTATAAACTTACATATGTTTGAATGTAATGGGTATATAGTTTGGACATCCTGAGAACATGAGGCTTTAGTTAACCCCAAGGAGGCCATTTGATTATCTCACTTCCTTGGTTAACAATGACACATACCTATTTAATTTCATTCCTATGTATTTCTATATAAGAATTTGGATAGAGCTTTAAATTTATATGATAAAATAATTCAATCAAATGAAACATCTAAATTCCAAATGTAAATGCTTACATCCATCATTTAAGTGTGCTAAGACATATTGGATGTGTAGGTATACTTAGGATTTAATCATATGCATCTTACATATGATGGAAGGAAATGAACGAACATGTGTCATGTGATAGTAATTTATTCCAATTAATCTTAAGTTGCATCTCTTATTGAATGAGGTCATTTAAAGTGAACCTAAACTTAAGATTAATTTAAAATGTGTAATAAGCCATTCACTAAAGAGAATTAAATGAAATTAACATGCTTTAGAAAGTGGCTTAGGGTAGGGATGAAAGAGAGCAACTCTCTTTCCTCTATTTATAACACTTAGTTGCTAAGTCTAGATCACATGAAACCAAATAAAACATAAATTAAAACTTGCAAATCCGTTAAAGTACTTGAAATGAAACCACCCTTTAAATTAAATTCCTTTTATATTTAGAAAATCATAAACTTAATTCCTAATTAGGACATACCACATAAGCCTTAATGCGCACACATTAGACTAAGTCACCTCTTCTAGCTTTATGTTAGGACAGTGCAAGGTATGATATATTATTTTAGATTGGATGTTAGAGTGTATATTTCATAGACTAGATGGTAGGCCATGATTAGCCTAATCATGTTTTTTGTAGGGGATTATGCTTAAGGGATGCTTAAAATAAATATAAATGCTCTCTTTGTAGGTTGCTTAAACCACAAAGTATAATCCAAGTTAGGATAGGTGGGCTTGGTTACCCATTTTCAGGGTGCTAAGTCCAAACTATATGTATAACTTCTTGTGTTATATAGTTTGTTTAGCTAACACTTGTTTTACAAGTGTAGATAGATTTACTTTTCTTATTTTTAATGTAATTTTTCATTAGGAATTAGGATTAATGTTATTAGGGATTAGGATGAGCAGTGGCTAGAAGGCTTTATCTTAAGAGGCCTTATGATGCCTTTGAAGCAAGCTCATCCAAATCAAAGGAGGAAGATACATAAAGACATGAAGACATGAAGAAAAAAGACCCTCCTGGTGAAAATTTTCTATATTGTTTGACTTCCATCTATGGGTGAAAGGCAAGAATATAAAAATTCATCTTTTTGGGATGCCATGCAGATCCATAGATGTACTTATTTGGGTGATCGTGCGATTAAGGAATAATATACTATCTCGGGAGATAGAAATCACTACCCTTTAATAGACCTAATCACTAAAATAAGGACTCCTAAGGACGTTGGGTCTTCGAGGTGTACCAGAGATTCTTCCCCTACTTTACATGAAAAAATAAAGTAGGATTTATTTTAAATCGGGTTTGTTAAATTCCCTACAGGGGCAAGCCCCCATAGTTAATTACATCCTAATGAATGGGGATTCCTTAAGAAAACTCTCGATTAAGGTAAATGATCATTGTCTCCAAAGATTTTAATAGGTTAGGATTATCAATCGATTAGTTTTTTTTAGAAGATCAAATGGGATTGATCAAAGAAGGAGTTATTATTGAAACCAAAGGAAGATAAGTAGTATATGTTCATGATGCTACAAAATTTAGCGAACATCTCAGACTATCCTATGGTTGGGCTTTATATTTTTGAAATTGATTTCATTTGTTTGAGTTGAATTTTTCATTAGAAATTTAGGGCTTATGATTCCACAACTCAAGATTATAGAAATACCTAGAAGGCGAGGATTTATGCTTATGGCTCACACAGGGGAGAAGCAATCTCAGAACATAAATATAGGGAGCTTTGCGTTGACCAAAGCATAACCTAAATCTAAGGAGAAAATGGGTATTTAGTTTGCCTCCACAAGAGAAGACAAACCACCAGACTACTAAGACTTACAACTGCCTGAGGGTGGCCGCCAACTAATACCTCCTACAATTTTAAATTTATGTAGACAAGTCTTATGGTTTATGCAATATAGTTAAGCTGTTATTTATTTAGAAAGAGACTAAGTCCTCAAACTCAATCCCTAAAGAGACTAGATCATGTAAAGGGCATGCTTCAAATGACCTAAATCTAATGCAAATCATATTACACTATATTATTATTTTTGGATAATCATTTTGACTCAGGCTAATAGGAATCATATGCCTAATGCATGAGAAATGAGAGCAAGAAGGGAGGAGGTGCATTTCCACCATGGCTCTCAAAGGTCAAGCCAAGTTACTTTGGCAAAGGTAGAAGCCCTCCAATCAAGAGTGAAATAAGATGCATTTGTGCATGATATTTTAAAAGAAATACTCATCCAACTAAGGGGTTTCTAATTCTTTTATCTTAATTTTAGCTTAGGCTTTAAATGAGGTTATGAGTTTTTTATTTAATTTTGAGTTGATTAATTTGGTAAAAAATTTATTTTTTCCTAAGAGCCTAATCATCATCCAGGTCATACATAAAGCAAGGAAGAAACTAGAAAATGATGCCACTTAATGCACAAGCTAAACAAATCATCAATCAATTTATAAAGTTAATCACAAAAGAATAATAGGCCCTAAACCCAAAAACAAATTGGGTAGCTGAGCTTTTATACAACCCGGATTACAAATGAATTAAATTATAATTAAGCAAGGAAATTCATGTTATGGGGACTTCAAGCTTCATTTCTTCATTCCTCTTTTCTTCTTTCTTCTTCTTTTCCTCTTTCTTTTTTTGGTTCCTTTTTTTGAATGGTTAGAAGGTGAATGCTCCAAAGGCTTCACATAATACATAAGATGAGATCTTATGACCAATGGTCATCCTAATCCTCATAACAATCATTCTAAAATTCTAATTGTAAAATTACATGAAAAGAAAAAGAATGGAAATCTAACTAACACCTGCAAAATAGAGATTAGCTTAAACAAACCATACAAATCCCAAGAATGTATATTGTACTTAACAATGCACACATGGGTGATTAAGTCCACCGGCCTATTGGATTATGCTTAGGAGTATAAGCATGTGCATAGCAAAAGCATTTATATTTTTATTTATGATAGCGCCCCTTAAGCACGATCCCCTACATAAAATAATGATTAGACTAAATAATCTTATCATTCATTTTATGATCATACACCCTAACATCCAGTATAAAATATACATCATAAAATAAAAGCAAACAATACACCTCTAACCTAAAACTAGAATTGGCGACTAAGCCTAATATGTGTGCTTTAGAAATTTGTGTGGCATGCTTAGCTATGGCTTTAAGTTAGATTTTTCTAAGTGTGAAGGGTATTCAACTTAGAGGAGAGTCCCATTTAAGTGGCTTAGTTGTTTGGGTTGATTTTATTATTTTGTATTTTTGATTAGGCTGATGTGAATCCTACAATTAATTACTAAGTTGTAAAGAGAGGGAAAGAGAAGATAACTTTTCTTTCCTTCCCTAGCTTAAGTAATTTTTAAAGTGGATTCATGTTTTAGCTTTGTTTAATGAATGTATTATTATGTATTTTAATTAATCCTAAGTTTAGATCAACTCTAAACAAACCTATTCAATGAGAAAGGCATTTTAATATTAAATAAAATGAACTAAATTCACAAAACATACATCACTTCATTTCTTTCCCAACAAGTATGACATGCATATGGATGTATCTTTAGCATATCTATACATATAAATGAGAATGTTTGGCACACTTTATGATGAATGTTAAGTAAGTTACTTAAGAAATTTGAATGCTTATGATGCATGATTTTCATTAAGTATAAAAGGGATTTCTTTTCCAATTTTCACATGCACACATGAATGTATGAAAGGCATAAGTGAGTACGGTACCATTGTTACCACCAGGGGTAAGGTATAAGACTTACTTAGGGCTACTTAAAGCCTCGTAACCCTGGGGTTGTCCATACTAATATACCACTTTTCTTAAATACAAGCATGTGTACAAAAAAAATGAATGGAAAAGAAACATGAAAAAGTTTGTATTTATTTTATTTTGGTTTGTTTATGCATTTTATATGTGTAAGTGTAGATGTCCTTCGCAAGTAATAGCATAGGAATGAATAAGAAATGGAATTGGGCAAGTGTTATGTTCTTTTCAAATGAACTATACACTTTACCAAATCCTATTCAAAATTATGCTAAAAGAAAAAGGAAGGAAAGCTACACTAAGCACACCTTAATATCTTGATCACATGCAAGCTTATAGATAAAGTATAAGTAGCACACTTTTAGTTTTGATAATTGATTCATATATTTTGAAAAATAATTTGGATTTAATAGTGATATTAGCCACTCATATTCTTACTTTAGCCAAAACATACAATTTGACATAAGAGAAACATTTTTTATTTTGAATTTGATTTTTGAAAAGCATCGATGCATGAAACCATATGACATACATATTTAGCATGTTGGGGAAGAATTAAAGCAATGAAAGCATGTAAATAAATTCACTTTAATTTTATTCTAAAGATAATCTTATGAAATAAGAGTAAAATAAATCAAAGTTTATTTAATATGATTTTTGTTTGATTTTAAATTTTATTTAATTCAAAAAATGTGAATTGAGTTTGCTGCTCCTAATCCATTCCCACATGTGTTTGATATTTTTGTTCAATTTTTAGGTGATTAGATTCATTTTATATTTTAATTAGGTTAAGGTATGGATTAAGCATGTAATTACCCCTTACCTATTCCATTTTAGCATACTTAATTAAGTAATTATGAGCTAGTGAGATGACATAAAACCTCACAAGGAATTTAAATTTTCAATGCACCTAGGAAGAAAAGGGCCTAATGCAATTTGGCTCATGATTAATGATTAATTAAGCTAAGGGATTTAACTTAAGTAATTTCAAAACACACCTCACACATATGAGTTGAATTTTGATTTCCTTAATTGAACTTAGGCTCTTGAACACCTAAGCATCTATCCCAAGTAAATTAATTGAGTTCTGGAAAGTTTTAGAATTTTAAGAAATTAATTAAGAGGGTAATTAGTGAATTAGCCCTTAATTAAGAGAAGATTAAGAAAGAAAAAGGGGGTTTAAGGAATAGCTTAGGGGAAATTCCCTAAACCTCCTATTCACTAAAACAGATCTTAGTCAACTTTAGCAAAGGATTAAACCACTAAACAAACCCTTAATTATCCTTAATTACATTATGGGGGTAATTAGGAAATGAATTAGCAATTTTCCCAATTAAGCCACTAATAAATCCCAAGAAAATTAGGAGAGGTAGAAGTCATCCCCCAAAACATACTCAAGAAGTTTAGGAATAATTAGTGGATTAATTAAGGAGTAATTAGCAAATTAACATTTCTAATAAAACCCAAATTTAGGAAAGAAAATCAATTTTAGAATATTCTATGTTCAATTATCTTTTTAATGCAATTTATTTCATATCTTTATAATTTTTCTAGGTTGAAATATGAATTTTAGAAATTTATGCAATTAATTAGAATTAAATAAACCTTAATTAATTCCCTAATCCCTCATATGCACGATATGTCGACGCTTCTTTACACAACGCGTTCGTTCACTTAACTTAAATGTTGCATCAATGTGGCGGTGATGTTACGCGCTTTTGCCTCAGCCGTCCGATCAAGGATCGGACGATTGAGATTAAAGCCACCATTCAAAGGGGATAAAATGAATTATAAAATATGATTTAATCTTAGTCGTCCATCCAAAACACATGGATAGATGGCCAGAGATCCTCCCAGTTCTTTCCTGTGGAAAAATGGAGACCGTCCACTTTCAAAGAGAAGATCCAAGCTCGATCGAGCTCAGATTGGATTGAAAATCAACCCACACCATCTAAACCTAATGGCAAGCACATCTAACGATCAAAATTTCATGGGATTAAAATTTCTTTCACAAATATCCACACCACATTTAGTTTAATGGTCAGAAAATGACATACCTTGCCAGAGGTGATCACTGACACTCTATTCTTGGAGAAGCTTCGTATGATTTAGACGAAGCTTTGGTGAATGTTTTAGCTCTTGAGGTTGAGTGAATGGCTCTATGGGCCAACTCATCCTCTAAGTGAGCTCGACTTTGATTGAATTGGATACTACCTTACCTTTGGAGCTTGGGGAAGAGCTTGGGCAAGCTCGACTTGATCCTCTGATGGAGTGTGCAAAGTAAATTTGGTTGATATTGAGTATTGACTAAGTTCAAAATCCTATGGAGCTCCCCTATTTTCACCTTATGAAAACTGAGAAGATGAAGTTGGCAAGTCACTGGGAAAAGACTCCTCTGGCTCTCTTACACTCAATCGACAATGGGGAACTGAAGATTCAAATGAATTAGGGGGAGTATATCTCCCCCTTTGGCAATCAGATGACCGAGAAAGGAGGAGCCATTTTGATCCAATTGAGCTTAGGCAGTGGGTTTGTTAGGTTGTTTAGGCTATCCTTGAGTTCGGTTTGGCCAGAGGAGTGGGATGGTGAACTCCCCATGTGCTTAAATTGAGGGTAGGAGGAATGCCATCTGGCCAATTTGAGCCATGTGCTCAGTTTTGGCCTTAGGCTAGGTTGGGTTGACCCAAATCCATTGGGTTGGGTGCACCACCCTCCCTAGTGCTCACTTGATCTATTAGGAGAGTATCAAGTAGGTATGAAGAGGATTTTACCAAATTCCCAATGGATTTGATCAAAATTTGTTTTATGGCATAGGAGTAAAATGGTCATTTGGATAATTTTTGAATTTGGATATGTTGGGTATGTTGAGAAAATAAGTTTGGCCAAGTTTCATTGGATTTGGAGTTCATTTGGTATGGTTTGGCTCATGTTGACCCATTTAAGTCAAAATGGGTCAACTTAGGTCAAGTTGACCAATTGGTCAAATTGGGTGAAACCAAGGGTTGGGTCAAGTTCATATGACCATTTGAAATATTTTGGTGGCTTTGGTTTGATTCAATTTGGTTTAGTTTTGAATTTGGTTCATATGAATTCATTTAGGTCAAATGGGTCATGTTGACCAATTTGGCCCATTTGACCTATTTGAGCTAGGTCATGGAAAGGTTTTGGTTTGGCTAGTCATATGAAGTGGATTGGTATCTTTGTCTCCAATCAATTTTGGTTAAGTTTGAATTTGGCTCAATATGACCCTTTAGGTCAAGTTGGGTTCAAGGTCAATTACCCTAGGTTAGGTCTAGTTGAACAATTGAGGCTTTGGTCAAGCTCAACAAGTGATTTGGAATGAACTTTGGTTTCAATCAATTTAGCTTAGATCAAGTTTTGACAAATTTTGACCTTTTAGGTTAAGATGGGTCAACTTGGGTCAAGTGGCCAATTGGGCTAGGTTAGGCTCAAATGTTGACTTGGTCAAGTTCAAACATGGGTCATGAATGAACTTAGATTAATGGTTTCAATCAATTTGGCCTATGGTAGATTTTGGCTAAGTTGGGTTTCATTTTGGCTAAGTGTTGACTTGGTCAACCCTTAGGTTTGACTTGGTTTGACCCAATTTGAGTGATTTATCATCTCATGACGATTGTTGATCATGATGAGAGATTTAGATGGGCTTGGTTCAATCCAATTTAGTTAAGATTAGAATTTGGCTTATATGGATACTTTAGGTCACTTTGGGTCAAATGAGCCTAAGTGGGTCAAATGGCTTGGTCAAAGCTTGATTTGAGTTTGATTGAACTCACATATGGACTTATGATTGAAATATAAATCCATTTGCAAGTGGTTTGAAGTCAAATGGGTTTTGGTTGATTTGATAATTTCATATTCAAAGGAAGAACATGAATGGATTTGGGGTTTGATTTTTGAATTAAGTTTTGGTTAAGTGATTGAAGTTTGTATTTATATTTGGATTCATGATTGAAGGATTGATTAAATCATGAAGGAAAATCAAGAGTTTGGCTTGATTTGAAATTGATTTGGCTAAGTTCAAGATTTTGACTTGAAAGGCTTAGGTTGGATTTTGAATGAGTTTGAGTTTTATTTTTGGAAGTGGTTTTTATTGTTTGAATTTATATTTCATTTATATATGTGAATATAAATGAGAATATAAATGAGTTATTAGAAAATTTTATGAGTTTGGATTAATATGAACATGATTTTGGCTAAGTCTTTAAAAGGGAAATTAAAGACTTAGGAAATATTTGGAATTGAACTTGAATTTTTGAATTTAGTTTGATTGGTTTGAATTTATAATTCATTTATATATGTGAATATAAATGAGAATATAAATGATTTATGAGAAAATCTCATGAGTTTGAATTGATTTGAAGATGACTTAGGCTAAGTCCTTAAGGTGAAAATTAAAGACTTAGGAAAGATTTTGAATTAGGAGTTTTAATTTGGATCTTGATTTGATTGATTTGAATTTATATTTCATTTATATATGTGAATATAAATGGAATATAAATGAGTTGTGAGAAAATTTCATGAACATGATTTGGCTAAGTCTTTAAGAGGGAAATTAAAGACTTAGGAAATATTTGGAATTTTGGAATTTCAATCATGGGTTTCAATTATGAGTTTCAATCATGGATTTCAATCATGTGATATCAATCATGTGGTATTGATTTGAATTTGGAGAAAATCAAATAAGATTGATTTGGAGTTTGGGAAAATCAATCAGGATTGATTTGGGGCTTGACTTGAAAGAAGGAAGATGAGGAGTGGTTCAAGCTATGGGTAGGCAAATTTTCCTAACACCCTTAATGCATGACTTATTCCTATGGATAAACCCTTCTAAGTCTTCTACGACTAGGTTGGGTGTCCACCTAATCACTAGATGTGTCTTAAGACTAAGGATCACTTAAAGTCTAAGAGGAGTCCTATGTCTAAGATGGAGGGGTTGAGAGCTCATCCTAAAAATGAGGTCAACACCCCCATGGCATTTATTCATTATAATTATAATTATTCTTTTGTAATTCTAGGTTGTATAAGGGTAAGGCTCGATTACCCATTTTCTCTTTTTGGGTTGTATGATGGTATCCGACTACCTTTTATTCTTTTATGATAGTTATAAAATTAATTGATGTTTTGTTTAAATTTTATAATAAAAATGACATTCTTTTTCATAGTTTCTTTATAAATGTTGATTTAATGTGTGGCAGATCCGATTAGGTTCTTAGAAAAATAAATCTTTTATCCAACTACAACTTGTAATTAAGAATTTCTACAACTCATAACCTCACATTAAAGCCTAGGGTATAAATAAGATAATTAAAAGATTTAGCAACTCCTTAGCTGAATGTTTTATGCTTAACATCATGCATTCATATTGCTTCACTCTTGCTAAGAGAGAGTTTTCATTCTTGCACGATAGGGGAAGACTTGACCTTTGAGGGTCTCCTTTATGGTGGAAAATACCTCTTTCCCGCTGATTTAGCCCATAATCCATTTTCATCATGCATTTAGGCATATGAAATCCTAAAGCCTTTGTCTAAATGAAGAGTCAAAAAAATAAAACAAAATTTGAAAATATTTCTCATTAAACTAAGTCGTTATTCATACCACTCTCGCTCTAGTCTCTTAGGGAGTGGGTTTAAGGACTTTAGTCTCTTTCAAAAAAAATAATAGCCTAACTATCATACAATTTCATATGACTGAATAATATGAATTTAAAGCATAGAAGAAGTTACCTGGCTGCCACTCCAGGCAGTTATAAGTCCACCAGATGATTTATCATCTAATGTGAAGGTAAATCTTATACCCATTTTTGCTTAGATTTAGGTATTGCTTTAGCTCTTACTAAAGCTCCTTAGATTTAAGATCTGAGGTGGCTATTTCCTTCAGGCTACAGGCATAAATCCTCACCTCTAAGGCATTTCCATGACATTGTATTGTTGGGTTATTAGTCCTATCTATCTAATAAAACTCAATTCAAATAAATAATTCTCTTCAAGTTTAAAATTATAAAGCCCAACCATAGGATAAATTGGAGTGCTCACTAGGCTTCCTAGTATCATGAGTATTCCCTACTCATCTCCCTTAGCTTCTGATAATAAGTCTTCTCCTTGATCTTTCCCACTTGATTTTTCAATATAACCAATTTATTGATAGTAATACGTGAAAATTTTTTGAGACAACAATTGTCTAATTTAATTGAGCGTATTCCTAAGGAACTCACCTTACTTATGATGTAATTAACTATGAGGGATTGTCCCCATAGGAAACTTTAGAATCTAGTTTGATATAAACCTACTTTATTTATCCATGTAAAGTAGGGGAAAAATCTCTAGTATATTTGAAGACCCATCATGCCTTAGGAGTTCTTATTAGGTCATTAGGTCCATTAAAGGGTGATGCCTCTATCTTTTGAGATAGTACATCATACCTTAATGTTGTACCCGATCACTTCAATAAATACATCATGAGATCTGCATAGTGTCCCTCATATACATATTAAAAATAAACACCATAATCCTTAATCATCAAGTTTGGTCTGGGGTTTGAACACTTCACAGTCACATGTGATGGTCCTTATGGTGTTTATTTTTGAGATTATGTATAGGGGACACCACACAGATCTGAGGGTGTACTTATTAAAGTGATCGAGTATGATATTAAGGAATAGTACAGTATCTTGAAAGATAGAAACCACTACCTTACAATAGACCTAATCACCTAATAAGGACTCCTAATACATGATGGGTCTTCGAATATACTAGAGATTTGTCCCCTCCCTTTGCATGGATGAATAAAGTAGAACTTATTTAAATTAAGTTTTAAAGTTCCCTATGGGGCATGCCCCCATAGTCAATTACATCCTAAGAAAGTTGAATCCTAGGAGAATTCTCTATTAATATAGGCAATTATTATCTCCAAAGATTTCAAAGATAGGACTATCAATAAATTGGTTATATTAAGAAAGTCAAATGGGATAGATCAAAAGGAGAGAGACTTATTATCAAAGCCAAAGGAGATGAGTAGGGAATACTCATGATACTAGAAAACTTAGTGAGCATTCCAACCTATCCTATGATTGGGCTTTATATGTTTAAAGTTGAGGAGAATTATATGTTTGAATTAGAATTTTTTTAGAATGTTAGGACTTATAATCTCATAATACAAGATCGCGGAGTGAGAATTTATGCTTGTAGCACAAAGAAAATAGCAACCTCAGATCTTAAATCTAGAAATCTTTAGTGAGGGCCCAAAGCACGACCTAAAATCTAAGCGAAAATAGGTATATGGTTTACCTCTACAAGAGAGAGTGAACCCCTCGACTACTGGACTTATAACTGCCTAGAGTGATAGCCAGCTAACTCCTCCTACACTTTAAAACCATGTAAGCAAGTCATATGCTTTTACAAGATAGTTGGATTGTTAGTATTTAGAAAGAAACTAAAGTCCTTAAACCCACCCCTAAGAGACTAGAGCATGAGTGGTATAAATAATGACTCAGTCTAATGAAAGTCTTATCAAATTTTATTAATTTTGACTCTTTATTTTGATAAAGGCCATAAGATTTTTATATGTCTAAATGCATAATGAATGAGGTTATTGGCTAAATTAGAGAGAAAAAAGGTGTTTTCCACCATAGAGGAGACCCTCAAAGGTCAAGTCTTCCCATATCGTGCAAGGATGAAACCTTTTCTTAGCAAAAGTGATATAATATGGATGCATGATGTTAAGCATACAACATTAAGCTAAGGGGTTTCTAAATCTTTTAATTATCTTGATTTAATGCCTAGGCTTTATGCGAGGTTATGAGTTATTTTGAGAATTTAGTTATGAGTTGTAGTTGGGGTGGAAAATTTATTTTTCCCTGAGAGCCTAATCAGATCCAGACCATAAATTAAATCACCATATAAGAAACTAAGAAGAGGCATGTTCTTTCTATTATACAATTATAAGCGAAACTCAAATAATTTATAAATCCAACGTAAAAGAATAATAGGCCGGTGCGGTCAGGTACTACCGTATAACTCGAAAAGAGAAATGGGTAGTCAAGCTCTACCCTTATACAATCTGATATATGAAATAATAATTATAAACATACAAGGAAATAAATGCTATTGGGGTCTATATTCTCCATTCTTCATGTCTCCTCTTCTTTCCTCCTTTGACTTGATTTGGATGTGCTTGCTTTAAAGGCATCACAAGGCCTCCCAAGACAAAGCCTTCTAGCCACCGCTCATCTTAATCCCTCATAAAACTAGTCTTAATTCATAATATAAAATTATATTAAAAATAGAAAAAGTAAATCTAACTACACCTACAAAATAAGTGTTAGCTAAATACACCATACAACCCAAGCAGTTATATGAATAATTTAGGCTTATCACTCTACACATGGGCAACCAAGTCCACCTGTCGTAACTTAGATTATGCTTAGGGGTTAAGCAACCTACAAAAGAGAGCATTTATATTTATTTTAAGCACCCCTTAAACACAATCTCTTGTAGAAAATATAATTATGCTAATCACGGCCTAACATCTAGTCTACGAAGCATACACCCTAACATCCAGTCTAAAATAATACAACATAAAATAAAACATTCATCACACCATTCACCACCCTAACATAAAGCTAGAAATGGTGACTTAATTCTAAAGTGTGTGTATTAAGGATTCTGTGGTGTACCTTAACTAGGCTTTGTTATAATTTTCTAAGTATGAAAGGACTTAATTTAAAGGGTGGTTTCCCTTTAAGTGGCTTAATTGATTTGCCAATTTTACTTCATGTTTTCTTTTATTCCATTTAGTTTACACTTAGAAACTAAGTGTTAGAAAAAGAAGGAAAGAGAGGATCACTCTCTTTTATCCCTACCTTAAGTTACATCTATAGCATATTAATTAATCAATTCTCTTTTATGAATAACTTATTACATATTTTAAATTAATCTTGAGTTTATGTTCATTTTAAATAAACTTATTCAATAAGAAAGACATCTTAAGATTAATTAAAATTAATTACTATCACATAACATATGTATATTCATTTATTCCCATCATATATAACATGCATATGATTAAATCCTTAAGCATACCTATACATGCAAGATGTGTTGGCACACTTAGATGATGAATGTGAACATGTATATTTAAGGTTTATATTTTCTTTTGATTGAATCATTCTATCATATTAATTTAAAGCTCTATCTAAATTTTTATATAAAAAATAAATCAGAATGAAGTTAAACAGGTATGTGCTGTTGTTAAATCAGGGAAGTGAGGTAATCAAATGACCTCCTTGGGGCTACATAAAGCCTCGTATTCTCGGGATGTCTAGACTAAGAACCATTTGCATTCAAATATATGTAAATTTGCATACATGAATATAAGAAAGAAAGCTTTTAATCACATGGTTAATTAATCTTATCACTTGAATAATTGCAAATGCATGTATTTTGGTAAAAGAAAGAGGGATTTCAACTCCATAATAAACACACACCCACATGTATAAGAGACATAAGCTAGTACATGCCATTATTAATCAGGGAAGTGAGGTGATCAAATGACCTCCTTGGGGTTACTTAAATCCTCATATTCTTGGGATGCCTAGAATAAATATTTGTTTTTCTCAAATACATATGAATGTATAAAAAATTAAGGGAGAGGAAACCATCTGAAAGTTGTACTTTTATTTGATTAAAACATTTATGTATATAGAGTAAAGTCTTATTTAAATTCTGATGTTGAAATATATAAGAATGAAATCAAATGGAGTACATACCATTGTTAACTAGGGAAGTGAGGTAATCAAATGACCTCCTTGGGGCTACTTAAAGCCTCGTATTCTATGGATGTCCAAACTAAATACCCATTAATATTCTTACTTACATAAATCAACATATGTGAATGAAAGGAAGAGACTTTACTTCATACACTTAAGCTATAACCATTTGCATTTTCTATATACTCATAACTAGCATTTCTAGCATATATAATCACTTGTTGATAGGATTTGAAAAAAATATATTTGGATTTAATAATGATAGTAGCCACAAATATATTAATTTAAATCAACACATGCAAGCTAGGCATAAAGAAAATCATTTATGTTTAATTAATTTTTGAAGAAATGAATGCACGATTCAAGTTGCATATAACATTTTTTTTATATGATTGGAAAGAAATAAAGAGACACAAGCATGTAAATTCATTCAATCCAATTAATTCCTAAGGATAATCATATTAAATAAGCTTATTTAAAATAAACCAAAGTTTCTAAATGTCACTCTTGATTTTATGTTTAACTTGATTTAAGAGAGATATGAGAAAGAGGTGTTTGCTAATTCTAATCCCATTTCCCATATGTGTAAATTAATTTGATTTAATAAGAAGCAATTAAATGATTTTTATGGATTGATTAAGTTAGGCATGGATTAAATCAATTAATTAACCCTTACCTATGCTACTTTAAGAGAGTTGATTAAATAATCATGAGCTAATGTAATATGCAAATAAATTGAAAAGAAAATAGTTTTGCTACTATGAAATAAAAGGGGCCTAATGCAATTAGCTCATGATTATTTAATAATTAAGCTTAAGGAACCATTTTAATTACTTTCATGATTTTCTCACACATATAAACTAATCATAATTTCATTAAGCTTATTTAGGTTCTTGAACACCTAGAGCTCTACCCAAGATGGGTTAAGGGAAAAGTTAGATTTAATTATTTTTTTTAAATCAATTAAACCAATAATCCATTAATTCACCTCTCCTAAAAAGAGACTAACCAAAGTTAATAATTATCTTGAAATGAGATGGGCTTGAGGGAAAAGGTAGAGAAAGAAGTCCTAACCTAATTCCATAAGTCATCCACTAGATTAAGCATGATTTAATGTGATTTTAAGTCCAATTTTGATAATTAAGTTTCTAATTAGTTAATTAATTAATAATTAGGACTTTAGTTGAAAAGAGAGGGAAAATTAGAGAAAGGATTAGGAGAGAGGCCCCAATCCACTTCCCTAAGTCTCATTACTGTCCAACAGTGATTAGGGAGTCTAAATAATCAATTAATCATTGTTCATATGCTTAATCACCACTTAATGAAGTTGGGAAAGTAATTAGGGCTTAAATAATCAATTTTCCTAATTAAACAACCAATAAATCCTAAGAAAAATAAGGGAGGTAGATGTCATCCCCCTAAACATTCTCTGAAAGTTTGAGATTAATTAGATAATTAATTATAGAATAATTATGCTAATTAAGTTTTTAATTAAACCCTAATTAACCTCCTTTTACTAATCAAAATCTATTGTAAATATTTTTACTTTGAAATACTTTTAAAAGGATTCATTGTTTGTATTTTTTTGGATTTTTCTACAATTAGTTATGAATTATGGAAATTTCAACCTTAAAATTTAATTAATTAACCCTAATTTAAACTTAATCCCACTGGTGCCATGTGGCATGCTAATAAGGCATGCTTTTTATGGGGTGCCGTGATATTGGATATTTAAGTAGTCACAGCTGCATGCTAAGTCAGTCAGCGATGAACACACTTTCCTGTGGACCGTCCGATCTAGGATCAAACGACCATGATGAAATTTGTAGCTAAGGGAGGATAAAATGGCAGATCTGATGTGATTTGATCATGCCCGTCCGTTCCAATCATGCATAATGGATAACTCGTGATCCTTCTTCTCGTGAGCGATGAACGATAATGTCTGTCCGCCATGGATTTTTTTATTTGAGCTCACCCAAGCTCGAATGAACTTCAAAATTAACCCACACCATAAAGAGAAGGAGACGAGTACATCCAACATTTAAGATCCCACGCAATGTAAATTTTCTTCAAAAAGGACCAACCACACTTAAGCTAGAGATCAGTTTTCATGGAAATACCTCACTGGAGCTAAGACTGATGGCTCGCACGCTTGAGGAAGCTTAACCTAGTTGAGGCAAAGCCCTGTTGATCAGCATGGGCCTTGATTTGGTGTAAATAATTTTGGAGACCAAGACCCTCTTCCATGGCATTCAACTTTGTTTGAACTCAAACTTGGAGTTGATTTGGATCTTGGGAAATGATTTGGGTGGCCTCGATGAGGTGTAGTGATGGTGTAAGAATGAAGAATTTAATTAAACTGGGGGCATTTGGTGAAGTTGGGATCGAAGCTAGCCTCCCCTAATTTAGTTTCTCACGAGAAAAGAGAATGTTGAGAGTGTGATGCTTGGAATTGCTCTAGAATTCATAGGGAAGCTCAAAAATGTCTTTGGATGCTCGAACAAAATGAATTGGTGAAGTTACTGTTTGAATTAGGGGAGTATACCCCTTGATGTACTGAGTTGGATGGATGGGATGGCCTGAGTTGAATCACCCATGGGATGGCCTGAGTTGAATCAACACATGCAAGCCATTTTTTGGCACAGCCAACCATCGTAAAAGCATAGGAGGTGTCTTAATCGAGTTCACATGGCTTGATTGGGTTGGAGGAAGTCATGGGAGGTGGCTCAGTTGTGGGGATATTTCATTTCCTTGATCCCTTGGGTGCTCGACTTGTATGGGAGGTGAGTTGGCTCGCCTCCCTTTGGTCCATAGCAAGTCCTACTCCCTCTAAGGTGGGCTAGGCTACTTTAAGGATTGCTTATTTGGAAGTTGGATGGCTGCCAAGGTGATGGGAGAGTGGACTTTGCCATTTTTGGGTGTAATCCTATGTGAAGAGGTCTTAATGATTACGGCTTAGGTAGAGTCCACTTAACATTTGGGATGATTTTGGGCTAACTTAGGGTCAACTTGGGTCGGGTTTGGTCAGCCACCAAGGTCCTATGGGTTGGTTTTATGGGTTTTGGCTTCATCTGGTCAAATGTGCTCATATGGGTTCATGTTGGGTAGGGTTACCCAATTGGTCAATTTTGGTCAAACCAAGGCTTGGGTTAGATTCAAATGATGACTTGGAGAGTTTTAGTTCAATTGGTTTCAATCAATTTGGCCTATGTTTGATTTTGACTTATTTGAAATCAAATGGGTCAAATGGGTCAAGTTGACCATTTTGATCAATTTAACCAAATTTGGTTGGGTTAGGTGTTGGTTCAAGTTCAATTGGCCAATTGAAGATGAATGTAGGCTTTGGTTTGAATTAATTTGGATTTAATTTGGATTTTGGCCAACTTAACCCTTTAGATCAATTTAGTTTGGTTACCATTGACCAATTGGTCAAATTGGGCTTAATTATGGCTTTGGTCAAGTTCAATAATCAATTTGGAATGAACTTGAGCCAATGGTTGCAATCAATTTGGGTTAGATCATGATTTGACCCATTTTGCCATTTTAGGTCAATTTGGGTCAAATGACCAATTGGGCTTGGTTTGGCTCAATTGAGGGTCAAGACATGTTTAATCATTGATCATGAGTTGGTTTGAATCAATGGTTTTAATCAATTTGGCATATGGAGGATTTTGGCTTGTTTAGGTTTCATTCGAGCTAAAGGTTGACTTAGTCAAAGGACCATGTTGACTTGGTTTGACCTAATTCAAGGTGGTTGATCATCCTAGGGTGATTGTTGATCATGATATGAGGTTTGGTTCAATCCAATTTGTGTTGAATTAGAGCTTGGCTCAAAAAGTTCCTTTAGGCCACTTTGAGTTAAGTAGACCTAAATGGGTCAATTGGTTTGGTTTTGGCTTGATTTAAGTTTAGTTAAACTTATATATGAGCCTAAGATTGAAATATAAATCTAACTACAATCAATTTGGAGTCTAATGGATTTTGGCTCATTTGAAGTTTTCAAGTCAAAAAGGCTAACTTGGGCTTGACTTGGGTTGACTTGAGTTTGGTTTGATAATTGTAGTTTATGTTTACATTTGGCTAAATGATTGAATGAATAATTGGTTCAAGAGAAAATCCATTGGTTTTGGCTTGAGTTGGGTAGGATTGGGCCAAGTCCAAGAAATTGGCTAAAAAGGCTTGAATTGGGTTTTAGTTTAATTTTAGATTTGGTTTTGGCTATTTGGATTTATATTTCATTTATATTTGGGGATATAAAGGAAGATATAAATGAGTCATGAGAAAATCACTTGAGTTTGGAGTGATTTAGAAGCAAATTTGACTAAGCTCATGGAGGTAGGTCAAAAGGGCTTCAGGAGGAGATTAATTTTATTTGATTTATTTTTGGTCATGGAAAGATTGGTTCCATTTATATTTGTGAATATAAATGAAGTAGTAATTTATTTATAAAGAAACCAATTGATTTTGGGTTGATTTGTATGAGATTTGATTAAGCTTATGGAGATTGGTCCATAGGGCTTAAGAGGGGATTTGGCTTAGTTTGATTTAGTTTGACTTAGTTTTGGCTATTTGAGTTTATATCTTATTTATATTTATGAATATAAATATAAATGATTTACAAAGGAATCAATCAAGTTTGGGATGACTTAGTTGGAGATTTGGCTAAGTTTATGGAATAGGTCATATAGCTTAGGAAGGGATTTTGATATTTTTTTCTTTAATTTTGAGAATGAATTATTTGAGGTTGGATTTGAATTTGGATTTGGTTAATGATTGAGGGATTGAATTAATCTTAGAGAAAATCAATTGAATTTGGATTGATTTGAATTTGGTTAAGGCTAAGTCCGTAAGATGAAATCAAAGGGCTTAGGAACGGTTTTGATTTTCGATTTGTTTATGGGTTCCAATCATTTGGTTTGGAATTTGGATTTAGATTTGATATTTGAAATTGAGATTTGGTTTGAGAAGGTAAGCATATGTTGGGCTTAGGCTATGGGGTAGGAAAGTCTTTCTAGGTCCCTAAGGCATAACCTATTCCTATGGCTAACCCTTCTAAATCTCTAGGCTTAAGTTAAGTGTCACCTAATCACAAAAAGTGTCTTAAGACTAAGGAACTCTTGGTGTCTATAATATTCTAAGATCTATGATGAGGAAGTTGAGAACTCACTCCAAAGTGAGGTGAACAAAAGGGCCCTCAGCATAGTGAGTAAGGAAGAGGTGGCCGTTAGGAAGACACTTCTTCAGTTTGATCTCCATTCAAACATCGAGCTCCTATCCATGCAAAGAAAAGCCTTAAAGGTTCCCATGCCATGAGTACCATTTGTACTTGCCATAGTTTATGCTAGGACTAGTACCGCCTCTGCCGTACGCCCAGTTCTTAAGGGGAAGTTGATTCGAGATCTGAGATTTTTTCCCCTACCTTTGAGGTCGGTACTAGCTCCCACCATGCACCTTTGACCAAGACTTAGCTTTGTAATAAGAATAGGAAGATCAAGTGTTGACCTCACTTTTGGAGTGAGCTTTCAAATTCTTCATCTTAGACATAGGACTCCTCTAAATATTAAGAGTCACTTAGTCTTATAATACTTCTAGTGATTAGGTGAACACTTAACCTAACCTTAGAGACTTAGAGGAGTTAGCCATAGGAATAGGTTATGCCTTAGGGGTTTTAGGAGGACTTGCCTACCCTATAGCTTGAACCAAATCCTTGCTTCCTTCTTTCAAACCAATTCCAAATTCGAATCAATTCTAAATTCAAATCAATTCCAATTTCAAATAAATTCCAAATTCAAATCAATTCTAGTTCAATTGATTTTTCCTAAATCTCAAATCAATTTCAACTCAATTGATTTTCCCAAATCTCAAATCAATTCCAAATCAACTGATTTTACCAAATCTCAAATCAATTCCAACTCAATTGATTTTTTTAAATCATAAATCAATTCCAAATTCAAATCAATTCCAAAATCCAAATCATGAATCAATTCCAAATCAAATGATTGAAACCCATGATTGGATTCAAATCCCAAAATCTTTCCTAAGCCCTTTTGATTTCACCTTATGAACTTAGCTTAACCAAATCCAAATCATTCCAAACTCAAAAGATTTTCTCATAACCCATTTATATTCTTATTTATATCCACAAATATAAATGAAATATAAATTCAAATAACCAAAATCAATTCAAAACTCAAATCCAAATCTAACCAAAATCAAACTTTTGCTCTTTCAAGTCAAATCCTTGAACTTAGCCAAATCATTCTCAAATCAATCCAAACCTTTGGATTTCTCTTCAAGCAATCACTCCCTCAATCACATACATAAATATAAACATAAACTACAATCACCAAACCTAAATCAAACTAACCCAAGTCAAACCCATGTTCAACCTTTTGACTTGAAATTGTCAAATGAACCAAAACCCATTTGACTCCAAATCACTTGCAATTGGATTTATATTTTCATTATAAGTCCATATGTGAGTTCAACCAAACTTGAATCTATTGATCTCACTTTTGGAGTGAGCTCTTAACTTCCCCATCTTAGACATAGGACTCGTCTAGCACTAAGAGTTCCTTAGTCTTAAGACACTTCTAGTGATTAGGTGAACACTTAACCTAACCTTAGAGACATAGAAGAGTTTGCCATAAGAATGGGTTATGCCTTAGGGGTATTAGGAAAACTTGCCTATCCTATAGCTTGAACCAAATCTGTACTTTCTTTTTCAAGCCAATTTCAAATTCAAATCAATTCTAGATTCAAATCAATTCCAAATTCAAATCAATCCTAAATTCAAGCCAAATTCCAAATTCAAAGCAATTCTAAATTCAAATGAAATCCAAATCTTCAATCAATTCCAAATACAATTAATTTTTCCTAAAATCATAATTCAAATCCAAATTTCAAATCATCAATCAATTTCAAATCAAATGATTGAAACCTATGATTGAATTCAAATCTTAAAATCTTTGTTAAGCCCATTGATTTGACCTTATGGACTTAGCCTAATCCAAATCCAAATCAATTCCAACTCATAATATTTTCTCATAACCCATTTATATTCTCATTTATATCCACAAATATAAATGAAATATAAATTCAAATGACCAAAATCAATTCAAAATTTAAACCCAAAATCCAACCAATAATCCAAAATATACTTTTTCAAGTCAAAATCTTGAACTCCTTCAAACAAATCCAAATCACTCCAAACTCAAAAGTTTTTCTCATAACCCATTTATACTCTCATTTATATTCACAAATATAAAGGAAATATAAATTCAAATAACCAAAACTAATTCAAAACCTAAATCCAAATCAAACCAAAATCCAACTTATACCCTTTCGAGTCAAATTCTCGAACTTAGCCAAATCAAACTCAAACCAATCTAAACCCTTGGATTTTATTAATGATTCAATCAACCCTTCAATCATGAATCCAAATATAAACACAAACTTCAATCACTAAACCAAAATCAAACCAACCCAAGTCAAACCCATGTTCACCCTTTTGACTTGAAATTATCAAATGAACCAAAACTCATTTGACTCCAAACCACTTGCAATTGGATTTATATTTCCATCATAAGTCCATATGTGAGTTCAACAAAACTTGAATCAAACCTTGATCAAGTCAATTGACTCACTTAGGCTCACTTAACCCAAAGTGACCTATAGCACTTTTTTGAGCCAAATTCTAATCCAACTCAAATTGGATTGAACTAAGCTCATCCAAGCCTCACATTATGAGCAACAATCATCCTAGGATGATAGATTACTCAAATTGGGTCAAACCATGTCAAACATAGCCATTGACCAAGTCAACACTTAACTAAAATGAAACCCAAACTAGCCAAAATCTATCATAGGATAAATTGATTGAAACCATTGATCTAAACCAATTCATAACCAATGATTGAACATGATCAAGCCTACAATTGAGCCAAACTTAGCCCAATTGGCCACTTGACCCAAGTTGACCCAAGTTGACCTAAAAAGTCAAAATGGGTCAATTCTTGATCTAAGCCAAATTGATTACAACCAATGGGTCAAATTCATTCTAAAGTGATTGTTGAACTTGACTAAAGCCTCAATTGGCCAACTAGACCCAACCTAGTCCAATTGACCATGAACCTAACTTGACCTAAAAGATCAAATCAACTTGAAATCAAACCAAACCAAACCAAAATTGATTAAAACCAAAGCTTTCAACACATTTCAAATGATCAACCAAGCCTAAATCAACCCATGACCTAACCCAATTGGGTCAAATAGGTCAAATTAGTCAACTTGACCCATTTGACCTAAGTGAACTCAAATGATCCAAAACCAAATATAAATCAACCGGCCAGAGAGAAGTATGAGAGACCTCGTGCTCCACAACCATCGCTTCCACCTCCTCTACCACTGCCTAGGCCATCTTTGAATGCCATAGCAGCTCCACGGCCTTCACCGCCTCCTCCTCAGCCATACTCACAATGGTGGTACACATACCTGCCATCAGGTAGCTACCATCCACCTACTCTTTTGTATAAATTAAACAAACCTTATTCATTTAAGAGGGAGGTAGTCAAGAAAATTTTTATGAACCTCTTAAAGAAACCTGATTTTTAGCTATTAGAGCCTAGGAAGTCAGAGGAAGTGGGCTGGAGTAATGATCATAACTTTTGCCCCTACCACCACATGCTAGGCCATGTTTTGGAGGATTACTTCACATTTGAGGACTGGCTTGAGCATAGCTACAAGACTGGCACCATTGTTATCCTAAAGGAACATTTAGTGGAATAGCCATTCTGTTAGGGTATTCCTTCGGGATACTTGTGATCCTCTCAAAATTAAAGAAGGTTGGGATATCTCTTTATCCTGAACCTCCAAAAAGTTTATTTCAAAAATAAAAAAACTTTCCTTCCAGGTGCCTAAGGTAGCTCAAACCTCCAACATCAAGGAAGATTTGCAAGTTTCCAAAGACAACTTGGGGAAAGTGGGAGCTCAGCAGTAGCAGCAGCAGTAGTCTATACTTTCCTGGGATATCTAAGTAGAGCAACCAACCGGCCCATTCTCCATTCCCTTGTCTACTACTACTTCTACTTCAACTAGCTCTTCTTCTACTAGACATCTTGTATCGACAGATGAGGGCATCAAATCCCTCACCCCACTTACTTTACTAGATTTCTACTATGTACCTTCTTATAAATCCAAAAAATTGAGGAATAAAGTTAGTTTGAATTACATTAATGTCACTTCTGATGGGTTGTCTAATTCCTCCTTAGAAAAATCTTCAAGTCTAATTAATAATTATAATTACTCCGATCATCCTCTTTCTAATTCAAAAATGGACCTTCCATTTCTGAGTACTGCAGGTTTGCCTCTTGAGATAGACTTGAAATCATCTAATTTTGAGGGTCTGTAAGAGGAGCTATAGGTGAGCCTAATGAGCAGGTAGAATCTTCCACTAAACTATCACAAGAGATTACCGAAGTTAACCTCCATAGTGGGAAGGTTCTACCTCCTAAGGCAGCACTTCAAGATAAGAAAAAATAAGTCATTGGTACCGGTGAGCAAGAAGACCCTCCACAGGATGCCCCACCCATGGAAATTCTTGTGTAGGATCAACCCAAAGTTGATTATAATGTCCTCGCTCATCTAAGAAAGTTGCCAGCTAAGCTGAGCATTTATGATGCCCTTGTCTTATCCAAAGAGATGAGGGAATCATTAATCAAGGATCTTCTTGATCAAGAGATATGGTTAGCTCAGCTGATCGTTGTTGGAGAGGAGGGCCATTATGAAAGAGAAGCCCAATGAGTCACATTCACAGACGATGACCTTCTTCTGGGGGACATGGAGCACAACCGTCTCCTCTACATCATAGTGGATATGGGAAGATTCAGACACTCCAAGGTTTTGGTTGATCCAAGTGTATCGATGAACATTATGAGTCTAAAGACCCTTGCTTATTTAAAGATTGACATCTCTACACTCTGAGGAGATTGGATGATGTTGAGAGGATTCAATGAACAAGGCGAGAGGGCTTTAGGTTTTATAGTGTTACCTTTGGAAATAAGTGACTGGAAGACTGAAGCAAAGTTTTATATAATTGATTTGAATACATCATTCACTGCTTTGCTTAGTAGGCCTTGAATACACCATAACAAGATGATTCCATCCTATCTTCATCAGTGCATCAAGTTTCAAAAAGATGGGATCGAATAACTTGTCAAAGGAGATGAAAAGCCATTTTCAGTTAGAGAGGTCGAGATATATGAATATGCGACCTACTATCTTCCTCAAAATTAAAATGTATTCTCATGAACTAGGTTAAAATTCAAATACAAAAGAAAAGAAGAAAATGAAAAAGAAAAGAAAAAGGAAAATACAAGTACGTGAGAAAAGAACACTGAAGATGAGGTAGAGCTGCATGTTACATTCCACCCATAGTTCTTTCCACCATACGAACAGATGGGTAGGGTGACACAACCTCCACTAGGCAGAGGCAATTATAAAGGAGGAAGACCCCTTGGTCGGTAGCCAACCAATAGGGGTTATGTTCCTGTACACAGGAGTAATCCTACTATTCACATAGACTTGGAATCCAGCTTGGAGGATGAGTCTCATGTGATTAGCATACCAGCCAACCCCTCTCAATGGGCTTCATTGAAGGTGACACTCGAGCAAGACAGTGATGAAGACCATGCCTCTAAGTAAAGCACAAATGTATTTGAATCACAACTATATAAAATTGTTAAGCAGTAGTTGAGAACTTTAGCTCTAACCTCACTTTCCTCTCAAAAAGTTGTAGATTCAGTAGTTAAAGAAGCCCCTAGGTCTTCCATGGATGTCAAGTCGAAGAGATTCCTATTGGGATCATCATCCTCAAGTTCAAAAGCAGATGTAAAACTTGAGGATAATTCATATAAATATTTAATGGAATTACCTTTTGATTGGTACTTGCCTTGTGTTCTTAATCTTACAAAGAAAGATTTGATTCCTTATACATGGTCCAAGCACATGTTAGAGTATTTTGAGAAGTTATGGAACAACAAAGGCAAGGATGCTTGATCAAGATCAGGACTAGGATTCGGTACAGTGGGTCCAATCAACGATGATGATAACTGCTTAGTTGTCACCAATCATCTGAAGTATGATAGGTTCTTCTCAAACCACACTAACTCTTATAATGAGGTGTGCTTAGAAACTTTAGGTGATCCTAAAGTTCTTCAAATCAAAGATGCACTGCCAGAATTTAAAGAAAAAATCCATTTAACCATCAACAAGCTCAATGAAATCAACTTCGAGGCAGAAGAAGATTCACGCCCTACATACATCAGTTCTCTCCTGAACAAAGAAGAATCCAATGACTTAGTTAGGCTATTGATTGAGTTTAAGGACTGCTTTGCATGGATTTATGAAGAGATGCACAGATTATCTCCTGACATAGCAGTCTATAAACTAGCAATAGACCCTAACTTTAACCCCATCAAGCAAGCTACTAGACTCATGTGATTAGAAATTAAACAACATGTCATTTCTAAAGTCAAGAAATTGATCAATGCTGGTTTCATCAGGGAAGAAAAATACCTACTTAGTTAGCCAGTGTCATGCTAATTAAGAAAAGAATGGTCAAATTCGCATATGCGTCGATTTCAAGGACTTAAATTAGGCATGTCCTAAGGATGAATTTTCGCTTCCTATACCAGAATTAATGGTGGACATCATCTCATCTCATGCAGTATTCTTCTTTATGGATGGGTCATCTAGTTATAAAAAAATCAAGATGGCCCCGAGGATGAAAGAAACACTACTTTTTGAACCCCGATCGAAATTTATTGTCATAAGGTCATGCCTTTCGGCCTTAAAATATCGGTGCTACATACCAACGGGCCATGACTCAGATCTTCAACGAACTCATTCATCATCAAGTGAAATGCTATGTTGATGATCTAGTAGTCAAAAGCAAAGAAAAGGAAGACCATCTCTTTAATTTGAGAGTAGTTTTCAAATGATTAAGAAAATTCAACCTCAAAATAAATTTCCTGAAGTGTGCATTCGGAGTAGCTTTAGGGAAGCTCCTTGGGTTTGTTGTCCAACATCGGGAATAGAGATAAACCTAGAAAAGTTCAAAGCTATCATAGAAATTCCATCCCCTAAAAGTCTAACCCAACTTAGATCATTCTAAGGACTGTTGGTGTATCTAAGACGCTTTATCTCTAATCGAGAGATGCAAGCCATTTTTAGCACTTGTAAAAAAGGATGCTAAGTTCAAGTGGGATGATAAGTGTCAACATGCTTTTGAAGACATCAAATAATATTTGGTGAAGCTGCCAGTTCGAGCAGCCCCTATCCCGGGCAGGCCGCTCAACCTTTACACTACTGCATTGGATGACTCCCTTGGCACTTTGTTGGCACCAAGCTAATGATGAAGGAGAATTCTCTCTACTACCTCAGCCATCGTCTGATCCATGTTGAAGCAAACTATCCACCTATTGAGAAACATTGCCTTGCTTTAATCTTCATATCTCAAAAGCTATGGCACTATATGCTTTTTCATAAGGTGAACTTGATTTCAAGAAATCTACTATAGTATCTCATGACATGACCAACATTATCTAGATGGTTAGCACATTGGTCCATAATTCTCTCATTTGATATCACATTTGTACCTCACTGTGCGATGAAAGGACAAGCACTAGTGGATTTCTTAGCAGCACACCCACTTCCTGCTGATTCCTTTAGTGAGATCTCCCTGATGAACAAATCATGAACTTAGAGGAGGTTTACAATCATCATTGGGAGATGTATTTTGATGGCACGACTTCCTTTCAAAAAAGAGAAGAACCACGATCTACTCTTCCAGGAAAGGTAGGGGTAGAAATTATTCTCTTAACTCCAAACCATGATGTGATGAGATTCTCATATTATCTCTCCAATCCATGCACCAATAATAAAGTCAAATATGAGGCTTTAATTGCTAGTCTAGAGTTAGTCATTACAGTGCGTGTCAAAAGCATCAACATCTATGAGGATTCTCAATTGGTTATCAACCAGATTATTGGGTCCTATAAGATTCTAAAACCTAAGCTCCATTACTATCACAAGTACACCATGAAGCTGTTGGCCCAAATCCCTGGGGTCACCATCTACAAGGCTCCCCGAAGAGAGAACACAATAGTAGATGCTTTGGCCAAACTAGCCAAAGAATTGGCATGTCCAGAAGATGAGTCCATTCCAATAAGGGTCCAAAATAGAAAAAGTCTTATCCTTTATTGACACTAAACTCGTCGAGAGACTTTCTCTTGAAAGGGAGTTTGCCATTGCCAAAAAGGATGAGAAGCTGGATTGGAGGCAACCATTCATTGATTACCTAAATACAGGCAAACTACCTCAAGAGAAATCACAAACCCATAAGGTGAAACATAGAGCTCTTTCCTATTCTCTGGATGGAATCTTGTACCCACGGTCTTTCGATCAAATGTGGTTACATTATTTAGACAAACATGAAGCCCATAGAATCATGACCAAGGTACATTCAGGTTTATGCAGAGTGCATCAATCCAGTCCGAAGATGAAAGCAAAGATTAAGAGACTAAGATACTATTGTCCTTTGATGATTACAGACTGTATGAACGTGGCTAGGAGATGCCATCAGTGTCAGGTACATGGTGTGGTCTTACATCAACCACCCAACATTCTACATCCTACATTGGCCTCATGGCCATTTGAGTGTTGGGGGTACCGACATTGTGAGTCCTATTGATCCTCTTCTTCCAAGGGTCATCGGTTCATCTTAGCTGCCATCAACTACATTTCCAAGTGGGTGGAGGCAATCCCACTCAGAGAGGTCATGGCTCAGCATGTGCTCCAGTTTTTCGAACCATATTATATATAGGTTCGGGGTGCCTCGACGAATTATATCCAACAATGGTACTGCATTTAAGAGCACTAAGATCAATAGCTTTGCCAGAAAATATGGTATAGATTAGAGATACTCCACCATCTACTAACCCAAGGAGAATGACCTAGCAGATTCAGATACTAAAGAAAACACTTGATGATAATAAGCGACAGTGGCATGAGTAGCTAGTTGAATCCTTGTGGGCATACCGCACCAAATACAAAACTCAAACTCAATCTACCCTGTTCTCCTTAGTGTATGAGTTCGAAGTCATTCTACCATTAGAAGTTTAGCTCCTACCACTAAGGATAGCAATGGGTAATAAAATCACTACAGTGCAGAATGCCAAGTTACAGTTAGAAGCGCTCAAAAGTTTGGAGGAGAGATGCCTACAAGCATGCCAGAACCTTGAGTTATACAAAGCCAAGATGATTCAAGCTCACAACAAGCTGGTCTGCCCTAGATATTTTTAAGTAGGAGAGCTTGTTTTAGTTCTAAAAAGACCAATTATTTCCCATCGAAAGATGGGAGGCAAGTTTGAACCCACTTGGGAAGGCCCTTTTATCATAGAGAAGGCCTACCAGGGAGGATCTTATCAACTTATTGATTGTAAAGGGGAACGCCCGATGCTTCTAATTAATGGGCTCATTTTGAAGAAACACTACCCATAAAAATCATGTTTGAAAATAATTCTATCTTCAAAAATTTTATTCCAATTCATCAAAATATCTCTTTATTCAAAGCATTGTTTGTTTATTTGAATCCACCATGACATGTTTAGGATGGGTGTAAGAGAACCCAAGTGGCATCCTATCCTTCGTTCACAGCACAAACACAAATTAAATACAATCCCCAGCACTACTAGAATAAGTGTGAGAGAGCCCAAGAGGCATACTATTTCGACTAGCATGACTAAGTTAGGTGTAAGAGAACCAAGCGACATCCTTTCTTGGTGGGGTCATAGCTGCCATTCATGGAACCATTTCATCAAATTCTCTAATGTGTTTAGGGTAGGTGTGTGAGAACCCAAGAGGCATCCTAATCCCTTCAAACACAAACATAATAATAAACACATATCTTTTGTCTCGAGCTATTTTTGCGTGGGAGCAAGCCCCCCGTGGCACTCACTCATTAGCTACTCTAGGTCTAGTTGTCTTGCTACCTTGCTAGTATGTCGCCCTAGTGGTCACTTGTCCAGTGGATGTGGGTCCCCTCGCTTTCTCCCTGACTTGACCATTGTAAACTAACAAGTGCCTTGTTAGTTTGGCAAGCTTCACTGCACAACCAGTAAGCTACCTCATGTTGACTTTATTTAAGAGGATGTAAGTCTACATGCTTTCCTCTTGAACCAGCAATCATGTACTAACTAGGTCGAGTATATTTAAAATTTAGGATGAGTCCCCCAATGGCTCCTTTCCTCTTAACTACTTTTGAGTTGATATAAGTCCCCAAGTGGCATTCACTCAGTAGTCGCCCTAGGTCGGATACCACCTGTCAAGCCGAAGATAGACTATCCTGGTAATTAGTTCCACTATAGGAGGTTGTGAGTCCCCGATGCTTTCTTTCTAGACTGATTATCGCAAACTAATGGGCACTTAAGGTTGGTTGATGTTCGCTATGCTGATAGCGACTCACCTAATGGATACACCACTCTTAGCAGATATGTGTCCCCGAGCTTTCTTCTTAAGTTGGCCACTGAATACTTATAGATATAAACTTTTACAGGGTTTTGGATAAAGTCCTTAGCGGCCCCATCCCTTATGGGCACTCTATTTGGATCACATCCTTTATGACCCCATTTAGAAACTACACGGCTTACTCTTGGATTGGACAATCCCCTTTCCTAGTAGCCACCCCTGTGGTTGGAGAATTATTCAGATGCATATTCTCCTTTAAGTAATCGAGATATCTAGTGATATAAGCTCCTTCAATATGACCCTCAAAACTAAAGGTCCACGATAAACAAACCAAACAAATAAACAAACAAATATTTCTCTTGTGGATTAGAATTCAAGCCCCTAGGGCCCCTTTCCCAAGGCATCCTATCTTTAGGTGGCAAGAGAACTAGGAATTGTTTACTCTTGAGTAGAGATAAGTCCGGGTGACACTCTCTCTGGTCGCCTTAGGTCGAGTTCAACAAGTTACCCCGATGGTCATCTCGCTTTGGAAGATATATGTCTACTACGCATTCTTTCCAGCATGACTGCCGCAAATTGATTGGCAGCCCTAGGTCAAGTTGACATATGACCTCACTAATGTGTCACCCTAGTGGTCTCTTATTCAAGAAATATGTGAGTCCTTGTCCTTTCTTCCTTGAATTAATCATTGCAAACTGAAAGGCACCCATTTTGTTGGATAGTTCTCCCTTTGGCCGGGAAATAACTCCCTTTGGATTGGTAAATCAAATAGGCCAAACACGGCCCTACCAGTGCAATCCGCCATGGGATCCATCAAATATAATTAAAATGAAATTAACTTTGACTATCTTTGAGTTGATTTAAGTCCCCCAGTGACATTCACTCAGTAGTCGACTTTGGGTTCGCATGTTACCTTGTTAATAGTCACCCTGATTCTGTAGTGGAGGATGTGAGTCCTCGTGCTTTCTTCCCTGAATTGACTACTATAAATTGAAAGGCAACCCCTTTGGTTGGATAGTCCTACCATGTGGTTGTTAAACTACTCCCTTTGGATTGATAAATATGAGATAGGTCTAGGCTGATATAAGCTCCTTCTTAGTATGATCCATCGCAAACTGATAGGGTTCACCTCAAAATTTTAAACATAAAATTTGAAACAAATCCACCCCTCAGTGGATTAAATCAAACAAATCAATCAGCTTCTCCTCAGTGAGATACAAATCTTCCAGATTCCCCTAGTGGAATTAACTCAATCCAACTTGAGCTTGCTCTCAGTGGAGGGTTCACATTTTCTATCCCAAGTGGATGATTTGAACTTGCTCCCCTAGTGGAGAGTTCATATTTTCATCCCAAGTGGAGCACTAAATCAACAAATAAAATCAATTTCTCCCCAGCGAGACATAAATTAAACCAAACCTCTTATTCCCAATGGATGCCTCGAACCTTTTCCCTTTGTGGAAGGTTCATAGACTCAATCCCTAGTGGAATCCTCCTTCACTCTCTTATGCCTTTGGCATAAGTGGAGTTGCTTTGCACTAAGCTCTTGATTCCTTCTACACCTAGGGTTAAGGAGTAGATCATTTCTGTTAGTGCTTATGATCATTCAAATATTAATGATCATTTCAGTCAATACCAATACGTGTGGTATGCCTTGTCAACCACACCACATCTATTGGGCCCTTTCTTGACCTCACTTTTGGAGTGAGCTCTCAACTTCCCCATCTTAGACAAAGGACTCCTCTAGCACTAAGAGTTCCTTAGTCTTAAGATACTTCTAGTGATTAGATGAACACTTAACTTAACCCTCGAGACTTAGAAGAGTTAGCCAAAGGAATGGCTTATGCCTTAAAGGTATTAGGAAAACTTGCCTACCCTATAGCTTCAACCAAATCCTTACTTCCTTTTTTCAAGCCAATTTAAAATTCAAATCAATTCCAAATTCAAATCAATTCTAAATTCAAATCAATCTCAAATTCAAACCAATTATAAATTCAAATCAAATTCAAATCTTCAATCAATTCCAACTACAATCAATTTTTTCTCAACCCATAAATCAAATCCAAAATTCAAATCATCAATTAATTCCAAATTAAATGATTGAAACCGATGATTTAATTCAAATCCCAAAATCTTTCCTAAGCCCTTTGATTTAACCATATAGACTTAGCCAAATCCAAATCCAAATCAATTCCAACTCAAAAGGTTTTCTAATAACCCATTTATATTCTCATTTATATTCATAAATATAAATAAAAGATAAATTCAAATGACCAAAATCAATTTTAAAATTAAACCCAAAATCCAACCAATAATCCAAAATATACTCTTCCAAGTCAAAATCATGAACTCCTTCAAACAAATCCAAATCACGCCAAACTCAAAAGATTTTCTCATAACCCATTTATATTCTCATTCATATTCACAAATATAAACAAAATATAAATTCAAATAACCAAAACCAATTCAAAACCCAAATCCAAATCAAACCAAAATCCAACTTATATCCTTTCAAGTCAAATTCTTGAACTTAGCCAAATCAAACTCAAACCAATCCAAACCCTTGGATTTTCTTCATGATTCAATCAACCCTTCAATCATGAATCCAAATATAAACACAAACTTCAATCACGAAACCAAAATCAAACAAACCCAAGTCAAACCCATGTTCACCCTTTTGACTTAAAATTATCAAATGAACCAAAACCCATTTGACTCCAAACCACTTGAAATTGGATTTATATTTCCATCATAAGTCCATATGTGAGTTCAACCAAACTTGAATCAAGCCTTGATCAAGTCAATTGACTCACTTAGCCTCACTTAACCCAAAGTGACCTAAAGCACCTTTTTGAGCCAAATTCTAATCCAACCCAAATTGGATTGAACTAAGCCCATCCAAGCCTCACATTATGGGCAACAATCATCCTAGGATGATCAATTACCCAAATTGGGTCAAACCAAGTCAAACTTAGCTATTGACCAAGTCAACACATAACCAAAATGAAACCTAGCAAATCCACCATAGGCCAAATTGATTGAAACCATTGATCTAAACCAATTCATAACCATTGATTGAATATGATCAAGCCATCAATTGAGCCAAACTCAATTGGACACTTGACCCAAGTTAGTTGACCTAAAAGTCAAAATGGGTCAAATCTTGATCTAAGCAAATTGATTGCAACCAATGGTCAAATTCATTTCAAAAGCACTTGTTGAACTTGACCAAAGCTTCAATTGACCAAATTAGATCAACCTAGCCCAATTGACCATGAACCTAACTTGACCTAAAGGTCAAATCAACTTGAAATCAAACCAAATCAAAATTGATTGAAACCAAAGCTTACAATATATTTCAAATGATCAACCAAGCCTAAACTAACCCATGACCTAACCCAATTGGGTCAAATTGTCAAATTAGTTAACTTGACCCATTTGACCTAAATGAACTCAAATGAATCAAAACCAAATCTAAATCAAATTGAACAAAACCAATGAAACCCATAGGCGCCAAATTATTATTTGAACTTGACCTAACTCATGCTTTGACCTAATTTGACCAATTGGTCAACCTAACCCAATTTGACCCAACTTAACCTAAATGGATCAAATTGAACAAATTCAAACTAAATGAACTCCAAATCACTTGAAATTTGGCCCAACTTATTTTTGAATCATTTCAAATTTGCTCAAATCAAAGTCATTGCCAAATGATCATTTTCCCCTTAGGTCAAAGGGTATTCTATGGTCAAATTCACTTAGAATTTAGCTAATTTTTTCTTAAGGCCACTTGGCATCCTTCTAGTAGTCCACATGGACACTAAGGAGGGTGATGAGCATGACCCAATGGGCTTGGGTCAGCCAAGAGCCAACCCAAGGACAAACCAACCCCTCCACTGATAATTAAGCACTTGGTCACCAAATGGCACATGGGAACTCACTCCCCTCCACTCCTCTGCCAAAAATGACTCACATGGAATGTTAAACAGCCCAAACCGATCAACCAATCTTAGCAATTGAGCTAAAATGGCAACTTAGCTCTCGACCATCTGATCCAAGGAGGGGGAGATATACTCCCCCTCATTCCCACTCAAACCATACACACTCAATTCGACTGAGCTAGGAATTGAAATCAAGCTTTCTTAAGCTTCCAAAAGCCATTTCCAAGCTCCCTTGATTTCTCCTTCTCAGTTTTTCTCAAAGCTAAAACAGGGGAGGTCACTTGAAGATCCAACTCATGCAATTCTCCATCAAAACCAAATTAACTTCACAAGCACCATCAAGGGACTTTGTCGAGCTTAATCAAGTTATTTCTCAAGTCACCAAGCCACGGGAAGGACTTTGATCAAAGTCGATCTCCATTGAAGGGGAGCTTGGTCAACCGAGCCATCCACTTCAAATCAAGACCCAATACCTTCAACAGGGCTTCATCTTTACTAGATGAAGCTACCTCCTCCGTTAGAAGCATCAGTTAGCCTCAAACGAGGTATTGCTAGCCATAGGAAAAATAGCTTGGTCCTTTTTGAAGAAAAGTGTCATCTCTTGGGATCTTGACCGTTGGATGTGCATCCCCCCTCCTTCCCAAGGTGTGGGATCATTTTGATCCCAATCCGAGCTCGGGTGAGCTCAAATTGAATGGGGAGAGAAGAATGATGTTTGTCTCTCATCACTTGTAAAGGAGAAGGATCACCCGCCATCTGTTACACATGATTGGAATGGACAGCTGTGATTAGATGCCAGAATAGTCCCACTGATTTAAGCCTAAACTATAGGATTAATCCTGGCCATCCGATCTTAGATCGGATGGCGTGGAAAAGTCGTCCGTCATTGGACTTGATGACAACAATAACCTATCCATCGCACATGGAAAGCATGCGCGTCACACATGGCCCGATGATATTAGGGGGTTAATTAAGCTTAATTAATGTTTTTTTAATGTTGAAACTTTCAAAATTCATAACTAATTGCAGAAAAATCTAAAAATACAAACTGAAGTTCATTTTAAATATAATTCAGAGAGGAATAATAGAAAATTAAAATTAATTAATTTTGAATAGTGCTTTTAACTCAATTTGGGTTTTATTAGAAATATAATTAGGCTAATTACTCCTTAATTACTTCAACAATTATTTCCAAACTTCTTAATGTTGATTAGTAGGATGATCTCTACCTCCCATGATTTTCTTGGAATTTATTGTTGGGTTAATTAGGGGAATTTCTTGATTCACCACTAATCACATTCTTAATAAATTAAATGATTAATTAACCTATTAAATAGTGATAAATTCACTAATTAAGCTTGTTAATCATCTTGAAATAGTGGATGGGCTTAGGGAATGAGATTAGGATTTTTTTTCCAATCATTTTTTCAAAGTTTATTTCCATTTGGATAAACATTTAATTAATTTGCAAACTAATTAATGACTTAATCACTTCATTAATTAGATCAATTAATTAAATTCAAAAAAAAATCATTCTTGAACCTTAATCACTTAATCTTGGGTAGATTCTTAGGCGTTCAATAACCAAAGAGACTTCAACAGAAATTATAATCAAACTACATGTGTAGGATGGTTATGAAAGTACTTAATTAAACCTTATAGCTTAATTAATCAATAGTTGTGAGCCAATTGCATTAGGCCCCTTTATTTCCTAGTGCATTTGCTCATTTAATTCCCATGTAATTGCATCATATGTTGGCTCATAATTACTTGAATAGTTATGTTAAAGTGGTATAGGTAAGTGGTAACTAATGGATTTAATTCATACCTTAACCTAATCAAAATATAAAATCAACCTAATTGTTCTAAAATTAAACTAAGCCAATTCACACATCGGGGAAATGGATTAGGACCAGCAAACCCTTTTCATATTTCCTAAGTTAAATCAAATCCAGAAAATAAAAATCTCTTTAAAGAATTTTGATCATTTCAAATAATCCTTAAGAAGTAATTAGGGTGAATGAGGTCATGTGCTTATATTCCTTTATTTTTTTCAAAACATATTAAATATTATTTGCTATATGAAATCATGCATTCATTTCTTTTGAAAATCAATTAAATAAAATATTTACTTTTATGTCAAATTGCATGTTTTGTCTAAATTTAAGAATATGAGTGGCTATTATCACTATTAAACCAAAAATTACTTTTAAAACCTATAAAAAAATTTATGAATGAAGTAACACTACTTACAAGTGCTTATAAGCTTGCATGTGATTATAGCATAGGATGTGTATTATGTTATTTCCTTTTCTTTTCTTAACATGGATTTGAATAGGATTTGCAAAATATATAGTTCATTTGAAAAGAATGCAACACTTGCTTAAATATATTCCTATGCATTTCTATGTTATGACTTAAGAAGGATCTTCACATTTACATATGTAAATTATACAACCAAATTAAACACAATCTTTTGCATGATTCTTCATTCATTTGTTTCTTTTTGTACATTTCCATGTATTTAAGAAAAATAGTATGTTAGCTTGGACATCCGGGGGCTGCGAGGCATTAAGTTGCCCTAAGTAGGTCTTGTACTTATGCCCCTGGTATAGAAAATAATAGCGTCGTACTCACTTATATCTTTTATACATGTGGATGTACATTTTATTAAATGAATGATAAATCCCCCTTTTCTACATAATAAATACATGCATCAATTGAATATCCAAATTCTCAAATCATATCTCTTAGCATTCATCATCAAAGTGTGCTAAAATTTGCATTGTATGTATAGTATGCTTAGGATCATCCATATGCATGGTATACATGATGGAAAGAAATGAATGAGTGTGTTATGTGATTATAATTCATCCTAACTAATCCTAAGAGGCCTTTCTTGTTGAATAGGACAATTTAGAGTAAATCTAAACTTAAGATTAACAAAAAATACATAATAAAATATTCACAAAAGGAAATTCATTAATGAATCTACCTTAGAAATACTTTAAGGTATGGATGAAAGAGATTCCTCTCTTTCATCTCTTTACAACATTTAGTTGCTAAGTGTAGGTTCATTCAAACCAAATCAAATCACCAACTAAAATTGAAAAATCAACTAAATCACTTAAACCAAAACCACCATCTAAATTGAATCTTTCACACTTAGAAAATTTTAACCTTAAAGCCTAGCTAAGACATGCCACACAAGCCTTAAATGGCACACACATTAGGCTAAGTCACCATTTCTAGCTCTATGTTAGGGCGTGCATGGTTTGATGCCTGATTTTATTTTGTGATGTAATATTTTTAGGCGATGTTAGGTGTATGTGCGATGATAAGGATGATCTTAGCCTAATCATGTCTATGTACGAGGGATTATGCTTAAAGAGCTGTAATAAAATATAAATGTTTTGCTATGCAGGTTTCTTATACCCCTAAGCATAATCCAAACTAGGATAGGTGGGCTTGGTTACCCATGTGTGGGGTGCTAAGTCCAAATTATTCATGTAGCTGCTTGGGTTGTTTCGTATGTTCAACTAATCTTTGTTTTGCAGGTTTAATTAAATTTAATTTTTCCATTTTGATGTAAGTTTTGCAATTAAGATTTGGAATGAATGTTATGGGGGATTAAGATGAACATTGGTCATAAGACCAAGTCATATGCACCATGTTAGGCCTTTGGAGCAATCATATTCCAATCAAGACAAAAGGAAGAAAGAAAAGAAGCAAATCAAAATGAATAGTGAAGAATGAGGAATGAAGACCATAACATAAATTCTGTTTAATTATAATTATTCATTTCTAATTCAGGTTGTATAAGGGTGGAGCTCAGCCACCTATTTTTCTTCTCAGGTTTGTGCGATGGAGCCTGACCACATAGGGCTCTTACTCTTTTGCTCCAATTTTATAAATTAGTTGATGTTTTGTTTATGATTGTGCAATTAGGATGGCATAATTTTCCTAGTTTCTTTATTGTTTGATGAATGGTCTGGATGCAATTAGGCATTTAGGGAAAAATAAATTTTCTATCCAATTAATCAACTCAAAATTAAATTAAACCACTCATAACCTCACCTAAAGCCTAGGACATAAATCAAGATAATAAAAGATTTAGCAACCCCTTATCTGGATGTTGTATGTCTCACATCATGCATAAATCATATTGTGTCACTCTTCTTAATGGAGGGCTTCCACCTTTGCAAGAGAAAATGGCTTGACCTTTGAGAGCCACGGTGGAAACACACCTCCTTATTTTTGATTTTGGCCCATAACCAATTTTCTCATGCATTAGGAATATGAAATCCCATAGCCTGTATCAAATAATGATGTCCAAAAATCAAAATAAAACTCAACAAAATTTGCATTAGATTAGGTCATTATTCATGCCCTTTATGATCTAGTCTCTTAGGGAGTGTGTTTAAGGACTTAGTCTCCTTTCTAAATAAACAGTAACTTAGCCATCTTGCAAAGCATAATACGTACCTACATGTATTTAAAAATTATAGGAGGAGTTAGTTGTGGGTCACCTCCAGACAGTTGTATGTCCAACAGTCAGGTGATTTATTCTCTCTTGTGGAGGCAACCATATACCCATTTTTTGCCTTAGATTTAGGTCATGCTCTAGCCCTCGCCAAAGCTCCCTAGATTTAGGATGCTAGATTGTTGTTTCCTTTTACGGGCTACATAAATCCTCACCTCTTAGGTATTTCTATAATATTGTGTTATGGAATTTTAAGCCCTAGATTTCTAATAAAAGAAATTCAACTCAAACATATAATTCCCCTCAATTTCAAAAATATAAAACCCATCCATAGGATAGTTTAGGATGCTCACTAGGTTTCCTAGTATCATGAGCATCCCCTACTCATCTCCTTTTGGTTCTAAAAATAACTCTTTCTTTTTGCACAAATTCCACTTGATTTTCTAAAAATAATTAATTGATTGATAGTCCTATCTTTCAAATCTTTGGAGACAATGATCATTTACCTTAATCGAGAGTATTCCTAAGGTATCTCATTCCTTAGGATGTAATTAACTATGGAGAAGGGAACTTAACGAACCCAGTTTATAATAAACCCTACTTTACATTTCCATGTAAAGTAGGGGAAAGATCATTGGTACATACGAAGACCCATTATCCTTAGGAGTCCTTATTAAGTGATTAGGTCCATTATAGGATGGTGACTTCTGCCTCTCAAGATAGTGCATCACCTCTTCAGGTATAGTATAGTAGCGAGTCATCACCCAACGTATGTCCCAATAATTTCGAGTAAAGTGGATGATTAGTCTTTAGAAGAGATATTATAGAACTATTGTGCTGCAGTTAGAGATGACCATTTTGATCAAGAGGAGGGTGTGATAGACTTCAACACTGATGAGGATGACTTTTTAAATGATACTGTTGAAGTTCATATGGTTGATATGTGAGGATCCTTGCATAGGGAGCAACCCAGAAATCTTAGGGCGTTGTAGTTGAGGAAGGTGAGGTATCAGAGTCAACTCAATGCCTTTTCCAATAAACCATGCTCAAAGATTATCAGATTGATAGAATGGGGAGTAGAGTAGAGAGTTTATGATAGTGATCTTATTATTACAAATTCAAGCACATGTCTCCCAACCCACTCCTATGGAGACCAATAGACCTGAGTTAGTACATATCCTAGATCATCCCAAAAGCACTAATCCGATAGGTGAAAATATCAGTAGCCTGCATAGAAAGATAGTCGATAGTACATCCATGCATGAAAATACATCAAACATATTGGTAGAAGAACAAGTGAAGGAAGCATTGGTGCAATCCTAAGGGAGCTTATCAGTTTCAAAGGGTAATCCCTACCCAGAGGAATTCAATGTAGTTCAATATCCAAAGGATTTTATGCTAATGTCCTTTAAGGTATTCGATGGTAGTGGGAACCCTAGGTAGCATATTATACATTTTAGGGCTAGTTGCTACAACGCCGGTGATAGTGCACCCTACTCTTCCGATAATTTATCAGTAGCCTTTTTGAAGAAGCCTTTGATTGGTATGTCGAACTGTGCAATGACTCTGTGAAGTCTTTTACGGAGTTAGAGCAGCTTTTTTTAAAAGATTCATAGGAGCTCAGCAGAGAGTGACTATAGGAGACCTCATTATGGAGAAACAAAACCGAATAAGTCCCTTGTTGATTAAATTCTTAGATGGAAAAACCTGAGTATGAAATTAGAATCACAACTATAATAGCAGCATGCTATTGAAATTTTTGTTAAGAATATTCATGGCCTAGTCGCCTTCATGCTCAAGGGCTTTACCGACATTTGAGAAACTAATCAACAAGGCGGCTAACCTATAAGAGAAAGCCAAATAGTTATCCTTCTTAGACCAGTCATCCAAACTTAAGCCCCAGAAAGTGTTTGAGAAGAAGCCAAGGGCAGTGGTAGTAGTGAGTAAGGGGAAGTAGCTAGTGAGAGCCTAATTAGAGGGCTAGAGTTCAGTAGCCTCCACTCCCGCCTCCTCTTCCACTACCTCATCCACCATAAAGGCCACCCCAGTAGCCTACATAGTAGTGATACCAATATCTATCACCATATGCCTGACTCAGCTCAGACCTCCAACACTAAGGGAGGTCTACTAGTTGTGAGAGACAACTTAATGAGGGTTGAAGCCCAGCAGCAACAGCAGCCATCATATGCCTTGGATAGTTCCATAGTACCACCACTATTCGAGTTTAGTATTCTTCTTCCCACCATTATAGTCACTGCATCTACTAACTCCACCAGCACTAGAAGGAGTGTTATATCCATGGATGAGGGCACCAAGCCATTCATACCACTTACCTTACTTGACTTTTACCATGTACCACCAAAGTTGAAGAAATCAATGAAGAAAAATAATTTTGCTTTCATCTTATCTACTTTTTAACATCTCAATGATTTTATTCTCATAAATAGCTCTCTAAGTCATAATAATAACAATCTAAATAGTTTTGATCAATTTCATTTGATTCATAAATAGATTACCCTTTTCTGAATCTTCAGGGTTCACCACTTGAGATAGATTTGGAGTCACCCGACTTTAATGATCCTTTAGGAGAAGATGTAGGAATGCCCAATGAGTAGGTAGAACTTTTCACAAGCTCCTCATCACAAGAAAGCATTGGAGTTAATCTCTGTGGTGTTAAAGTTTTACTTCCTAGGGTAGCACCTCAAGATAAGGGTAAATAGGTCATTGGTTTTAGTGAGCATATAGCCCCTCCACAAGTTGCTCCACCTATGGACATGCTTATGGAAGACCAACCTAAAGTTGATTATAATGTTCTAGAACATCTTAGAAAGTTTTCAGCTAAGTTAAGCATATACGACCCCTTTATTTTATCCAAAGATATGAGGGAGTCACTAATCAAAACTTTGCTTGACCCAAAAATATGCTTAGCTCAGTTGGTCGCTACTAATCTAGTTGGAGAGGAGGCATGCTTTTCAAAGGAAATCCTAGGAGTCACATTCTCAGATGAAGACTTACTTCTAAGGACAATAGAGCACAACCGCCCCCTCTACATCACTATGGATGTTAGCAAGTTCAGGCTATCAAGAGTATTGGTTGATCCAAGTGCATTAGTAAACATTATGAGTCTAAGAACCCTTGCCTACTTGAGGATTGACATCTCTAAACTCCAATTGGAGAAGATGATATTGAAAGGATTCAATGAACAAGGTGAGAGGCCTTAGGCTCCATAGTGTTGCCTTTGTAGATAGATGATTAGAAGATAAAAGCCAAGTTTCACATAATAGATTTTGATACATCTTTCAATGTCTCACTAGATCGACCTTGGATTCATGAGAATAATATGGTTCCATCCTCTCTACATCAGTGCATCAAGTTCATCAGGGATGTGACTGAATATTGTGTTAAAAGAGATCTCAAACAATTTGCAATACATGAGGTCAGGATTTATGAGGAAGCATCTTATTATCTCCCTAAGAAATAAAATTTCTTCTCTTATGAGCTTAATCAAAATAAAAAAGAAAAAGAAAGAAAAGAAAAGGTAAAATAAAGTGAAAAAGAAAAGAAAAGGGAGCGAGAAGAAGACTAGGGAAGAAATAGAGCCTAAGATTAGATTCCACTCACATTTCATTACTCCATTTGAACAAGTGGAAAAATTACCCGACCTACACCAGGATGAGGAAGAGGCAAGTTTAGAGGGAGCCCCTGGCGTGGAAGAGCCCCATACCTACCACCTACCAGGAGGTTCGTCCCAACATCTAGAAGTACACATGTCATCTACATAGAGTTAAAATCTAGTTTAGAGGATGAGTCATATGTTGTGAGCACACTGGCTAGCTTTCCACATTAGCAGATCACATTGGAGGTGACACCAGAGCCCAACAGTAATGAAGATTGGGTCCCCAAGCAAATATGAATGTATCTAAATCCCTTTTATGTGAAATTATTGGGCAACATATGGGTGTCTTAGCTCTAACCCCACTTTCATCATAAAAAGTTGAGGGTTTGGTAGTTAAGAAAGTTCCTAAAATCACATGTGAATACTAAAACTCAAAGGTTTTACCTAGGAACAATGTCCTCAAGTCAAGAAGTTGATGTAGAGATTGAGAATGAATCATTCAAAGAATTAATTGAATTACCATTTCATTGGTACTCTCCTTGCATTCTTAACTTAGCAAAGAAAGGTTTAATTCCATATGCATGGTCTAAGCATAGGTCAGAGTATTTTGAGAGGTTATGGGACAACAAGTGCAAGAATTCTCAATCAAAACATAGACTAGGCATTCATGCAGTAGGCTCAGTGGACAATGATGATTATTATTTGGTCATCACTAATCATTTTGAATTTGATAGGTTTTTCTCAAACCACGTTAACTCATATGAAGAGACGTGTTTAAAAACTTTAGATGATCTAGATGATCTTTAAGTTAAAGATGCACCCTCAAAATTTGAAGAAGAAATCAAATCAATAATCGAGCTTAATAAAATTAACTTGGGGATCTGAGGATGATCCACGCCTAACATACATCAGCTCCTTGTTGAATGAATCTGAAACCAATAACTTAGTTTGGCTACTCACTAATTTTAAGGTCTGCTTCACATGGTGTTATGAAAAAAAATTCTCATATTAGCTCTTGAAGTAGCGGTTCATAAGCTAGCGATACAGCTTGATGCTAACCCCATCAAACAAGCTCCTAGATGCTTGCAATTGGACATTGAACAACAAGTCATTTCTGAAGTCAAGAAATTGATTGATAGTAGTTTCATCTTGGAGGAAAAATACCCCATTTAATTAGCTAGCAGTATTCCAATTAAGATGAAAAATGGCCAAATTTGCATATGCGTCGACTTTAGGGATCTTAATAAGGCATGTCCAAAAGATGAATTTTTATTACCGATACCTGAATTGATGGTGGATATTGCCTCATCTTATGCAGTCTTCTCATTCATAAATGGTTCATTTGGATATAACCAACTACAGATAGCACCTGAAGATGAAAGGAACATTGCTTTCAGAACCCCGATCAAAATTTATTGTTATAAGGACATGCCTTTCGGCCTCAAAAATGCTTGCTCTACATACTAGCAAGCCATGACTCAAATTTTGATGAACTCATTCACCACCAAGTTGAATGTTACATAGATGATCTCGTAATCAAAAGTAAAGAAAAGGAAGGCCATCTCTTTGACTTAAGAGTAGTTTTTGAGCGATTAAGACTTTACAATCTTAAAATGCGCATTCAGAGTAATTTAAGAAAATTTTCTAGGGTTTGTTGTCTAACACCGTGGGATTGAAATCAACCCAGAAAAGATTAAAGTAATAATAAAATGTCCCCCCCCCCCCCCCAAAATTCTAACCCAACTTAGATCATTCCAAAGGAGGTTGGCATATCTAAGACATTTTATATCCAACCTACCAGGAAGATGTTAACCATTCTCAGCACTATTCAAGAAGGACACCAAGCTCATGTGGGATGACAAGTGCTAACATGCATTTGAGAGCATCAATCAATATCTTATGATGTCACTAGTCCTAGTAGCCTCTATCCCGGCAAACCTATTATACTCTATCTTTGTATTAGATAACTCTCTTGGAGCTTTGTTGGCCTAACTGAATGATGAGGGGAAAGAGAATGCACTTTACTATCTCTGTTGATACCTACTGAGGCAAACTATCCACCCATTAAGAAGCAATGCCTAATTTTAATCTTCTTAGCCCAAAAGCTACGACACTATATGCTCTCTCACAAAGTGAACTTGATTTATAGAGTCAACTCACTGCACTATCTCATGACATGATTGATGCTTTCTAAATGGTTGACATGATGATCCATGATTTTATCACAGTTTGACATCACTTTCATACCTTGTATGTTTTAATTTAGAGTCATTGGGACATCTCACAGATCTTATGGGGTACTTATTAAAGTGAGTGAGTATGATAATGAGGCATGATATACTATCTTGAAAAGTGGAAATATTACTCTATAATGGACCTAATCACTTAATAAGGACTTCTAAGGCAGATGGGTCTTCATATATACCAGAGATTTTTTCCCTACTTTACATAAAAAAGTAAAGCAGAGTTTATTTTATGTCAGGTTCTTTAGTTCTCTATGGAAGCAAGCTTCCACAATTAATTACATCCTAAGAAAAAGTAATTTCCTAAGAAAACTCTCAATTAAAGTAGTCAATCCAAAGATTTCTAGGTTAGGCTATCAAAGAATTAAGTATTTTTGAAAATCAAGTGAGAGTACAATTTGGAAGACTTATTTTCAGATTCTAAAGAAAGATGAGTAGGGAGCACTCATGATACTTGGAAGCCTAGTGAGCACTCCAATCTTTAATATAGTGGGGCTTTGTATGTTTGAAAGAAAGAGTTAATTTTTGTTTGAGTTGAAATTTTATGAGAATGCTAGGGATTATAATCCATCAAAACATGATGGTAGAAATGCCTAAGAGGTAAAGACTTATACTCATAGCCAGGATGGAATAAGTAGCCTCGAATCCTAAATTTAGGATGTTTTAGTATATGCTAAAAGCACTATCTAAGTCTAATAAAAAAATGGGACATAATGGATTATCTCCACGAGAGAGGATAAACTCATTTTGACTCTTATGGACTTACAATTACATAGAGTGGCTGCCAGCTAACATCCCCTACGCTTTAAAACCATGTAGGCCAGTCTTATGTAAGTGCAAGATAACTAGGCTATTATTTAATTATGTAGGAAACTATAGTCCTAGACTCACTCCCTAAGAGACTAGATCATGATTGATAAGAAATCATGACATAGACAAATGCAAAATTTACATTTTTTTAATATCATTTTGACATATTCATTTGGAAGAAGGCTTAGGAAAATTATGCCTAAACGCATGATGAAGTAAGTTATGGGCTACATCAATGAGAGAAGGTGTTCTCTACTACAAGGGATGCCCTTAAAGGTCAAGTATTCCCCTATCGTGCAAGAATGAAGACCCTCCCTATTCAAGAGTGAAATAAAATGTTATGCATGATGTTATAACATTCAACATTTGGCTGAAGAGTTGTTAAATATTTTAATTATCTTGATTATTACCTAGGCATTAAGGTGAGGTTATGAGTTATATTTGAAATTCAGTTATGAGTTGTTCAATGGGGATAAAAAAATAATTTTATTCTAAAGAGCCTACTGCATCGAGGCCACACATTCAATCATCAAGCTTTAAGAAACCCATGAAAAATATGCCATTATTTATTACATAATTTAAACATAATTATCAAACATTCATAAAATTCATGAAAGAATAAAAGGCTGGTGCGGTCGGGTATCACCGTGCATCTTGAAAAAAGAGAAGAAGTTAGGCAGCTGAGTTCTACCCTTATACAACCTAGATTACAAAAGAATATTATAATTACAATTGAATAAATGTTATGGGGGTCTTCATTTTTTTTTCTTTTTCTTCACTCTTCTTCCTTTAGTTTGATTTTGTTTTACTCTAGGCTTCACAGGGCTTCCCAAGTTTTTGCCTTCTAGCCACTACTAATCTTAAACCCCATAGCACTAAGCCTAATTTCTATTGTAAAAGTACATGTTTATGGAAAATAAAATCTAACTACACCTGCAAAATAGATACTAGCTAAACAACCATACAAACCAAGCAGTTATATTCTATGAATTTAGACTTAGCACCCTGCACATGGGTAACCAAGCCTACATGTCCTAATGTAGATTATGTAAAGGGGCATAAGTAACCTACAAGCAAAAGTATTTATATTTATTTACTTTTCAGCGGCCCCTTTAGCATAATTCCTTACATAAAATATCATTAGGCTAACAACGACCTAACATTTAGTCTTTGCATAAAAATCCTAACATCCAATCTAAAATATTACATCACAAAATAAAACACAACATCATAATATACACCATCATAACTTAGAGCTAGAATTGGTGACTTAGTTTTCTAATGTTTGTGCTAAGATTTGGAGTGGTATGTCTTACTAGGCTTTAGGTATATGATTGTCTAAAATTTTGGAATATTCAAGTTACACATGAGGAGAAGTTACACTTCAAATTATTAAAAGGATTAATGGATTTTAATTATATATATATATTTTATTTCACTTAGTGTTTACTTAGCATCTAGTAGTTATAAAGAGAAAAAAGAGGCTTGAACCTCTTCATCCCTACACTAAGTTATTTTGTAAGGGCTTGTTGTTATAATTTTTGGTTTATTTTAGTGAATGATTTATTAAATATTTTTATTAATCTTAGGTTTGTGTTAACCTTAAATAATCTTATTCAACATGAAAGGCATCTTAAGGTTAATGAGATTGAATTACCATCACATGGATAATGTTACATCGTTCCTTTTTATTATCAATATCATGCCTATGCTTTCATTCTTATTCATACATACAATATATTTATGTTTTTGGCAACATTGATGAGTTTTAGTGCATGTATTTTGGTAGAAAAGAGAGATTATATTCTTTAGTTGAGTTTATATACACATGTATTAAAGATTTAAGAAAATGCGTGTCTTTCTTAAACCGGGGAAGTGAGGTAATAAGACCTCTTTGGGGCTACTTAAATCCTTGTGTTCCCACAATGTTCATACTATTTACTTACTATCTTAAATACACATACACATGTACATAAGCATAGGAATGAAAATCATGCAAAAGATTGTATATTAGCAAATTATTTACTCATTCAAAGTAAAATTCTATCCAAATTCTAACACATGTACTCATATGAATGAAATCAAGTAACTATATGCCATTATTAAATTAGGGAAGTGAGATAATCTAAGACCTATTTTAGGCTACTTAAAGCCTCGTATTACAAGGATGTCCAAACTATATACTTACTAACATTCAAACACATGTAAAGATACACATGAATCATGAAAATAGAATAATCCTTTAACATGTTTAAACTATAAGTGAATGTAAATCATATAGAATATTCATAGCCAACATTAATTTAAATCTTCATCATTAGTTTATAACTTTGAAAATAATTTGAGATTTATTAGTGATAATAGCCATGCCATATAATGGGATTAGTTTAACACATGCAACTTACACATATATAACCATATTCATTTGATTCTTTTATTTGAAAAATATGAATACATGATACAAATGGTATACAAGTTTATAATGATTGAAAAGGAATAATTAAACATTGCCACATGATACATTCAATCGCATTAATTCCTAAGGATAATCAAGTCACATAAAATTCTTTAAGATTAACCAAAGTTATTTATGAAGACTAATTTTGGATTTAAATTATTAAAACTTAAAGAGGAGAAATGATATTTGATGTTTTACCCCATCCCACATTAGTGTCTTAATGTGTTTAAGAAAAATAATTAAGTAAAATTTATGGATTGGTTAAGTTCAAATCATTAGGTAATTAATTTAATTTCATTTTCATAAGTCTCCTTAGTTTTATTAACTACTTAACCATGAGCCTCTAATGATATGCCAATGAGAAATTAAAATTTTCAATGCTCCTAAAGGGACTTAACACAATTAAGCTCATGTTTAAGCATTAATTAGATTAGGGGAGAATCTAAATTAAGTACTCTTATGATTTTTCCACACCCATGGGTTAACCATAAATTTCTTAATGATCTTTATATTGTTAAACACATAAAGGAAACCCATGAATTCAATTTGAATCATCTGAAATAATTATCATTTTAATTTGATTTTTTTACTTTATCATTAATTGCCTAATTAATCCCTAATTATTTCATGATTTAATTAACACTCCTAAGGAAATATAATTAGGAAAATAACTAGGAAGGAAGCACCAAATATTTTCCCTCTTCATTCCCACTGTTAACACTGATAAATCATCATTAATTACTTAAATTTTATTGTTTAACATCTTTAACAATTATTAAATTAATTAAAGAGGGTAATTACATTTGGAATTTCAAATTCTCCAAATTCCATAGCCAATAAATCCCAAGAAAATTATGTGAGATAGAGGACATCCTATGGGATTAACCAACCAAATTTGAGGTCAATTGGCCAAGTAATTCAGCCTTAATTAAGGTCAGTAGCATAAACTTTAAATCCTAATTAAGCAATATTTATTAAACAAATATTAGGGGTTTTATTTTTATTAAATTATCCTTTATTTACCCTTTCCAAAATGAGTTTACTCATATTTTTTAGATTTTTTCTACAATTAGTTATGAATTTTTAAAGCTCACGCTATTTAATGATATTTTAATCACCTAATTAATCCCCTAGACTGTTGGCACCACACAAGAGCTGATGTGGCACAATGAGATAGGTTATTTAAAATGTCTGACACGATAGTTGACTAAGTGGCAACGGACGCAGTTTTGTCCCCACCGATGATCGTAGATTGGACGTGGTTTCATCCCTGCCATCCGATCCTAGATCAGACAATTGAGATTAATCCTGTGATTTCTAATGCATTAAATAGCAAAGTATAACAGATTAATCCATGGTCGACCATTCTAATCATGTGGAATGGATGGTCGATGATCCATCGTACCTTGAGCATCTTAAGATGGGCATCATTTGCTTGCCACTGCTTGATCTGAGCTCGCTAGAGCTCGTAAGGCGATGACATGACTCCAAAAGATGGGAGGAGATCTAAGGAGATCCTTCGGTGGAAATCATGAGCAATCATAATTTTCTTCACAAAAGACCAACACATAGGGGAAAATCTATGATTTGCTAGAGATTTACCTCAGGCTAGACGTCATTGGCCGATTAGCTTGTCTAAAGAACAAAGCCATGTTTAGAAAAACTTGAGCCCCCCCGATTCCTCTATGGACCAAGTGTCACCGTGAAAGTCATTGGAGTTGGTCTTGGAGTGCCTTTCATTGATCAAATCAATCGGGGATCGAGTGGTTTCGACTCGCCGGAGTGAGGGGAAGCTGTGGGAAGAGTTAATTTGAGTTTGGTGGAGTTTTGATGAGGTTGGACTGATGGGGATCTTGGTTTCAAATAGTGGTTGGTCTCGCCGACAATGGAGAGCACTAGGGATTCGGAGAAAGGTCTAGGACTGCTCGCAATACTTTGAGGATTAGGGTAAGCCTTCTCAAATAAGTTCAAACTTGCCTCCCATCTTACGACGGACTACAATTGGTCTCCTTAGAATTAAAATAAGCTCTCCAACTTGAAAATCTCTGAGGTGGACCAACTTGTTATGAGCTTGAACCATGTTTACTTTGTACAACTCAAGGTTCTGACTTTCTCGCAAGCATTTTTCTTCCAAACCTTCGAGTTCTTCCAACCGCAGCTTAGTGTTCTGCTCGGTAGAGATTTTATTAGCCACAGCTATTCATAGTGATGGGAGTTGGACCTACGGATTCAGACCCATACACTAAGGAGAATGGGATAGATTGTGTTGGATTATAGGAAGTACGGTAAACCCATAAAGGTTCAAATAACTACTCATGCCACTTTCGCTTGTTATCATCGAGCATCTTCTTAAGTATTTGGATGAGAGTTTTGTTGAAGCCTTCTGCCAAATCGTTCGTCTGTGGGTAGTAGACGGTAGAATACAACTAGTCTATATTGTGTCTCCGAACAAAGTTGTTGATTTTTTATACTTTTGAAAGTTATACCATTATCAGATATGATTCAGAGGGGGCACTCCAAATATGTACATGATATGGTTCTTGAAGAATTAGAACACATGCTAAACTTTTACTTCTTTGAGATGAATCACCTCCGCCCACTTAGAGAAATAGCCCGTAGATGCTAGGATGAACCTGTGACCCTTGGATGAGGGAGGGTCAATCGGACCCACTATGTCAGTGCCCCAACACTCGAATGGCCACGAAACTAAAGTTGGGTGTAGAATGTTAGGAAATTAGCACAGAACTACCCTATGTACTAGACATTGGTGATAGTACATCACTACATCCATGCAATCTATGATCATCGTTGGCCAATAGTATCCAAGAATCTTGATTTTGGCTTTCATTTTGGGACTAAATTTATGAGCTCTGCATAGTCCTGAGTAGACCTCGGTCACGATCTTGCAGACTTCATATTTGTCTAAACAGTGTAACCACATATGATCAAAAATCATCGGTATAAGAGCGAGGGAAAAAGAGACCGCTCTCTACTTTACTTGATGGGATTAAGATTTCTCATGAGGAATTTTGCGTTTATTTAGATAATCAATGGAAGGTTTTCTCCAATCCAGTTCTTCATCCTCTTCGACAATAAAAACCTCCCTTTCAAGAGTGTGTTTAATAATGACTTCAACATCAATAAGAGGCAAGGCCTACCTATTGTGAACCTATATTGATATAGACTCATCTTTTGTACATAACAACTCTTTAACGAGCTTAGCTAAGACATCAGCTATGACATTTTCCCCTTGGGGAATCTTTCAGATCGTGACCTCTAGGATTTGAGCTAGTAACTCCACGGTGTAATTATGATAGTGATGGAGTTTGGGATTCAGGACCCAACGATCTAGTTGATAACTAGTTGTCAATCCCCAAAGATATTGATATTCTAAATGCCTAGCGAGATGATTAGCTCCGGACCAGTGATCAGATACTTATATTCAGTTTTGTTGTTGGTACAAAGCTCGATATACAATATAAAAATCTCATCATGCCATGATTTAGTGTGAGGAGGACTATCCCTATCCTGCCTTACTTGTGAGAGTGGATTGTGGTTCTTCACCTCTTTAACAGGAAGTGGCACCATCAAAGTACATCTCCTAATGGAAGATATTTGCATCCCCTAAGTTCTTGATTTGTTCAATTGGGAAATCATCATTGAGCTGGGAATCCATAGGAAGCGGGTGCAATGCTAGGAAATTCGCAAGTGCTTATCCTTTCACGCATGGAGGGGTATTTTGACTGCCTTTTAGAGTGAGGACTCATCCTTCCCATCTTAGACTTAGAAACTTTCTAGGCACTTAGATTTACCTAGTCATAGGACACTTCTATTGATTAAGGGAACACTAAAACCAAGCCTAGAGACTTAGGAAGGCATGCCCTAAGCTTAAGTTATACACTAGGGCAAATAGGTCATACCTGTCCTATGGCCTAAATCAAGACTCATGCTTGTCTAGTAATCCAAAACCAACCTCAAGCCCACATAACCAACCTCTAATTGGATTTTATGTTATATCCAAGCTCTAAGCCAAATTAACATAGCCCCTAACCTAAGTTAATTCCCTCATAATCCTTGGATCCAACCCAAAACCAATTAAAGTAAACCAAATCCAATTGATTTTCACAAAAGCACTCCATCCATTTAGTACTCTATTCCAAACCCCTCCAACACTTACAATCAAACCAATTGAACTAAATGAATCCAATCAACTCAAGGTAGCTCATTTAACCCAAATGATCCAAATGAACCAAAATCCAATCAAACTCAAATCAATTGCAATCAAAGCCATCAATCAACCCTAAATCCATCATTGAACTCTTGTCAACACCTAATTTCACCAATTCACCCTCAACCCATTTGGTACACTTGACCCAAAATGGCCTAAATGATCAAATGGCTTCAAACTTTAATCTAACCCAAATTAGATCGAATCAACCCATCCAATCTCCTCTATGATGATTGTTGATCATCCTTGATCTCCCAGTTACAATCAATTGGGTCAAACCAAACCAATTTGATCATCCAAGTTGAGCCAATTAACCCATATGGGTCAAAATGAATCAAATTTCATTCCAACCTCAATTGATTGAAATCAATGGCTCTCATAAATCATAAATTGATTATTGAACATGGATCAACCACAAATTGATCCAAACCAATCCAATTTTATCTCTTGACTCAATTTGACCTAAAGGGCCAAATTGGGCCAAATCAAATCCTAAACCAAATTGATTGAAACCAATGTCTCTAATTAATCATAAATTGATTATTAAAAATGATCCAACCTTCAATTGAACCCAATTGGATCAACCAAACCCAATTGATTCCTTTAGCCCAAATTGACCTAAAGGGTTCAATTGAACTAAATCTATCTAAAATCCAAATTGATTCAAACCAACACCTACAATCATTGTCAAATAATCAATTGAACCTAAACCAACCCTCCATCCAAGTCAATTTTACCAATTTGATCAAATTGGTCAACTTAGCTTATTTGACCCAAATGAACCCATATGAGCCAAAATCAATTCCACTCCAAATTAAACCAAAAAAAATTGCACTAATACATTCAAAATCATCATTTCAACATGCCCAAACCCTTAGTTTGACCCAATTTGACCAATTGGTTAACCTAACCTAATTGAACCCCATTTGACTTATATGACAAATTGAGCCAAACCTAACCAAACTTGGCATGACTCATCCTTAGGTCACCATGGACCAACCCAAGTGGACCCAACCCATGGTGAACCCAGTTTGGGTTAAAATCCTTAAACCAACCTACCCAAATGGGACAAAATTCTCATTTGGAGGAGTTTTCCTACTCCCTAAGCCATGGTTGTCACCTTTAACTTCTTAGACACTAAGGCCTATTTGGTTCAACCTTGGCCATTATGAAGGCCATGGCACATTAGTTCATATGGAGGGAGGTACTCATGCCACTATCTCGCTCTCAAGAATCTCCACCTTCAGCTCATTCGCCAATCGGATGATTGCCAAAGGCTAAATCTTAACCCATTCACTTTGAGGAGAGTATACTCCTCCATCCCCATAGAGCTCCCTCAAAGCATTCCAAGTAGTCCTAGATCTTTCCTCGAATCCCTAGTGCTCTCCATCACCAGGGAGACAACGATCATTCAAAATTGAGAGCCCCATCCATCCAACCTCACCTAAACTCCACCAAACTTAAATTAACTCTTTCCACACCTTCCCCTCACTTCGGTGAGTCAAAAAAAATTGATCCCCAATCAATTTGATCATCAGAAGGTACTCCAAGACCAACTCCAACTAGTTTCACGGTGTCGTTTGGTCCATAGAGGAATCGTGGGAGCTCAAGTTCTTCTCAATAGGGCTTCATCTCTTCAAGACGAAGTTATCTCAGTCGACAGACCATCGATCTCTAGCCTTGGCAAGGTAAAACTCTAGCAAACCATAGATTTTCCCATAAGTGTTGGTCTTTTATCAAGAAAATTATGATTGTATGTGATTTCCACAATAGGATCTCCTGAGATCTCCTCCTTGCATGTTTTTGAGTTGATCCCATCATTCTACGAGTTCGACAAGCTTGGATCAAGCTGAGGAAGGTAGACGTTGTCCTTCTTCTCGTGCTCGGGAGACGATAGATCATTAGCCATTCATTCTACGTCATTAGAATGGATGGTTGTGATTTAATCCATACTTTTTTTTGCTTTAATCTATTAGGAACCATAGGATTAATCTCCACTATTTGATCTGAAATCGGATGGCGACAATACCACATTTCGTCAATTTAGTATCGCGTTTTAAATAACCTATCCCATGGCACCATATGGAAAGCACTGCAACATTAACTTCCGTGCGGCACCGAGGGTTTAGGGATTAATTAAATGATTAAAATATCATTAAATAGTTAGAACTTTGAAAATTTATAACTAATTGTAGAAAAACCTAAAAAATATGAGCAAACACATTTTAGAAAGGGTAAATAGAGGAAATAATAATAAAAATAAAATCTCTAATATTTTGTTAATGAATAGTGCTTAATTAGGATTTGAATTTTAGACTAATTACCCTAATTAAGGCCAGATTACTTGGCCAGTTGATCTCAAATTTGGTGGGTTAATTCCATGGGATGTCCTCTACCTCCTATAATATTTTTGAGATTTATTAGTCATGTAATTTAGAGAATTTGAAATTCCAATCCTAATTACCCTCTTTAATCAATTTAATAATTATTAAAAATGTTAAATAGTAAAATTTAAGTAATTAATGATGATTATTCAATGTTAACAATGGGAACCACAAGGGAAAATAATTAGGGTCTCCTTCCTAGTTATTCTCCTAAATATAGTTTTTCAAAGGGTTAATTAAATCATGAAATAATTAAGGATTAATTAGAGGAACTTAATGATAGAATTAAATTAAATAAAAAAGATGATTGGTTCAGATAATTCAAATTTAATTCATGGGTTTCCCTTTATGCGTTTAATAACATAAAGGTCATTAAGGAAATTTATGGTTAATCCATGGGTGAGGGAAAACCATATTGTTTAATCTAATTAACTCTTAAACATGAGACTATTTGCATTAGGTCTTTTTAGGTGCATTGTAAATTATAATTTTTCATAAGCATATCATTAGGGAAAGGGGAATTAAATTGATTTCTTGATGACTTCAACTTAATCAATCTATAAAATTTACTTATTTATTTTTCCTTAAACACGTTAAGTCACTAATGTGGGATGGGGTAAAATAGCAAATGTCTTTCTCCTCTTTAGGTTCTAATTACTTATTGGTTATTCCTAAAGGATACTATTTGACTTCATTGTCCTTTGGAATTAATGTAATTGAGTGTATCATGTGGCAATGTTTAAATATTCCTTTTCAATCATTATAAACTTGTATGCCATCTGTATCATGTATTCAAGTTTTCAAATAAAAGAATCAAATGAATATGGTTATGTATGTGTAAGTTGAATGTGCTAAATTAATCCTATTATATGGCATGGATATTATCACTAATAAATCTCAAATATTTTTAAAATTATAAACTAGTGATGAAGGTTTAGAGTGGTGTTAGCTATGAATATTATATGTGATTTATATTTGTTCATAGCTTAAACATGTTAAATGATTGTTCTATTTTCATGATTCATGTGTATGTTTACATGTGTTTGAATGTTAGTAAGTATATAGTTTTGACATCCTGGGAATATGAGGCTTTAAGTAGCCCCAAGGAGGTCTTAAATTACTTCACTTCCATGGTTTAACAATGGTACATACTTACTTAATTTCATTCATATGTGTATATATGCTAGAACTTGGATAGAGCTTTAATTTATATGAGTAAATAAATTTGCTAATATACAATCTTTTGCATAATTTTTATTCTTATGTTTATGTATACATTTTTATGTACTTAAGGCATCAAGTATATATGCTAGACATCTCGAGAATACAATTCTTTAAGTAGTCCCAAAGAGGTCTTAGATTACCACTTCCCTGGTTCAACAATAACACGTACTTGCTCAAATCTCTAGTACATGTGTATGTATACTTAGGTAAGGAATTAGATCTTTCTTTTCTACCAAAACACATGCATTAATAATCATTCAAGTGTGTCAAATATATATATGTACATTGCATGTATAGGTATGTTAAGTTCAACATCATATGCATGCTATTGGTGATGAAATGGACTGATATAATATTATCCATGTGATAGTAATTCAATCTCATCAATCTTAAGATGCATTTCATGTTTGGATAGGATTCTTTTGGATTAACTCAAACCTAGGATTAAAATTTTAATAAATCATTCATTAAAAGAAATAAAAAATCATGATAACAAGCCTTTAAAAAATAAGTTAGGGTATTCTCTTTATAACAATTAGATGCTAAGTTAATATTAAGTCTTACAATATATATATATATATATATATATATATATATATATATATATATATATATATATATATATATATATATATATAAATTAAAACTAATCCCTTTAATAACGTGAAGTGAAACCTCCCCTCATGTGTAACTTGAACATCCCAAATTTATATGCCCATAATCCTAAAGCCTAGTTATGACATACCACACTAGGCCTTAGCACACATATTAAAAAACTAAGTTACCACTTCTATCTCTAAGTTAGGACGGTGTATGTTGTGATGTTGTATTTTATTTTGTGATGTAATATTTTAGATTGGATGTTAGCATTACTTATGCGTAGACCAGATGTTAGGTCATTATTAGGCTAATGATCTCTTTTGCAGGAGATTGTGTTAAAGGTGTCGTTGAAATAATAAATAAATATAAATATGTTTACTTGCAGGTTGCTTATCCCTTTGCATAATCCATATTAGGACATGTGGACTTGATTACTCATATGTAGGGTGCTAAGTGCAAATTTATAGAACATAATAGCTTGGTTTGTATATATGTTTAGCTAACATTTATTTTGTAGGTGTGGTTTGATTTTATTTTCATAAATATATAATTTTGTAGTAGGAATTAAGCTTAGTGCTATGGGGTTTAAGATGAGTAATGGCTAGAAGGAAAAGACATAGGAGGCCATGTGAAGGTTAGAGGAAATCCAAATCTAAAGGAGGAAAGAAAGGTAAAGAATGAAAATCCCAATAGCATTTATTTCATTGTAATTGTAATATTCTTTTGTAGTTCGAGTTGTGTAAGGGTAGAGATCGGTTACCCAACTTTTTTAAATTTTTGGGGTGTACGGCAGTACCCAGTCTTACCAGTCTTTTATTCTTTAATGAAATTTATAAATGTTTGATTAACATGTTTAGCTTGTGCAATAGAAATGTCATGTTTTTCATAGGTTTCTTAAATCATGTTGATTGAATGTGTGGCCTAAATGCGGTAGGCACTTTAGGATAAAATTAACTTTTCTACCCTCACTAATAACACATAATTAAATTTTAAATATAAGTCATAATCTCAACTTAAAGCCTAAGTTATAATCAAGATAATTAAAAGATTTAGTAATCCCTCAGTTGAATGTTGAATGTTATAACATCATGCATAACATCTTATTTCACTCTTGAATATGGTGGGTCTCCATTTTTGCACGATAAAGGAATGCTTGAACTTTGAGGGCATCCCTTAGTGGAGAACACCTCCTCCCACTGATTTAACCCATAACCTTACTTCATCATGTATTTAGGCACAATTTTCCTAAACTTTTGTCCAAATATAAGTGTCAAAAATAATATAAAAAATTTTAAATTTCTCATTAATCTAAGTAATGTCTTCATGCTAGTCATAATCTAGTCTCTTAGGGAGTAAGTTTAGGACTCTAGTCTTCTTTGTAATTAAATAATAGTCTAGCTATCTTGCATTTACATAAGATTGACCTACATAGTTTTAAAACATAGGAGGTGTTAGCTGGCGGCCACTCCAGGAGATTGTAAGTCTATAAGTGTCAGGACAGGTTTCTCCTCTATTATGGAGGTAAACCATTATGTTTCATTTTCTAATTAGACTTAGGTCATGCTTTTAGCTTGTGCTAAAGCATCCTAGATTTAGGATCCGAGGCTACTTGTTTCTTTAGGGCTACAGTATAAGTCCTAACCTCTTAGGTATTTTCATAATCTTGTGTTGTTGGACTATAAGACTTAGCATTCTAATAAAATTTCAATTCAAACAAAAATCAACTTTCTCTATCAAACATGTAAAGCCTCACTATAGGGTAGACTATTATGCTCACTAAGCTTCCTAATATCATGAGTCTCCCAACTTATCTTCCTTTGGGATATGAAATAAGTCTTTTCACTTGAACTCTCCCACTTGATTTTCAAATTACCTAATTCTTTGAAAGTCTAACCTTGAAATCTTTGGAGATATTTATTGACTACTTTAATCAAGAGTTTTCTTAGAAAATTCTTATTTCTTAGGATGTAATTAACTATGGAAGCTTGCTTCCATAGGAAATTAAAGAATCAAGCATAAAATAAACCTGCTTTACTTTTTCATGCAAAGTAGGGGAAAGATTTTGGTATATATATAAAGAGCCATCTGTCTTAGGAGTCCTTATTAGGTGATTAGTTCCATTCCTTAGTGATGCTTCCATCTTTTGAGATGGTATATCATACCTTAATGTCATACCAAATCACTTCAATAAGTATCCCCTAAGATCTCTATGATGTCCTAATGACTATAAATTAAAACACCTCACCCACTTGGTAGTCACCCCAGGTCGGATAGTAGTTGTCTAGCCGATGATAGACTATTTCGATGATCAATTCCACTTAGGAGGATGTGAGTCTTAAATGCTTTCTTCTTAGTTTGGATTGTAACAAATTGATGGGCATCTTAGGTTGGCTAGTGTTCACTTTGCTGACAACAACCCACCTTGTGGGTAACATCACTCAATTAGATGAGAGTTCCCGTGCTTTCTCCCGAAGTTGGCCACCGTACACCTACATTCTCATATTTCAGGGATTAGGATAAGCTCCTTAGAGGCACCTTCCCTTTGAACATTATATTTAGATTATGTCTTCATGACCCCATCTAGACATGACCTAGTTTACTATCAGATTAAACAGTTCTTCTTTCCTGGCAGCCACTTCTATGGTTGGAAGCTTTATACTGAGGATGTACAGACTATCCTTTGGGCCAGTAAACCTAAGGTAGGCCAAAGCCCTCGTGGCTCCTTCTTAGTGTGGTCCATTATAAACCAATAGGATCCACGCTGAACAAACAAACAAATAAATAAGCAAACAAGAAAATAAAATAAAATAACATCTCTTATGGATTAGGATAAGGCCCCAGATGCATCTCTTCCCAAGTAAGCATCCTATCATTTTTGATAATGTTAGCAAAACTCCTTATAGGAATCACCTCAACTATCTAAGTTGAGATAAGACTCTAGAGGCACTCACTTAGTAGTCGTCCTAGGTCAGGTTTGACTTATTGTATCATTAGTGAGCCATCTCGATGGATGATTCTGCTTTGAAATATGTGAGTCCCTAGCTTTCCTACTAGTGCAGCCATCACAAATTGATGGGCAACCTTAGGTTGGATAGTCCACACTATATGGCTAGTAGACTATCCCTTTGGGCTGGTAAATCTAAAGTAGGTCCAGGCTCACATGACCCCTCCTTAGTGCAGTCCATCCATGCTTATAGGGCCCATACTCATTCAAAAAATTAATAAAATCAAAATCAACACAAATCACTAAGGTTAAACAAAAAAAAGTTCATTAACTAAACCAATTAACTAAGATGAATCATTCAAACCAAATCAACTCAACTCCAAATCTCATTTTCTTTTAAAAAGGCCCACACCCATTCCCTCGGTATAAATCAATGTATAATCCAACCAAATTCATGTGCAACCCCCAACATATCCCTCTTCATGTCCTTGGAATGAAACCAATTCTCAACGAATCAAACCAAATCCACTTAACTTTCCCATGACCTTGGCATGAAACAAATGAAATCACATTAGGGTTCATAATTCCATTTACCTCTCCATTTAGGTATGGATAATCGTCATTACTGTTCATGACCCTCTTGGATGCTGTTGATTGTCTTGGTCAACGTCAATACCTGTGGTGTGCCTTGCCAGTTGTAGCACACCTATTGGGGGTCCTTTTGTTGACCTAACTTTTGGAGTGAGGATTAACTTTTCTCATCTTAGACTTAGGAACCTTCTAGAAACTTAGATTTTCTTAGTAATAAGACACTTCTAGTGACTAAGAGAACCCTAAACTCAAGCTTAGAGACTTAGGAGGCATACCCTAAGCCTGGGAAATGCCTTATGACAAATAAGTTCTACCTATCCTATGACCTAAACCAAGGCCCATGCTTGTTCACTCATATAAACCTAAACTCATACAAATGAAACACAACCAACCTCAAGCCTATTCAATTGACCTCACTTAAATGTATTTTTTAATCTAAGCTTCAAGCCAAATTGACTTAGACCTTAACATAAGTTCACTCCACCATGATCCTATTAACCCAATCCAAAACCCATTCAAGCAAGATAAATCCAATTTAATTTTCTCAATCACTCCAACCATTTAATAGATAATTTCAAACTCCTCCAACACTTGCAATCAAACCAATTGAATCAAACGAATTTGATCAACCCAAGTTTTCCCATTTGACCCAAAAAAATCAAATGAGCCAAAGCCTAATCAAGCCCAAATCAATTACAATCAAAGCCACTAATCAACTCTAAATCCATCATTGAACCCCTCTCAACACTTAATTGACACCAACTAAACCCAATTCAACCTAATCAACCCAATTAGCCCATTTGACCCAATTTGACCTAAAGGGTTAAATTGAACTAAATCATTTCATGATCCAAATTAATTCAAACCAACACTTACAATCATTCCTAAATGATCAATCTAACATAAACCAAATCTCCATTCAAATCAATTTGGACAATTGACCAAATGGGTAACCCATTTGGCCTAAATAAACCTAAATGAACAAAACCCAAATACACTTTCAATTAAATCAAACCAATTGCTCCAATGTATTTCAAATGATCAATTGAACTCATCCAAACTATTGGTTTGACCCAATTTGACCAATTGGCCAACTTAACCCAATTGAACCCAAATTGACTCATATGGGTCAAATTGAGCCAAACCTAAGCTAACCAAGTCCAAACCCAACCAAACTTGACATGACTCATCCTTGGGTCATCATGGGCTGCCAAGTGGATACATCCTATGGTGAGCCTAGTTTGGGTCAAACCCATTGAACCAAGCCTTCCAAATAGGAAAAATCCCCATTTTAGTGGGTTATCCAACTCCCACCTTGGCAACCACCTTTGGCTCTTCTTGGATAAGAGGATCACTGATCCAACTTAACTCAAGGTTGTTGGTTTCAACCTTTGGCCATAAGAGGGTGAATTCACCAATAGAAAATCCATTGGTCCACCTAGAGAGGGTTGTACACCCCATGCTAACCCATTCCACTCCCTCAACCCCTCACCCTTAACCACCTCAGCAGTCCTCTACCACCTTTAGCCACCTACCATGCCAGATGGTTGCCAAAGGCTGAACCAATCTTAGCCCTTGGTTCAACTAGGTAGGAGGGTATACTCCTCCCCAAGGATTAAAACTTCACAAAGACCATCTTTCAGAGCATTCCACACAATTTGAGACCTTCCCTTGAGCTCCTCGTGCATTTCACCATCAGCAAGACCAACCTCTGAGAGAATCCGAGAGCCTCATCCATCCAAACCTTTAAAATCTCTACCAAACCCAAATTAACTCTTCCCACACTTTCACCTCACTCTTACAAGTCAAAATGAATCATTTCCTGAGTGATTTAATCATTGGAAGGCATCCTTAGACCAACTTTAGCATGCTTTGGTGGCATTTGGTGCACAGAGCAACCATGAGAGGAAACTCATCATCATCTCAATAGGGCTTTATCTTTTCAAGATGAAGCTACTTATATTGACGGACCACTGATCTCTAGCTATGACGAGATAAAAATCAGCAACTGTAGTTTTTCCCCCAAAGTGTTGGTCTTTAGAAGTAAAGTTTGATTTCAAGTGATTTCCATCATAGGATATCTTTAGATTTTCTACCTGATCATTTTGGAGTCAATTTCACCATCGAAAGAGCTCCGGTGAGCTCGTATCGAGCAGTGGAAGGCGATGTCCATCTTCTGGCATTCGTGGGATGACAAATCATCGATCATCCATTTTTCATGATTAGATTGGACGATCATGATTAATTGCACTAGAATTTTCAATTTAAACCTTTTGAAATCACGGGATTAATCTCAACCATCCGATCTAAGATTGGATGCCCAAGATGAAACTGTCTATCACAACTGAGTCAATAGTCTTGTCGAATAATTTAAATAACCAATTCTACAGTGCCACATGGAAAGTGCTACCGCATCAGCATCTGCATGGTGATGATGGTTTAAGTGATTAATTAAGTATTAGAAATGTAATTAAATGGCTAGAAATTCTAAAACTTATAACTAATTGTAAAAAAATCCAAAAAAATGCAAATAAACCTAGTTTATGAATGTCAAATAGAGGAGAATCTAGAAAAAATAAAATTACTAATTTTTATTTACTGAACACATCTTAATTAAGGTTTGAAGCTTAGCATAATTATATTAATTAAGGCTTACTTACTTGACTAATTGATCCCAAATTTGGTTAGATGATTTCATGGGATGTCCTCTACCTCCAATAATTTTTCTTGAAATTATTGGCCATGTAATTTAAAGAATTTAAATTTTAAATCCTAATTACCCTCATTAATCAATTTAATATTTGTTAAAATTGCTAAACAGTAAAAATTAAATGATTAATGATAATTAATCACTATAAACAGTGGGAATGGTGAGGAAAATAATTAGGATCTCTTTCCTAACTATTTTTCTAAATGTATTTCCTTAGGGGTTAATTAAGGAAAATTAATGATATGATAAAAATCAAACAAAACTAATGATTGGTTCAGATAATTCAAACATTATTTGTGGATTCCCCTTTATGTGTTTAATAAAATAAAGCCATTAAAGAATTTATGGTTGACCCATTGGTGTGGGAAAACCATAAGAGTACTTAACATAGATTCCTTCTTTAATCTAATTAACTCTTAAGTATGAGCCTAATTGCATTAGGTCCCTTTAGGTGCATTGCAAATTTTAATTTCCCATAAGCATATCATCCAAGGCTCATGATTAAGTAATTAATTAAATTAAAAAAAGCTTAAAAAGGGTAATTAAATTGATTACTTAAAGACTTGAACTAAATCAATTCATATAACCTACTTAATTACTATCAATAAATGTATTAAGTCACCAATGTGGGATGAAGCAAACACTAAATGTCATTTCTCCTCTTTAGGTTTTAATCAAACACAAAAAATCAAATTTCATAAAAAAAAACTTTGGTTGATCATATAGAAATTCAATTCCAAAAAAATGCAAATAAACCCAGTTTGGAAAGGTTAAATAGTGGAGAATCTAGGAAAAATAAAATTCTTAATTTTTGTTTAGAGAACAGTTCTTAATTAAGGTTTTAAGCTTAGTCTAATTACCTTAATTAAGGATTAATTACTTGACTAATTGATCTCAAACTTGGTTAGATGATTTCGATGGATGTCCTCCACCTCCAATAATTTTCTTGAAATTATTGGCCATGTAATTAAAAGAATTTAAAATTTTAAATCATAATTACCCTCACTAATCATTTTAATATTTGTTAAAATTGATAAATAATAAAAATTAAATGATTAATGATAATTAATCATTGTAAATAGTGGAAATAGTGAGGGGAAATAATTAGGACCTCTTTCCTAACTATTTTTCTAAATGCATGTCCTTAGGAGGGGAAATTAGCACATATAATGATTAGGGGTTAATTAAGGAAAATTAATGATATGATAAAAATCAAACTAAACTAATGATCAATTTAGATAAAAATCATAAGAGTACTTAACTTAGATTCCTTCTTTAATCTAATTAAGTCCTAAGCATGAGCCTAATTTCATTAGGTCCTCCCTTTACGTGCATTGCAAATTTTAATTTCTTATAAGCATCATTGGAGGCTCATGATTAAGTAGTTAATTAAATTAAAAAAGCTTTGGGAAGGGTAATTAAATTATTTGCTTAATGACTTGAACCAAATTAAATTATAAAACCTACTTAATTACTATCCATAAATATATTAAGTCACTAATGTGAAGCAAACACTAAATGTCATTTCTCCTCTTTAGGTTTTAATAATTTAAACACAAAAAATTAAATTTCATAAAGAAAAACTTTGGTTAATCATAAAGAACTTGATTTGAATTGATTCTCCTTAGGAATTAATATAATCAAATGTATTATGTGGCAATGTTTAGTCATTCCTTTTCAATCATCATAAATTTGCATGCCATTTGTGTCATGTATTCATATTTTCAAAAAAAAATCAAAAGAATATGGTTATAGCTATGTTGCATGTGTTGGATAAATATTATTATATGGTGTAGCTATTATCAATAATAAATCCCAAATTATTTTCAAAAGTTATAAGCTAATGATGAAAATCTAAGTTAATGTTGGCTATGAATATTCAATGAAATTTACATTTACTTATAGTTTAAATATGGTAAAGGATTATTCTATTTTCATGATTCATGTGTATGTTTACATATGTTTGGAGTTAGCAAGTATATAGTTTGGACATTCCTGGAACACGAGGCTTTAAGTAGCCACAATGAGGTCTTAGATAATCTCACTTCTCTGGTTTAACAACGGCACATACTTGCTTAATTTCATTCATGTGTGTACATGTTCTAGAATTTGGGATAGAACTTTGCTTTACATAAATAAAGAATTTTCTATTATATAAATTTTGCATGATTTTCATTCCCTTGCTTGTGTATATGTTTACATGTATTTAGGTTAGCAAGTATATAGTCTGGACATCTTGGGAGCATGAGGTTTTAAGTAGCCTAATGAGGTCTTAGATAATCTCACTTTTTTGATTTAATAATGTCATGAACTTGCTTAAATATTTAATACATGTGTATATATTCTTAGCTAAAGGATAAAATCTTTCTTTTCTATCAAAATACATGCATAAAGAATCATCAAGTATGCAAAAACATAAAAGCATATTTCATGTATAAATAAGTTCGATAAATCAAATATCATGAATAATAAAAATAAAGAGATGTGTATGATATTGATGATGAAAAGGAATAATGGAATGTTATCCATGTGATAGTAATTTAATTTTATTAATTATAGGATGCCTTTTATGTTTGAATAAGATTCCTTAAAATTAACCCAAACTTAGGTTTAATAAAAATATTTGATAAGCCATTCTTTAAAGAAACCAAAGTCATAATAATATACCTTTAGAGAACAACTTAGGATAGGGATGAAAGAGGTCAAGACCCTTTCTTCTCTTTATAATTAAGTATTAAGTAGGCATCATATGAAGCTAGAAGAATGCAAATTAAAACTAACTAATCTTTTCAATGACCTGAAGTCAAACCTCCCTTAATGTTTAACTTAAACATCCTACACTTTAGATAATTATACTTTTAAAGCCTAACTAAGACATGAAACACCAAACCTTAGCATACACATTAGAATAAGAAGTCACCAATTCTAGCCTTTAAGTTAGGCCGATGTATATTGTGATGTTATATTTTATTTTATTATGTAATATTTTAGACTGGATGTTAGGCTTGTTTATGCGTATACTAGATCTTAGGTTGTTAATAGCCTAATAATATTTTTGTAGAGGATTATGCTAAAGGGGCTACTATAATAATAAGTAAATATAAATATTCTTGCTTGTATGTTGCTTATGCCCCTAAGCATAATCAAGTTAGGATAGGTGAGCTTGCATCTACATATGATCAGCCTACATGTTTTTAAAGCATAAAAAGAGTTAGTTGGCAGCCACTCTAGGAGGTTGTAAGTCCAGAAGAGTTGACATGTGTTTACCCTCTCTTATGGAGATAAACTATTATGTCCCAATTATCTGATTAAACTTAGGTCATGCTTTTAGCTTGTGCTAAAGCATCTCAGATTTTGGTTCTGAGGCTACTTATCTTTTTCGGGCTATGAGTATAAGTTCTCACCTCTTAGGCATTTTCATAATCTTATGCTGATGGACTATAAGCCCTAGCATTCTAATAAGATTCTATCTTAAACAAAAAGTAAATTCTCTCTTTCAAATATGTAAAGCCCCACTGTAAGATAGACTAGAGCGCTTACTACGTTTCCTGGTATCATGGGTGCCCTTATCTATCTTACTTTGGAATCCACAAATAAGTCTTCCTTTATAAACTCCCCCATTTGATTTCTATAAATACATAATCCTTTGATAGTCTAACTTTAAAATCTTTAGAGATACTTATTGACTACTTTAATCAAAAATTTTCTTAAGAAATTCTTATTTTCTAAGATGTAATTAACTATAGAAGCTTGCTTTCATAGATAACTAAAAACTCAGCATAAAATAAACCTTGCTTTACTTCTCCATGTAAAGTAGAGAAAAGATCTCGGTATATATGAAGACCCATCTACCTTAGGAGTCTTTATTAGGTGATTAGGTCCATTGTAGAATGATGTTTCTATCTTTCAGGATGGTACATCATATCTTAATTTCTTATCTGATCACTTCAATAAGTGCTCCTAAGATATGTGTGGTGTCCTTACAGCTCCAAATTAAAACACCACAAGTGGATGATAAAGACATGTGACAGGAGATAAGGATAAATTTACAACTTTAGAATCAAGTAATGGAGAATTTGTTACATATGGAGATAATTCAAATGGAAAGATTAGTGGCATTGGTTCTACTTGTAATAATTTTATCACTTTAGATAAGGTTTTTCTAGTGGAAGAATTAAAATATAATTTAATTTTTATTAGTCAATTATGTGATAAAGGTTTGAATGTAGTATTTCATGCATCATATTGTATTATCAAAAATAATAAAATATTTTGTTAGTAAGACAAAGATAAAAATATTTATATCATTGATTTAGATATCTTTCATGATTTGGATTTGAATTTACTTTGTTTTAAAATCACTCATGATGATTTATGGCTATGGCATAGGAGACTATGTCTTATTACCATGCACACACTCAATAAAATTGCTAAACTTGATTTAGTAGTTGGATTACCTAAATTAAATTTTTATTCAAACTATGTTTGTGATGCATGTATTCATGGAATATATTCTAGAAGTTAATTTAAAAATAAAAATATTGTATATACTTCTAGACCTCTAGAGTTATTACACATGGATTTATTTGGTCCAATTAACACCACTAATTTAGGTGGTAAAAATTATGGTTTTGTGATTGTTGATGATTTCTCTAGATATACTTGGGTTTTGTTTGTAGCTAATAAAGATGACATTTTTGGTGAGTTTAAGTTTTCTAAATATATTTAAAGAGAATAAGGTCTTTTTATTAATAGGGTTCAAATTAATCATGGGAGCGAATTTGAAAATAAATTATTTGATGATTATTGTGATGAATATGGGATTAGACATAATTTTTTTGCACCTAGAACTCCCCAACAAAATAGAGTAGTAGAGAGGAAAAAAATAGAATATTAATTGAATTAATTAGATTTATGCTTGATGAGTATAAATTACCAAAATATTTTTGGGCAAAAGTTGTAAATACTGCATGTTATGTGATAAATAGGATCTATTTTAGATCAATTTTAAAGAAGACCCCTTATGAGTAATTTTAGGAAAGAAGCCTAAGATTGAATACTTTCATGTATTTGGATGTAAATTCTTTATTTTAAATAATGAAAAAGAGCCCTTAGGTAAGTTTGATTGCAAATCAGATGATGGTATTTTCTTAGAATACTCTCTTTCTAGTAGAGCTTATAGAGTTTTCAATAAGAGAAAAATGATTGTAGAATAATCAATACATTTTATTTTTAATGAAAATTTAATTGATCACATTAAAAGTGAAGTGTTTGTTGAAGAGATTAATAATTTTAAAAAATATATCTTTAGAAGATAATGTGTATGATTCATTTCTTAAAGAATAGAAATATAATAAAAATCATCCAAAGTAATTAATTATAGGAGATCCTTCAAAAGGAGTTATAACTAGAAGACATAGTAGAGAGGTTATAGATTATTCAGCATTTTTATCAGCAATTGAACCTAAAAATTTAGAAGAAGCATTCAAATATAATTTTAGATTATTACTTTGGAAGAGGAGTTGAATCGATTTGTAAGAAATGATGTTTGAGAATTATTCCCAATACCCCAAGATCAAAATGTCATTGGAACAAAATGGGTCTTTAGAAATAAGTTAGATGACTCAGGCTGTATTGTTAGAAATAAAGTTAGGTTAGTTGCACAATGGTACACACAAGTTGAGGGGATAGATTTTGATGAATCTTTTGCACCCGTAGCAAGACTAGAGGTCATTATATTACTCCTTGCTTATGCTTGTTTTAGAGATTTTAAACTTTTTAGATGGATTTCAAGAGTGGATTTTTGAATGGATTTATTGACCAAGATATATTTATAGAGCAACCACGTGGATTTGAGAGCCTTGATTGTCCAAATCATGTGTATAAATTAAAGAAAGTTTTATATGGTTTAAAATAGGCTCCTTGTGCATGGTATGATAGGTTAAGTAACTTTTTGATAGATCATGGATTTAGAAAGGGTAGAGTAGATACCACCTTATTTCTTAAGAGCATAGTTGATGATTTAATTATGGTAAAAGTGTATGTAGATGATATATTATTTGGAAGTACAAATGAATCTTTGTGCCAGAAGTCCTCATCTTTGATGTCTAAAGAGTTTGAAATGAGCACAATGGGAGAACTTAAATTTTTTGGGCCTTCATGTGACGCAACAAGAAAATGACATATTCATCTATCAAACCAAGTATATAAATGCATTACTTGAAAGGTTTTACATAAAAAGATTTAAATATAGTAAAATTCCTATGAGCCCATCTATAAAATTGAATTTAGATGAATTAGGAAAATCTGTTGATTAAAAACTTTATAGGAGTATGATATTTTCACTTTTATATCTTATTGCTAGTAGGTCTGATATTATGTTTGTTGTTTGTTAGTATACTCATTTTTAGGCCAACCTGAAGGAATCTTGTTTAACAACAATCAAGCATATCTTTCAGTATTTGATAGGCACTTTTAGGTTAGGTTTATGGTATTTTAAAAATTCTTTATCATGTGATTTGGTTGCTTATTCTGATGTTAATTTTGCTGGATGCAAAGTAGGTATAAAAAACACATCATGCACATATTAATTTTTAGGATCATCACTTATGTCTGGTCTTCTAGGAAACAAAATTTTGTGGCTTTATCCACTATTGAGACTGAGTACATAGTTGTAGGTAGTTCTATGTCTCAGGTCCTTTGGTTAAAACAACAATTAGAAGATTTTGGAGTTAAGCAAGATCATATTCCAGTTCAATGTGACAATACTAGTGCTATTAGTTTAACAAAAAATCCTATCCATCACTCACGAACTAACCATATAGAAATTAAACATCATTTTATTAGGGATCATGGTTTGTAAGGAGATGTTAATATTAATTTCATTAGCACCGATTTACAAATTATAGATATTTTTACAAAACCATTACCATAAGAACATTTCTGTACTTTAAGATGCATGCTTGGAATGTTAGATCCTAATAATTAAAATTATATATAGTTTGTTCTCTCATTTTGATGCTGTCAAAATAGGGAGAAAAGTAAAATGTTGGTTAGTATTAAATTTATTTCATGCATATATTTAGGGGGAGCATCATTATTCATCTCTTGTGCACACATTTTATTTAATAAAAGAGAAATATTTTAAAACATTATGATGAAAGGTCAATTTGCACCTTCATCAAAATCAAGACCCAACATTAGTTTGCCATCATCAAAAAGGGGGAGATTGTTGGCTTTATAAGCCTCATATTCAATCTATTAATTTTGATGATAATAAACATATGTTTGAATGTTCTAACATATTTTATGTGTTTTAGATATATTGATTGCTAATTACATATCCAATCCATCTCACAATATGTTTGATGAAATTGCAAGTGTGGAAGAATGAAATATAGATCAAAATTGATACCTTGAAGCTTAAGATACAATATTTTAGGTTATATACATTTATAACTATCTTAGAGGTTCATATGAGTTCATTGGCATGAATTCAATTGCTCACAACTTAATATATTGTTTTTATTTATTTTAAAAATGATAATGAGGTTAATTTATATAAACCATTACCTAATTAACATTCAGTTATATGCTTCATACATAGTATTTAAATTGTCAAAATAATAAATGATAATTAATTATGACTATTGAGTGTAACTAATTTATATACTTAATATAATTAAATATTTTAATTTAATTTAAAATTTATATGATAACTAACATATGAATGATTATATCTAAATTATATCATAATATTTAAATATCATATTTTGAAATTAACAAAAATACATGAAATTTAGTATTTCAGCCAAAGTCAATTTATAATCATGAAATTTAGATCTAATTTCATCTCCAACAAATTCCTTGGATTTTGTTCTTTAATTTGATAGGTTACATGACTCATGTTTGATTAAAATTAAATTTATTATAATTTCTCAAACATTAGCTAATTTTAATAATGAATGCAAGCAACATGCTTTGAATATATTAAGAACCATATTTGATTATTTTTAACTTGCCCATGTGACTAGCCAATGTTTGGATGTTTGAATTTAATATTTATTTAATATAAATCATATTTTTATTGAATATTATATTAAAATAAGATAAAATGATGTTAGAATAATATATTTCTTTGAAATAATTTAAAATAACCTTCTTGCTTATAAATAGCCCTCATTCTCTTCATGAAAGGGTAGTTCATTCAAATTCAAAATCTCTCCAACAAATCTAAGAGAAAATTTCTTAGATATTTCTTCCATGTGTTCTCAAAATATTGCAAGATCAAATCCTTGATTTGGAAGCTTCAACATCTTCAACTAGACAAGCTTTCTCAAATTACTTGAGTTTGTTTTTCTTGTTCTTAATCTCTTCTAATTGTTCATACTATTTTCACCATCTATTTGTTCTTTCAAATTTTTAATTTTTGGTGGATTAGTATTTTGACATCAAAGTTTAAGTTTTTTACATCAAAGTTTCTTTGATCATTTTTTTTTGTGAAAACTCTTGTGATAATTTGTAGGATTTATTTCATCTTGCTGAAATTTTTATCTTCCTACAAATTTCTTTTGATTTCTAGAAATATTTCTTCATTAGTCTTATTTGCAAGATCATTTATTTTAAGATCTATTTTAGAAGTATATTTAAGCATTTAAAATTAATTTATTGTGCTGAAAATATTTTCATATTTGCTAAATCTCTCTTTTTAATTAAAAGCTTGCTAGTTTACTTAAATCTATCAAACACTAATTTTATTTAAGTATTTTTTTGATCATTTTTATTAATTCAAAGCATCATTTTCATCTTATGTAGATGAAAGATGGCTAGGCTATTATTTAATTAGGAAGGAAGCTAGAATCCTAACCTCAGTTTCTAAGAACTAGATCATGATTGGTATGAAAATAGGACATTGACTAATGCCCAAAATTTATAACTTTATAAACCATTTTTGACAAATTAATTTTGGACTAAGGGCTTGGGAAAATTATGCCTACATACATGATAAATTATGGGCTAAATCAGTTAGAAGAGGTGTTTTCTACTACAAGAGATTGCCCTCAAAGGCTAAGCATATCCCCTATCATGCAAGAGTGGAGACCCTCCCTATTTAAGAGTGGTGTAATATGATATGCATGGTGTGATAACATACAACATTTAGCTAAGGAGTTTCTAAATCTTTTATTCATCTTGATTATAGAGCTATGCTTTATGATGAGGTTATGAGTTATATTAAATTTTAGTTATGAATTTTTAGTGAGGATAGAAAATTTAATTTTATCCTAAAGAGCCTACCACATCCAGACCGCATATCAAATCATTACACTTAAAGAATTTTATGTAAAGCATGGCATTTCTATTGCAAAGTGTAAATACAACAATCAAACATGTGGACTTCAAACAAGAATAAAAGGTCAGTACGGCCGGGTACCACTGTATACCCGAAAATGAAAAGAAATAGGGTACCCGAGCTCTACCTTATACAATGTCGATTACAAGAGAATATTACAATTATAATGAATTCTTTGGGGTCTTCAATCTCTTGTCCCTCTTTCCTTCTTTTGGATTGGTTTATTCTAGGCTTCATAGGGCCTCTCAGGTATTCACCTTCTAGCCACTGCTCATCCTAAACTCCATAATACTAATCCTAATCCTATTACAAAAATTATATAATTATAAAAATGAAATCTAACTACACCTGCAAGATAGATGTTAGTTAAACAAAAAAATACAAGTCAAGCAATTATATTTCACATATTTGGACTTAGTACCCCACACTTGGGTAACCAAGCCCACCTATCCTAATTGGATTATGCTAAGGGGGATAAGCAGCACTGCAAGCAAGAATATTTATATTTTCTTATCATTATAGTTAACCCTTTAGCATAATCCCTTGCAAAAAACATCTTTAGGCTATTAGAGACCTAACATCTAATCTACGCTCAAACAATCCTGACATCCAATCTAAAATATTACATCATAAAATAAAATATAACACCACAACATACACTAGCCTAACCTAAAGGATAGAATTGGTGCCTTAGTATTCTAATGTGTGTGCTAAAGTTTAGTGTGGTATGTTTTAATTATGCTTTAGAAGTGTGATTATCTAAAGTTCAGAATTATTTAAGTTAAACATTAGGGGAAGTTTCACTTCAAATCTTTAAATGAATTGATTAATTTTTATTTACATTTTTTTGTTTCTACTTAATATACTTATATCTAATTCTAAGAAATTAATTTATAGACAGTGAATCATTTATTAAATATTTTTTTATTAAACTTAGGTTTGGGATAGTCTTAAGGGATCTTATTCGAACATGAAATGCATCTCAAGATTAAAATAATTGAATCACTATTACATGGATAACATTCTTTTCATCATCAATAACATACACATTTCTTTATTTTTATTATTCATGATATTTGATTTAATACACATATTTATACATACATTATATAATGGCATTTTTGCATATTTTAATGATCATTAATGCATGTATTTTTGTAGAAAAGAAAGATTCCATTCCTTAGTTAAGCATATGTAGACATGTATTAGAGATTTAGGCAAGTATGTGTCATTGTTAAATCAGGGAAGTGAGGTTATCTAAGACCTCCTTGGGTGACTTAAATCCTCTTGCTCCCGAGATGTCTAGACTATATATTTGTCAAATTAAATACATGTGAACATATAGATAAGCTTAGGGATGAAGATCATGCAAATATTATATAATAGCAAATCTTTTTTATTTATGCAAAACTTAGTGACACGAAGAGCAAGGTTTTATCCCAAATTCTAAGACATGAATACATATAAACAAAATTAAGCAAATACATGTCATTTTTAAATAAGTGAGGTTATCTAAGACCTCCTTGGGGCTACTTAAAGCCTCATATTCCCGAGATGTCTTGACTATATGCTCACCAAATCAAATATATGTAAATATGTACATGAAACATAAAGATAAAACAAATCCCTTACTATTTTAAAATTATAATTTAAATTTAAACTTCATTGAATATTTATAACCAACATTAACTTAGATTTTTATCATTATCTTATAGTTTTGAAAATAATTTAATATTTATTAGTGATAATAGCCACACCTTATAATAATATTTATCCACATGCAACTTAAATGTAATCATATTCTTTTGATTCTCTTTTTTTTTTTTTTGAAAGCATAAACATATGACACAGATGGCATGCATATTTATGATTATTCAAAAGAGATAATTAAACATTGCCACATAACATATTCAAAAACATTAAATCTTAAGGACAATCAAGCCAAAAAACTTTTTCTTAATACTAACCAAAGTTCTCATGAGGTTTGATTTTGATATTTGAATTATTGAGACCTAAGGAGGAGAGATGATACATAGCAGTTACCCCACCCCATATTGGTGATTTACCATATTTAAAGAGGAATATTAAATGAATTTTATGGATTAATTAGAATCAAGTTGTTAAGCATATCAATTTAATTACCCTTCCCTAAACTTCTTTAATCTACTTAACTACTTGACCATGAGCCTTCGATGATATACTCTTGAGAAAATAAAACTTGCAATGCACCTAAGGGAATCTATTGTAATTAGGCTCATGCTTAAAAGTTAACAATATTGAAAAAAATGAAAGAATTTAAGTTAGGTATTCTTATGATTTTCCCACACCAATGGGTTAACCATAACTTCCTTAACAACTTTATGTTATTAAACACATAAAGGGGAATTAATGAATTATATTTGAGTTATCTGAATCAATCATTGATTTTATTTGATTTATACTTTATCACTAATTTTCTTATTTAATCCATAATTATTATGTTTATTAATTAACCCTCTTAAGAGAATACATTTAGAAAGGTGATTAGAAAAGAGGCCCTAATTGTTTCTCTCACTATTCACACTATTCACAAAGATTAATTATCATTAATTATTTAATTTTTACTATTTATCAATTTTAACAATCATTAAATTAGTCAGTGAAGATAATTAGGATTGAAATTCTAATTTCTTTAAATTACATTGTAAATAATTCCAAAAAAATTATGGGAGGTAGAGGACATCCCATGGAATCATCCCACCAAATTCAGAATTAATTGGCCAAGTAATTAAGCTTTAATTAAGGTAACTAGCCTACGCTTCAAACCTTAATTAAGCACTATTCACTGAACATAAATTAGAGATTTTATTTTTCATAAATTTTCCTAAGTCTAACCTTTTCAAAATAGGTTTATTTATATTTTTAGATTTGTCTATAATTAGTTATGATTTTTGAAGTTCTGACCATTTAATTACATTCTTAATGCCTAATTAACCCTTTAAACCATCGGCCATGTGAATGCTGATGCGACAGTGCTTTCCATGTAGCATCAAAGTATTGGTTATTTAAATTATCCAATGTGATAACTGATTCAGCAACGACAGATGCAGTTTCATCTTGGACGTCCGATCTTGGATTGGACGGTCGAGATTAATCATGTGATTTCAAAGGGATTAAATCAAAATTTCTAATGTGATTGGTCACGATCGTCTATTATAATCATGCGAAATGAACGGTCGGTGATTCGTCATCCCATGAGCGTTAGAAAATGGACACTGTTTGCTTTTCGCCACTCGATCTGAGCTCACCGGAGCTCATTTGATGGTGAAATTGACTCTAAAATGATTAGGGAATGAATCTAAAGAGATCCTACGGTGAAAATCACACAAAAATATAATTCACTTCAAAAAAGACCAACACCTAGAGGGGGGACTACGATTGCTAGATTTTTATCTCGTTGGAGCTATAAACCATCAGTTTGTCGATAGAGGTAGCTTCTTTTTGAAGAGATGAAGCCCTGTTGAGAAGATCACTAGTTGCCTCCCCACCGATTATTTTATAGACCAAACTCCATTGTAAAGCTTGTCAAAGTTGGTCTTGAGACATCTTATGGTGATCGAATCGCTCAGGAAATGATTCATTTTAGTTCACCGGAGTGAGGTGAAGGTGTGGGAAGAGTTAATTTGAGTTTGATGGAGATTTTGAAAACTTGAACAGAAAGAGCTCTCGGGTTCGATCGAGGGCTGGTCTCGCCGCCTGTGGAGAGCACTAAGAGCTCGGGATAGGGTATGGCACTATGCGAAATGCTTTGTGGATGGTGTGTGTGTGTTGAGTTTGAATCCATAAGGAGGAGTATACTTGCTTCCCTAGCTAAACCAAGGGCTAATATTGGTTTAGTTTTTGGCCATCTGGCCGGGGTAGGCGGTCGGAAGTGGCAGGGGATTGCTGAGGTGACTAAGGGTAAGAGGCTGAGGGTATATAGTGGTCTAGCATGGGGTGTACACCCTCCCTTAGGTGGACCAATGGATTATAATGGGTGAACTCACCCTCTCATTGCCAAAGGTTGAGCCCAACAGCCTTGGGTTAGGTTGGGTGAGTGGTCCTCTAGTCCAAGAAGAGCCAAAGGTGGCTGTCATGGGCTAAGGGGCTGGAGAATCCACCCAAATGGGAATTTTATCTCATTTGGGTGGCTTAGTTTAATGGGTTTGACCCAAGAAAAGTTCACAATGGGTTGGGCCCACTTGGACAGGCTCATGGTGACCCAAGGATGAGTCATGCCAAGTTTGGTTTAGTTTGAGCTTGGTTTAGTTGGGTTTGGCTCAATTTGACCCATATGGGTCAGATGGGTTCAATTGGGTTAAGTTGATCAATTTGACTAAATTGGATCAAATTAATGGGTGAGTTCAATTGGTCATATGGAGTGAGTGAGTGCAATTAGTTTGATTCAATTTGACTTAGAATTGAATTTGTCTCATATAGTTCAATTTGGATCAAATGGGTTATGTTGACTAATTTGATCAAATTGGCCAAATTGGCCAAATTGGCTTGAACATGGGTGTGGTTTAAGTTCAATTGATCATTGGTGATTGATTGGAAGAGTTAATTTGAATTAATTTAAATTATGGAGTGAATTGGTTCAATTTGACCCTTTAGGTCAAATTAGGCTAAGTGGGCTAATTAGGTTTGGTTGACCAATTTGGGTTCAAATGAAGGTTGGATTATGTTTAACATTAGATTAGAGATTTGTTTGAAGCATTGATTTTAATCAATTTGGTTTAGAATTTTATTTGGTTCAATTTGACTTTTTAGGCCGAATTAGGTCAACTTGGATCAAAAAGTCTAATCAACTTAGTTAGGCTTAATTGATTATAGTGGAGTGTTCAAAAATGATCTATAATTATCAATGAAGGGATTATATGGCTTGATTTGATTCAATGAGAGTTTAATTAGAGTTTGGGTTAATCGCCTCTCTTAGGTCACCCTAGGTTGAGTGAGTTGGTTAAGCCAACTTGGGTCAATTGGGAATATGGATGGCAGGGGTGTGTTCAATGATGAATTTGAAGTTAATTGGTGACTTTGGTTATAATTGATTTGGGCTCAGTTAGGTTTTGGCTCATTTGAACCCTTTTGGTCAAATGGCCTAACTTGGGTTGATCACTTTTCTTTAGTTTAATTGGCTTGATTGCAAGTATTAGAATGGTTTGAAATGATCTAATGAATAATTAGAGAGGTTGAGAAAATTAAGTTGGATTTAGTTTACTTTAATAGGCATAAATTGAGTTATGGGATGTGATGGAGGTTAACTTGGGTTAAGAACCAAGTTAAATTGGCCTGGAGCTTGGATTAGAAAACCAAATTCAAGTAAGATAAATTGAATAGGTTTGAGGTTGGTTGTGTTTCATTTGCATGAGCTTAAATTTGAATGATTGAATATGTATGAGTTTTCATTTAAGTCATAGGATAAGTAGAACCTATTTGTCCTGGGACATATCCTAGGCTTAGGGTTATGTTCTCTAAGTCTCTAAGCTTAGGTTTAGTATTTCCATAATCGCTAGAAGTGTCGGCACTAAGAAAATCCAAGTGTCTAGAAGGTTCCTAAGTCTAAGATGAGAAAGGTTAATTCTCACTCCAAAATATAGGTCAACGCCCCTTTTTTAAGTACTATTGCATTTGAACTCATTTAATTCTATTCAATGGTCTTAGTTATCTTATTTAAGTATCCCATAATTTGAAATTTTATAAAATTTAAAATCAATTTTTTTTTCATCCATAAATATCCCTTCTATTCATTCCTTTATCTGCACTTATCTATTTATATCCCACCCGCACATTAAATGTCCAAACATTTTTAAAGAACTTGCCACAATCACAATGAATCTTCAACTTCTCTTGAACTCAAAATAAAATATCACATCACTAAGTTATGTTAAATTAACATCACTTAGCATATATTGCATATTGTGATGTGCACACAATTTAGAATCTTGGGATTATGGTATGATTAAATTATGTTTTTAAATTTGTTATGATGTTTCTTATATTTCTTTGTGTGCACTTGAACTTTGGTGCCTTTAATCTAGAGATATCTTTTATATAGGTTGTCATGCATAGAAAGAATAAACAAAATTAAATAAATAAAAATTACATTACATGTAGGTGCTGCTATAATTAGAGGTGTAAATGGGTTGAGTCAACTTAAGTACTCTATCATTCAAGATTGTTCATTTGTTTTATCATGAAATTATAAGCAAGCTTACATATGATCTAAGTTTTAAAATCTTGTTCAAACTTTTTTTCTAATCATGTTTCATCTGAAACTAAGGCTTAATGAACTCAAACTAATTATGTGTTTTATATTAAATGTTTGAACATATAGTTTATTGCTGGTTGCATTTACTAAGTTTAATAAAATTTTGTATAATCCAATAGGTGCTAATTAAATTACTTAGTGAAGTTTAAATATTAACATGAATAAAGTTTAAATATACATATTTAATAGTTTTATTATACATATAGATTTAATAATATACATAAATTTAATACATAGTTATTTAATAAAAAGTTGAGCCACATTAAAAAAACAATTTATCATAGCTTTTTTAAGCTAATTTTTAAATAATAAATGTGCATATCCATAAATATAAATGTACAAGTGACTCGTTATTTGAACTAATTCATTCATTTGATAAGCTTTTAAAATTTTGTTCAAGTTCATTTAATTATTTAAAAGGTACAAATAAATGAGTATTATGTGAATAAGTGTTAAGTTGTTCATTGAGTGTACTTGTTCACCTTTAACTCTAAATATGGCATACTTAAGCTCTTTGAGTATGTATAGATTGATGCCAATCTATGGTAGACCTTATGTGTGTGTGTGTGTGTGTGATATATATATATATATATATATATATATATATATATATATATATATATATATATATATATATAATGATAAATTTAAAATTAATTTATATAATGTAATTTTACTTTATGAAGTTTTTAGGCCTATAGAATGTAGCAGGCTGATGCTCTAGATCAAGGAACTAATAGTGGAGTTTTAGATCATCTAAATGATAAAAATGGAAGACTTATAAACTATTTTTTTATATAAAATTAGGCTAAAATGTATTATGGCAAAAATATAGTAGCCTTTGCATTTTTCAAAGTGAATTGTGGAACCTAAACCATAATTTATATTTTCTATATAATTTATAATGGGAATTACTTGTTGACATTGAGGGTCACACTAGAATTATATGATATTCCTTAAGCTTTCTAAATTTATGGTGTATAGCCCAGACTTTTAGAAGGCACATAAAAAATAAAATTTAAATTATTTATCAAATATTTTAAATATTTTAAAAATTAGTAAGAAGATAATATTTTTATATAAAATTTCATGATTAATTAAATTAATTTGAAAATTAAAAAAATTTAAATTAAAAGTCTCTTTATGGATCCCAATGTATAATATAATGTTTCACTAATATTCTTATTTAAAAAAAATGCACTTATTCAATTTAGTACAAATTTAGGTCTTTGTTAATGTAAATACAAGAATAGCCACATAAGTCTTATAACTAGTAACAAAACCATTCAAATTAAGGAGTAGAAAATAAAATAAATTTATATTGGTGAATTATCATACATATCATAATGGTTTTGTCTTTGTTGACCTCATTTTAAGTGAGGTTAACATACACACAGTATTAGCTTTAGAAATTTTATATTAGCAATATAGTATCCTCACTTAGAGATTTAAAACACTCTTAGTGATTAAGAGGACATCAAATTTAAACCCAAGATTAATAAGATTAAACCCTAGGGTTAGTCCTAATAGGTTAGCAGACCCCACATAGTCCTTATTGCCTAAATTAACCTAGGCACCCTTAGGTTAAACAAAATTAAATCAAGTGAATCCTAATCTTAAATCTAATCTCTTTGAACACAAACTTAACATAATTGAGCTCCAAATGGGCTAATTAGATGCCATAAATGTATCACATTTGGCTCATTTTGGTTACTTTGACCCAAACACAAATAAGAACAAATTGATTCTAAACCAATCAATCAAAAAACTTCCAAAATACTAACTAAACTTAATTGAAGCCCAATTTAGTTAATTGACTCACTTAGCCCCACATAACCCATTTGAGCCTTAATGAGCCAAATTCAAATTAAGTCAAAACCACTTTAAAATTGATCATACCCAAAGCTATAGAAACCCTAATAAAACCTATTTGAGGTTTGATTGGGGTTTAATTTAGTTAATACCTAGCCTAAATTGATTTAGTAGAACTCTATAAGGATAAAATCAAATTAAACTTAATCCAAGACAAATTAGATCAACATAAAGCCTTATAATTATCACACACACACACATATATGAACATAACCCATGCCAATTAAGATACCATTTGGCCAATAAGTTCACTTGAAATAAATAGACCTATTGAAATCACATTGAGTGAACTTCAATTTATATCTAAGTTACATTTAATTAACTCCAACACATTTCAAATTGATAATGAAAAATAACCCAATAGCTCCTTAGGCCCAATTTGGCCTCTTGACACTAGTTAACCCAACTTAACCTAAATAAATCACATTAAGCCAAACTTAATCAAACTAAGTCCAAACTTAACCAAACTTAGCATGACTTTTTCTTGAGTTTCCAAAAGGTGGGTTTGACCTAAGGAGAACTCGGTTCAGCCCACCCAAGGTGAACCAATTGTAAAAATAAGAAAATAATTTAAAAAATAGCATGGTCCAACCTCTCCCTTTAGCTTGGGTAGTCACCTAAGCATCGCTTGAGCTCAAGCCTAGCTAAACTAGCCTACTCAAAGTTGGTTTTCCTAGCCATTAACCCAAACAAGCCATGGCCACAAGGTGACAAACCTTGGTTCACTCATCACGGGATGTGCCTCTTACCCCACTACTTTAAACTTCTTTAGCCATTGGAGCACATCCACCTCATCAATTCCCAACTATTTTGAGCTCAATAAATTGAGCCACCACCTCCCCAAGGCTAAATCAAGTCATAACAGTGGTTCACATGAGGATTTTCATATAACTTAAATCAAGGGAGCCTTAAGCACTCAGAAGATTTCCCTTACTTCCAAAGATAATCAGCCAACCTCCCAAGCTCCCTCCTCAACCTAAGCTTTTGCCACCATCAAATCATCAATGGTTGATCGTCCCAAAATCTTTGCCATACTAAACCACCAAACACTCAAATTACCAAGCCCCATTCCTTCCCCAACCTCAGGCAAATTTAAATGAATTGAACCCCTCTCAATTCAAATTAGAGAAAGTAGAGAACCACTAAGTTCCAGTAATTTATGGTAGTGTTTTGGTCTTTGAAATAATCAGTGAGGCAACCAACAATCTTCATAGTAATTTTTCACCTCTTCATGGCAAAGCTACCTCATAGTCAAGATCTACTAGATGTTGACTCTAGTGAGGTAAATCATCAAAATTATTAAAAACTAATATGATCTTCAAGACATATAAAGTGAACATGTGTTCCAATAGAATCCTACTCTAGAAACCCTTACATTTCATTCATTGATCATTTTGGAATTTAGTGCAAAAATTTGAGCTTGGATGGCTTGGATTAGGCAATGGAAGGCAGATTGTATCCATCTCTCACCAAATGTATGAGATGAATTAATCATGCACCATCCATTATCTTTGATTGGAATGAATTATTATTGTTTTGTCACATGCTAACCACAAGATTGATTTACCCAGATCAAAATCACATCCACTGCCATCCATGTAAGCACTACATAAGTTATGTGTTATGATGAATTATTGCATTCCACATGTAATGCATGTGTCGAATCATCACCACATGTGTAAATCCATAGATATGGTTTAAAACGTGTTTTAAATAAAAAAAATGTATAAAAATTATAACTAATTATAGGAAAATTCTAAAAAAACTAAATAAATGCTTTATGAAATCAATGAAATTGGTATAATATAGGAAAAATAAAAGACCATCTTAATGGATATCTTGTGAGTAATTAGAGTTTAATTTAAAAACTTTATAATTGAAATTAATCCCAAAATATCCACCCAAATGACTTCAAAATTTCAGAAAATGTCCTTAATGATGTTTTTTATCTCTCATAAATTTCATGTAATTTTGGTGGGTAGATCAAAAGATATGCATTTTCGAAACCTTAACAATGAAATTAGTTTAATAATTAACTAGGAAATTACAAATTTTGTCAAAATAAATGCATTTTTTATAGTCGAACATATTCGCTTTAACATATATGAACTTAATAAAAATAAGTAAGCCCTCTGATTTTAATTAAAACCCAAAATCCCCAAATTAGGATTAATTATCCATTAATATTTGATTAAATCATCAAAAACTTAGAAAATTCATAACTAACTGGACAAAACTCTAAAAAGTGCAAATAATTCTCTTTTGTGCTTAATTAATAGAGAGGATTTCAATGAAATCAAAAGTCCCAATTAGTGTTAGGTATTTTGACAATAATTGGCTAATCCTTAAAATATTAAATAATGTAATTAGTCATAAAATGTAAGCTCAAATATTTTGAAATTTCTAGGGTAAGTTTTGTATGTAATCATTTAGCTCATTGATTTTCTCAAAATATTTGGGCTTATGTTCTCTGATTTATTAGATTATTAGGTTTAATTTAAGAGATAACATAATTAATTTAATTTAAAAATCATAATAATTATAAAATTGTATCTCAAGATTTTAAATCACTTAATGAGGAGAGAGAACCATAGAAAAAATGTCAAATATATTTAATCATCTTCAATTACACTAATCACCTTAATTATGTTTAACCACATGTTATATTAAATAATTACCCCTAAGTTAGGAGTTTCATAAATGACATAAGCTAATTTTGCATAATTTAATGATCCTACGATTAATATTAGGATTAGTTAGATCCCTTAGGAAATCTTCATGACATTTTGATATAATATAATAATATAATTTGAAATTATATGTATAAATAATCATTTACATGATATTTTAAGTCTAAGAAAATTATATAAATAACATATATTAACTTGCGAGTCATTATAATTTTTCTCTTGATGTCATTAATCAGAGAAAATATATATGCATATTCACCTAATTATTTTAATATTATTCATTTTTTATACGAAATAAATAATTTAATTAATAAATTAATAAATATTAAATAATCTAAATGTCCCAAATCCTCATGGAATGCTCTTGAGGTCCCCTTTGGCTTAGGAGATAATCCCATGAGGTTTGGAATTAATTAAGTAAACTTAATTTTAAGAGAATATGTATTTACTTTAACTTAAAAATTACGTAAATTACCATTATATTTAGAAAATTTATAATAAACAAAATAAAGACATAAAATTACAGTTTTTTTATAGGCTTATGTTAATTGATGATATATAAGAAAAACGAAAATCAACTATTTTGAATATTAAAATATTTTGCATAATTTAAATACTTAAATAATCTAATAAAATATAATTAAACTCTATATGTCATACATTTTCATAAGAGTGTTAGGACTTCATTTCTAACACCGCTGAGAATTTTTATAATTTTATTTGTTTTATTTTAATTTAATTATTTTTAGATCATATAATAACATAATAATTAAGAAAATTTTAAATTAATTCAAATTAATCACAAATTTTAGTGGGTTGTTTATTTGAAGCCTCTCATCTCTACCGAAGATTTGCATAATTTTAGGATATATCTTAACATCGATTTGATTTTTTTCACTTAATTAATAAAGAATATTAATCAAAATAATTATTCAAATTAATCAAAATATCCTGAAGTGATCTTTAAGGTATTTCCCTAATTGCAAGATATACCTCATAAAGTTTTGAATTCATTTGAGCTTAAATGAACCTTAACTTAGAACTTAAATAAGTTATAACATCATTAATTACCTCAATTAAAATTTACAAAAGTCACTTGCTTAGATCCTTCGAGTGAACATTCATCCTTGGGTGAGGTGTTCGCTCTATTAGAATCAAGACTCTATTAGGATCAAGGTATAAGAAGCATGAGCATTATCCTAGGTTGGGCCCACTACTCCTCACACTCTTTAAAATATTAAATTGAACATAAACTTAAAATTAATTTATAACTTAAAATATACCTTTAAATTATTAATCACTTAAATTAAAATCACTTAATAATAATAAATTGAACCTCATTCTTAGATTGCAACTTAAATATTAAACCTTAGCTTTGTCTCACCACATCAGCCTTTACACACAAATTAGATTGATAAATCACCGATCTTAGACTTAGGTTAGGTCGGTGCTTTACTTATGTATTGATTTTCTAATTTTGTGATGTATTATTTTAAATTAGATGTTAGAACTATATGCTCATAAATTGGATGTAAGGGAATTGGTTATTAGATTCATGTTGTATTCTATATGAGGTTGTGTTTAATAAAAGGTCTGCATAATAAAATTAAAACTAAGAACTTTGCTTACAAGTGTTATTTGCTAAACTCCCTGAGCATAGGTCATTAGGATAGGTGGGCTTGGTACCTAATGGTGCTAATTCCCACTATATAAAATATAATTATATGTGTGTATGTTTGTTTTAGCTAATCTTTATTTTACAAGTTTAGTTAGAATTTTATTTTTGAATTTTATATGTAATTTATAACTAGAATTAAGTTAGAACCAAGGTGTTTAGAATGAATAATAGTTACAAGGCATAGACTTTGGAAGCCCTATTAAGCTTGAAATATTTACACCATGAAGGTGAAGATAAGTAGACCACCCCCATAAGTTATTCATTTACTTTGTTCTAGATAGGGTTGTATAAGAGTAGAGCCCAACCATCAATTTTTTTTATTTCAAAGTGTATAATGAAACCCAACCGCATTGACCTTTTTGTTATATTTTTTTATTAGTTTAATTAGTTTAATTATATTGTATTATGCATTAGAAATTACATACTTTTATAGGTTTCATAATGTGATTATGTGTTGTTTGTATTTTATCTTGGATTTCGATAAGCTCTTAAGAATTAAATATTTTATTGCACTAACATTACTCAACTCAAACTAGAGATAATGTAACTAATAAGCTTATCTAATTAAAGCTTTAGGAATAAATATTAAAAGCAACTAGAAACCCTAGCTTTTGTATGTCATGGTGCAATTATTCTTATTAATGAATTTGGCCCTTCATTTATTGCACATAAGGGGTATCTATTCAGTGAGAAGAATCACCTTCTTGGGGATGTTTGTTTTTTTCTTTTTGATTTAGCCCATAACCATGTTCTAAATAGATGAATGTATATATAATTGCATACTTAAGTCTTGTAAAATAAATTTAGTGCTTAATATATATATATATATATATATATATATATATATATATATATATATATATATATATAATTAAAATTTATTATATTAGTTAGGTGCATTTTCATACTAGTTATGATCTTAGAGTTTAGGAAGTGAGTTTAGGTTCTTAGACTCTTTTTCTAATTAACAATGACCTAATTATCTTATGCTTCTTAAGATTAGCCACAATGTTTTTAAAAGTAGAAGGTATTAACTTGCAACCCATTAAGGTGGGTTGTAAGTCCAGAAGAGTCATGATATGTTCATACTCCTTGGTGGGACTAAACTAATATATCTCAATTTTTTCCTAATAAGAATTGGTTGAGTTTCTAGCTTGTGCTGAAGTGCCTTTAGTGAGACTGCCTATCTCTTTCCGCTATAGGTATAAGTTCTCACCTTATAAGCATTCTTTTGATCTTGTACTGTTGGGATATAAGTTCTAGCATTCTAATAAAATTAAATAAAAAATAAATATAAATCTTAATTTCAAAAAAAAAAAGTCAAATGTAAAATAAGTTGAAGTGCTTATTGGGCTTCTTAGTATCTGGGCACTCCCTACTTATCTCCATTTAGAATAAAAAAATGTTCATATTTAAGCCATTACAATTGATTGAATCTATCGTTGGGTGATATTTCTATTTTTGGAGTATTATATTATTCCTTGATGTCATATTCGATCACCTAAAAAAGTATCCCTAAGATCAGTGTGGTGTCCACACATTTTTTAGTCATTGTATTATGGTAGTTAGGCATAAGTTTGCTTCTTTAAATAAAAAATAATCAAGCCAATATTGCATATGCATAAGGATCATGATTGTTTAATTTTAAAATTACTTAGACATTGACAACCCTTTTTAAGGAGTGTTATGAAACCATAGGTTAGGCTAGCTTACCCTTTGGCAAGGTTTGAAGTTCAAAGTCCCATGTATCTGTTAGATTTAAGTTCAAATCACTAGATTATTAATAATTCATAGGTTAGATATAAGATTTGCGATTAATGTTATAGTAATATAACAAGTTGTCGCATGTTAGATAATTTCTTAATCTTGTGTTAATAAAATGCAAACAATATAACTTTAAATAACATTTGGCAACTTTAACATAAAATTAACTGTCAAAACCTAAATCCTAATCTAGAATACTATTGAGTATTTCTATGCATTTTCAAATTTAAGATCTACTTTTATGCTTTAGGAATACATGCAAAAAATAATTCAAAAAATGATCAAATTTCTATTAAAATTATAGGATCAAATCTTAAATTTTAAAATTTGGAATCATAGGAATGTAATTGATTTATTTCAATTAAAAATTTCCTTAAGTGCTAAAACATTCTAGGATGTGATTAATTATAAAGACTCACTTTGTAGAAAAGATGTATCTTAGGATAAAATAAATCTTATTATTAAGACAAGATCTCTAAGAACATAAATTTAATTTAATTTTTAGATTCTATATATACTGTTGAGTCCAATGTATAATAATATGTTTATCTTATATCATACTCAATTATAAAATTAATATTTTTAAATTTTTAGTTGAATTCTATATATACTTTTGAATCAAAATGGACTCTAATTAGAATCAAAATTTTGAATTAAAAGTCAAATTAAACTTGGTTGAAATTTCAAGTTCTGACTATACCTATATTATTATTATATTAATGTTCTTATTTTTTTGTCCATAAGTTTGAACATAATTCCTTTTTTTCTGCAGATTAGTATTATCATATTTTTATTAATATATAATTGCAAATAATATATAATAATTATTTTTATCACTTATTATCATGTTATTTTCTTATACTTGAATTATTTTAATTTTATTTTTATCTTTCTTAATTATGAGCACATATATACTTATATTTCAAAAAATAATATTTCTATTTTATTGTCTCTCTTTCTAACTAATAAAAATAAAGAAATAAAAACGAAAATAGGACTTTTGAAAATATAATTTGAAAATAATCAAGCCGTTGTTTAGTGATTTTGACCGCTAGTGTCCCCATTGGAAAGGCAAAAAACAAGTTTACTTAATATAGTATTAATATATATTATTTGTGTTCTCGCACACGGACTATGTTGGCAAACGTGAGTCTTATGCATCACGTGCCCTGTTGGAACTCCAGCTGTCCACACAGAATTAAAGTTGACAAATTAAGGGAATCATTGGTAATATTAGGGCTCTACAAAAATAAAACCAAACGGCAATAATCTGTGAAAGGATATAAGAAAATTATATTTTTGATTTATCATTCATCATTTACAAAAATGATTAAAACCATAAGCTAATGGAGATACACTATTCATGTGCCTAAGAAACTATATCTGTAAATTAATTACATGCAGAGTGTTCGAATAAATGAAGAGAATATTACATGCAGTGTCCGAATGTAATTACGTGCATATAGAAGTATTTATTTCATATAAATGACACATGGTTCCACACTGCAGCTTATGAAAAAAATATTACGTACGATGTCTGATACATCCGGACATCAATAAAGTGCTGACATATGATAAAATAGGAATTAAATATAATATTTAATTTATGTTTTATCACGTGTCACCCTATTATTGGATATCCGGATGCAAAAATATATTTGAACATACCGCACGTAATATTCTCTCGCAGCTTATATACCATCCTTGAACATGATTCATTAGCCAGGGAAAAAAAATGGAACAACAATATTGACTTCTAAAAATCAAATTACAACCTGTGAATTTAATTTCAATTTCTTCTTTTGCTCTAATTACAAATTTCCATTTGAAATTAGCAACCAAAAACAAAAAGAAAGAAAGAAAAAATATGTATTTGTTCTTCATTAGTATGATGATCTAGCTCATAGCACTTGTATGTCAGTAACCCTCAATCCGGAAAAAACTTTTAAAGCAGAAGGATTATAGGGTCATTGATTAATGCTGATGAATTAATCAATAATTAAATCTATGTATGTACCAAATTTATGTATATCTAAGCCTCAACTCTAGGCGACTGCGCATATTCTCCCCCACGTCTTCCTCCATCTTGCCATGTCGCTGCCCACGAATCTTCAAATCTCTGAGACATGAAAAAATCTCTCAACTTACTAAAGATATCGTCTCCTTCCTTCTTCACTTTCTTTTTGTTAGCATATTTCAGCCATCCGATATAGGCGTCGAGGTCATGGACGCATGCAGGGTTCTTCATCTTAAAGAAGTCCAATGCTAGTTCGACTCCCACGTGAGCGTAGCACGAGCAGCTGCTTATCCATGGTAGCTCGAGCTTCTCGTTCAAGAATACACCGGGCATCTTCGTCACTGGGTCGTTCACGTTCGCCACCCTCAACACCTTCACCCCGAGCTCCTCACACCTGGCCTTGAAGCCCGAGTTCCCTACCCGCGGCCCGCCGTATGAGTAAACGGTAATAGGCACCTCGCTACCTGATCCCGTCCTGTTCAGGCCGAGCTCAGCAATGTCATATCCGAGCAGCAACGCCAGCGAGCTACCCATGCTGTGACCTGCCAATGTAATGCCGATCTCCTCTTTGTTTTTGTACTTTGATAAAATCCTTGAGATCTCGGAGAGGAGCTGCTCGCGGCAGCTTCCACTGGTGAAGCGGCGGGTGCTGTCGTCTGATGTATAGAGGCTGAGGAACCCCGACTCGACCTTGACGTCGGGCCGAGGATTGTGCGGATCGAGTCGTGCCGGGGTGAGGGAACTCATTAAATTTGCTATCCATTCCGTATTGGTGACAGTTCCGCGGAAGGAGACGAGGATGTCGCGGCGGCCGAGACGGGAGGATGCTTCATCAGTGGAGACGGCGACGTATCCGATCCAGCGGCTGCAGCGGGTGCCGGACTGAGTGGGGATGGTGATGTCCGGCGTTGCGTAGATATATTTGGTGATTTCGTAACCTGCGGATGCCATTCCGATATCGCGAAGCATTGTAGATTTGCCGTACTTGCAGTTAAGGTAGCGTTTGGAAGTGGGGTCGAGGTCGAAGGCTTTATAACAGGCCATGACGAGCTCGGCGTAGCGAATGACTTCATGGCGGAGGAGAGGGTGGAGGGGTTGGATTAGGTTTTCCCAATTGTCACCGCCCTGGATGTCGCGCCACGTTGGGAGTGAAGCAGAAGGGTTTTGCTCTGCCCTGCGGCTTGCTGTTAGGGAGATGGTGGTGGGGGCTGTGGTGATCGCGTGGGAGAGAGTTTGGTGGGCGACTGCTAAAGAGGAGACGGTAAGCGGGCGGGCAGGCCGGTGGGGGCGGCTCCGGCGGGAGAGCAGAGAGGGGTTTGGCAATACAATGCTGGCGGCCATGTTTAGTTTGTTTGTGTGCTTATTGTGCGTTCGTTTAGTTAACTCAACTGGAAATGGAAGGAGGAGAAGCGAGGAGGAAGAAAAGAGGAGAAGCGGAGGTTGAGTTGTTGAGGAACAAGAAAAGAGCGAGAGCGGGTGGTGCACTTATAGGTAATGGTCATACGCGGGCACGCGGATTAGTGGACTGGAGCTTAAGCGGATGTGTGGTGCAGTTGGACTTTGGCCTATGGCGTTGATTTTGGAACAACATGTTAAGTGAGGATTTGACTGAAGATTTTGTTTACTTTTTTTTTTTTTTTTTTTTCATGGAGAGTGGGTGGCTGCTGCGTCTCCTTTTCTTTGGCCTTTTCGGCAGTCATCCTTTTTATTATTTTTTTTGGAATTATGTGGTCGGTGGATTGGGCGTTAGGAAGCATTGTAGCATTTCTGGCCGGTGCGGAAACCAAACTATAAGTCGTGAAAAGAGTTGTATTATAAGCTCAAAGCTCTTATCATCGTGTATTTTATCAGGTGAATAAAGAAAAATAATAAATTTTTTTAATTGTAAAATATTTTTAAAATAAATGGAGTATATTTTTTTAATCAAAAAGATACTTGAACTTATTTTTTGATATAAGTGTAATTATTGATGAATTTGATATAAGATGAAGACATAATTTATATTACATATTAATGATGTTTAATATAAATAATATCGATATTATGTTAAAATTTTTAAGTATTCTCATAACTCACATTGATATGTTCAATTTTATTAGCAGGTGTGACATCATAACTTTACTAACAAGAATATATTAGGCTAGAGTAGGGGCATAAATGAGTTGATCCGGCTCGTTGCATCTCTGATTTGAGCTTAAATTTGATTAATTAATTGAGTTTGATTTCTAACTTGAACTTGAACTTTATTCTATGAGTTTAAGTCAACTTACGAGCCAATTTATTTAATATAGAAGATATAGAGTACATTTCACTTCAGCAAATATTATAATAGATAAAATAATAAATAAAAAGTAAATTAAATAGTAAATATTACTTGATATAAGAAAATGATAAATAATTTTATACTTAAACTACTGAATTCTAATAATAAAAAAATTTAAGTGAATTCTAGCTACTAGAGAGAGAAAAAGAGAGAAAAGTATCTAGATTGAGAAGCACCATTATTTTACTATATAATCTGGTGCGGTCACAACGAATCACAGTAGAGGGAGGAAGGAATGCTCTGGGTCTTCCACTCACCAATGTAGAAGAAATGTGAGAAGTTTTAATTACCAAAATAGAACAACGGCGAGAAATTACCAAATCCCCAAGATGGCCGACAAGAGATGAGAGAAGTGTTTTCATGCCAATCTTCACACAAAAAGTCCAAAAGTCTCCCATTAAACCAGAATCAATGTTCATATTAATTACAATACTCCAATGAATGTGTTTTTTGGGAGAAAATTACTTAAATATTGTCACATCTCAGAACTATCATCTCGTAATGCCTAAGTGTCGACTTCTCTATCTAGACACTACAAAAGGGGTCAGTTGCAGTGTTACGGTGCTAGAAGATCAGCGCTTAGGCACTATATTGCTGATGCACTTCTAACATTTAAATATTTAATAATCTCAATTACAACTCTCATACAACACTTAAACATGCATAAATACATTCTCTACCATATAAAATAATACATGAACCATAAATAAATACCACAACACATAAAATACAACATAAGCCTCGTAGGCTTTGATTTTTGGATTAAGACCTTATAATGGGTCATTTTCTCCCTTAATGTGTTACATCAATTCCTTTAAATTTCAAAAAACTCTTCTATGAAGACTTAGAATTCTGGAGGTCTTCCAAAAAGCTATGGCACATGTCTTTGCAACTTATCTAAATTCACCCAAGAATTCTTAATTGGGGGTTTATCTTTCTACCTAATTAGGAATCTCTGAACAATATTATCAACTTATGCACTTCAATTGTGATGATGTCCTACACTTTAAAGAATGTAGGCTGGATAGGTGCCTACAAATGATTTCTATCTCCTTACACAAAAAGATCATCCCATTAATTTGGAGATTGGGTACCTCATTTAAAAGATATTAGATCTTCTATATTGAAAACATGACTAATAAATATATGAGGGGGATAATTCAAGAATAATGGTATTAGTACTAAGTGTACTAATAATTTTAAATGGCCCACAAACTCTCACTTGTAATTTTTTATATTTTTGTGGAAGGAAATCTCTTAGGATGGAATCATACCATTATATAATCACCTATCTCATTTTTCTTGAAAAATTTATTTTTATTCTTTTGTTTAGCATACTTAGCATTTTATAATTTTAATTATTTTTATATATTCATGAATATTATGAAAATCACATGCAAATGTATACGCTGAATCAAAAAATATATGGGCAGGTGTGCTAGTTAAGTCGATAGGTATCTTAGGATTATATCCATAAATTATCTTAAAAGGTGATTTTTAGGTATATTTAAATTCCAGTTTCATATGTTCTTCCCGATTAACATCTCAATAAGTTCTCTAAGATCATATTGACAACTTCTATTTTCCCATTGATCGATAGATGAAATGCAAAGGAGAACTTCAATCATGTTCCCATTAATTTTCATAGAGCTTTTCAAAAATAAAATACAAATTTAACATCTCTATCAGAAATTATAGTAGATGGAACTCCATGTAACCTCATAATTTCTCTAAAAACTAACCTTGCTATATAAGATGAATCATTTAATTTTGAATGAGATAAGAATTATGCCATTTTAAAAAATCTATCCACAACTATGAAAATACTATTATGTCCATGAGGCGTTCTAGGCAAACATAGCTTGAAATCCATTGATAGGACTTCCCATGATCGATAAGGAATAGGTAATGATGTGTAACAACCTGCCTTTTGTTTAATAGTTTTAGCTTGATGACAAGTGTAACATTGGGCTATGACATATTCAACATTCCTTCGTAAAGATGTCTAGTAAAATCTTTGTTCAACGAGTTCTTATATTTTTGATTTACCAAAATGTTCAAGTAAACCACCTAAATGAAGCTCAAATATAAGGAAATCTCTCATGAATGTTCTAGGGGGATACATAATATGTTGCCTTTGTAAAGATATCCATCAATGATAATAAAGGGACTATGAAAAGTGAATGGCTTGGACTCATGTTCTATATAAATTAAGTGAACTTTATAATCTTCTTTTAAAGTATTAAATTTAAAATTTTGAAATTTTAAAGATGAAATGACTAGAGATATCCTAGATAAAGTATTTGTTAGCTTGTTTTCTACTCCAAGGTTATGTTTTAAGTATGAAGAAAATTTTATAAAGATATTCAATCCACTTAGCATGTTTATGATTCAATTATTTTTGAGAGTTGGTGAATTTTAGGGTCTCATGATCTGTATTCAAAATAAACTCTTTTGTAATAAATAATGTCGCCAGTGCTTACAAGTTTCAACTATCGCATAAACTTCTTGATCATATGCAGAGTATTTTTGCTTCACATCATTCAACTTCTCACTAAAGAAAATAATATAGTTATTTTCTTGACTTAATATTCCACTAATTCCAACACTTGAAGCTTCACAAATTATCTCAAATGTTTTATCAAAATTAGGGAGTTTTAACATGAGTAATAACAGTTATAAGAATTTTTTACCCTCAAAGCCCTTTCAGCATCTATAGTCCAAGAAAATTTATCTTTCTTTAAGATGTTAGTGATATGAGCTATAATGGTGCTGAAGTCTTTAATGAATCTCTTATATAAGGTGCCTAATCCATGGTACCTTCTAACATCCATTAAAAAATTTGGAGTAAGCTAGTCTAAAACAGCTTTGATTTTTGCAAGGTCTACTTTTAGTCCATTAATAGATATGATGAATCCTAAGAAGATAACTTCAGGCTGATCAAAGAAATACTTCTTATGATTGATACATACTTTTGTAGCTTTTAAGTGTTCTAAAATCATCCTTAAATGATATAAATTACTCATCTTCAGGACTATATATATGAATATCATCGAAATAGGCCACAAAGCAATGACCAGTAAAAGATTTTAGAATAGTGTTCATCAATCTCATGAATGTATTAGCATTTGAAAGTCCAAATAATATAACTAATCATCCATAATAACCATCAAGACTTTTGAAAGCTATTTTTCATTCATCATCTGGTCTAATCCTTATATGGTGATAACCACTTTACAAATCAATCTTAGAGAATAAAAATGAGCTAGAAATAAGATCTAACATATTATCCAATATAGGTATGAGAAACTTATATCTTATTGTGATCTTATTTAATGCTCAATTATCAACACATATTCTCCATGTTCTATCTTTCTTAGGGCTTAGAAGAGCTGGTATTGCACAAAGGCTAAGACTTTCTTAGAAAAAAAATTCTTCTACAAGAGTTCATCAACTTGTCATTTTAATTCTACATTTTCTATTGGATTCATCTTAAAATTGGCAGGTTAGGTATCTATGATCCAGATATCAAGTTTATAGAATATTGTATATCCCTTATAAGTGATAATTCATTGAGCAAATCATTAAGAGTCAAATCAGTGAATTCATATAATAGATCTAAGACCCCAATATGTACATGGTGTTCTTTTGTATCAACAAAAAAGTTCATGAAGGTGTAGGATAAATAGAGAAGTTGGATCAGTGAATTATTTAACTAAGAGTCTAAACTCTAAGGTTATGGTTTGAATTATGGGAGATTCATTGACATCAAAATGTAGACTATAAGTATCCTTCCTATTGCTAGAGGGTGATATCACGATCAACTAGAGTTTTGCATTTTTTTTATTTTGATTTGGTTTGGCTTATAGTTCAAAATTGGGTTTTTGTGGAGGTGTAAGAAGAATTTTATATAGGGGTATAATTGGCCTTTTTGTGTGGGGTTTAAGAGAAACAACTTAATATGTGCTTGAATACATAAGTATTTTCATGACCATAATATATTATATTTAAATCATAAAGCCAAGATCTCCCTAATAGTATATTTGTGATTTCCATCAGAAGAATATCACATCATATTTGGTCCACATAACTACGTATCTTAATAATAATAAGACATCTATTTGTGATAGGTAGTGATGTGTGATTCACCAACTGACATGAAATAGTTTTAGATGAGGTTCAGTCGTAAGATATATTATAGTGATAGTATGAGTTGATATAACATTCATAGCACTATCTATGTCTATTACTAGTTTACACTCTTTTCTTACAAAACTGAGAGAATATTTCACCTCTTCCAAACCTCTTATTCCTTAGAAGTAGTCATACACTTCATAACTAATATTGAATTACCTCTAGTAGTCTACTTTTTCATTTGATGGGTGTATCATCATATATATTTTATATATCCTCTTGTTCTTCTAAATCTTCTATTTAATCTAAGAACATGATTTTTGGCTCTACACTAATTCTATATATGACCCTTTTTATGACATTTAAAGCAGACTATCTCTCTCATATTTTTAGAAGTAGATTCAATAGAGGTCATATGAAATTGGTTACTAGGAGTGGAAGGATTAGGTCTAGGAGTAGACATTTGAGGTTGAGATATAGATGGGTATTTAGATGATATTTGAGCCTTTATCTTGGATGTGAATGCAACTTTCTTATGCTTCTTTAGGAGTAAAGCATAATGAAAGATGTTTTCTAAGGTTTGGGGATCGTGAAGCTTTATCTCGTTCATAATATCTTCTTTTAGGTCAATGAAAATTTATTAGCTAACTGTCATTTCTGTTCAGTGCAGTATGTCCTTACTTCTAAGTCCCCAAATGTATTCACGTATTCCACTACTCTTATGCTTATTTATTTAAGAATTGTTAATTATTCATAGAGATTCTTGTCATGGTTCTTATGACAATACTCAGCCCTTAGCTTCCCTTTCATTCTAGCCCAAGACATGAGATTTCTACCAATCCTCTCCTTCTTAGCTAAAATATTATTTCAATAAATTTTGACATGACCCACCAATTTTATTTTTTCAAACATGATCCTTTGATAGTCATCCATATGGTACCAAGCAAAGAACTCGTCCATTGTGTAAGCCAATCTAAAAGCTTATTTAGATCATGAATACCATCATACATTGAAGCTTCTATATTAACTTGTTTTATTGGTTCATGTAGGTTTCTTGGACCCTAAGATGGTTTTGTCTATGGATATTCCTTATGTTTGGCCTTCACGCAAGATAGTTGTCTCTAAGAAGTTTAATATTTTTCTCTCCTATGAGTTCTAAGTCATCCAGACGTGGGATAGTCGATGTGTTTGAATCCTAATACTCAAAGTATGAACTTGTGCAGCTAGGTTCATAAGAAGGTATTCTACCCTAGTAAGTTTTTCTTTACTTTGCATAGTGATCTCATTTACCCTTGTAGTTAAGTCTTTTGATTGATCCAAGCTAGCAGATTTGGGTGGCATGATTAAGCAAAGAAATGTAAATTTATTACTTCAAATAAAATTTTAAATATGCGCTATGTGAACTAAAATTAACACAATAGGATGGAAAAATTTTAAAATGATTAGCTTTAAGAAAATAATAAATAATTTTTGGATACTATAAATTATTAAGTAAACACACAAAAAAGATAATCACAAAGCTTTTTTTTTTAAGGATATGAGTTTGATCTTTTTGCAAGATTCATATCCTAGGTTTGACTATCTTTTGTGAACTCTTCCTTACTCAAGTAATTACTCATGTATCCTGGTTTATTAAAATGGTTTAAGTAGGGAAAGGCTAGACTTTTAAATGAAGCCAACTAATTGGAAATACGATAAATGCTCATGAAATTGCTTACCACATGAGTCTAGCATGAGTTTACAAAGTGAAATCACTAAAATTAATTAAAAATTACATAAAATCTAAAATATAGAATTAATCTTTCTTAGATTTGATATTGAACACTTACAAGCATATTCTTCATGCCTCTAAATCTTGGGCTCTAATAGCAAAAAATGAGTTGCAACGGAGGGAGCAATAAGTGCTCTAGATTTTCCACTCACCAAAGTGAAAGCGATGCGAGAAGTTCTATTTACCAAAGTAGAACGGTGGTGAGAGATCACCAAAACCTTCGGATGGTCATCCATAAGCTCAAACTTGAGTGTTTTCACTCCAAATCTTCACACAAATAGTCCAAAAGCCTCCCATTAATCTAGAATAAATATATAAGTTACAATACTCCAAAGGATGTGCCCCTTAGGAGGAAACCACTAAAAAACTATCACAACTCAAAACTCATCTCTCACTTATCGGCTTATCTGTACAAAACACTTAAGCAGGGTAGCCAAAGTACAAAATGTGCCTAAGTGTTGTATTGCTGATGCACTTCTAACACTTAATTCTTAATGATTTCAATCACAACTTATATATACTTAAATATGACTAAATATATCATCTACCACATAATATAATACATTAAACACAAATATAAAATACCACAATATATAAGATACAATATAAGTCTCATAGATTTTGATTTCTGGATTGGGATCTTGTAACATGTCATTTTCTCCTTTGATGTACTACATCATAATCAAGAGTTAAGAAAATGATTCTATGGTCAAGCTTTTCTCTAAATATTTACTCATATGTAAGGATTTAGGCACATCACAACAAGAAATATTTACATTAATGAAATACAAACAAATTAAATATAAGAATTTAACAAATATTTGCTAAATGAACATGTATTGATGAAAGCGAGTTTCTTTAAATTACTCTATCAAAAATAATAATTAATAATTATTATTATTTTTCATGTTAACACTAGATAAAATAATAAAGAAACTCTTTGATGATACTAACATGGACCCTTGCTGACTTCCAACTTACTTCCAACTTTCTAAAATTTTCTGTAAAGGAAGGTGACAAGTATCTTGATCCTACTAATAACTCGAAGGAGGATAGAAGAGAGTTAATTGTAAGGATTTAATTGAGATTAGAGGATATACTAAAGTTATAAATTTGAAGTTACTAATTTTGGAAGCTTCAATTGTGTTTAAGGATTTTGAATATTTGAAGAAATGGTGCTCTACATATAAGCAAACTTAGTGCTTAGAAAATTAAAAACTATTGGTAGAATGAATTAACTTGAAGTTATTGGAAAAGCTATAAAGTTCACTTAAACAATAAAGGTTTTTTTTTTCACAAAAATAAAACTTTTTTTATTGAGAGAAATCATAATAAAGCTTGAATACTCTGAGTTGAGTCTGATGTCATGCATGACAACGAGGTTTTGCAAATGTGTTCTCATGTGGACGGCTAATCCGTATCAAACGCGGCCAATTTCCGGGGGCTAATTTGTCGCGATATTTTGAAATAACGCCCAGAAAAATTGGAGACGCAAATGAAGAAGTGGACTTTTGGGGCCCACATTAGTGAATCTTTTGTCATTGATATAATATAATATGATATTATATATATATATATATATATATATATATATATATATATATATATATATATATATATATATATATATATATATATATATATATATATATATGAAGATTTATACATATCATACAATTTTTATATTTATATCTAAAACTTAGATATTTCTTTTGTATACTTCATCTTTAAAATATGCATTTCACTTTAAAAATAAATAAAGTGATATTTTTGATGTGATATTAAAGATTAGGATATTATATATATAAAAATTGAAGTTTAGATATTAGATATGTAAATATATAAGAATTATGTTGTATGTATGTAAATCCCTCTTTATAAATTTAAATTATGTATAAATTCTCCCTTGATGAACTGATAAACTTTTTCATATAGCTCCAATGTCAAAATTGTGCACTTAAATCATAAAAATTTGCTTTCATAAAAATATATATAATCAAAATTATGTACTTAAACAATAGTCATACACATGTTAAAATACAATAATAATCAAGCAAAGATTTTTTTTATTTGTAAATAAAATTTATCTAAAAGATGTTTGAAGTTATCATCAAGATTATTAGAATTATTAAAATATTATTCATATACACAATAATAGAATAATGAATAAAAAATTCATTTAAAATATTTTGAAAAATATTTTATATTTTTATTTTAGATCAAATTATACAATATTCTACTCATAATGATTGTATGTGAGAGCATGTGATGTTTTATCCTTATCTTTCTTACAAATCATTCTTTAAATCAAAATTTGAAAAACTAACTATTTTGGGAAGTCTCTTAAGAACATTTATTTTTATAAGACAAAATATCTAATCTATTTCAAAGCTTGATTAAGTGGTTTGTAATTTGATAATTAATCTTGATTTATCATACTTTTTTGAGCTATTCATTATACATAATTTAGTGTACTCTAAAGGGGTAAAACTTACGAGTAAGGCTTTTGGGTAGGAAACCATTAATCTTACTTTAAAAAAGTTCTATGCAATCCTTATTCAGAAAAAAGTTCATTAAATTGATTTTTATTCATTTCATCAAGTACAACTTGCTTGAGAACTATTATGAAATAAAAAATATATATTTTTAAATTTTTTTGAATAAATTTCATTATTATCTATTTTAATAGATGACATAATTTGAAATAAAAATGGTATGCCTTATAACATATACTGAGAACTTGCAAGCGAAAGTATAACTTTTGCGTGCTAGAAAATCAGTTGCGGAAGAATAAAAATTTACGCCTTAGTCTTGTTGTGAAATCCAGCACACACACACACACAGATATTTGAAGAGTGCATAAGAAACTCCAGAATTTTTACGTGAAAAATCCCAGAAGGAGGGAGAAAAATCCTGGAGTTGCTTGTGCACTCTTCAAATATTTGTGTGTTGGATTTCTCAACAAGGCTAAGATAAAATTTTATTCTACCGCGACTAGTTTTCTAGCATGCGACAATAAAGATATGTATTTAATTTATATTTAATTATGCCTAGTTGAATTTAATCTATTATTGGTTTTTTTTAAAAAAAATGCTTTAAAAGAATAATTCTTCTTTCGATACAATTTATATGTGCTCTACTATTATCCAAAATAGTGATATTCTAAAACATATATTATTAATTTATAATTAAATTAATATTTATACTTTAGTTTTGTATAATAACCTTTCGAAAGAAGTGGATAATGATGATCAACTATATGATTTTAGGTTCAATAAGATTTTAAGTTGAAAGAATTTTTTTATTAAGAAGCTTAAGTTTATTTGGAATTTAAGATAATTATTTTAATATTGAGATTATTATTCTAATACTTAAGATCCTTATTTGAGATAGGCATTTCTCTTTTGAAAGATTTCTCTCCTTGAAAATCACTAGTTTTATTGGATTTTATCCTAGAATATCTAATATTTTTCTTTATCATTAGAGACTTGGGTAAGAACTTTAATAAGTTCATACTTCTATGTATTTATCAGTTTCTTGAGTCCATTTCATCTCAACAATTAAGTTGCAATAGTATGTTTATAAATAAATATCAAAACAACTAGTTGAAGTTGAATTAATGCTAGTATACATTTCTTATTATAATTTTTATTAAAGTTTTCTTTAAGATTTTATTCATGTTGAATGCATTGAGTCCCTTATCCATAGGGCAATTATTAACCTAGTGCATTATTTTACCACATTTATAATATTTTATATAATCTTTTTCCATTTTTTCTTTTTGTCTAAATGACTCTTTTTAGTTATACTAATTCTTAATCCATTTTTTCTTCAAATGTTTTCTCAATTATTTTTGAAAAGGATTTTTAGTAGATCCTTCATAAGCGGATAAGGAGCATTTCTTTTTTTTTTATGTAGATTTATAATTTGATATCACTGAAAGATTTAATCCTTCTTGAGCACAATAATCAATAAGTTTACCATATAAATGTGTATTGGGGACATTTCCTACATGAGAACAATAAATATATCATTTTACTTGGTCAACAAAATTGGTTTGAAAATCCTTTTATAACATTTTATTTCTAGTGAATATTATCTTCATCACGAAGTGTCATGACCTAATAATAATAAAAAAAAATCTTTGTACCCATAAAAATGGACTAATGTTGAACAATAAAATTCTTAAGAAGAAAATTTGCTCACTCTCCTGGCTTTGATATGTTACTAATGAAATATTATAATATATTAATGATTGAAGTATAAATCTAATCTTTGATCTTATGTTTCTTTAATAGTTCATCTTGTTGTTGATTGTTCGAATAATTATCCCATTATGGACTTCAAAAGATGCATGCACTGTAGAGGGTTGACCATAACCAATAAATATACTTTGTAGGCATGTAAGGATTAGTGGAAGGTGAATTAAAGATATTTATATCATTTTTTTTGTATGGAATATGGCTTCAAATAAGATTTATTTTCATTACAAAGTTGATATTTCTTAAAATAACAAGCTTCCAAGATTTATTACATTTGGGGTTTATTTAATAATACTATTAATTATGAAGTCAATACTTGTATTTGAACCTAGAAGATATTAATGTGGGTGCACTTAGTTGAAGTCAAAATAGGTCTTATGGGGCTCTATAAAGGATGAAAGAGGTGAGACATTCTAGATGTTAATGAGGATATTCTCAAAGATACTAACAATAGACATAAAAGTTGCATTATAACATTTGTTCAAAAAAAGAGAATGACTTGATATAAAAATGAGAGGACAAGCCAATTAAAGGGTAGCCCTGATTAAGATCCCATGGCCAATTATTTTAAAATAAATGTCTTTAGTCTATTTAGTTGGGTGGTGACCTTAGATCCTTATAGGTAATCATAAGTTATCTCATCTAAGGAAACTTCACAAACTAATGGTACATACCTACCCTTAGCTGATAAATGGAAGTTACAATTATGCTTCATATGTGAGATAAGTTCATATTATACATATTGTATCACTTATGATGGTACATATCATTGATGATAAAGTTACCTAAGCTATAAGGCTGAAGGGTATAAATTATGGATTCCATCTTGATATGGAAAAAATGACACCCAAAATAGAACTTATAGATTAACCATAAGAGGTTAAGAGGCCAATTATATCTCCTCAGTATGGTGAAGAATACATGAAAAGTTGTATAAGCAAAAAATATCAGACTTACAACTTGTTCACATATGATCAAAAGAGTCAAATATCTTCTTAATATGATAGAGAAGATAACTAAGGGTATGCAAGATATGACTTACAACTTAATTGCATATGATTAAAAGACTTAGAGATCTCCACGATATGAAACTTATAACTTGATTGCATACAATCAAGAGGTCAAAATATCTCTTCAATATGATAAATGAGATAAAAGATATAAAGATAAGACTTATTGCTCGACCGAATATTATTAATAGGTATGAATACCTACTCAATATTATAGAAAGATATAAAGATGTGTAAGATAAGACCTACCTACAATTTGATCATATATGATCAATTAATAGAATCACACTAATTTAAATCTTATATTTTTTATTCTTTAAATTAATTATTTAAATCAATTCAAACTAAACAAATTAAAATTGAACAATTAGTTAGAGGATATTATTTAATTTTATTACATTGATATTTTAAAAAACTTTCAATTTGCACAAATAATTATATTTGAATTTTAATTAGAGCAAATGATTTAGTATAATTTAGTTAGCATTTGAGTTGAGCTCAATTGATTTGATTGATCAATTAGGGTTTATAAACATGAACATAATAAAGCACACTTAATCAATTGTAGATCACTTAGCTAGATGTGTAGCAAACCCAATGAAGTCAAATGTGATGTCTTGTTCACATCAAAATTAATGTATATTGGAATTAGCCAAGTTAATATATAAAGAATTCACTTAACTCTAATTTGTATGAGAGTCAGTGAACATGATAATGTAATAAAAATGAGATTAACAAATAGTGAAATTAATTAATAGATTTAATTAATTGATTTAGAGGTCAAATTAAAATTTTTTAATTAATTATATTTATTAGGAATTGATTTTTATTAATTTAAGATATTTAGTCAAGCAATGATTACTAATTATTTTGGGTCTTAAGTTAAATATTTTTCAAAATAAAATTCAAGAAAAGGAAAGCAAAAATTTTTTAGTGGAATCTCGTCATCTCCTCCAAACCACCTATAATATAAAATAAAAATAAAATAAAAAAGATGGGAATGGTGGTATATAAATCCTGCCCACTAGTCCTTCAAATTTTCTTTAAATCTATCGATAGACAATTGGAAAATTTGGGCAAGCATACTATTATGAATGCATGCAGTCATAAGCATAAATGAACATAAGATATAAAAGGTATTAGATTTGTTTATTGAAACATCAATCTATGTTATATTTATAATAAGAAAGATTATCACCAAATTGAAATCAATCAAAACTTTCTTCATGAAGAGCAATAAAAGTGGGATAGATTAATAGTATCATCTTACCTAATAGTTTTTATTAGGATTGGGTTGAAAAATTTTAAGTTCATGTAGCTCCATTTGGTGCTTTATAGGCTTCCTAGGTCTAATCAAGATTAAATATATCCTTAGAATTGACTTTATTTTTCAAAAGTGAAAAGGTTGGTGCCTTTTGATTTTAATACCAAAATTATTAAATTTTAAGAAGGATGGCTCTAGATTAAAGGAAATTGTTGAGTGTTGCCAAATAATAGGCTAAGAAATAATTATTTCATCTCCAATTTAACTCCTTTTGGTGATTTATGACTAGTAGTGATTTTTTCAAGCTTTAGTGGATGAGTTAAAAAGTATTGAAGATTACTATTTATAAAATTTTAATTTTTTATAATAACAAGAAATCATAATAAACCATTTGCATTAGCAATGGATTTTTAAAAGCGTAATATTTCAAAATTATTAGATTATCATATCTTTCAATAAAAAGATGTCTTTCAATAAAAAGATGATAGTAGTGAAATATATAGATTTTATGATCATAGTTTTAATGATTTGCCTTTGTTTGCACAAAATGTTAATTAAGATTTGCTTTTATTTTTTTTTCTTTTGACTAAAAATTTGGAGACATCTTTTTTGTTATGTTTGAGAGAAGATAATTCATGAAATTATTGCTTTGTGTACTTGAATTTAGTAATTGAAGTGAAAGATTATTCATAGCAATATGAAAGTTTTAATATTTATGTTGAAGGAATTAATGTATAATAGGATTTCTACCAACAAATTAGTTTTAAAATCCATTAAAATTAAAATTAAAATATGAAGGTATAGGATATAAATTCTATCTAAATATAGGGTTTATAAACTAATAGATTGACATATCGTTAATCTCTACTTTTGAATTTCAAGTTTAGGTTCAGTAAGAAAGGCCGATTTCATTCCAGTTAATTACTTTATTCTTGTTATAAAAGAAACTAATAGATTTATTTTAATTAAAATAATTCAATCTAAGTGTTACAATATTCTTTTAATTTTAGGACATAAGTTCAAAATTAATTATTTAATCTATTTTTTTAAACAATTACCCAGTTAGGCGACATTTTTGTGTGTTTGCTTAATATTGGCTATTTTGCAAGATTAATAATCCCACTTAAAGATAAGAAATCATCATAATATAAGTGGGTTGTTGTTGATTAAGAGATGCAAATTCAACTGTAGAAAAATCACTAAAATATAATTTTACAAGGTAAAATAATTTCTCTGATAAAAAGAAAAGAATGAATCACTTGATTTTAGGCATGAAATATATATAAATAACTTTGTACTTGCTTCAAAGAAATATTTATTCAACTCTTAAAGTTGCATAACAACCAGAATGTAGAACAACTTAATATGATATTTATGTAAATTTATTATTTCTTTACTTCTTTACATCTCCTTGTAGACTATTGATGCACCTTGAAAGTAGAGTTTATATTTGAAACATTAATTTTAAAAATAATACAAAAAGGAGATAATTCACCAAATAAATAATCTCATCCATTCTCTCATCATCTATAGGTTTTTTGGATACATACACTAATGTCATTGTATTCCTAATGTTCCAATTTTTTCTTCATAAAGACTATGATAATTTATTTGTAATTCTCAAAATATTAATCAATAAATGTACTACAAGCATAAAATCAGAAGAGTCCATTGCACATATTATGTCACTAGCTTCAATTGATTATATCACTAGTTTCAACTAACTACTAATAATGCACCCAAGCTTTACTTATAACTCAACCACTTTAAATGAAAATGCATATAATTTTGTGAGACTAATTAAAGTATGAGAATATGAGATCTTGTGGATGTCACTAGCTCACTACAAAATAGTTTATTGATTCAAATCACACTCTAATTAAAGCTCTAGTTTTAAAATGAAAAGTATCTTCTCATGTTGAATGATTTTAAAAGCATTACTCCTCTTATAAGAAGTTCTAATAGTGTTTAGAATTCTTGGCATGAACTTTGAAAAATTCTTTACTTACCAATGATTCATTATTATAACTACTAAGTTCATGTGAAGTTAATGTACAAAGTAATTCATATAGAATATTTAAGGAATTCCTTTAAACCATTAAACTCAACTCACATATTAGGTGTCTAATCATAGCCTTAATTTTATACCTTATGCAAGCTTAATGAATATTTAACAAGTGTAGATTCAAGGGTTGCAATGGGTGTAACTATACATGTTAAGAAAATATGTTTAATACCAATAAAATTTTCAATAACTTACACTTTTTTTTATCAACATATATATCTCATAGTGATAGTCAATCATTTCTTTGTTCACATATCATGACACTCCTCAACTATAATGAAATAGTAAGAATCACATATATCTTTAATTATGAAAACTAAGGTTTAAACTACTAGTGCATGATAAAAGTTATTTTTAAACCTTTGATAATGTCAAATATAGATTTATAGTAGCATTTTTAAATGTAACATCCCTGACTTCTTCATTATGATTTTCAAGGAAAGAAAATAATTTCAAATAAGTTCTTAGTTAACTTATTCAAATTATTCATTACTATCAAAAAATGATAATCTCATCACTAAAGAAATCAATATAACCACTTGTTGTAGTCAAAATGATCCTATATTATTCTTATTTCTCTCATCCTTACTCAACCATATTATAGGAACACTCAATTTTTTGTGGCTTTATTAGGTCCTCACAATTTTATCTTTTCTTATTATCAATAGTATTTCACTTATATGATATAAAAAAAATTCTCTTCTAATTTTGAATCTTTCACCAACAAATGAATCTCCACCTCCTTGACTTGTAGCAACTTATTCTTGAGGCTTAAATAAGTAGCAATAAAGATAATATGTTGCATCTTCCTATACATTATAACTAGTTTGGATATTCCTCAAATCAATTTGAGCTAAATCTCTATGCAACATTGCCCATCCCTATTTAAGGGAAATCATGACTTTTTTTTTTATGTTGTCCCTTTAAATATGCTTTTCACACTCTATCCTTATTGTTAATATCATAACATCAAATCAAAGAATAAAGCATAGGGTGGTCAACCAAAAGATTGTTAATATTAATCTTCACCCACCTTTCTCTTCAAAGAATAATCCATTTACAAAACCCAAAGCATGAGGAAAGCCCTAATATTAATATAAATATTTGAGAATCTCCAAGTGAATGACTATATTAATATGATATATGCTAAAGAAATAAAATTTTTAAACCCAAATTATTCAATACCAAACACCAAGAAAATGCAAAAATATGTGAATAACTATAGGAAATAGTAGGCACACCATCAACCATTTTTAAAACAAAGATAAACTTTTGGCCATTTTTTAAAATAAAATAGCACAATTGGTTATTTTTAAGAATAAAGACACATAATTAGCCAATTATTTTTAAGAAAAAGGCACACCATTGACCATTTTATTAAATACAAAGGCACATAATATGTAATTTTTTAGAACAATTCTGTAAAATCAGAAATATAAGTGATATTGACAAGAATTATAAACAATCTATATCATGAACAAAATATTATGTCATATTTTTTGGACTATGCTCCAACCACTTTGGATATTCTTCAAACAATTTGAAATTAAATCACCGCATTATATTACTCATTATTTCATGTTTGAAGAATATTTTTTCTATCTTTTTGGAAATACTACTTTTTATATTGATAACTCAATCAATTTCTATAAATTTATTATCATAATCTATTATGCTATTTTAATATCCTAATCATTAATTATTACTTTGTTAATTATATTATTTTAATTACTAATTTACTAATCTAAAAATAATTCTAATATCTTACTTATATATATATATATATATATATATATATATATATATATATATATATATATATATATATATATATATATATATATATATATATATATATATATATATATATATATATATATTAATGTCACTTGCTTAAGATTAAAGCATATTTATATATATGATCATAATTAGTGTTACTGACTGTCCCCATACTTAAATAGTTATTGTTTTATAAAGAACAGCTCATACATCATGATTTAAAGGTCATATACATGTCTATTTAACAACTAATATAGAAGATTTTAGGTGAGGGTAGATTTAAATATCCTCTTTTTTTTTATTTCATATTACTATAAGTATAACACTAATGTTAAAGATATTAAGCACAATAAATCATTTTTAACTAAATTCAGTTGAAAATCTATTGCTAATATATAATATAAATGATCACTATAAGAAAATCATGAATTTATGGTGTTCAAATTCACCTGAAATCATCAAAATTTCATCATAAACCATTATTTTTGACACTTTTTAAGAAAAAAAATCAATGATAAAACACGCCATAGGTGCATTTTAATAAAGTAATAGCCATAAGAAATAATTTCTGGAGGTCTTTGACCAAAAAATGATGGAATGTTGTAGTGTTTTTACTATTGATTTTCATGTAATTATCATCGTGAGAAAATCAATGGAAATTTCCATTAAAATGTTTTGGTGGAAAAGCTATGGAAAGATTGTATTATTATTTTTTAAAATAACTCCTACTTCAAGTTGGCTTTTTTACAATCCCTGCATATAGTTGATATAATACTTTTGTACTCATAAAATATTTATAAACATAAAAAATAACCACAAAATATATCCATGGAGACCAAATTTTACTAAATAAAATTTTTAAAAGTACCATACAAAGTTCAAATTCAATTTTACATTAATATCCATAGAGTACACAAATCCGTTTTCATTTCCACAAACATAATAAATTCAAAATAAAAAACTTAGTCATCTTTTCTTGTATCCTCTTTTCCTCTTCCTCTTCCTCCATTACTACTTTCCCTTTTTACTTTGATGCCCATGCAACTGAGCTATCCATTTTTTTATCTATGCTTGTATCTCCGTCATCTGCAAGTCATCTCATTAGCAAATGCAATCACCTATCTTCTGACAAATTCCTCAATTGTTTCCCCTCTTAAGCTTGAAGAAGCTGACTGTGAGAATAGAATATCATAAGCTATGCCCAATGAACTTAGGCTATAAATCATTACTTATTTCTTCCCTCCTAGTGCTTGCCATCACAAAGTAAAATCATCATGCTATAAAGATAACTCTCCCTAAGATGTCTGACTTTGGATATCTCTCAATCGCATATACTCATCCTCTAAATTTCAACTTCAATAACGTTTTCAAAATACATTGTTATTATGGATTTTCTTAAGAATAAAAAAAGTTAAGTATACTTACTAGGATATACTATTGGCTCATTATTGGTCTTGCTGTCGTTGATGCATGTGGATGTATAGCTCTAATAGTGTAGGTTCTCTCCCTAGAATTTCTTTCTACAAATGTTATTATAAAATATATTTATTAATTTGATTAAACATATGATCAATTAAGCAATATATATAAGAGGCATACCATTTTTCTCTTATTTTTAGTATGTGAAAACCACCAGTATGTAGGGAGATCACCATACCTCTATAGTTAGACCCTTGGTTCTGCTTGTTCTATTCCCTCCTTTGAGTATCTAGGATGACCCAAATTACACATAGTTTATCCCACAATCCCTCACAAATCTATAAAGCCTTTAACCAGACTTACAATGGTTTGTCAACATATCCCACAAGCATGTAGCCTGTCATCTCTCAAAATTTCAAAGAATCATATCATGATGTTCAAGCAAATGAAACTTCTCTGCATAAGAAATGAATGATGTTAATTGAACATTCATTAGAAGATGTCATAATTCAAAAAATAACTCACCTCAAACCCCTTAAACCACATGTCATGCACTTCAATAGGATTTTTTTTACATAATATATAAAGTGCATAAACTTACTCTAACTTTGATCTTGTGAATTGCCTGATTTGAATGATCAAACTTGCATAAATGAAATACAATAGCACATATGTATAACATAAAAAAAAATTTCACCATACTTTAAATAAAAGATACTTATGTATCTCCCTCAAGCTCAATGTAGATGTGTGAACCTACTGAGTCAGAGCCGCCAAACAATCTATACTCATTGTCTAGCAATGACCTTGCATGGTAATAGAAGTATAGTGGAGTGGGCTAGATTAGTTGTGTGTGTAAACTGGTGTGCTAATGTATGGTGGTGAGGTGGTGACAAAAGGGAGAAATTGGTGATTTGTGTCATATTAGGTGAGGAGTATGTTGTTCAAGGCTAGGGTAAAATGCTATAGATAGTGGTAGTGGTAGTAGTGATGGTGGTGTTAGTAGTGATTCTAGTGGGAAAACTTGTAGATCATAGGCTGTTAGTGGTCTTCTTCTTTTTGCTAAATAAAGAGGTGATAGAACTACAAGGTCACTTGTCTTTACCTCTTGAAGCCATCTATAAGAGAGACAAAAGTTATATTGTATTACAATAAAAGACTACTTATAAAAGATATAGAAAATATTATAAAGTACAAAAACTAATACTAGTTTCATTGAAGTTCATCATCACTCTACCCTTTGATTTAATTTTTATTATGACACAATTCTTATTTTTTTCATTTACTCTATGAGGATACCTCACATAGTACACTTGATGTGCTTGCATGTGCCTCAATTAGGAGGTGGGTCAAACCACTCACAATTAAACAAGAATATAATTTTCTCATGCTTCCCAATATATTATAACTAAACAATCTCTTACAATACATCATAATATTTCCTTCATCATTTGAATGAGTATTCCCCCAAAACTCATATTCCATATTATCTATTTTTTTCTTCAACCTAGGACTAATGTAAAATATATAGCCATTAACTAGAAATATATGCCATAAATCATGTAATTCTTCATTTTCAACTCTTTTAAATGGATCATGAATCTAAAAGTAATATGCACATTATGCTAAATATTTATCATAATCATATAAAATGTTCTTCATTTTTAACACAAATAATATTACGCAATACTTAAAGTAGGTTGAAAACTCTTCTTCAACACTTTGTTGCTCATATTATTATCATATATTTATAACATAGTAACAAACAATTATACATATGCACAAAATAAAATTAATAATTTTTTAATCTAAAAATTGTGTATTTTGAAGCATGGGAACTTGCACTTTGAAGGGTTGTGCTTCTTTATAGTAAGTAAAATATAGGGTATTGTTATAGCAAGATCATTATCATACATGCATCTTAATGTGCACTTATAAGAGGCTTAACCATTTTCTTGAAAGATTGTTAATGTTGATTGAGCATTTTTCATTATGAGGCACTCTAGTTTGAGCACATTGAATAGTAGATTCAAAATATTATGAGCAAAAGTGTGCAATCTCTTATGATTGTTACACTTCACAAATATATCCTCTTAGGTATGCTTGATTCTTCACAATCCTCTTTATTTTATTAAGAAATCTATAAAATTATATAGTAAATTAATAAATGTAAGCTAATATGTTGTGAAATTTGAAGGTGAGGACAACAATCTTTCTTATCTTTCAAATGGGTACATCCAAAGATATTGAACTAGGCCACCAACTCTTGCCTCATATGGTAAATGCACATGTAAGTGCTTCATGAAATAAATAAAAATTAGATTAGAACATTTTGCTCCAATTTTTATAATGTCACTGAAATATTATTCTCTCATTCTCTCATTGTAGTAATACATCCACATTCAAATGAATAGGGCCCATAACTCTAAATAACATGCTCAATTCAATGATCTCTAAATCCTCTAGTAATGCAATGTATGCAATTGGTACTAAGCACTCCATACAAATGTGATAGCTATGGTGAATCCAAATAATCTCCCTGACCTCAAGTTAACACAATGTGAAAGATTAGATGTATACCTTTACAATATTTCAAGAGACTGAATCCTTTTATTCACAACTCTTCTTTGCTATAACATTAACTCATATTTGTCCTTGAACCTCAAAATTCCACTACCTATTTCAACTAGCTCCAACTCATTTCCTTTATAATGGTCTCATAAGTCCAATTTAGCTTTCAAATTATCTTTTGTTTCTTTTACATTCACAATGGTATTGAAGATATTATCTAAAAAAAATTAATATATATGCATCACATTTAAGTTATGTCATACTAAATTTGACTTCCAATAAGGTAAATCTAAAAAAATATAAATCTTTACCTAATAGTGACAAACACCATAGTGTGGTGTCTATTTATTTATTTATTTTTTTATTTTTATAACATTGGGACATCTAGAATTTTTGGTAAAGGTTGCACTATCCTCCATAAGTCATCTCCAATAAGTTATAGTGGTGGATAGCTCTTCTCAAATCTATTTTTATTAATGAGTCTTTATTTCTTCTAAATTGATGATTTGCTGGCAAGAACATTCTATAACAGTCAAACAAAAAAATGTTTTTACTATAGAACATCATAAAAGCTTTTGATGACTCCATATGGGCAAGCCAACTTTCCAAATGTGCCTCACCTTGACAATAAGCCAAATGTTGAAAAATCTCTAATTGTCCACATCAATGCTGCCCTCATGTGAAAATTTTGCTTCTTCAGCATATCATGTTGCCATAAAACTTTCAAATCATCTATTATTGAAGCACACATCTTAGCAGGATTATAGATGTGATAAAATAATAATAAGTGAGAGATACATGTAAGGACTTGTCAGACATCTTTGGGGGAAGGTTGTATGGTTTTACAATAACTAACCAACATGAGTATGGTGCTATAGCTTGAAAATAAGGCATAAATGCATCAGCACATAATCCAAATCATACATTTCTTAGTTCAACAACAAAATCTAGTTACATACGATTAAAATGTTTCCACACGTCAGCATTATATGGATGGCTTAGAATTTGCAGCTCTATTACTATATTGTGAGGCCTAAATGTATTATCATAAGAATATAAAAAAGTCATGTAGATGGGATCACTTTCTATTAACACTATCTCCTACTTTATTTTTTGTATCTTGGCACATCATAATATCTACACTAAATCTTTGATTCATCTTTCTTGTAATAAAGCATAAAATCATTGATGCATTAATCTATTTTTGTGCATATAATCCTAACTTTGAAATAATTCTTTTAGTGCAATAATAATCACTTGGAACTAAATTCTTTGTTAGGCTTATCTCTTTAACTAGCTTAACAACCTGATTAAAGCTTACATGTGGCATATTAAAATCTATTTTAATGCTAAATAATCTAATAGTCAAAGATAACTCAAAATGGGAGGTACATCCATGCCACAATGGTCATTGCGCTCTGTTCAATAGGTCATAAAACTTTTGTGCTTCAACATTAGGTACTTCCTAAAACAATTTTGAGTTTGTGGTATAGCTGCATCACTAATTAGCTCCTTATATTTGCATGGTATATTAGTACTTTCTTGTAGATGGCCACTACTTGATCCAATGTATTGACTATTAAAGAGTGATTCACACTCACCATGTGAGGTCTAAAACCAATAGTATAAATGAAATCCCCTCTAATATAAATCAATGAATACTTTATATGATGTTAAAATAGTTTAAATTTTATGCTTAGTATATGGGCATCTAAACTTTCCTTCATTCATATAAGATGACCATTGTGATGCAATAAAATGAAGAATTCAACTCTATTTATTTATTCCTTGATGATTCCTTTACAACCAAGAAGTAATATATTATACATCTAATACCTTTAAGCTTTGTTATCCACTTTATTATCATTAAAACAATATAAAATTCTTGGTATTAATATACATAAGTATGGTAAAATTGGTAGAATTGGTATAAATAAACTTAACTAGCATTTAATGCAGTCTTAACTATATAAATTTAGGACTGCAGAAAATATTATTTTCATTTTATAGTAGAGCGTCAATTTGAAAATTTAAGTTGAGGATCATCCAACTCAAAATGAAATAGCTTGAATCAAACATGCTACTAAGATCAACATTGCTTGGCAGAATTTAACCTAAATCATGTTGAAAAATAAAAATGAAAACTTTAAATCCTACAAAATTTGAAATTTAGTTTCTTCTCTATTTTATCTAAAATTCTATAGAATTTGAAATTCCATTTACCCTCCATTTTGCTTAAATGCTACAAAACTTTAAATCCCATTAATCCACCATTTTGCCTTAAATTCTATAGAGTCTAAAATCCTATCTCTCCTATATTTGACTTAAATCTTACAAAATTTTAAATCACATTTCTTCTCCATTTGCCTTAAATCCTATGGAAATTTAAATCTTCTTTCTTATCTATCAATATAAAATCCTTCAAAATTTTAAATGTCATTTCTCCTACATGTTCCCTAAAACCCTACAATATTTTTAATCTTATTTTCTTTAATTTTTTTCCATAAAATCCTATTTATCCTCCATTTGCCTAAAATATTACAAAATTAAATCTCATTTTTTTTTATTGTTTGTCTTAAGCCTCCATAAATATAAATCCCATTTCTACTTTTATATTGCCACTAATCTTATAGAACTTAAAATCTTGTTTCTCCATTGTTTTGCCTTAAATCCTACACAATATCAAATCTCAATACTCCTTCATTTTACCCTAAATCTGAGATTTAGTAAAAAAAACAGAGAGAGAACACATAAGGAAACACAAAATTTTGCAAAATAAATTACTTTAAAATCAATCGGTGGTGAGAGGCTCATTGTTGTGGGTTCGACATTGAATATTAGGTAGAGAGAGTGAATGAAGAAACAATTTGTGTGAGGTATGTTTATTCATGATCACCATCACCAACGCTCATTTCAAGTGGCCTAGCTGCCAAAAACCATTTTACCTAATTCTATCAAAAAATTTAAACATTTCTTTATTAGATCTCAAACACACTAATAACTGACAGACTTTTCTTATAAATTTTAACATTGAAAAAAATTTTGTTGAATTTTTTTAGTGTCAAAATTTTTTTTCATCAAAGTATTTAATGAAAAAAAATGATGATATATTTTTGTCATATTGTATGCTGAAGAAGATGATGAAAATTATGGTGTGTATAAAGCTACTAGAAATTTTCGTTGGTAATTCCTTATTTTTCTGTAAGGCATGTTCAAATAATTTATTCTGATGTGATTAAGGCTCCTTAGGTTACAAGAGCATTCATGTATGGTTAAAATTCTTTGTGCTATACTATGTTGTTTGAAGCCCTATACTATAATCCCCAAATAATCCTTCTTATTAGACAAAATATGAGAGCACTTTTACAAATTAGAATTCGATCATTAGCATCTACAAAGAGGGAGGGAGAGTGGTGTATCTATTTTTTTTGGGTGCCACCATATCGTGTATCAATGTTAGGAGTGAAGGAGGCACAAGCAAGGGCATTGTCATTGACTGTCAGAGTCTAGAGAGAGGGAGAGAAAATGGAAATGGAGTTGTAGGTTGCATGGCCATGGTTGAGTATTAGAGTCAATTAGTCAAGAGTGAGGGAGAGTGTTGAGCATGGCACTGTGGCTATGAGATAGTGGGAGGGAGTGCGAATTAATGGAATGTGGGTGTGTAAACATAGAGTTTTTTAGGTCAAATTATGGAATTGCCTTTTAATATACAAAAAAATTTCAAGGTGTGCAATTACCCACCTTGAGCATATCCTAGGTCCTCTCTTGACCCATATCATCTTAAATTTGCACCATAGTGTAGAACCATTACTCTAGAAACTTTAAACTCCCAAAATACCAAGGTCAAAGATCTTTTTAAATGAAGATCAAGCCATTGATGGAGTTGGAGGTGAGGATGAGGAGATTTGAGAGGGAGGAGAGAGAGAGAAGGGACTGAGTTGTGGAAAAAAGTTGCTTAAGTGATTAAGGGTTTGGAGATGGCTATGGAAAAGAAGAAAAATAGAATTTACATATATTTTCACATTATTTTAATGAAGATAAACTTCAAGAAATGAGTCCTATTACTTATAATTTTCCATTGTATTTCAATTCTATTATTTTTTATCTAAAAGAAACAAAAAATAATGAATTTGTTTGTTATTAATATCTGAAAAATAAAAAATATTTATATGTTTATAACCAATCAACATGATAAATATCATAGCCAAGTTAACACGTGTTGTAGCCGGTGAGATTGAGGGCGTTGATGGTTACTTTGGCTTTGACTTGTCCGCAGAAGTTGAGAAGTTGTATTGGAGAAGGGAGTTAATGAGTTGTTTTCAGTTTTGAAAACAATACTTGCATGAAAAAGAAAAAAAAATATTTTACTTTTATTTTATTGAATCAAAAAAAAAAAAATTCTAAAACCGTCTTCAAATGGCCTTTAAATCGCAGGTTTTTGAGATTTGCGAACGATTATAATCTTGCGACATAATTTACAGTATTCTCTGCAAGTTAATTAATTGCCTTAGAAGTTTACGAATGACTATTACAAAGTACGTAACCTTTTTGAGTTTAATTTAAACACATCATTAGCCACAGTATCGTTTAATTTTTTAAAATAAAAAGAATCTAAATGAACGATGCTATTCAATATTCAAAATTTTGAACAGAAGTGTGATCATGTCGACTTTATGTAGACAAATTAAAGTTGCTTAAAAAAGTTAAGCATTCTCAGATTTGAATAATGAAAAAAAGAAAACGAAAAGAAAGAAAGAGACTCGTTAGTATGAAAGCACGCTATGAATGTCTGTTTATCCATGGACGGCATCTTCAGAAACTGATTTCAGCGCAGAAGCAGACGGAAAGGATAGTACAAAACCGGTTGAAAGTACTGTAACTTTGAATTGACATTAAGTGAGTTTAGTGGAAAATCCTTAACCGATCAAATTGTCAATGTTGCTTAAGAGTTTACAGCTTAGTTCGTATTTATGCTCTAAAATAAGGGCACTGGCGTTTGCTAGGAAGCATTTATAGGGAAAGGGTCCATCATTTGAGGTGAGTTCTGATAGAGGCTCGACTTCAACACTAATATAAGAGGTAGGGTTATGGCACGTATCTCATTTGGGTTGAATGTGCAGTGGCAGCAAAAGGCTCATTTTAGTCTTATTAAATCGAACAGGCGATCACCATAAATGTTAATAGTGGCAAAAGAGTGCCTTAATTATGTTGGATTAACTACTAAAAAGATAATAGTCAGTGATTTTAAAAATGGTTGGATGAGAAATATCAGATCATAGTCATTAAGTATCTTATTATTTAACATGTGTTCCTAATGTCTATAGGCAAGTAGGTTAAAGGAGCATTGTTAGGTATAATTTCACTACTTAAAAAAAAATAGAATTAAGTAGAATATCATAGTAGTAATCTTTAAAATAGCTACATATACTTGGTTATAGCTACAGTTTTATCCATTGAAATTAGCGGCGGTGAAAACTACTACCATAAGTAAGTAGAGTTTAAGGTAAGTTTAAGTTCATGTTTCATTTAAGTAGCTTTTTTTTTTTTATATTTTATATTTTAGGTCCTATAATGGTTACGAAGATCAAAGAATGTTATTTCAAGAGGTGGTTCCACTAGGCGTAAAAATAAAACTTATGAAATCCCCTCAACTCCAGTGCATCTAAATTTATAGGAGAAGAATGAGTAAAGTGGCGCACAACAGCCACAACGATAAGCATTTCATATCTCTATACAACAAGCATGTGATTAGAAGATGGGATATGATCGTTAGGTATGTAAATTATACTCAAAGTTACTGTTTAGTTGTATATTCATTAATTATTTAAGGTTTTAACTTTCTTAGATGACTAAGGTGCATTTGTAAAGCATAGAGGATGCACTACAGGTGCAGATATGTAAAGTTTGGCTTCTGATACATGAGTTCATATCAAGATGAATGATCGAGGTATCCCTTGCAATATTCTAGAGTCACTTCTACATGGATCATAAATGGGAGCCATTGCTTGTGATCACGTTTTCTCACCAATATCTTTTTTAGGTTGGCTCAATAAGAGTATGTGAAATAATTTAAGAAAAAAATGTTACCTAAAATTTAGATAATATAATGAATTTTCAAATTTTAATTGTACATTTTATATTCATTAATTCTTATTTTAAATATTTATTATATTTGAAGTTAAAATTTGAATTTCTCAATCATATATACCACTAGATTCTCCAATCACATTGTCGTAAATGGTGCGACTACAATAGTAGCTTAAACTCAAAGCACTTAGATAACAAAATAATTGAAAAAATTATGGATGTTGTTCCTGAGAGAGGTGTCACAATTAGAATACCAAGTTAGTTTAATATTTTAAGTGATTTTTGTTTACTTATACTCAAAGTTTCTAAAAACTTTATTGTAGGATAAAGCTAACAAAAAAACTGAAAATGTTCAGAAATAATCATGCCCTCACATTGTGGGTCACATGAGCTATATTATGAGATAAAAATAGAGGGTATAAAATCTTTAATATACATTATTTTGACATTAGCTAAGTAATTAATTTGATTTTTGAATAATCTATCTAGAATAGAATAATTATGGAGGATCAATAGGATGCATAAAGGATCATGGCCTTCTAATAATGCTAAATTAAGATGGATGTTATTATGCTAACTTATATGGTAGGTCTATCATTATATATATATATATATATATATATATATATATATATATCATCATATATATATATATATATATATTATATATTTCATTATTTTTCATAAAATTAGGGTTGAGGTTGTGAACTTCTTGCTACAAAAGGATTGACCTCAGAGAATGAAAATGAAGAGGCAAATGAAAGGGTGTTTGCAATAGTAATGGGTTCTAAACACCTAGGAAGAGTACAAATGCATGCATTTTTCAAAGCACTCATAATTTGGGTGAGAGTAGTAGCTTTGGTCTACTTGTAAGGATGAAAGAGAAGATACAATCAATAAGATTTGAGATGAGGAAGATGAGTTCATTAACATTTGAGATCAGAGAATTTATGCAACAATATTAGTTACATCATCCCCCTCCATGAACCTTACACATTGTATGTGAAACCCTAAACTCTATTAAAGTTATATTTTGATGTTATAATTTTACTTTTATTTATAAATAATTTACTTATTCTTAATAGTGTGTCACTGATCATTCTTTTGATAATTGACATGATAAGAGAAAGAAATTGAGAGAAGAAGATAAGAGAAAAGGGAGTGATAAAGTGAGAGAGTCTATTTATGCATTTTTAAAGCTTTATTATATAGTTATGTTTTCATTCCTTATGTTTTATATTTAGCCAGTGTGTATTGTGACTTTATGATTTTAAGCATTTGTGATAGTAATTGTGTTGGTGCACTAATGCTCATCATTGCCTAATGGGTTGTTTGCTTAATTTCACTTTTATATATACTTCATATGGGAATATGTGATGTATTTACATGAATGTTTTTTTCTTTGTTGTTCTAAATGTGTTGATCAATGTAATTTATTCTTGCTCTTATTATACTTCACATGAAGTATATAATGCACACATTTAGTAATATGTTGTGAAAATCATTGATTAAAGAATCTTTTAAAAAGTTCCTAAAAATTTTGCAATTATTTTAACTACTATAAACCTGAAAGACTGCCAATAATTATAATCATTACAATTAGAAAAAATGTTGTAGACATAGCTATTACAAAATGTTGGTAATGAGCTTCCCCAGTCATTGTAAAAATGCTACTAAAGGCTTTAGTTGTGCATTGCAATCATTACAATATAGGTGTAGTGATTTTAAATATGCTACAAGAAATTTTTAAGCAACTTTATCTTCTATAATAAGCTTAATTAATAATCATGAAAGCCTTTTTTGTAGTGTGTGATCATGAGAATGAACAATGATGTTATTGTGATCGAAGAATTTCTTGACCGGGTTAAAAAAAATATTGCAATGAAGGTAGGGTTCTCAAGGACATTCCGAAGGACTTGCCATTTATCACTAATATGGTCATAAGATGAATGCTTGCTCATATAATGCTAAGATTGAATTTGAGAGGGCATAATTTTAGAAAATTACTTATATTTCTTATAAGTTCTCTTATGTTTCCACCTTGAAGTGTACTTCTCATTCATTTTTTAGCAACCTATAAAAGCTACAAATTTGATCTTTTTTGTGAACACTTCAAATTAGAAAAATGTAGCAACGATGGTTGGAGTAGTTCATTTACATGCCTCTATAGCCAAAGATTTAAGTGCTAAAGATGAATCTAATGGTGCACTTCTAATGAGGACGGTGGAAGATATGGTATATAAGACTTCATCAATAATAAAGATGTTATTATCTATTAACCTTATGATATTAGAAGTTGTGCTTCTATGAATGTAGAATAAGTTTTAAAGGAACTCTCATGGAGTGAGGGCCATCCCTCCCTTGGTAGAAATCTACATATAGTTATGGTTGCTAGAGCAATCACACATAAATCGATAATCGTGGCACATAGGGAGAGAAACCCATCATATAAGAAGGCTACAAATATGTAGAAGTTGGTATTTGTACCCCCATGAGAGCTAATGGTGGGTGTCCAAGTAGTGCTTTTGATGTAGATCTCATATGGAGTTTGGCAAAGACCATGGTGATGTTGAAGAAGACCATTATTACTTTCAAAATATATATTAAAGAACAAAAGGCCTTCAAAGAAGTAATTATAGTGAGTAGGTCTTATGTGGACAATAAGTATTTTTAGTGGAAGCATCATGATTTTTTTTAAAGTGTTAAAACCAGGATCATTGAGCTCAATGTTATGCTGAGGAGTTTCTTAAGATAAGTGAAAACCTTGAGGGATAATATGTTAAGTGAAGTTGGTAGGACTTGAAAAAGAGAAGAGAGAGAAATAGAGTTGTTAGACCTGTAACAAAATGAGTGACAAATAAAGCAAGCATATGAACCATCAAAACTAATCAAGGAGCTATACTTTTAGTAATAGAACATTGAGGTTAAACTCTTGCTATGCAATCATATAGAGTTTGGCTACTTCATCTAGATAAGATTAGAGTACAACAAGATGGGGATCTTTAAATGCAGCTCAAGTCCCTCGATGTAATAGTCCTCACTCCTATCATTGACAAACAAAGCAAAATTGAGGCTTTGATGCCTTAGTATGTCATAATGGAGCATACAAAAGAGTTAACACTTATTAAACCTTAACTCAAGGATGCATTCATCCACTTTGATGGACTAGGTTTAATGGCAAAGAAGCCTTTGGAGTGCACTAGGGATCATAGATGATGAAAATAAGGCAAGTTGGTAAAAGCTCTTGTTACCCTCGATTAGAGCACAAGTAAGAGAATGCATTTAATAAGTATAATAAAAATGTTAAATTATACCTTTTGATATGAATGAAATAATGCTTTTAAAAAATGCATTTAAATGTTTTTTTTCATTTTTTTTTTTTGCATGAAAACTAAATTGTGTGAAATTAAAGTAATAGGTAGATCACATGTATGCCTAAGCTATTAGGAAATTTAAGTTGATTGTCCTAAGTTCATCTCAAAACAATGATTGAGAGAGCATAAGAAGTTATTTTTTAACTAATTAGATCATAGTCTTTGTTAGTCAACACAAGTATGCATGGGTTTATGTGTGCATTTATAAAGGAATTATTTTCAAATATTTAAAAATTAAAAGAAAAGTAATTTATTCAATCTTTAATTTAAAACATAGCACCCCATCATGATTCAGTGTATTTTATGCATTTTAAGGCATAATATATCAATAGATGTGCATTAAGTATAATTTTTAATCTATTGAGGCTTTCTCACTTGTTGAGAAAAACTTCTTATTTTTAAGATTGTCAGACTTGAGACCTTTTATTTCTTATGCTTTTCAATTCATAAGATTTTTATGAGATCACTTTTAATGCAAACCCTTTCCTCTTTCACTTTCTCTAAGATGATGGTAGTTATCGCTCAAATTATAAAATATAGCATGGATGGCAAGGATGATGTTTAAGAAGAATAAGTGTTGTTGTTGTTCACTAATAATTTCATTAGTAGCAACATTCGAATATTTGTTGTGAATACTGCCATAATGGAGAAGCTATATGCAAATAGTGTCTCATTATAGGGTTCTTAATTTGAATTTTGACCAAGGGCAAGAGGTTGAACTTAGACTACTACTTCAAGTATCCTTATTTGAACTATACATCAATTTGAGACTACATTTATATATTGGTGATTAGATTAATGATCTCCTGCTAACATTCCACATTGTGTTGTCATTTACCATAAACTCCATGAAGAGAAGTTTAAAATAGCAAATTGACAAATATAATATTCACATTTTACTTTATAATTCCTAACATTCTTCATAGTCTACATCATGAATGATCTCTATAGCTTCATCGATTAAGGTTTGTATCACCTTGGTATCATATGATTGCCATCCTTTAATACTGGTTAAAAGAACATATCCTTCTTCATCCACTAATAAATCAATGGAATTGCCTAACACTCTAATCCATGTAGAAGTGGAGTTTGAACTCAAGGTGAACTTGTTGGCTACCTCAATTTGACTATTAGTTTGATGGAAATGAATTGAGGAGAATTTGAAGTTGAATCCATCATTAGCATAAAGGTCAGCAGGATTTGTTTCATGATGGACAAAAAGAACTATAATTATTTGGTGAGAATAATGGTATTTTTATATTTCTTATTTTCATTCATTTCTTATATATTTTATCTCTTTTTACCTTCTCCGTGCACTTTAAACTTTTCATTAAGGGGTTGTTTGGTTGGCTGAAAAAAGAATACGGTGTAAAAGGAATACAGTGTAACAGGATTACTTTACATTTATTTGGTTGAATTCATGACTTTGATTTTTTCTGTTTGGTAAAAAAATGTAATGTAAAGTATTTTGAAGGTTTTGGCCTTCGGCACGATTGGCGACATGGCGATGGCGGGCAATGGGGCGGGTGGAGAGGGCGGCGGAAGGCGGGTGCGTCAACGACGACATCACTATATTGGATTTATTTGGAATTCGCCTCGGGTGAATTCAAATACCAAATAACCTATGTAATGTATTCTAAATACATTACATTATCTTGAAAATTTAACTTTGCACCATGCAAATATAAAAAAAGTTAACACTCCTGCATTCACTTTATTTTACACCAAAAATTCAGGCAACCAAACAGCCCCTAAGCCATTAACCTCTCATGTTAAATAAATCCTCACTAGTCAAGGCCATCGAGTCTCACATTCAAAGCAAAACTTAATCTTCCTCATCATTCTCAATAAGTCCCTATGCTCGATGGAATAGAAGTTGATAGGATGCCATTAAAATATTTGAAAATTAAGAAAGAAGTAGGAATATACGGTGATGTCATGCAGCTGATCGGATAAACATAAGGCTATGAGGCACTATAAAAGAAATAATTAAAAAATAAAAAATAGGAAAAAAACCCAGCATGTTCTCATGTGGACGGCCAATCCTTATCAAAAGAGGATAATGCCATATAATTTGGAAGTCCTTATACGTTGGGGAAAGAAGGGATTAGTCATACGATATCTTCATCTATAAGATGGGTGGGGTGTTGAGTAGATACTCATTCCAAAAAAAATGAAAAAAAAAGAGGGATTGTTCCTGTAGTATGATATAATATTTCATAAGTTTCCCTATATGGCAACCTATCACTTATTTCATATTTATTTATAAGAAAATTTATATTCATATCATATATTTTCTATGCATTTTATATATCTAATATCTAAATTTTGATATTTTTCTATTCTTTTTATATGAGTTCGTTCGATAGACATTTTCTTACTATTGTGGTCCCTCTTAAGGGGGAAGTGTTTGCTGAGAATTAAAATACGAAAAGGTAAAGCAACTATTTTGTTGCACACTTAATTTTGAGTCTGTTTATAGCAGTTATAGTTTTTTGAAAAACTGGTTGTAAAGTTACTATGGAAAAAGCTGTTTTTTTAAAAAGCAGTTGTGTGTTATAAATATTTATCTTTTTGAAAAATTCAAAAATTAGCTTTCTAATAGCCATCACACTCTAACAGTTCTGGTTTTCAAAATAGTTTTTTCAAAACTTTTTTGAATCGACTAAAAGATAGACAAATGAATTCTTTTCGTTGTTTATGAAAAATAAAGCAAGCTGTCTACGTACCATCATTATAGCAGGTATATATATATATATATATATATATACATGGCTAAGACTAGGACATATTTCTATTGTGAAGGTGGGCACTACCACGATTTCATATGAGGAATGTGGCTTGTAAATTGGTGATGTGATGGGCAACATAATTAGTTTGATTACCAATAATAAGGATATTATTGACAAATATAAGAATATAAATGGTGACATTGGATTGTTTGTAAAATAGAAGTGAGGCATCTACTTAGTTTGTTTGAAAACCCATTTGGTGAAGTTGACCAATAAGTGTGACGAACCATAAATGAGGTGATTGTTTTAAGCTATAGATGACCTTTTTAAGTAAGAAAACATGATTAGGATATTGAGATCTTTGAATTTGGGTGGTTGAGTCATGAAAACTTTGTTTTCAAGCATAGGAAGGCATTAAATACATCAAGCTAGTGAATAGGCCATTGATTGGTTAGAGCAAGTATGGGAAGAATACAAATAGTAGGTAGTTTGGCAAGCAGGGCTAAATGTTTTAATATAGTCAAAAGCTATTGCTTATAGCCTTACGCAAATTTTGAGGTGGTGAGGAAGGCCTTGTTGTTGGAGTGCTATGTATTCTTTAGACATAGCTTTCCTCCGATTGGGACCTTTTATGGCAAAAGTATAATTAGTTGGTTTAGTGGCATTGAGAATATGAGTGAGCTTGAGAGGTTATTTGAGTTAGAGGTGTCTGATTTTGGAACTTTTTGCATAGGATGGACTTTGGTGATTGGTGGAGAATGAAATGGATGTATGTTAAGAGGATTGGACAATATAGATGGTGAAGAAGAAGAATATGTGACAATGGATATAAGTATAATAAGATGGATGAGGTATGATTGTTTTTAGATTGTGAGTGTGAAGAAAAAAAAGAACGTGTTAGTAGAGGAATTGGTATATTGTTTGGGAGATGGAGAAATAAGAGAAGTTTGAATGAGTGTGAGAGGAGGAGAAGTTGGCTAGGGTGGTGTAGATAATTTGAGAGGTTGAGGATGAAATGAGAATATATCTTCTTGAATTATTACATGTATAAAGATGAAAATTTTGTTAATGATAGGATCATAACATTGAAAGCCTTTTTGATTTCTTGGATAGCCAATGTAAGTGCAATTGAGTGAGAGTGGTGAGAGTTTATTTGGAGAGTATGGTTTAAGCCATGAAAGCACTCACAACCAAAAACTATGATTTAGGCTCTTCTCATTAGGATATATGTTTCAACTTTAAATTTATTAATAAAAAATACATATGATTTTATATATAATTTTAAAATTTTCCAATTTAATCATTTAGATATTTGAGTTCATTGCAGGCATCCACTAGATGTGTTGAGAACTTATATTTAAAAAGTAAAAATATACACTACTCTCGTAGGAGCCGAGCTAATATCAATTTTTAGGATGGACAAATTTATATATTAGGATAAAAAGTAAATGATAAAAAAATTTTAAGAGAGATAAATGATAACCTTAAAATCATATTTAAAAAAGTATCAAATTTAAAAGAGATAATTATCTATCATAAACTGTGTCTCAATTCGCTCCTAATTACTCGTTAGTCTGTGAGAGCCTCTTGATTACGATAGGCTAACAAACTATTACCAACACGGACTCAGAATCGCTTCTCTAAATCCAGTAAATCCGGTATCAGATTTAGTATTTTTTCAAGTAAGTGCGCCACTATCTACTCCTCGAGCATAAACTTGGAGAGCTGAATGGTTCTCGCTAGGGCAAACTCCTTCTTCTCCCGTGATCCTTCCCCGACGCCGGCTTCCCCTTCATCAATAGCTCTTCTTTCTTGCAGGCCGTTCCGGTTAAACTTCTGACCTCCGGTTTGAGACCGGAGGTCAGACCTCATCATCATGGCCGAATCAAACTCCTCTCTGTTTAACCGTGCCTTCCCCCCTCTTTCCAGTCCTTCCTCTCTTCCTTCTCTCCTAGGGCAACCGAATACTTCTCCATCTCGTCCAAGTATTTGGAAAGATCTCCTCTTAGCACAGAATGACAAAAGCCAAAACATACCCCTGACATTTATCCCCTCAGATACACAAGTCGTCTCTTTTTCTGAAGAAGAAGTTGTCGAAGGGCAAAAAGAGTGGAATCTCTCTTTGATTGGCCATGCAATTGGAAAACGTCCATACTATGGATCACTATTGGCAGCCATTCGGAAGAAATGGAATTTTAAAGGTAATCTCGAGCTCCTTACTTTAGAGGGTGACTTCTTCCTCTTTAAGTTTACTTGTATTGAAGACTATCACCAAGTTTGGGATCACGGCCCATGCTTCCTTAATGGCCGACCTTTTGTTTTCCAAAAATGGAAGTGGAATTTCCGTCCCTCCAAAGAGCAAATCACTGAAATGCCGATTTGGATCAAGCTCCCCAATTTCCCGTTATGCCTATGGAACGAAGCTGGCTTTTCCAAAGTTGCAAGCAAGGTTGGTGTTCCTCTGGCAGTGGATAATCTCACGGCAACTAAAGCTAGGGTTACATTTGCTCGGATCTGTGTACAAATTAACACGCAATCTTCTTTACCCGATTCTATTCCTATTAATCTAAATGGGATGGAATTTCATCAGAATATACTCTACGATTGGAAACCTTCCTGTTGCTCTAAATGCAAGACATTCTCACATGATGATAAAAATTGCCCCTCCAATCCTCCTTCCCAAGGGACAAACAGAGGCAGAAGTCGTAGTCGAGCCCCTCCGGGGAGGAACGCGCAGGAATCATTAGCAAAAGCTCCTCCTCATCGGGATACTATTAATCTGACTCAGGAATTAATTTCTTCCCCTCCCTCTGATACCACTGCTCTCCAGCCGCGGGTACAAGAAGACTCCTCTAATCTCCCTTCCTCTTCTAAGGCTATCTCTGACCTCAATCAACTCCCAATTCAATCACCTCCATTGGATACTGGTAATGTCCAAGATGAGGAGATCATTACTCATCAGGTCCAGGAACCCTCTGCCTCCCTTGCATCTGATGATCAAGATTACCAAACAATCGGAGTACTCACTCGATCGGCTGCCACTTCACCCAGTCGAGCTAATCAACCGAATAAGGTACCTCAAACTCCTGGGAAGAAAAATTGTGAAGAGAACTCAACAAAATCTCATCTCGACCCTATCCCTACTCCTCTTAAAGGTAATAAAAAAAAGGGCAAGAAGCCCTCCATCCCCTCTTCCTAATGAATCAGTTGTCCATCGGCTGTTGGAATGTGCGTGGTCTCTCTGCCGAAGGGAGAAAGTTCGATTGCCTTAGAGTCACAAAAGATCAAAGATTAGACATCATGTGTCTTCTTGAAACTAAACTACATAGTGTTTCTCCTCTTCCTCCCTCTCTCTCTAACAACCTCTCACTTTTTCCTTCTGAATCTAGTATTTCAAATTTATTTGCTCTCCGGAGGCCATGTCGGATAAAGTGGAATTGGAAAAATCTCTTTTGACTTGCTTACAAAGAATGAAGCGATACGGAAGAGTCTCAAATATGGGTAATCCTCCCTTTCTTCTCACATGTGTTTATGCTGATGCTAAAAGCAGATTGTTCTTTGGAATGCACTAAGAGATATTGCCAACATCACAAATCAGCCGTGGATCATTATGGGGGACTTCAATTGCACCTTGTTCAGTAAGGACAAGGTTGGAGGTAACCCAGTCTCTTTGAATAATTCTCTTGCTTACAAAAGCTGTATCAATGAATGTGAATTGATTGAACTCCCTAGTGATGGTCTATACTTTACATGGTCAAATCAACAAATACATAACCCTATTCTCTCCAAGTTAGATAGGGTGTTTTGCAACACTAACTGGCTGGACCTATTCCCCTCATCTATAAGGTCCTTCCTCCTCTCTCTTCCGATCACTCTCCACTTGTGACATTTACTCAATCCTTCTCTAACCACCCTCACAGATTCCTATTTCGAAACTACTGGGTTGATAATGCTGGTTTTCAGAACATTATATCAAATGCTTGGAAAAGCTACTCACAAGGAGACCCCCTTTTTGTCTCATAAGCAAACAAGTCAAGTCGCTCTCTAGCATGCTTGAGATCCTCTCTCTCTTAAGCAACAAATTGAATCACTTGACGATCAAGAACAAATTATGAGTAAACTTGACAATGACCCTCTCAATGATTTACTCTTACTTGATGCAAAGGATATTAAATCTAGATATATGGAACTCCTCCATAAGGAAAGCAAATGGATTAGACAACGAGCTAAACAACCGCTAGCAAAATCGATGATGATCTTCAATATCTATATTGTTCTCTAAAAGAAAGAAGAAACTCCAATGCTATAAGGGAAATTCATACTTCTTCTGGTACTATTAATGACCAAAACAACATTGCTGAGGAACTCTGTAAGTACTTCTCTTCTCAGTTTAACTGCCATAATGCTCTTACTCTACCTATACAGGATATCCCTAAAGGGGAGTGTCTCTCCATTACTCAAGGGGCTGATTTAGTTGCTGATATAACTGACAAAGAAATTAAGGAAGCTCTTCAAAGCATTGATGAGAACAAATCACCGGGACCAGATGGGTTCAACTCTCACTTTTTTACCTCTACATGGCAACTCACTGGCAAATACTTCCTCAAAGCAGCCCACTATTTCTTTCAAACCTTTAAGCTCCCCCAAAAGTTCAAACATACTTTGCTCACCCTTATACCAAAATCAAGCACTCTTGTTGGATCAAAGATTTTATTAATCTCTCTTTGCAATACATTTTATAAAGTTATTGCTAAGATTTTAGCAAACAGGGTGAAGAAATTTCTACCTATTATCATCAACCCTGCCCAATCTGCATTCATTAAAGGTAGAGACATAGCAGATAATCTAGCCTTGACTTATGAGATTTGTAATGAATTCTCTTCTCCTCCTGCAAGCGGCTACTTTCTTGCTAAATTTGACTTGAGAAAAGCTTTTGATAGGGTTAATCGCTTTTCTTTAATCCATAGACTTATATCCAAAGGATTCCCAATTAAATTCACAAGATGGGTGGAGGCTTGCATTATGAATGTCCCTTTCTCAATTGTGCTGAATGGTAGTATTAGAGGTTTCTTCACCTCTTCCAATGGGTTAAGACAAGGCTGCCCCCTTTCCCCTTTTCTCTTTACAATAGCTATGGATACCTTTTCCAGTCTTATTGAGAGAGAAGTTAACCTTCATCTTTACCAACCATGCTTGCAAGGAAATTACAATATTTCACATCTATTATTTGCAGATGATCTATTAGCTATGGGCAAATCCTCTTCCTCTACTCTTATGTCTCTCAAAAACTCCCTTGATACAATAGAATCATATCTAGGACTTGAGGTGAATGCAGAGAAATCCTTGATATGCTTCTCCAAAAACAGCAGGAATGTGGTTGAACTACAGCACATCCTTGGTATCTCCCAGGGCACTTTCCCTCTAAAATATCTGGGCTTGCCCTTAGTCACTGGCTCTATTAAATTGGCACATTTCAACCCAATGTTTGACAAACTTCAAGCATGGTTGGCTGGATGGAAGAGTAAATTCCTCTCCTTGGGAGGTCGTTACCAATTGATCAGATCATCTGTTAATAACTATCTGTCCTACTGGTTCAGATCTACAGCCATACCTAAAGGTATCATTAAACGCATTGGTTCCTTCACGGCCAACTTCTTTTTCCATGCAGGGGAAACCAAAAAACTGCATACTATTTCATGGGACAAAACTACACTTCCTAGAGAAAAAGGGGGAACAGGTCTTATCTCTGCCTCTTCTCTTAACTTGATATGCAAACTAAAAATCGTTTGGAAAGTTATACAAGGAGCTTCCTTATTTGCCAAATGGTGTCATATGAAATATGGGTCCATTTGGAAAAATTTACCTAGAAAAGCTTCCCAACTTTGGAGAACCTTAAGCTCCATAGCAATCAGATTCAAGGAAAAATTTACTTATGCAATTGGAAATGGTGAGCAGTTTTCTCTCTTGTATGACCCATGGTGTGGAAATTCATCTCTCATTAACACCTTGGGAACAAAAGGCATTCAGTTTTTGGGCTTACTTCCTCATGCTAAGGTTAATACTTTTATTCAACAAAACTGTTGGTCTCTTCCTCCACTTTTTTCTGCTACTTTTCCAAGTCTTGCAAACCTAATATTGGCTACTCCTATCATGGGAAACGGGGATGTGATTAGGTGGTGCAATATTACTTCACCTGTTACTACAGATTTCAGAAATGCTGTTTTTGCAGGGCTCCCGGATCTTAACTGGAGCAAAGGTATATGGTTTAAAGGGAATGCTATAAACTATGCATTATATTGTTGGCTTGCTTTTAAGGAGGGTCTTAAAACTTCGGACATATTGGTTAAGAGAGGTCTTGGGACAACAGTAACTTGTTGTCTTTGCAATGCTGATATGGAATCCCATGCACACTTGTTTTTCGAATGCCCCTTTTCTATGGAATTGATACGCAGCCTTATCCCAAATGGGAAATTCTTTCTTATGCGTTACATTGCAACAAATACTTAGTTTTGATGAAACGAAAGTACGCTTATGAGCAGATTGCACTTTCTTATTTAGCGTTATTGTTTATGTCATTTGGAGAGAGCGAAATGCGAGACTTTTCTCCTCCACTACCTCCTCTCTTCACTCTATCTCCCTTTCTATAAAAGAGAGAGTATCTGCTAAAATTAAAAAGTGGAAGATTAAGGATAAGTGGCCAACGAGTGTGCTGAATGCGATTAACAAATGGAGGGACTTCGATCCTCCATAAGCTTCCTGATACTATGGGGTGCTCTTGCTTCTCCTCCCTCTATATTCTTGTATGCTGGGTGGTTTTTTCTTTGCGAGGACAATGATGACCGGCTGGAATTATGCTGGAGACCGGCTGGATGGCGTTCTCAGCAACCTGGATCAGGCTGCTCGTCTTGCTAGTACTATTACTCTCCATTGGCTGGCTGTGAATGCAACTGCTGGTCTCATGTGCACTGAAAATGTCTCTTTTGGTTCTTTTGGGTTGCCTGTTATATCTGGCATGTTTTTGGTCTGAGTCCTGAAGCTTCATTAACATTTCTGTTTTAGAGATATTGTCTTTAATTTCTCTGGTTTTTGTTTTGGAGGTTGTTCTGCCTCCAAGAGCTTTATCTTTTGTCTTTCTGTTTTAGATGTTTTGTTAGATAGCCCCAACATGTAACTATTTTGCACTTTTGGATTAATATATTTGGGCCAAGCCCTCAATTCTTCCAAAAAAAAACACGGACTCCAGAAGGAAAGCAGCTGCCGCTTTTTTTAGAAGAAATGATTGACCCGCTCGTATCAACGGTGAGATGAAGTAAAATAAAAGTCAAAAGTTCCGATCATAATATTTGATATATTTATATAAAAATAATTTAAAATTTATAACATATATTTTAATTTTATGTTTCATGCGATAAGTCATTTTCAAGGTTTAATTTTTTTTATTAAATCTGCAAGACAGAAATAAATATAATTATTCACAAGTATGTATAATAAAAAATGAAAATTAATAGGATTATGCAGCAAAATGTGAGTTGCTCTTCAACCCGTGTTAAATTATTTGCCGAGAAAGTAAGTAACAAACCTAATGAATATTAATTTAGCTGCTCTGAGATTAGTACAATGATGATATCCTCATCCACAAGATATGGAGTTGGATTTATACACATTTCAAAAAAAAAACGTGAGTTGCATGGATTACTATTAGTGGTGGATTCCACTGTCAACACCGATTAACGTTGACCAATTAAGCATTCATTCGGCAGAGCAAAATAAAAGTAAACGAACGAGAGTAGTCAAAATGATTAATATATATATATATATATATATATATATATATATATAGAGAGAGAGAGAGAGAGAGAGAGAGAGAGAGAGAGAGAGAGAGAGAGAGAGACCATTCTTATTAAAAAGAATATATGGGTAAAAATGAAAATAGTCAATTAAATTAGTTCATATTGATATTGATAGTGAAGATCATAAAATTGAATAAATCTATTCTTCTATGATTTATGAAAATAAATTTTACATAAAAATTTAATCTGGCATTTTAAAACAATCTAATGACACATGAAAGCTAAATTAAAAAAATTAATTAGATGTATGTATTTTAACATTTAAATTTTTTATATTAATTAAATGTCTACCTAATTATGCATTAAATTCTAATCAATTTAATAGACTATCTTCATTTTGAAATTGCAATTATCCTTTTTTTTGAAAATAGGATACTTATTTAAAATTTTTTAATTGATTTATTTGTAATAAACTAATCTTAAGTATTCTTAAATTAATTATGATTATCATGGCACTACAACTTGATATATTTAGATTTGTAGTTTTAGAGTTGATTGTGGGGAGTTTTTAGTGCAATTTGGATAGTTATTTTGAGTGGACATGGGGATAGTTTAAAAGGGTGTTATTTTTTAATTTTAGGTCTTTTTTGAAACTTTAGGTATCATATAGTGTGTGAGTAAATCCTGTGGATGAGTGTTAGTCTCTTTTGCAGAAATAGAGATCCATTAGAAGAGGATGCTTGCATGAAGGTAAGGATAAAAGCAAGTCAAAATTAAAAGAGCATATCTCAATTCTTTCTTTTCTTACTATTGATTTATTTTATATTAACCAAATTCTAAATTTATCATTTACTTTGTCTAAAAAGTGTTTAAGTGTGCAATACTCTGGATTTGTTTAACATTGTATTGTTTACCATAGATAATGTATTATGTAGTTTAAGGAAAATATTTTATGTGTTAATTTCTTAAGTTATTTGTTTTTCCTCATACTTAATTTAGTTGTAATATTTGCAATTATAAACTTAAAATTAAGTGTGATCTAGAGATATCGGAAGAGTTGTAAAGGAGTAATTTTGGAGAAATAAATAAAACTTTGTAAGTATATATAGGCATATGATATTTGATAGATTTGCAATCATATAGGGAGCAGATAATAATGTAATAATTTAATTTAGTTAGCATTTTGATATACCTAACTAAATTGAAATGATTAAATCATTTTGATTTAAGCCTTGATGGATAGATAATTTTGCTCTTAATTGATAACTACATAAAATAATTTTCCAAATGCAAAAATTCATAACAAAAAGAAGGAATCATAAATTCAAAGCTTTTTTTTTTCTAAAATTAAGTAAAATCTTATTAAAATTAAATTTTATAAATTTTAGTTAATTTAATTTTTCTGCATTTCAATTAGTGAGATAAACATCAAGGCTAATAATAGACTAATAATTTGTAAGATTTTCAAATTGATCTTTATGTGAACGATACTCTACTCATCATTATATTACTTGAATGACATGTGCACTAGTGTACTCAATTTTACTTGGTCAAATTTTTGGTGCCATTGACAAGGATTGTCAAAACTTTAGCTAAGTTATATTAATCTAATTAATTTATTTTTATTTTAAATTATTACCTATGATAAATTTTATTTAAGTCTAATAATTTTTAGAATTATAGTTTATAATTGTGCAGTTAATTATGTTAAATCTATTATTAGATTAGTAGCTAGTTGATTTTGTAAAGTTTATTTGAAATCACAAGTTGTAATTTATATGTTGTTTGTATGTTTTGTATATTATATATATATATATATATATTATATATTGTAGAACTTATACCATTTAGGCATGAAATAGAGAGAACCTATAAAAAAGAACTTTTAAAAAAAGGTTGATAATGTTAATTTAGGATTAGAAAATCACTTCTAATCAATGAAATCTAGTGATGATTTTAATGGAGAATGTTGAAGGGTTGATTTAATGGATGGGAGTATGCAAGATAGAATATTTGAAAAATCATCTTTAACATAATTATTGAGACCCTTGGTTGAAGAAGCATTACCTTACTGTTGAAAGAATTGCCTAATCATCTTAAGTATGTCTTTTATCATCAACTTTATCAATCATAAATTTGGTGAATTTGGATGGGTTCATGAAGAAATTTAGATGACAATCTTGAGGATCATTACAAAAGCTTTGAAATGAATGATTGTAATAATAAAGTATCTATCAGTTTAGTTCATTTAAAAATTAAAGAACTTGGCTTATCAGGCTAAGGATTATAAACTAAGTGCTGCTTGGGAGGCAACCTAAGATTGATTTGATTTGCTATGTAGTTGTGAGCTGTTATTATATTTTGTGTGAAAATCTAAAATTGTTGAAAAGTTATTTTGTGTTTCTAGAAGTACCTATGACCCAAAAAATGTTAGAAAGAAGCTAAAGAAGAAGTGGAGGAAGAGTCAGAGGAAAAAGATTAAAGAATAGAGATTTAATTTTTATTCCATTTTTAATTATAATTGTATTTGAGTTTGGGCGAGTGGGAGGAATATTATTCTTATTATTTAAGTCTGGAAGCATACAGAGCTTAAGCACTATATTGTGTAGTGTAGATGTGATGTAATGTTTAAATTATCATCTTAATTTTTTTTAGTCTTGAAAACTTACAAATATTATTTGTCCTTGATAATTGTAAATTATTTTCTAAAACTTGAAGTTTTATTTCAAAGCAAACCTTTAAAATTAAAATTAAATAAATAATATTTTATTTTATAAGTAAACCTTACATTAAAGTTATTAAATATTGAATTACAACTTAAACTATTAATAACTAAAATTTCTTATAAAACATAGTATTTTCTAATAAGTTAGGAATTTTCAAACAAACATCACACAAAAGATTCTTAGTGAATTTTGTTAATTGATATGTCATAAATAAAAATAACTAATATTACAATAATATAATATTGATTAGTGTTAATTTGAGATTAGCACACTTAGTCAAATTAATAATTCGTTTGAGTTGATATTAGATAATTAAGAGAACTAAAAAGTATGAAAATCAATGAGATTAAAAGATAATTGATCAATAAGGTCACTTTCTTAAGTAAAAAAGGAAAAAAAAAAGAAAAAGATATGAAAAAAAATGAAAATAAAGAAAAGAGAAGAAAACACTTTAGGCTAAGTATTATATGACAATAGTACTTGAAATTCTCCTATAATCTATGTAAATCAATAAAATTATTAAAGTAACTAAATGTGTTGAATTCAATAGAGAAAATCTTGTTTTGATTATTTAGATAATAACTAGTAACTATCTATAGCAATCAATTTTCTAAAATTCATTGAAATCAATTATATAATTATTAAGCATAAAAAAGACTTAACTCAAAAGAAATATTAGTTTAAGTGAGAATTTATGATATTATAATTTAGTTATTTTTCATGTTTAATAATGACATATACAAGACTATGATTCAATTGAAATCATTATTTAATAAATTCACATCTTAAAATTTTTGTACCAAATAAATTTAAAGATTCAAAAAAATGTAATGGATTATTTGAGGACAAATAATGAGTTGAGTTTGGGGGGAAAAATAGTGTATACAAGTGCACATGTCATTCAATAGGCTAGCCTAGCTAAACCTTGCCTCAATCAATTGACTACTTTCGATAAGAAAAAAGTTGTATTAGAGGTTGAGTTGGACAAAGTTAAAGATAAACTTGAGAAAATCAATAATTAAACATCAGCCATAAAGACTTAAAAAGAATTGTTCGACGAGCTTATTGATTCTCTAATATATCATAATCTTCTTGAAAAAAGTATAAAGAAGGCATGAATTTTGCTTGGAGAATTTAGTATAAAAAATAAACTTCCTCAAGTGTGGTCTAACTTAGAGGCATTCCAAAACTTGATGGAAGAGCCAAGATATAGAAAGAAAGTGAAGAAGATGGGAGCTCGATTAGGGTCTAAATCATGTATGCATTTTCTTTTCTATGTAAATTAATTATAACACATTTTCTATAATGAATGAAATATATTTTCAAGGATAATGTGTTCTTGTCTTATTGATTTTGTATGACTAAATATTATTATGCATATGAAATTAACATTTGAATTGCCTTGAATATGAACTCTATTTTGAATAAAATTTTTTATTATGAGTAAGTATATAAGAAATTCTAATTTAAGTTGAATTTAATATTAAAATTCTAAATCTATAACTATTTCAATTTAGTCTTATACAATTATTATCCCTAGTTGGTCCTCTAGTGAGGTCTTTGCCTTTAATGGATCATACCTTGCATCAAACTTTTTATATGAAAATTTTTATCATAATCTTCATGGAGGTAACTATTTACACTCACTATAAAAGAGACTCTTGTGCTACTCAATGTGGAATTAATCATGTAAAGGGGGGAGTCCTACCTTCCCTATTTGACCTGTGGCCAAAGAGGACATTGTCAAAAAAAGGCTAAGGATTTTTTATGCTTGAAAGTTGAAGAGAGTTGTAAAAATCCTATTATATGAATTTGAAGATGAATTTCCTATGGTGAATTTAATTAATAATTTGATAATAAGATATGATATCTAATGATTTTTTAATATGAAATGATAATAGCTTCTGATAAATAATCCAAATTCTCAAGTAATAAATAGAGTATTTGAACATTTCCTTGTAGTGAAATCTCGTTACATAATTGTTTGGATGAGCTCAAATTGTTGAATTGTCAAATTTTTGGAAATAAAATTTTATTCTATAACTAGTCAAATGCCTTTTGTCAAGTTCCAAATTTATATAGATGAAAATTCTAATAAATTATCAGTGACTAAAATCATAATGATTGAAACCTGGGAATGAATTTGCACAGCTAAAATGAATCTCTATGATAAGTATCTTTGGATTTGGATGACAATATAAATATAAGATGAATCTTTATGAAAAGCTTCTCTAAACTTACGCCTTTGAATATGGATGCTTCTTGAGCTTTAAGGGGTCTTGAAGATAAGTATCTTTAAGCAAAAACTTATAAATAAATGTGACTTTATTAATTTACAATTATTATTTTCATATATTCTAAATGCATATTTATGACCATCAAATGTCCTTTTTTTCTTGGATGATATTTTAATAGAAATAAAATTTAATACTTTGTTAAGTACTAACTATCCATCACCTGGGGGCTTCTAACACTCCTTCAGGATTTATTTTAAGGGCTTTCTGAATTACAGAACTTCTAAGGGCTTTCTGCATTCTTATAGGGACTAGTCATGTGACTTTTAAGCTTAGTACATTTTATTCTATTTCATGTTTGTAAATTATAAAGAAAAAAGTTTTTTGAAGATGGTCAAAATACTATATGTTTTTATTAAATTGGTCGATATGCATCCAAAGGGGAAACTTGTTTGGCTCAAGTGTCATGAATTCAAGAAATGAAATGAAATAGATAGTGGAAAGTTTTAAAGGTAGAATTTCTTCAGATCTTTTTTGACCTCATTTTTAATGAGGTTAACACCCATCATTTTATTAGTATTAAGGGTTTTAATCCTACACTAAAAATTTCCTCACCAAGGCCTTAGGATTAGGATACCTCCTTCATGGCTAGGTGAATACCAGACTCAAAATCAAAATTAAAACAAACTAAATTGAAACTAAAATCAAGATAAATTCAAAATTCAAACCTAAACTAAAATTGAATTGAAAGAAAAACCCCAACAAACTTAAATCAAGTTAGTGATCCCCATCATGACCTAATCTAGCCCAAGTAGGTCAAATAAATTGACTCTTAAATTCAATAAAATCAAACAAAACTTAAAATGAAATACATTTGAACTAAAATATAAAGTTAGTTGATCTTTAATAAGGCTAATTAGATGACTTCACTAAATCGACCTATTTGGATCCTATTGAACCAACCCAAATTGTTCTTATTTGAAAACTTAGTATTAATATTCATGCTTAATCAAACTCAAATCTAAATTCAATTGAGTTTCAATTTGGCTAATAAGCTCATTTGACATAAATTATCCCATGTGGGTTCTACTAAACCTTACCTAAATTTAATCAAAATAAAAATAAAATCAAATAGGGTATTCCTAAAAGCTTAAAATTATCATACTAACTCAACCAAGGCTATTTCAAGCCCAATTTAGGTTTAGCTTAGCCAATTCACTAGACCTAAATAAACTAATTGAACTCCATTGAGCCAAAATCCAATCAAATTGAAGTTAAACCAAGTTGAACACTTCAAATCACTTTTAATGGATGATTATACTTATTCCAACCTTTTTTTGAGTCCAATTTGACCTATTTGCTAATGGACCCAAGTGAACTAAAATTGACCCAATTGGACTATCATAGGCCAAAAGTTAACCCAAACTAATTTAAACAAAACAACCCCAATGATTTTAAATCACTCATCAAATATGACTGAACCTCAATCAAAGCCCAAAATATTTTGGCTTAACTTTGACTTATTTAGGTCAAACTAAACTAACTTGAAATCCAACCAAATCAAACATAATTCAAGTGACCCTAAATACTTTGAATGACCAATTAAGGATAGCTTAAACTTAATCTTAACTCAATTAGGTCAATAGGATTCACTTGACCCAGCTCAACTCAAGTGAGTCAAGTTGTCTTAACCCAAAACCATTGCCTTTGACCAAATACCAAATTAGGCTTTAGTAAGCTAAACTTCAGCCAATCTCCCTAAACATGAGTTATTACTTTAGCCTCAAAGAATTGGAGGAGAAGTTAAAGGCAAAGAATGGGATATAAACAAATTTCAAAAAATTCTAAAACCATGATCTTCTTCATATCCCCTCTCAAATCTGCACTTGTTTGACTTGGATGCACCTCTAAATAAATAATCACCAAATTTAGCAAGATTCAAATCCCCTTTCCCCATTATCAGCCACCTATAACCTCTATTCATGGTGGTAGATTTGGCCATATACAAAGCCAAAACCCTAACCTACTTCTTGTTTCTTTAACACTTCCAAAACCTTCCCTATCACTAAAGCAACTAAAACATAACTCCTCCCCCTTTTTTCAACTTTAAATCCACTGAGAAACACCAAAATTCAGTGAAGTTCTAGGGGAGTTTGGTATCCAAAGCAATCCATGAGGAGGCAAATTCATCCCAAAGCTTCATCTTCAACAAAGGAACATGTTCAAATTAATAATGTCATCAATCATTAGGTCCAAAGAGGTAACCACCTCAAACTTTAGCCAAACCTCTAGGTTCAAACCATGTAGATTCCTTATATTTTCATTCTTAATTGTTCCATAAATGTTAAACCACAAAATTAGGGACTAAATTGTCATTTTTGTCCAAGATTATGGATCGAGCATGACTTTCACCGATGATGGGGGGATGATCTCTCCACTATCCATTTTAATGATTAAAATCAATAATTGCGATCTAATCATTCCATTAATTTGAGTTAATCCCTTTAAGATCATAGGATTATTCATAGATGTATGATCTTGGGATCAATCACGCATCCCTCTGCCAACAACATGGGCTCATATGTATCCCAATCGCATGTCAAAATGCATAATGTGTGTGCCCCATCAACATTAACAAGGATAAGAAGGGAAATAAGCATTTTTAGATTTTAAAATATTACATAAAATGCCTAAAACATCAAAAAAATAAAGAATAAAAAATAAAATACTCATCTAAAAAATATAAATAACCCCTATATAAATTCATCAGCCAAAGAGGAACCCAAAATCTCTAAATTTTATTTGATTGATATCAAACTTATTTAATTACACCTGAAATATTATTTTAATTAAGCTATCAATTTTAGGGAATAAACGCAGTATTATTCCTTACTTGACATAAAAATTTCAAGTTAATTTGATTATTAGATTAAGAGTTACTAAAATTCTTAAATTACCATAAAACTTTTTGAATAAATCAATAATTAAAAATTATTAAAATTATAAAACTCATCCAAATAATCTAAGGCACTTTCATACTCAACAAAGAGCCTAAGAAAATTAATAAAACCCTCTTAATCATACACAAAACACAAAATTACTAACATAGGGTTTAATTAAATCCTAAATACTAAGTATGCCATACTTCAAAAATTTATAGAAAATCAACTATTAAGCCAAAAAAATCTAATGAATTCCTTTTTAGATATAGATTTTATAGGGGAATATAATGGTTGAAAAGTCCTAAAATCTATTAACTAATTTAGGACTAATTTAGGTTTTAATGAAAATGATAATTCATTAATTACTTGTAAACACAAATTTAATTTAAGTTGAAATTTACAATGTAAATCTAATGTAAAAAACCACTCACTATGAAAGTTTCAAGTCAATCAGAGCTTGAATTAAAAGTTATAATTTTTTAAACATATATTTTGGATAAATAGTTAATACATAATTATAGAATTGTAAAAATACATCAAAAGTGATTCACAACATCTTTATTAACATTAGAGACCATAAGAAATTTAGTTAGGCTCAATAGAGTTATCCAAATCGCAAAATTATCTATTTACAATAAATCAAATATCAAATAATTAACTTAAATAGGCTTAAAATTCAAATATTCATGAAAATTAACCATTCTCCAAAAAGTTATGAATGACACCTTTTTTGAAATAGCATATGGAAAGAATTGTAATGAATCATAATCTCCAAGTTTTATTAAATATTTTAAGAATAATTGGACTTTAATTAAGAACAAACTTTCCTTCATTATTCTTAAAATGCACCAAGAATCAATTTGAAACTTCTATGGTATAATGGTAACATCATTCTTTGGTTTCTATAAATATTTCAAGTCAATTTGATGTCGAGATTGAAAGTAAATGATTTTTTTAATTATATTAAGGAATTTAATCAAATCATTAATTTTAAAATTATAGAAACTATGAAAATATTATTAATTAGAATAAAACACATTTACTGTTAATAGGGAACTCAATAAAATTAATTATTCCCTCTAAATTTGATTAAATCATAAAAGTCACTTAAATATGGTTTAATAAAATATTAAAAATTTAATTAGGTCATAACTTTAAAAATTCATTAAATACTAATCACTAGGACCAAAATTATAAGTGACACCACTTAGGATTCAATATTTAGAGAGATATCAAACAAATTTGATGCCTTATATTTTATTTATTTTTTTATAGTAATTTGACTTAAATGAAAATCAAGTTTTTCTTATTAGATTTAAAATACATGCTTATTAACTTAAAATTTTCATGATATGCTTATCATATTAATATTCAATTCTCATAAAAGTTTCAAGGCATTTTGATCATTAGATTAAAAGTTAACAATTTTTAATTCTCTCAAGGCAAGTTAATCAAATAATTAGTTTTAAAGATCACAAAAATTACAAAAATGATATTAATTGATCTAAAACTTCTATATTAATAGAGAATTACTTAAATAAAATATTTAAACTCGATGATATTAATTATAACATAAATATCTTGATTCCAAATCTAAATTAACTTAAATTATTTGATTTTATTAAAGAATATTTAAAGTGAATTCAATAAATCTTAATAAATCAAATACATAACTAAAATTGTGATTGATCCCTCTTTGAGTTTAGTATTTAGAGAGGGATCTTATAAAACTAAAAACTCTAAGCTTTATTAAATGATTATGGACTAATTTAGAGAGCAATGAATAATTAAATTTATCATAAAAATTACGTTTAATCATGATAAAATCTTCACAAAAAAATAATTCTTGGGAACATCTTTTATCTTTAATAAATTTCTTGAAGGATTATAAACCTAAGAATGGTAATCAAGGTTTAAAATTAAATAAGGTTTAAAATTGATTAATAAACCTTTTAATTAAAAAATAAATGTGAAAATGAATAAATCAAATGTGAAACCTTCTAGTAAGCAGGGTAACTTTAAATCAAAATCATTAAACCCATTGAGCTCAATTGAGGATGCTTAATCACATAATCAAATTTAATCAAACCTAATCAACCTTAAAATAAATCTTAATCATGTTAATCATTATAAATGAATAAAAGTTATTAAAAATCACATAATTTAGAATCTAGGAAAAACCTTTTCACCCTTTGATGAAATTCTTATCTTATTAAGATTAGGGTGTTAATGAGAGTGAACCCTACCTCAAGTGGGGCCCACTAACTTCCTCACTCTTTAAAATTGTAAATCCAACATTAACATGAATTAAACTAAAATCTAAATTTTATTTAAAAATCTTCTAAACAATTAAATTAAAATCACCCAATAGTGAAAAAAATGAAACATTAAATTTAAATCAAAACTTAAACCTTTAAAATCCTAGTTTAGCCTCTCCTGACTAGCGTGATCACACACACTATACTACTAGGTCACAACTCTAGATTTAGACTAGGATAATGCTTTGTTTGTGATGCATTATTTTACACCAAATGCTAAAAATTGTTTGTCGGTAAATGAAAGTTCTAGCATTATTTACTAAACTAATAATTTTCTTTTAAAGGGTTATGCTTAATAAAAGGACTACTATATAAAAATTAAAGTTAACTTCACTTGCTTATCGCGTTAGGATAGGTGGGCATTGTACATGTTCGTGTTAATCCTGTATGTTTGAAAAATATCTACTTGGGTGTATATATGTTTTACTAATCTATATTTTTTATATTTTAATTATGTTTTATTTGAAATTTAAAATATAATTTGATACTAAAATTAGGTTATGATCTATAGGATTTAAGAATAGCAGGAGTGGACTGCACAAGTTGATTATCTCCTATGAAGCTTAAGGAGGTCTCTAAAGAACGAATGATCTAAAGAAAAAAATCAAGTGAAAACACCTTTGGATCAAACATTTAGTTTTTGGCCATGCTGTGTTTGGGCAGAGCTCGATTGCCTATTTTTCTCTTTCTTCCAAAGTGTATGGCAAAACCCAAACTTATTGACCTTTTCTTTTAATAATTTGATTTGCTAGAGTGTTAGTTGAATAATATGCTTTTTATAAAATTATCTTGTGATTTTATTATGAGTGTGATGTGAAAGTCTGGTTTATGTGGTAAGTCTTAGGATAGAATTAATTTTCTTACCCAACTTAATTAAATAATTTAAATTTAAAATAATGAACTCATAGCCTCTCGTAATTAAAGTGTTAGGGTTTAAATAATATAATTCACTAGAAACCTTTAGAATTTAAAATCAAGATTGCATTTTTTTCTTCTTCATTCATGAATTGGCCCCTTTTTCCAGTGTTAATAAGAGGGAAATTGACTGTTAAGATGGCCATCCTTTAGGGGAGAAGTCTACCTTTTTTTCCCTTCTGATTTAGCTAATTATTGCATCTAATTACATCTCATTATAAGCATGATTGCAGACCCAAAGCCTAAAAATAAAAATAGGTATCTAAAATATATAAAAATATAAAAATTGTTTTATTAGTTAAAAGCATATCATATCATTTAAGAACTTTAATTTATGAGTGAATCTAGCCTCTTAAATTCTTTTCAAATTAGTAAAATCCTAAATCATCTTGCATTTCATAAGACTAAACTCAAGGATTTAAAATTTAGAAGGTATTAGCTAGTAACCCTACTAGGCAAGATATAAGTCCAAATGAGTCGGGATATATTTGTACTCTCTTGTGAGAGAGAACTATTACATCTCAATTTTTCTCTAATAAACTAGGTTAAGCCTCAAGTCTGTGCCAGCCTTTAGTTATATTATCTAAGAAATCTTTTTTTTTACCACAAGAATAAGTTCTCATCTCTTAGGCTTTTGTATAGTCTTATGCTATTAGAATATAAGTCCAACATTCTAATAAAATGATAACTCTGAATAAAATAAATCTCACTTTCAAAGGTATGAAACCCAATTATAGAATAGGTTGAAGTGTTAACTAGGAAAAAGGTTCTTATTTTTTTCTACTTGAATTTTGAAAAGAACTATTTATATTTGATCTATCCCATTTGACTTACATATTTAGCAATCTTGAAATTGAACTTTAAGATCTATAGAGACAAAGATCTAATTTCTTTAATATATGATTTTCTTAAGATGATTTGCCTCTCTTAAAATGTAATTAACTATAAGAGCTTTCTCTTATAGAAAACTAAGAACTTGATTTAAAATAAATCTTGTCTTACTTTATCAATGTAGTTCATAAGAAGAATTTTTGGTATATGTATGCTTATTAGCTTTAATAATCATTAAGTGATTTAATCTATTATAATGTAATATTTCTATCTCTTGATACGGTATATTATTCTTTAATGTCATATTTGATCACCTAAATAAGAAACCCCTTAGATCTATGTGGTATCCTATTAAAAACTATACAATTATGTCTAATTCAAGTCTTAAGAGCATCTTTGCTAGTATATATTGTAAGTTCATTAGCTTCAGGTTTAACTTGCTCTTCAATGATATAAGTCCCTAAGTGCACAAAGAGCTAATGGCAGTACATTGCCCATTTTCTATTAGCTCCTTCAACTTTCATGTTGAGTAAAATTAAAAATAATTCATTTATCTCTTGGACTTGGATATTAATTTTGGGATGATGGACTAAAAGCAAATTTCAGGTGCTCTGAAAGAAATCTTTCACCTTCTATTTTGTGAATTGTGTATCATTATTAATTATGATCACCATTAGTATCTCGTATCTGCAGATAATACTATTTTAGATAAAGTTGTGCAAAACTTCAACATTGGGTTCAATCCACTTCAAAAAATAATCAATCATGACTAGAATATTTTTTACCTTTTAAAGAAGGAATGGACCAAAGAGGTCTTGGTTGACATCGCAAAATGATAAGGACAAGTAATAAGCTATAGTATTTGGGATGGTTGGTGCTACATTGGTGCAAATTTTTTGCACTACTCACATCATCTTAAAAATTTCTTTGCCTCTTCGCAATTTGTAGGCTAGAAGTATCCCCATTTTAAAATTCTATTCGTAGGTGTTCTTTCTCCAAAATGATTATCACATTCAGTGGAGTGAACCTCCTTCAAGATACTAGCAACTTCTTCTTCAACACAACAAAGGTATAGAGATGTGATTGATCTCTTAAACATTTTTCCATCAATAAGCAAATAATATGCTAGTTGATTTTGAACTTTTGTGGTCTTTGATGCTAAAAGGAATGATGATAATTTGTAAATAATCTTTGAATGGATGAATGGATGGCCAAGAGGTATCCTTCTCCCCAGGAGGTGAACAAGGATGGGGTGGATGGAAATTCCTCACAATTTTGCCTTCCCGAGCACCAATTTTCCAGTGAACTAGCAAGAAAATGGTGTTTTTTTTTTTTTCATTGTAGTGTTCATAGAAGAGAAAAGAAATATTCATCCATGATTTTTGCTAACTAACAAGTGATTTTCTTCATTAAACATTAATACTTAAGAATAGCTTAATGATTTGAGGAGTTACCTCACTGAAGCTTATGATCAGTGGAATTTCCATTCTGAAATTTATCCTTACTCTAAGATGAGGGTTCCGCATGCTACTTCCCATTTTCCTCCCTTTGACTTCGGAGTTCATCAAAATTTAGTTAGATTTGATGTTTCTAAGCATGAAAAGATTGGGGAATGTTTAATTATACTTCTTAGTGGTGGGGAGTGTCTCTAATGCCAAAAAGAGTGTTGGGAGGCTTTCTCTTCTTCCCTTTTAAAAGATAGTCAAAAATCCCATTAATGGGGATGAAGGTGGTGGTTTGGGAGGTGGTAATTTGATTGGGGATTAGCCTTAAAACTATTCTTTAGCTTTCTATTATCAATTCAGGTCAAGGATGAGGTGATAAGAGGTGCAAAAGTCATATTTAGTGGCAATAGAAATTGTTTTATCATTTTATAATCAATTTGTTCAAATTTTGTGTGCTATCTCATCCTCTCTTTTTCACATTTTAAGTATCTAAGTTTTAGGAAACTTCCAGGATTTAAACTAAGATAATTGGCTACTTAAGACAAGCCAAAGTAGGCTATGGGTTGGGTTAGAACTCATTTGAATTGGGTTTAAGTTCAAGTGCCTTAAGTTGATTCACTTTAATTTCTTTTTTTTTTTTTTTGTTTTTTTTTTCTACTTAGGTTAGTTTATTCCATTTGATTGATTGGATTTAAATTTAAAAATTAATTATTGTTAATTGTTTGTTGAATATTTTATATATTAATTGGTCCACTTTAAGTTTAAATTTGATGTGGCTTTAGGTTAGTTTGATTCATTTGATCCACATGGATCAAGTTGGGTATGCTATCCTCTTCGGCTATTTTAGGATTTAAATTTTTGTTTAGTTGTGCTCAATTGATTATTATTATTATTATTATTATTATTATTATTATTATTATTATTATTATTATTATTATTATTATTATTATTATTATTATTATTATTCTTATTCTTATTATTATGTTTAAGGTTAAACAATTTCATTTGAATTGACCCATTTTGACCGAAATGAATTAATTTTGGATTCGACTGAGTCAAATGGCCAATTTTAGTAATTAAAATCTATTTGAGTTTCAGTCATGTTTTTAAGTGATTGAGATAATTTTGAGTAATTAATTTTAATTGATTTGAAATTATATTTTACTTTAACCTACTTTGACCTAAGTTGGGCTTAATGGGTTTATTTGGGTTAAATGACCAAATTAGTCATTGCAAACTCAATGATTGACTAAATTAGTTTTAATTATAATTTTTAAATTATTTTAGATATTTGATTTGAATTAATTTCAATTTAGTTTGGATTTAGTTACAATAAAGTCCATTTGGGTATATTTGAATTAAATGATCCAATTAACCTATTTGAGATTTATTGGATTTAAATTTATTTAGATATATGTTTAAACATGTTATTTGATGATTTTGGGTATTTGTAATGACTCAATTTGGCCAAATCTTGGTAGTTTGACTTTTATCTTGGTGGGGCCCATATAAGTAAATTTTAGATTGATTGGCCTGGTTGACTACTTTGAACCTCACCTGAATTTATTTTTGGATTAATTTATGTTTATACATCAATTTTATGCTTTTGGTTCGATTTAATTTGGTTTTACTTATATCTAGGTGAATTGGGTTAATTAACCCACCACCTCAATTTAGGATCAAATTTTAGATTTCAATTCAAATATGGCTACTTTTATTGAATTTCATTAGATTTATATTTGCTTTGGGTTCACCTAATCTGATTGGGTTAGGTCGGGTCCTAGAAGGGTTCACTAGGATGTCTTGGGGTTTCACTTTAGGGTATTTGAGTTTGATTTAATTTTGATTTTAGTTTTAATTTTAAATTTTTATAATTAATTTAAATTATTATTTATTTTAATTTGTTCATTCAGCTTTGTCACTAGGCATAGAGTCCTAAGCACCTAATTTGGAAGCTCTTTATTTAAAACTAAGGGTCCTAATTACTAGGATTAGGGATGATGTTAACCTCATCCAAAAATGAGGTCAACACATGGAAGCATATAGTCTTTGTAGATGTAAAGTTAGCGGCAAGTAGAATAAACACTTGTGCGGTACATCCTTCTATTTGCATTGTTTTCTACTATGTGGTTGAACCTAGGTACTCTACGAAATTTACATTCAACATCATGTGCATTGTCTGTATAGTATAGCATACAATCATAGATATAACAAGCAATAATTTCTGAGCTCAAACTTAGCTTTGACATCAACTTCTTTGTTCTATATAGGTATTCAAGAACTAAGTTTTATTGTGGGTTTGTTTCTTTTAGCAGCCCTGTAAATTGGTTAAAGTATTCATGTGGCACATTAAATTTAGTTTTAATAATTAAAATTCTTACAGCCATAGACCGCTTAATGTGGTTCATGTAACCTTCTCACAATGGCCATTGTGCGGCCTTTAAGAGGCAGTAGAGCTTTTGAGCTTTTTATTAGGTTGTTCCTCCTCCGTAACTTCTAGAAACTCAGCTCAAGCAACATCATGGACCATTTCTTCAGAATTTTGGCTAGAATTATATTCACCTGAAGGGCATACATAACACATTGAAGCACCAATGTCGGCATCAATATGTAACTCGAACTCAACATGTGAAGGCTCGTGTTACAATCCTTTAGTTGGAAACCCCTACGATACAAGTTTAATCTGACTTCACCAAGCGTTAAGAAGGCATGATTCATGTGTCTTGCACATGGATATCAAAACTTTTCATCATAAATATAAGATGGAAGTTGAGATGCCACATGCATAAAGTGCTCAACACCACTCAAGAATTTATCAGTTAATCTTTTTCTACATTGATGCAATCTATTATACATCCATGATCGCTCACTACAGATATCTATGAGCTTTGTAAATTGAAAGGTATCTTGATTAAATTAACATTCTATCTTAGTTATAAGTTAACTACATAATAAAAACTCAATTTAATGTAATGCCCTAAGTGTCTAAGTCATTCTATATGAATTTTTTCACATCTTCTAAGTAGTTAGCCGTAGTAGCTTATAATCACCAAATTCATTCTATTTATTAAATTAAATTTAACATACATTATAAAATTTATATAAATTCATCAATGAATTATTAATTATATGATTAGCAATTTAACACATTAAATTAATTATAAAATACATAATCTAAAATAAAATTTATAAAAAATAAAAAACCTGACATGTAAAATCGAATATCTACCTAAAAATAAACATTTTAAACTAAGATTAGTCAATTTCAAATATATTTGAACAAGATCTAACATTAAAACATCAAATTCACTTTTCTCACAAATGAATGGATTAAATCTTTAAAAAATTACTATATAAGCAAGGAATTGAGGTTTATCTTCGATTCTACAGAGAAATCAAAGCAAATAAATGCATTTTAGGTGAAAGTCGGCAACCCCTAGATTATTTTTTGTTGCTTAGAGAAATGGGATTCTATGTCGTAATATTAACACTTTTTAGGTGACTTTTTTGTTGGAAAATTCGTTGGAAATCATTTTGACGTAATTTTTAGTCAAAAAATCAATCGTTTTTAAGTGATTCGATCACGATATCTTCTGTTATCTATACTTCCATCAAAAATATTTTTAGCTAAAAATTTCGTTAGTAAATCAGCCGGTAATTTCCCACAAGAAAGCCCGCCAAAAATGCTGCCAAAAATTTGCAGTTTTCCTATAGTGTTATCAACTAACCCCACTTATACTTTAAAACTATATGTCAATCTTATGCAATGTGAGATGGCTAGGTTATTATTTATTAGAAAAAAAAATCTAATAACCTATACTCAGTCCTGAAATTATAAGATCATGATTGGTACAAGAAATGCTTCAAATTTTGCAACAAGATGTTAGCTTTTATACATTTATAAGACACTAAATTTACTTAGCAAAGCTTGGGTATGCAATCATACCTATAATGAGATGTATTTAAAAATAAGTCATAGACTAAATCATAATAAAAGACAGGCTTCCCCAAAGAAGATTACTATCCTTAATGGACAGATGTCCTTTATGTGAAACAAGTGAATGTCTCAATTCAAGAGAGAAGAGAGAATATGCAATATGATTTACAAATTTTAAGTGTTTTAATTTATTTTAGAATTTATGCTAAATTCTTTAAAAAGAAACCTATATAAGGTTTGTCATTTCAATTGCGCAAATAATGTAAACACACCAATCAATCAAAAAATATTATAAAAGATTGGTGTGACTGGGTTCCACTATAAACCCAAAATAAGAGAGAAAATGGACAACTGAGCTCTACTCTTATACAACCCAACCTAGAACAAATAAAATATATATATGATGAGGGTCTTCTTATCGTATCGTTGGTTACATGGTGTGGAAACTCTAAGCTTCTCAAGGCCTCCTAGACTTATGTCTCCTAATCATTGCTCATTCTAAACCTCATGGCTCAAACCTAATTCTAGTAAAAATTACATTTAAAATTTTAAAATAAAATCTTAATTAATCATGCAATATAGAGGTTAATTGAAACACACAACTAAGCCCACCTATCATAATAGGATGTGCTTAGGGAATTAAGTAGCACTTACAAACAAACTTATTATATTTAATTTATTATAACAACCCCTTGTATTGACAGCAACTCCATACAAAAGACAACATTAGCCTAATAAATATCATCTTAGTATTCAGTCTATAAACATACATCACTAACATCCAATCTAAAATATTATACCACAAAAAAAAAAAAAATCAATACATCATAATAATCCAATGGCCTAACCTAAGTCTATGATTGTTGGTCTATCATTCTAAAGTACATGCAAAGGCTATGTGATGAGGCAAAGCTAGGCTTAAATATTCAAAATTATAACTTAAGGATAAAGTTTAATTTATTACAAATGGAAGATTTTGATTTATGTAGTTAAGGCTTAAATGTGGATCCTAAGTTACAATTTTGATTTAGATTTGAGTTGAGTTTAATGTCTTGAAGAGTGTAATGAATGTTGAGCCCCAGTTAGAGTAGGGCCCACTCATCCTTACCCACTCATCCTTACGCCTTTCTTCTAATAAAATCTAAAACAAAGATGAGTATTATATATTCTTAGTTATTTAGTTAAAAGCATTGAATTTTAATTAAGCTCTAAGTTGGAATCAAGCTCAAATGATGTTAAAACATATCTTAAAATTGAAAGATTGAATTAGGAATTTCTTCATAACATCCACTAAACCTTTTTTTTCCTTAACATTATCTCTTTCAACTGTTGTATCATTTTATAATCCAAAAAATTATTTTATTTTACGTGAATATTACTTATATAAATATTTCTATAACTTAGAAAATATTTTACATCTACATATACATATGCATATATTTAATGTTGAAAAAGATTAAGGATTTAAACATTATATCCATGCATCCTTAAAGTTACACACACAGAGACCTTTTAGGTACATGCCATTATTAGATCAAAAATATGAGTTAAAAATCCCATTCAGACTATTAGCCTTACGATCACAAGTTTTCAGACTATATATATCTGATAACCACTATCGTAATTATATTAATTAGTTATATTATGACACTATTGGCTTATTTCTTGGTGGATGGACAATGATGCATGCACTTAACATGTTCACTTTGTTGAATGGCATCTTTAATTACATTGTTTATGGAGATTGTTCTTAGTTGGTGTTCTAAATGCTCATTATTAAATTTTCAACTCACTTTTGATTGTATTTAATTTTGTTTGAACATATTATTTGATTTTCTATATTGATGTCATACGATCAAATATATATATATATATAGATATATATATATATATATATTGTAGCAAGAGGTGTAATTGATATAATTAATTAATTTTTTATTTATTTTATTTAGTTACACTTCTAATGATTTAAAATAAATAAGATATCTTAGTTTAATAATTGAGAGTTTTAATATTCTATTGAGATTTTAAATTTAAGATTTTGTATGAGTTTATAATTAAATTTGTTTATATATTTAAAAAGAGCATATCATGACTTTCATAAAATTTAGCAGAAATAGCTGCCATTAGAATATTTATTTTAAAAAAAAAACGTTAGAATATTAAAAGAAAACGGCTAGAATATTCACACTGACGGGGAAAGTGGAAAAATGACTCTTGACTGTGATTTGTGAGCCCATCAAGCAGCAAGATAGTAGGCGCGTGGTATGCCTTTTTTTTTTCTTCGTCGTTTTCGAGTTTTGGCTTAGAAATCGAAAAAGGAAAGGAATTACGTGTTTTTTATTCTTTTTTGTACGTAAATATAAAACGGAGTGCAACGCATTTTAGCTTAGGAGCTTTTTGATTGAAATACAAAATAAAATAAAATAAAGAATTTTAAAAATTTTAGTATTTAATTGAAATATAAAGTAAAGTAAAAATAAAGTAAATCAATTTAAAATTTACTTCTTAATTATATTTTGATGTATTTAAAATTCATTTAAATTTATAAAATTATCGTTAGAAATAAAATATTCTGCCGGTCACCCTCCCTCTCATGTCACCGTCGGACGTCAAAATTTGTAAAATACTTTACATTTTTTTTTACCAAATAGAAAAAATAAATTGATAAATTATAAAACTCTCAACTAAATAATTGTAAAATGATAATTTTATATTGCATTTTTTTTGCACTGCATTCTTTTTTCAGTCAATCAAATAGCCTCTCAGTAATTAAGAGTTTTAATTTTTAACTAAGAAGTCTGAAGTTTAAGTTCATGTAGATATATTATGTGTATTATATGTATGAATTTATAATTAAATTATATAAAACGGAGCTGCGGACGTACAATTAGAAACCGATTTATTTTCTTGGAGAACAAATCTTCACAAATAAATATAATTTATATCAGATTAATTAAATAAAATATTTTAATTGCATATTAAATACTAAAATTTAAATGATATTTACTTTGTTTTATTGATGCTGATTAATATTTGTTATTTTAATCATTCATCTTATAATTCTGACTGTTTCATTTTATTATTTTAATGTACAATAAAGTCCAGCGGTGAAAGCCCAATCATACTATAGAAATGATAGTAGCAACATTGCATTAATATAGAAATATAAGATAATTATTTTTGTATTATGTGCAGTGGCGGATCCACGTTATTTCTCACGCTAAAAATTAATATTTTAGTTAATTTTTTGCTATTCTACAGAATAGGTCCAATTTTAAGTGAAGGGTAAAAATATGTGTGGGAGAGAGAGAAGTGAGACATGAGAAGCTGAATTGCTTGGATTGATGAGATTTAGGGTGCTTTTAAGATAGTTTTTTAGTTGATTTTCTTTTTTAAAAAAATAGCTAGTAATCAAAGCATCTTCGTTTATCTATCAATTTTTTGAATGTTTTTTAAAAAATTTTATAGTAAAACTATTTTAAGAACCAGAGTTATTAGAGTATAGTGGTTGTCGGAAAGTTGTTTTTTGAATTTTTAAGAAGAAAAATATTTGTATAACATATCAGTTTTTTCAAAAAATTGATTTCTCTACAGTAATTTTATAATCAACTTTTAAAAAATTACACTGTCTCAAATAGATCTTTAATTCTGTAATTTTATCTGATTTTTTTCAAATATTTAATAATATATCATTTTTATTAGTTTTTGTAAATTTGTATAATAAACCTTATAGTTTAACATATTATAGATTAATTATAATCTAACTATAATAAGTATAATTATTTATATTAAATAATAATAATAATAATAATAATAATAATAATAATAATAATAATAATCATCTACAATCTACCTTTGTATGTGATATAGGCCTAACTCCTCCCATATAGTACACACCTCACAACACTTTTTGTCTCCACCCAATCAACGAATACATTTAAATACAATCTAAATAAGATATGTCATGAAGGTGCCATGTTAGTTAATGCCGCATCATACATGCCACGTGATTCAAATAAATTATAGATGCATTTATTTTATGAATATGAATGTCATTGAAAATATGCTAAATATATGAGCGTTGTAAGTATAATCACAGTGTTAAACAAATGCTAAACAACATCTAATAATGGCAAGTATATCAATATAACATATCATTTAAAAATTATATAATACATATTTTCGCCTATAGCTTATCTCTATATAGCTCTATAAGCTTTATAAAGTCCCGATCCATTAATTTAATTGAAAAATATTTTAAAAATTATTATCGAATTAATAAAAATTAAATATGATCCGCATCAAATTTATATTTATCTACTTATAAAAAAGAAGAAGAAGAAAAAAAAAATTTGTTGAGTACTGCTCGCACCGAGAAAATATTACGTGCGGAGTCCGGACGTAGCTTTACGTCTGGACTCTAATAGCTACGCAACACCTGTCCAATATAAAATACGGCATTCTTTCACTTAACAGCGCTGTAACTTGATGACGTCTTAACGACGTCGTTTACATTACCGGGCCACCACGTTTAAAGCGTGGGAGGAGAAAATATTACTGTGTCTCCATTCTTCTTCACCGCGATTTCTTTTTTGTGCAGAATTTTTCCTCAACTCAGCTCTCTCCCGGTCGTCGACCTTCCCTCAGAGATTTGCTAAATCTTGGGCATTAAAAATTGATGTATTATAGGCGACTTCATGAGGTATTTCTTCCTGCATTCTTGAACTTTAGTGAATTTAGGATTTTCTCTATTTTTCTCACCTTTGAATAGGAGAACATTTGGAACATTTGAGTTTTTAAAGGAAAGAGTTTCTTGTATTTGGAGATGTTTTGCATATATACTCTCTGTACTCCCATGATGGTACACGTTGTTATTTTCAAATTTTTGAACTGTGGGACTTGTCATATGTTTAGTATATCCCATTATAGGATGTTTGGTGTTGTTTCATGAAGATTTGATGAATTCTGGGGCCTATTTGGATATAATATGTTTAGTCGATGCCATTACAATTTATTTGTAGGTTGCTTGAAGACATTTGCTTATTTTGTATGTGTACTCTCGAGAAAATTACAATGTCATATTTTTTAAAATTTCTAACCCTGTTTGGATATAATATATTCACTACATGGCTTTTACAATTGAAGGCGATTGGTTAGTTTTATTTATTTATGTGTACTCTCTGTACTCTCTTGAGAAATTCTCATTTTTTCATATTAAACCCTATTTGTAGAGAATATGTTTAACAGTTTCCAATAGAAGCAATTTAGAGGCTGATTGATTGATTTTGGAGACAGATTCATATTTGTACTCTCTATACTCTCATAAGAGTACAAAGCATTTTCTCATTTTTTTTTAGTTTATTTGGTCTGTTTGGAGAAAATATATTTATTAGATTTCATTAGAAGTAATTTGGATGCTGATTAGTTAATTTTGGAGACAGATTTGCATGTGTACTTTTTTGTACTCTCATGAGAGTATAGAGCATTTTATAATTTTTTTGAGTGTTTTTGGCTTGTTTGGAGAGAATATATTTAATAAATTTCATTAGAAGTAATTTGGAGGCTAATTAGTTGGTTTTTAGAGGTGTTTTGCGTCTGTACTCTCTGTACTCTCATGAGAGTACAACCCATTTTCTCATTTTTCCAATTTTTTGTCATATTTGGATGTTTATTAGATTCCATTAGAAGCAATTTAGAGGCTGATTGGCATGTATACTATCTATACTCTCATGAGAGTACAGACTATTTTCTCATTTTTTTTCAAATTTTTTGGCGTGTTTGGAGAGAAATTGTTTACTATATTCCATTAGAAGCAATTTGGAGGCATCATGATTTTGGAGGCAAATTAGCAAGTGTACTCTCATGAGAGTATAAACTATTTTTTTCTAGTCTTTTTGGCCTGTTTGGAGAGAAAATATTTATTAGATTCCATTAGAAGTAATTTGGATATTGACTGGGTTGTTTTAGAGGCAGATTTGCATCTGTACTCTCTTGAGAGTACATACCAATTTTATTTTTTTCTAGCTTTTTTAGTCTGCTTGGAGAGAATATGTTTAATAGATCTCATTAGAAGTAATTTATAGGCTGATTAGTTAGTTTTTAGGGGTGTTTTATATCCCATTTTCTCATTTTTTTTTCCTATTTTTGGGCTTGTTTGAAGAGAATATGTTTATTATATTTCATTATAAGCAATTTGGAGGCTGATTGGTTAGTTTTGGAGGCAGATTGACATGTATACTCTCTATACTCTCATGAGAGTACAGAGCATTTTCTCCTTTTTTTCCATTTTTGGCTATTTGGAGAGAATATGTTTAGTAGATTCTATTAGAAGCAATTTGGAGGCTGATTAGTTGGTTTTGGAGGTTGATTGACATGTGTACTCTTTGTACTCTCATGAGAGTACATATTATTTTCTCATTTTTCTTCTAATTTCTTTGGCCTGTTTGGAGAGAATATGTTTATTAGATTCCATTAGAAGCAATTTGGAGGCTGATTGGTTGATTTTAGAGGTAGATTTATATCTGTAGTCTCTGTACTCTCTTGAGAGTATATTCATTTTTTTTTTTTTTAGCTTAGAGAATATGTTTAATAGATTCTATTAGAAGCAATTTGGAGACTGATTGGTTGGCTTTGGAGGCTTATTGACATGTATACTCTATGTACTCTCATAAGAGTACAGACTATTTTATCTTTTTTTTATTTTCTTTGTCCTGTTTGGAGAAAATATGTTTATTATATTTCATTAGAATCAATTTGGAGGTTGATTGGTTGGTTTTGGATTTAAATTTAAATGTGTATTCTCTATACTCTCATGAGAGTACAGAGTATTTTTCTCATTTTTTCTAGTTATTTTGGCATGTTTGGAGAGAATATGTTTATTAGATTCCATTAGAAGCAATTTGGAGGCTTATTGGTTAGTTTTAGAGGCAGATTTGCTTGTGTACTCTCTGTACTCTCATGAGTGTACAGAGTATTTTTTTAATTTTTCTTAATTTTTTGGCATGTTCCCAGAGAATATGTTTATTAGAGCATTTTGGAGGCTGATTGGTTGGTTTTGGAGACTGATTGACATGTGTACTCTCTATATTCTCATGAGAATACACCCCTATTTTCTCTTTTTTTATAGATTTTTTGGCCTATTTGGAGAGAATATGTTCATTACATTCCATTAGAAACAATTTAGAGGCTGACTGGTTGATTTTGGAGGTAGATTGGTATATGTACTCTCTGTATTCTCATGAGAGTACAGATCATTTTCTCTTTTTTTTCTAGATTTTTTGGGTTTGGAGAGAATATATTTATTACATTCCATTAGAAGTAATTTAGAGCCTAATTGGTTGATTTTATAGGCTGATTTACATGTGTACTCTCTGTACTCTCATGAGAGTACAGACCATTTTCACTTTTTTTCCTTATTTTTTAGTCTATTTGTAGAGAAATTATTTACTAGATTCCATTATAAGCAATATACAGGCTAATTAGTTGATTTTGGTGGTAGATTTGCATGTATACTCTCTGTACTCTCATGAGAGTACAGACCATTTTTTTCTTTCTTTCCAAATTTTTAGCTTGTTTGGAAAGAATATGTTCATTATATTTCATTAGAAATAATTTGGAGGCTGATTGATTAGTTTTGGAGGACAGATTTACATATGTACTCTCTGTACTCTGAGAGTACAGACTATTTTCTCTTATTTTTTTCTAGATTTTTTGGCCTATTTGGAGAGAGTATGTTATTACATTCCATTAGAAGCAATTTGAAGGCTAATTGGTTGGTTTTGGAGGTAGATTTGTATGTGTACTCTTTGAACTCTCTTGAGAATACAAACCATTTTCATAATTTTTTTCCTGAATTTTTAGTTGTTTGGAGAAAATAGTTTAATACATAGCAGTTGAAGCAATTTGGAGGCTGATGGGTCAATTTTTTGAGCAGTTTGGCATGTGTACTCTCATAAGAATCTGAATTATCTTAAATTCTTTTCACTTTTGCTCCTTAGTTTATTGACTATTTTGCTTGTGTACTCTCTAGCCTCCATTATGCTGATAATTTTCTTATTAATTGACTTTTCATTTTTTAAGTTTAACATGTATGGGAAAAGGATAACTTCCAGATGCAGGCCTATCACCATTAGAGTGGTGTTCAATAATATTTCAACACACTTTACTGATGAAGTTATTGATATTTTAACGAGGCTTCATTTGCATCAATTTATTAGACTTCATGGAATTCAGCAAGACTTAGTTGGCATCACTTCAATCATGTCTTGCTGGAATATAGAGAAGCAAGCATTCTTTTTTGGTGACCAATGCATTCCTTTCACCCCCAATGAAGTTGTATTAATTATAGGGATGAGAAACAGAGGGGAGAAGGTCATATGGCAGAAATCTCCACTGTCGAAGTTCAGTTCAGTGGATTTTAAGAATAAACTTGAGAATTTGGATCGCTCATTGACTGCAGCACAATTTGTGCAGTTGTACATACATTTTTTGCTTTCAAATCTTTTTTTATATATCACAACTACTGACTGGCATCAGAATTGATTGTCTATATTTATGACATAGACAAATTTGCTAAGTACAATTGGGCAGAGGCTATTTGGGTCTTTCTGGTTTCACAATTTGATGGTAATACATCATTGATTCTGACACATAAGGCACCTGGGTATATGAGTGGCTTCATCGCACTTCTAATAGTATGTTCTACATCTTTAGATTTGTATTATTTGATGCATTCAAGTTAACTTATATAAATATTCATTGTCTGCCAGCACGCATTATAAGGCCGTCTTCCTTCAAGCCATTATATTACGATGGCCAAAAATAAAGTTTGCAGATGACTCCTTCATTAGTTTGGGAGGACACCAGGTGACACAAAATAATTTCACTTTATTTATATTAGAATGTATTTATTCATATTGTAAATCATCATATTTTTTTATTGGTGTAACACAGGTCTGCCTTTCATTTGAGGACATATCATAAGAGAAGGTCTGGCTCCTTGAAACATTGCCCCTACCCAGCAAACAACCCATGTCAAGCCCAGTAACAGCCCCATTCCAAGTCTAAGGAGTGCAGCCCCCATTAAATCTCCATATGTCTCTCCTCGATATTCTCCCCCTTTCAATATATCTAGCCTACCCTCTGCTAGTACCCATTTAGAAAGCTTTGCGGTAGAGAGGATACTTGCAGGTTTCAGGGCCCTCGGAGAGAGAGTATCATCTTTTGAAGCATCAATAATCGAGATAATTAATAGAATTAAGTTGTGGGTAGCTATTATTGAGGTGGTTGTTGCTAGGCAGCAGGGTCTTAGCATCCCTAGTATGGAGGAAGGTCTTGTAGGGGCGACCACAGGGAAATCTCTTGAGGAGGCTATCACGGGGGCAGCACCTATGGAGGCTACCACAGGGGAAGCTCTTGTGGAGGCTACCATAGGGGAGGCTCCTGTGGAGACTTCCACTAGGGAAGCCCTTGTGGGAGAGGCTACCACAAGGGAGGCTCCTATGGAGGCTACCAGAGGGGCTTCCCCCTTCGAGACTTTCATTGGGGAAGCCCCTGTGGAGGCTTCCACTACACATGAAGATGCTGCACAACCTTTACTCGACAGCATTGAGTATGGTGTGAAGGCTCGACAGATGAGGATGAGGAAAGCTATATCTTCCCCCTTCACACAAACTTACAGGAAGTCACGGTGTAGAATAACTGCTGTGGTAGCCTCCACACAAGATGAGCAAATAGCAGAAGAGGTATTACTTTACTTTCTTTTTAATTTAACCTAATAGTAGCTGATTTCACTAAATTTTTATGTAGGTTAGCAAAGATGCTCCAATATCAGTGGATGAACCACCGACTGCTATCGTGGTGGTTGAGGAGCATCAAGCAGAGGTATGCATCATCTCAACAGAGTAAGCCTTAATTCACAGTGAATCTAGCTCTTCAACATAAACTTTCTTCATCACTAATTTTCTTGCAGCCAGTTAAGGCACATCATATTGTTGACTTCTCATCAAGAGATGCCCTGCCTAAGCCAATGTTGCAGCTCATTGACACCTCGTGCTCCCGATTCAAGGAGAAGTAAGTCATTTTTCATTCAACTCCTTTTGTATACATAAAATCACATATTCATTTAATTAGTCTCACATTCCCATATTTGTCACATGCAGGGATGATAGCGTATTCGCGGCTGGGAATATCAACATTATGTAATGCCAGATTGATGAGCTATTGACAGATCAGTATCTATCAGATGCACACATCGATGCCTTCGCCTTTTTACTAGCTGAGAAGTACTCGTTATGTCATGGGCTATATGTCCCCTATTTGTATGTTTCATGCCTGCACTGGGTAAGTTACTCCACAGAAGTTTGGGTAATATGATACATTCCTAGTTTAGATAGTTAGAAGCCACTAATTATAAACTTTCTCTTCACTTCTTACAGAGTTATGCTAAATATGACTTACAAAAGGAAAGCAAAATGTTCATCCAGCATGTCACTGTAGATAATGTTTCAAAGGCTGAGTTACTCTTACTTCCAGTTATAAATAATCAGCATTGGACACTCTTGGTCAGGCATACTAAGTAAAAGGCTTGGTATTTTTATGATTCATTATCAACCCAACTCATAAGGTCATTCTTCCCGAGATTGTAAGAATTGTTCTTATTTTGGTTTGCCTAAAATGCATATTTTATGCCTAATTATTGACTATATTTTTTGCTATTTAGATCAAATTACTTATCAAAGATATTGGGCAGTCTTTCCAGAGCGATCTCACAGAGTGACCAATCAAAGTGATGAGTGGGCTACTAGTCCAAGAAAATAGTGTCGACTGTGGGATGTTTATTTGTAAATACATAGAGGCAACAATTAGCAAACCTCCAGTGGACTAGGATAAAAGAAGATTAATTGCTTTGATTGAGTTCTATCTTCTATTTGGGTATGAAAAAACTAATTTGACAAATGTTGAATTGAAGTTTGATATGTTGGAAATCAATTACTTTAGAAATGTATCTATCTGGTGCATTTATGGATTCCATTAGAAGCTATTATTTCTACTTTTAAACCCTTTCTGGAGATAACATGTCTAGTAGATGCTATGTTTAGTAGATAACATGTGTGGAGCTTTAGGATCCCTTTTTTTAGCTATTTCTTTAGCCACTTTAACCTATTTTGGATATAATATATTCAGTAGATGGCCTTATAAGCAGTTTGTAGGTTGCTTGATGCTTGTTGGTTTGGATTTGCATGTGTACTCTCTGTACTCTTATGAGAGTGCAGAGCATTTTCTCATTTGTGTCCATAATTTTTGGCATGTTTGGATATAATATATTTATTACATTCTATTAGAAGCAATTTGGAGGCTGATTGATTGGTTTTGGAGGTAAATTTGAATGTGTACTCTCTATACACTCAAGAGAGTACATACCATTTTCTTAATTATTTTCAAATTTTTTAGCCTATTTGGAGAGACTATGTTTATTAGATTCCATTAGAAATAAGTTGGCGGCTGATTGGTTGGTTTTGGGGGCAGATTTACATTTGTACTCTTCGTACTCTCTTGAGAGTATAGCTTATTTTTTCAATTTGTGTGTAGATTTTTTGGCTTGTTCGGAGATAATATGTTTAATAGATTCCATGGCAAGGTGCATGAAGCCTGAATTTTTGCTTTTTTGATCTGCTTTGTAGGTGTACTCTTTGTACTCTCGTGAGAATACAGACTAATTTCTCATTATTTTCTAGATTTTTTTGTCTTGTTTAGAGAGAATATGTTTAATAGATTGCATTACAAGTTGTTTGGAGCCTAATATTAGCTTTTTTAAGTAGTTTTACAGGTGACTCTCTGTACTCTCTTGAGAGTGCATACTATTTTCTCAAATTTTTTTACTTTTTCTGGCATGTTTGAAGAGAATATGTTAATTACAAATCATTTGAAGCAATTTGGAGGCTGATGAGTAGCTTTTTTCAGCAGTTTAGCATGTGTACTCTCTGTACTCTCATGAGAATACAGACTATTTTCTCTTTTTTTCCAGTTTCTTTGGCATGTTTAGAGAGAATATATTTAATATATTCCATTCCAAGCTGTTTAGAGCCTGAATATTGGTTTTTCTGAGCAGTTTTGTAGGTGTACTCTCTGTACTCTCCTAAAAGTACAAACTATTTTCTAAAAACTTTCACTTTTTCTAGCCTGTTTGGAGAGGATATGTTAATTACAAACCATTTGAAGCAATTTGGAGGCTGATGGGCAACTTTTTTTAGCAGTTTTGCATCTGTACTCTCTATACTCTCATGCAGTATAGACTATTTTCTCATTTTTTTTTCCTAGATTTTTTGGCCTGTTTAGAGAGAATATGTTTAATAGATTCCATTATAGGTTGTTTGGAGCCTGAATATTAGCTTTTCTGAGCAATTTTGCAAGTGTACTTTCTGTATTCTCCTGAGATTATAGACTATTTTCTCAAAATCTTTTTTACTTTTTCTAGCCTGTTTGGAGAGAATATGTTAATTACAAATCATGTGAAGTAATTTGGAGGCTGATGGTTAATTTTTTTTTCAACAGTTTGGCATGTGTACTCTCTGTACTCTCATGAGAGTACAGAATATTTTCTTATTTTTTTCAAATTTTTTGGCATGTTTAGAGAGAATATGATTAATAGATTCTATTACAGGTTATTTGGAGCCTGAATATTAGCTTTTTTGAGCTATTTTGTAGTTATACTCTCTGTACTCTCCTGAGAGTACAAATTATTTTCTCATTTTTTTCACTTTTTCTGGCCTGTTTGGATAAAATACATTTAGTACATACCATTTGAAGTAATTTGGAGGCTGATGGGTAGATTTTTTTTCAGCAGTTTGGTATGTGTACTCTCTGTATCTCTCGAGTCTTATTCTCCTTTTTCTAGATTTTTTTGCCTATTTAGAGAGAATATGTTTAATAGATTCCATTATAGAATGTTTGGAGCCTATTCACATTTTTTTCTCAACTTTTTTGGCTTATTTGGAGAGAATATATTTAATATATTCTATTACAAGCTATTTGAACTGATTTCTTTTTTTGAAATTTGTTTGTATGTGTACTCTCTGTACTCTCCTAAGAGTACAGATTATTTTCTCATTTTTTTTCATATTTTTGGCCTGTTTGGAGAAAATATATTTATTACATATCATTTGAAATAATTTGGAGACTGATGGGTAGATTTTTTAAGTTATTTTATAGTTGTACTCTCTATACTCTCCTGAGAGTACAGACTATTTCCTTCTTCTTTTTTACTTTTTCTGGCCTATTTGGAGAGAATATATTTATTACATATTATTTGAAACAATTTGGAGGTTAATGGGTAACTTTTTTCAGCAATTTGGCATGTGTACTCTCTGTACTCTCATGTGAGTACAAATCACTTTCTCATTTTTCTCCAGATTGTTTTGCCTATTTGGAGAGAATATGTTTAATAGATTCCATTATAGGTTGTTTGGAGCCTGAATATTAGCTTTTTGAGCTATTTTATAGTTATACTCTCTGTACTCTCATGAGAGTACAGACTATTTCCTCATTTCTTTTCACTTTTTCTGGCCTGTTTGGATAAAATACATTTAGTACATACCATTTGAAGCAATTTGGAGGCTTATGGACATATTTTTTCAGCAGCTTGGCATGTATGCTCTCTATACTCTCATCAGAGTACAAACCTTTTTCTCTTCTTTTTTTCCCAGATTTTTTTGCCTCTTTAGAGAAAATATGTTTAATAGATTCAATCAAATCCACATTAAAGTATGTACAGTCGAAGAACACACAACTAAATGATATCATGCATTAAAATATTTCCTTGTAATGATATCCATCATCAGCTTAGTGTACCCTTCAGTCGACTGATTGATTATTGAGCTTGAGTTAAATTCCTAGAATAGAACATCGTATTAGTTAATAATATGTAACATCATGACTGATGGGTTTTCCATGCATACCTCTGAAAAGCACTCAGACATAATAGAAAAAGGTGTTGCAATGGGTGGCTCTACATGTTCTCCACCCCTCTCAGATTGTTCTTTGGTCTCTGTAACAAAAAAAGTATGATGGTTTAAAGTTTAAAAGCAATATATAAATACTATAACTTCATAAGCAAATAAAAAATTACTCTTGGATTTCTTGGTTCTCTCCCAATATCCCTTAAGCTTTGCATTTGAAACACCCTTTGGCCGCTGCTTAACTAGATCCTTTAAAATGTCATTTCCTTTATCTGTTGTGGTTGACTTCTTCTACTTAGTTGTTCTATCAGTTGGAGGTGAATTCTCACATAATATAGAGTCAACATTATTAGATAGTTTTTTAAAGGATCCAAGCATATACTCCTCAACTATCTTATTATCCTATGTCATGGTGCTTATTTGATATGTATATTGACTGATGTGGTTCCGAAAAATAATGTCAGTTTCATTTTCATCATTGTCTTGCACATCTTTTAAGTTCTTGTAAGCACTATCAAAGTACATATTCCTCTTTACTATGGTTGACCATAGCATGAGAAGATACTTAACTGGAATGCGCATAATATCTTCCTGACTAAGAACTCGAATACAGTGGGTACAAAGCAATCCCATCATTTCAAATTTTTTATAACTACAAGTTACATTTAGGCATGTCTTGTCGAAATGGACATTCCATGTTTTAGAAGCATATTTATTCTCTAAGTTTCTCACCAAATACTCCATGGGATTGTCATCTGACACATTTGTTGTTAATCCTCTAACTTCATGCAAAAATTCTTCCTCAAATATTGTATAAAGTTTTTATGTGTAAAACATAGCAGCTTATTTTAGAATTGGACTGGTCTTAACAACAAGAACAATTGCCGACTGGCTGCACTTGAAATATTTATCATGTTCATTCTGGCGCCATATGTCTATAACCTTCTCCAATCCCAATAAATAATCTGTGATTGAACTTGTTGGCTTAGATATTCCATGACATAAATTATTCGTAGACTCACTACGTTGCATTGACAAGATTCTCATACAGAATGAGTCTTTGCAGAATGCAGTGGACCACTTGCATTTAATTTTACAAAGCTCAGACAGCCAAGCATGATCATGAAAATTACCTACATCTAGCATGGTAGACCAAGCTTGCTCAAACTCTTTCTGTGAGTCACACTTGTTCATGCATGTATAGAATAGACTTTGTACTGTCTTATTACTATTAAAGCAATATACCTTCGAAAGAGCTTTCTTCAAAATATGTCATTGGCACAACCTATGACGAGTATGCGGTAATGTAATTTCGATAGCTCTCATTATTGCCTGATCTTAATCAATGAATATTGTTATAGGATGTCTGTCACTCATTAACCGGAGAAATATCTTGAATAGCTAGGTGAATGACTCAATTATTTCTTTTGATATAAAGGCTACTCCAAATAAGACATTTTGCCAGTGATGATTCACTCTAATGAAAGAGGCATAAACAAGATTATATTTATTGAGTCGATAGCTTATATCAAAAATTATGACATCCCCAAAATAATCATATTCAATCCTTAACATGTCATTGCTCCAAAAAAACTAACCAAGCAATCTGACTCATCAACTTGGAAATCTCATGCAAACATCCCATCCTACGCTTGCCTTTCCTTGAACAGTTCTATTAATGCATTACTACCACCATTCGCAATCCTCGATCTTCTCTCTTTTTGGATGAAATTGAAAGCATCTCTTTTTATGAAGTCAATATTCTCCACGCCTCCAACTTCCTCACTTAAGTAGCTAAACGCGTCAGTTGCTCTAATTCGGCCTATATATTGTCTTACACATGCCTTCTCGGATACCTCTATATGATCTGAGAAGATGTAGGTCACCCGACTTTGCCAATAAATGATTATGACTTTCTATATATTTTTTAACCCTCCAATTCTCATCTAAATCAATAGAAAATCTAATCATGGCCAGAAAACCACTCATTGTATCTATTTTCTGGAATTTGACTGATCAGTTTAGATTGACAGCTTTCTTTCGACCTACTTTTGCACATAAAAAATCCTTTGATTTTAATTTCTTGGAGTTTGATCAATAACTAGTATGATCCTTCCTAACACTAAACTTAATTAGATGTGCATAATCATAGTACAGTGCCTACGCCTCCTTTTCATTGTGAACAGTGGTGCTAAAGAGTTTCCCCATATTTGGGTCATTAGACAAAACAGCTTCACATCGCACCGATCATTTACCTCATTCACCTACTCAAACACAAATATGTCACATGCAAAACAGCTCCAAAATATGAAAATGGGGTGTACTCTCATGACAGTACAGAGAGTACACATACAAAGCTGTCCCCAAAATCAACCAATTAGCCTCCAAATTGCTTCTAATGAAATCTAATAAATATATTCTCTCCAAACATGCCAAAGAAACTAAAAAAAAATGAGAAAATGTTATGTACTCTCATGAGAGTACAAAGAGTACACATACAAATCTACTTCCAAAATTAACCAATCAGCCTCCAAATTACTTCTAATGAAATCTAATAAACATATTCTCTCCAAATAAGCCAAAAAAATAGAAAAAAATGAGAAAAATGCTTTGTACTCTCATGAGAGTACAGAGAGTACAGATGTAAAACACCTCTAAAAATAAATCAATCAGCCTCCAAATTATTTTTAATGTAATCTATTAAACATATTCTCTCCAAACATGCCAAAAAAATTCAAAAAAAATTGAGAAAATGGGGTATACTCTCATGAGAGTATAGAGAGTACATATGTAAATCTGCCCCCAAAATTAACCAATCAGCCTCCAAATTACTTCTAATAAAATCTATTAAACATATTCTCTCCAAACAGGCCAAAAAATGTTAAAAAAAAGAGAAAATTGGGTGTACTCTCATGAGAGTACAGAGAGTACACATACAAATCTAACACTAAAACTAACCAATCAGCCTCAAAATTGCTTATAATAAAATCTATTAAACGTATTATCACCAAACAGACTAAAAAGCTAAAAAATTTATAAAATGGGGTGTGCTCTCATGAGAGTATAGAGAGTATATTTGTAAAATATCCCTAAAAACTAACCAATCAGCCTTCAAATTACTTCAATTATAATATATTAAACATATTGTCTCCAAATAGGCCAAAAAATTTGAAAAAAATAAGATGTACTCTCAAGAGAGTACACATGCTAATCTGCCCTCAAAATCAATCAATCAGCCTCCAAATTATTTCTAATAGAATCTATTAAACATATTCTCTCCAAATAGGCTAAAAAATCTTTAAAAATTTAGAAAATGAGGCATACTCTCATAAGAGTATAGAGAGTACAGATACCAATCTATCCCAAAACCAATCAGTCAGCCTCTAAATTGCTTCTAATGGAATCTATTAAACATATTCTCTCCAAAGAAGTCAAAAAATCTAGAAAAAAATGAGAAAATGGGGTGTACTCTCATGAGAGTATAGAGAGTACATATACAAATCTGCCCCCAAAACTAACCAATCAGTCTTCAAATTGCTTCTAATGGAATCTATTAAACATATTCTCTCCAAACAAGCTAAAAAATATAGAAAAAAATGAGAAAATATGGTGTACTCTCATGACAGTATAGAGAGTACACATTCAAATATGTCACCAAAACTAACCAATCAGCCTCCAAATTACTTCTAATGGAATCTATTAAACATATTCTCTCCAAACAGACCAAAAATATGAAAAAATGAAAAAAAAATGGGGTGTACTCTCATGAGAGTACATAGAGTACACATACAAATCTGCCCCATAATACTAACCAATCAGCCTCCAAATTGCTTCTAATGGAATCTATTAAACATATTCGTTCTAAACAGGACAAAAAAATTGGAAAAAAAAATGAGAAAATGAGTACAGATGCAAAAATACCTCTAAAAACCAACCAATCAACTTCCAAATTACTTCTAATAGAATCTATGAAATATATTCTCTCCAAACAGGCCAAAAAATATGGAAAAAATTGAGAAAATGAGGTGTACTCTCATGAGAGTACAGAGAGTACACATGTAAATATGCCTCCCAAAACCATTCAATCAGCCTCCAAATTGCTTCTAATGGAATCTATTAAACATATTTTCTCCAAACATATCAAAAATGTGAAAAAAAAATGAGAAAATGGGGTGAACTCTTATGAGAGTACAGAGAGTACACATATAAATCTATCCCCAAAATCAACCAAGCAGCCTCCAAATTACTTCTAATGAAATCTATTAAACATATTATCTACAAAAATGCCAAAAAAACTTGAAAAAAAATTATAAAATGGGGTATACTCTCATGAGAGTATAGAGATCTGAGATGCAAATACCAAAAATCGACCTAAATTATTTCTAATGGAATTTATTAAACATATTGTCTCGAAACAGACCAAATAAATATGGAAAAAAATAAAAAATATGTTGTACTCTCTTGCTCTCAAGAGAGTACAGAGAGTACATATATAAATCTGCCCCCAAAATTAATTAATCAGCCTCCAAATTATTTCTAATGGAATCTATTAAACATATTCTCTCCAAACAGGCCAAAAAATCTGGAAAAAATTAGAAAAATGAGGTGTACTCTCATGAGAGTACAGAGAGTACAGATGCAAATCTGCCCCCAAAATCAATCAATCAACCTCCAAATTACTTCTGACGGAATCTATTAAACATATTCTCTCCAAACAGGCCAAAAAATCTGGAAGAAAAAAAATGAGAAAATGAGGTGTACTCTTATGAGAGTATAGAGAGTACACATACAAATCGCCCTCAAAACCAATCATCCTCTGAATTGATTCTAATGGAATCTATTAAACATATTCTCTTCAAACAAGCCAAAAAATCTGGAAAAAAAATGAGAAAATAGGATGTACTCTAATGAGAGTACAAAGAGTACACATACAAATCTGCCTCTAAAACTAATCAATCAACCTCCAAATTACTTCTAATGGAATCTATTAAACATATTTTCTCCAAACAAACCAAAAAATGTTGAAAAAAATTGAGAAAATGTGGTGTACTCTCATTAGAGTACATAGAGTACACATGCAAATGTGTCCTCAAAACTAACCATTCAGCCTCCAAATTATTTTTAATGGAATCTACTAAACATATTCTCTCCAAACAGGCCGAAAAAGCTGAAATTTTTTTTTTAAAATGGGGTTACTCTCATAAGAGTACAAAGAGTACGGATAAAAAACACCTCTAAAAATCAACCAATCAACCTTCAAATTACTTCTAATGAAATCTATTAAACACATTCTCTCCAAATATGCCAAAAAATGTAGAAAAAATGAAAAAAATTAAGCTGTACTCTCAAAAGAGTACAAAGAATACATATATAAATCTGCCCCCAAAATGAACCAATCAGCCTCTAAATTGCTTCTAATGTAATCTATTAAATATATTCTCTCCAAACATACTAAAAAAGTTGGAAAAAAAGAGAAAATAGGTTGTACTCTCATGAGAGTACAGAGAGTACAGATGCAAAATACCCTTAAAAACTAACCAATCAGCTTTCAAATTGCTTCTAATGGAATCTATTAAATATATTCTCTCCAAACAGGCTAAAAAATCTGCCAAAAATTGAGAAAATAATATGTACTCTCATGAGAGAGTACAGAGAGTATACATGCAAATCTGACCTAAAAATCAACCAATCAGTCTCCAAACAGGTTGTAATGTCATCTACTAAATATATTATATCCAAAAATGATCAAAAATATGAAAAAAAAAAGTCAAAATGGGATGTACTCTCTTGAGAGTATAGAAAGTACACATGCAAAACTGTTTCTAAAATAAGCAAATTCCACTTTCAAAGAACTCATAAAAGTGTAGGAAATATACATTAAATAAAAGAATTTCAAAAAAGATCACTTATAAATCCTAAAAAAATTGTACATATAAAATGGTTCAGAAAATTTATCGATGTATTTTTATTTAATACATTATCCGCTAAATTGATCGCAATATCATCAAGGTTACAACTTCCAAATTCATTCTCCATCTTCACGATTCTTCCCGAAAAATGAAAATAGATTTTTTGTTTCTCTCTCTGAGCTCGGTTAGTCTAAAAAATATATATTATGTCATAAATCTATTTATATATTTCTTTTAAATATCTCTCGCGCATTCGAATGTCGTTTCTCCTGCTGTTACAGGACAGGCCGGGTCGGGCCTACGGTAATGTAAATAGCATGTTAAGTACCGTGAAGTTATAGTACTGTTAACTAAAAAATATTATATTTTTATATTGAACGGATATTGCATAACGATTATAATTCGGACGTAAAATCATGTCCATAATCGGCACGTAATATTTTCTCGCTCGCACCGGCCGTAGAAACGACAAAGCTGACGACCGACCATACGATATTAAAGAAAAGCAACTCCCGAAAAGGCTAGAGAAAAAGATACGAAGGTATCCACTGTGAACATTTTGCACATCCTGCTTCGAGTCAAATTCTCACTTAACATGTTCTCAATATTAACATCTTGAATCACTACAGCACAACGTCCATCGCCATGCACATTTCAAATTAGCTCTTTTCCACTAATCCGCGTATGCCCATAAGCTATAAGTAACCCTCCCCTCTCACTCACAGCTCATTCATCAATAACCCATCCTCTCTCTCTCTCCTCCTTTTACTCTTGATTTAGATAAAACGACACACAAACTGAAGAAAAAACACACGCAAGGTAGCATGTCAGCCAGCGTTGCATTGCCTCCTAACCCCTCCTTCCTCTCAGGCTGCAGCAGGGCCCTGCGTCCCCACGCCGGCTTATGGTCACTTCCGCAGCTATATCCCACCGAACGGTAGCCCCCGCCATGAGTACCGCCCCAAGCACCATCACCGTCAAGCCAGCCCGCTTTGCGGACTCGAACCATCCGCCTTCGCCGTCCCAGCTCGCCACGACGTGGCGCGACATACAGGGCGGCAACAACTGGGAAGACCTCATCCAACCCCTCCATCCTCTCCTCGCTCGTGAAATCGTACGCTACGCAGAACTTGTCAATGCTTGCTACAAAGCATTAGACTTTGATCCTTCTTCCAAACGCTACCAAAACTGTAAGCACGGAAAATCCACCATGCTCCGCACAGTTGGCATGGCCTCAGCAGGCTACGAAATCACTAAATTCATTTACGCCACTCCGGACATCACCATCCCCACCCAGTTCGTCCCCCGCTGCAGCCGCTGGATCGGCTACGTCGCCGTCTCCACAAATGAAGCATCCTCCATTCTCGGCCGCCGCGACATCCTCGTCTCCTTCCGTGGAACCGTCACAAACACGGAATGGATCGCAAATTTCATGAGCTCCCTAACTCCAGCCCGACTCGACCCGAATAATCCGCGACCCGATGTTAAGGTCGAGTCTGGCTTTCTCGGCCTCTACACATCAGACGATGGCACTTGTCGCTTCAACAGCGGGAGCTGCCGCCAGCAGCTTCTCTCCGAGATCTCGAGGATTGTATCTAAGTACAAAAACGAGGAGGAAATCGGCATTACATTGGCGGGTCACAGCATGGGGAGCTCACTCGCTCTGCTACTCGGATATGACATTGCTGAGCTGGGCCTGAACCGGACGGCGTCGTGTAGTAAGGTGCCTATCACGGTTTACTCCTACGGTGGGCCGCGTGTAGGAAACTCGAGCTTCAAGGCCCGGTGTGAGGAGCTCGGAGTGAAGGTGTTGAGGGTGGCGAACGTGAACGACCCAGTGACGAAGATGCCAGGGGTATTCTTCAACGAGAAGCTCGACCTGCCATGGATAAGCAGCTGCTCGTGCTACGCGCACGTGGGAGTTGAACTAGCGTTAGATTTCTTTGAGATGAAGAACCCTGCATGCGTGCATGATCTCAACGCATATATTGCATGGCTTAAATGTGGCAACAACAGAAAAGTGGAGAAGGAAGGAGACGATATCTTTAGTAAGGTCAGAGACTTTTTCATGTCGCAGAGATTTGACGATTCGTGGAGTTTGACGCCATGGCAAGATGGAGGAAGTCATGGAAGAGAATTGGTGCAGTCGCCTAGAGTTGAGGCTTAGCGATAGGTATAGTTAGTAGACATAGATTTAATTATTGATTAATTAATCACTGTTCATAATCCTATAATCACTCTATTTTAAAAGTTTGTTGATAAAGGATTATGACAGGTGTGGAGAGCTGGCTAATTACCCTTTTTTATTATGTAAATTTCAAATAAAAATTTTGTACGTAATTAGCAAATGAAGAACTTAAATTCACAGGTTATTTTGATTTAATAACAGTTCATATTTAGGTAATCTTTATTTTTTTCCCGGCAAACTGTTTTGCATCCATGCACAAAAGAATATTGGCGCTACTGTTTTATTTGGAGTGAGGTGACAGAAATAGAATAAACTAACATTTGTGTTCGATTATGACTGCATATACAGCCTACATTGATTTGAACGCTTTTTGTTTTTAAAGAGTTGTAACCTAATATTTTCTGAAATGTATGATCATTTAAGATTTGTCGAAATAAGAAGGCTTTTAAAACTTTTAAAAGACTAAGGAAAGGATAAATATTTAAATGAACAGACTACTGTTTATTGCTTTCAGACTGGTCAGAATCCAGGATTACACTCCTAGATGTATCAAACTGCTGACATTTTAATTTCGTTTAGCTGCTCTTATTTAAGAGGCATATATACGAAAAACGCTTCCTTCACAATTAAACCGGTTGATGATTTCCCCTTATTTCCTCCTAATGGCAATTGAATGATACAGTAATTTCAGCTTGTTGTGTATTACTCTATCCTTCTTCTCCAGTCCTTATTTTAGCAGGCTTTGTGCAGTGCTTTTTTTTTTTTTTTTGGTAACGGGTGTCCTCCTCTAATCTCACCCACTATTTGGCGTGTGACTTTGGGCATAACTAATCTCCGGGCGAGCTTGGCAACCCCGAGCCCACAGGTACCGGCCCCCGCTTCTTTTCATCCGTTAAGATAGTGTACCACACTCTGAAAGAGAATAGAATATAAACTGGGGAGTACCCAACTATATTAACCCTCACCAATGAGCTAAGGGCGGTGGGTCACTTTTCATATGCTGCTGTGCTGAACCAGTTTCTTTTGCCGGCCTATCGATAAACAGACATTCTTGGCAGTGCGTTCATACTGAAGAATCTCTCTTTTTCAAACTTCAACTCTGAGAATGCTTAGCTTTTTAAGGCAAATTTAATTTGTCTACTTGAATTCGACACGATAACACTATTGTTTCAACTTTCAATATGTGAATATTAAACATAGATTTTCAATGAATTAATTTTTTTTTGAAAATATTCAAAATAATTTGTTGTTGTTCTGAAAGTTTTTAAAAATAATCAAAAACATCAAATATATTTTATTTTGAATCAAAATAAAAACAAAATAAAATAAAAAATAAGTACCTTTTGGGATCACATTTATATTATTTTGTTTTTTTTTTGTTTTTTTACTCAAATTATATTTTGATTTGAAATATAATATATCTGATAATTATTTTAAAAATATTTAAAATATCTAAAATTCTTTTGAATGCTTTTAAAATAATGTAGTTAATTTATTTTTATACATAAAAAAAGAAAACACATTTAAATTATACTAAATTAAAAATATTTTTAAATATAATAAAAAAATTAAATCTAAACAGGCGCATGTTTATATTTAAACTTTTAGTAACAATCCGTTAACATGAAGTAATTCTGTAAATTACTGTAGAATAAGGAGATCATTTTTTTTTATTTTGTAATTTTATTTTATTTTAGTTAAACGTTTTTATTATTTTTAATTATTTTATTTTATTTTGTTTAAATTGTGAACATAAAGTAAACTTTTATTCGTATTTTTAATATGCAATTATAATTTTTGAAACTAAAAGCCGCCCTCAGCTTTTCCAACAAAAAAAATAAAATAATAGCCAAATCATTCATCCCTTCTCCGATAACTTATCAGCTTCTGCGGCTGAGTCACCATCATCACCTTATTATGCCATGTATTGTGCCACATTGCAGCCAAGTAACCATCATCGTCCTTAAAAGAATCTAAATTTGACAACTATCTGAGGGAAAATTTAATATGATGAAAAATTTAGATTCTTTAGAACATTTAGCAAAATTTAGATTCACACAATACAAAATTTAGATTTTTTTAAAAAATTAAATCGTGAAAAATTTAATAAGGGGTAATTTGGCTTAAGTATATATAAAAATTAAGAGCTAAATGTTCTAATAATATGATACCGGTCAATGGAAGACGCAGAGAGATGGAAGTCAATGTGAAGACGGGAATGAACGCGTAAATCGATGCAGAAGTTAGAGCTTCAATTTAGCTTGTGGCTTGAAATGAACTGCAAATGCAAGAATAAGAAAAAACTACAAGATCAACAACTCAGCTTCTAACTAAGCATTGAGCCCGTGAGCTGTAACTTGAGCTTGTTGGGTAGTTAGCAAAAACTGAACTTAGTTGAGATTAAAATAAGCTGAATGCTTATAAGTGAATATGAGCAAAATCATTTACTAGATTTTTGGATAATTTCTTTAATTCAGTTTGAAATAATTGAAGGAATTTCAATTGGCTGGGGCTTATGATATATATGGGTGCTTGATTGCAAAGCAAATGCAAAGAATTTGATAGTCCGCTAATGAATATAAATTTAACTTTGTAATGTCTCACTTAAATGATACAATATATATATATATATATATATATATACTCGTTAAGCATATAATTGGATCATAAAAAATATTTATAGTAAAATTAATAACCAGTTTCAAATATAATGAAATCAAATAAAACTTATAGGAGATTCATGACAAACTTAACAGCTCATCAATGAACATGTTTCATAACCTTTTTAATGAATATTTAAATTATATTATATCATGTGTTTGAGCAACAAAAGTAGTTAAAGTTAAATGCATTGAGTCATAAAAGTGTTAGCTTTCAAATGATAATATAATCCATATTAGACTTCAAATGAGATTATGCTCAGCTTGATAACTCATCTATGAGCAAATGTGGATTTTGATATTTCATAAGCTAATATGAACAAGATTTATCATTGATTATTCCAAATATCAAGTTCTTGAACAATACCAAGCATTACAAAGCTGCTCGAGTAACAAATGAATTATTGTTTAATTCACCCTAACTAAGTTGAGAAGTGAAGAGGAAGTTTAAGTAAGACACAAAGAATTTGATACATAGTCAATAACTATGAATATAATTCTTACAATGTGTCACTTTAAATGATCTAAGAGAAAATATAATTGAATTCATATTGAAAAACACAAAACGTTTATAGTAAGCTTGAAAGCTAGCATGCAAATACAAATGCAATTCAAGCATGACTTAAGCAACAAGGCTTATATTTAATAAACTAAGTTGAAAGAGGTATATTAGCTTGTCTATGGGTGAGAATGAAGATTGAATATGATGATTAGCAAAGATGTAAAATTCTATCAATATGCATAAGTTAAATAACCATTCTATTTTTTCTATTAAGTTAAGTATAAGCAAAGTTACACTACTTTGAATTGAAAATATAAAGTTGAAATCAATGTCATCGGATTCGCAATACATCATATAACGTAAGACGTTAAGTAAGGCTTCAATTGAACCCTTGCACATATTATGAAGTAGGATTAAAACTCAAATTCAATGCCTTAAAATTATGCAAATATTCTGAAATACACCTGCATGGGCCCCGACACTACTCAATGCTTAAACTTAGTGTCTAAGGATGCTGCGCGGGTTGCTTCCCGATTTGGTCTTAGAACCGGGTCCGGGTTAATAAAATCTAAAAACCTAATTATTATAAGAATTTTAACTTACTAAAATATCTGAGAAGTTAATTCTATCATATGACAATAGATCTAATCCTCTATTATTACTCTAATAGAGTCGACAGGATCTGAAACAATAAATTAAATGATCAAGCAAACTCATAAACCCCGATGATGGCTGTGTTAAATAAAGATTTCAACATGGGGATACTTTGATCAAAATGTGATTTTAATTTCAGATTAAATTAACTTAAATTGAGTATCAATCCAGATGTGAAATCTAATATATCACTAAGCTATTAATGGTTAAATGAAATTTAACTCTTAAATACTTAATGCAAACTTCATTCAATCTACCTTCTACAATTGTTTGTTAAAGGTGATGAATTAAGTAAACTCTAGCTCACAAATGAGCCAATGTCAAATCAAATATATTTTTATATTCACTCTCAATTAATCTTATGCCAATAAGGCCCGTGTCCTTTGTCTGTATGGCGTATGGCTCATATGATGTAGTTATGACCGAGTCCTAATCGTGGTTGTTGTCAAATAATACCATTACGACACGATCGTATTGATGCTCCCCAATGACTCTATACCTTAAAATGTGAATCATAGGGTAGACCTGATAGGACAAAAAGCCCTCTGTCAGCTAAGGTAGATTTAAGATTCTCTCCTTAGACAAACACCACCCCAGGTCTACAAGGATTACTTGGACGATGCAACCCATGGCTGCTGAGAAGGATCATTCGGTCAGGTTGGGTCGCCTACCTCTTATGACTAAGTAGATTAGGGACCACGACAACTCGGGATAACGGAACTATAGGATCTAGATCGGGCACATCATCATTCCCCCAACCATCCGCTTTAAGCTAAAATGGTGAATTTCATAAATTCTAAATGAGAAATCAAAACTCCACATGCTGCTACTATAAGCTATGCATTTAGCGATCTAACGACCAGCCTTAATCGAATGTTCTCTCTCAGTATTGGGAGAGGTAATTAACTATAGGTGCTTGTACCTATAGAAAATCTAGAACCGGATCTAAAGTTCTCACCAAATAAGGGCGAGATCTCTGGATAGTGTTTTATCTACTATCCCATCTGCCTTCTGAAAATTTCACCGACACATCAAATCATACTCTTATAATCGAGAGATCGGTGACGAATTTTCGGAGCCCACAATTATCATAGAGCTTAATATTAAGTATTTAATAAGTTATTTGTCGAACAATAAACGAGTATGTTTAAGAACATAAACAAGCGAGTATGATCATGTGCATGTTCAGTTCATTTAAACTTCAAGTTTTCAAAAAATGTTCAAGCTTGTTTGTTTATTAATTTGAACAAACATGAACGAGCATTAATCGAGCCTAGTTCGAGTAGTTCAATGAGTGCACTGGGTCATTTACAACCCTAGCCAAAACGTCGGGTGAGATGTTTGTGGGCTTTTCACCCTCTATCTAGACTGCATGCTCCGCCGAGACTTGCATTCAAGCACATCCAGAGTGAGTGTGTTGTAGTTGCCCTAAGGACTCAAATCATCTCCAAAGAAAAAGAAATTTTCTTATAACTTTTAGTAACATATAAATGTATTAATATTTTATTATTTTGTCATATATTTAATCACAATACTTTCGTTATTTTTAAATTTTTCTGCAAATTAAACTAACATGATGTTCTACAATCTAAATATAATAAAATTATTACATAACAATTTTTTGAGTCCTTCCTCATTAAAATTAAGTGAGATGTCTGAACCTTTTTTTTTTTTTTTTCCTACCGTGCCATTTTTTCTGCAACTTCTAAACACTCAAAGCTCACAAGCAACTTCTTCCATGGCTCAGCTCCTTCTCCCCTCTCCTGCAATTGCTTCGCCGGTCACAGCAATTCTGTCATGCAAAGCTCATTATTCATGTTGCCCTTAAATCTGCAAGCTTCTTACTATAATTCTAGCACTGTCCATGCCTATGATTATCAACAGCTTATCAAACCATATTTAAATATCAACTTTTCAAAGTTAGGAATATCGTTGTCATCTGCCCTTAAAGGTTAGATGAAAATTTACATCAATTATTTTAATATCTTTTAAATTAATACTTAACATGATTTAAGAGTATTTATGATTGTAGAATTGAATACTAATAAGATCAATTTAAAATGTGGAGGAAATCAATGCGCCGTGTTTTTTCCTTCTTTTTCTTACCATGAATTGTATGTGGAGGAAATCAATGCGCCGTCCTGGCTTGCGTTTATTTTAAAATTTGGGTGTCTTAATTTGTCAACCTTAGCTCTCTGCAGACTGCAGAAGCTACCCACTATAAGCCATCCATGCAACTCACGTTTTGGCAGCAGTGCTCGCCATTCTTGCAAGTCACATTTGTCAGCTTTCTGAAACATAGGAAAATTTTTTTGACAAAATTATAATAAGAGGTGGGCGGACGTCTAGCCACACTGCTTTCTGACAATTTGTTGATGATATTAGAGGTTGCATTCATTCTTTCAGTTATTTTCTGAAGAAATTATAGATTCATGCCTGTGAATTTCTAATATAAAATTTAGTAGTGGAGCGATAGATAATGAAAATCTATGTTATTAAAAAGACTAAGTTATTATATTATGTCTATGTATTTCTAATAATTAATGTTAACTAAGGAAAGATTTTCAATAGAGAAATAGATCTAGAGATTAAATTTTAGAAAACTATTTTTAATTGAATAATATTTTTTTATCAGATTCATTCATAAGAACAAAATTACTAAAATCTCATCCAAAAAATTTCTCTTTTATTCTTTTGAAAAAAAAAACTAATTTACAAAACATAATTTAATTTTCTCAATAAGATAAACTCAATATTATATATTACTTGAAAAAAAATATCTTGAACATTACATTAAACAACAAAGATATCTTAATATTTGAATTGATTACAATATTTCAACTGTGATGAATTTATTTATCACCTTCATTTTCAAATAAATCTTTAAAGATAGTAATTGGTTGATAAATAATTATGAAAATAGAAAAGATAAATTAAAATATTTAACACAAATTTAATTAATAGATAAACTTAAAGTTAATTAACTTAGCTTCAAATATTTGATTATACCTAACCTCTAGAAGAAAATTTCAAAATGAGAAAAAAAAGGAAGTAAAACTCATTACAAAAAGTCTTAACATGATGAAAAAGAAAGAAGAAAAAAAAAAAAGAAGAAGAAGAAAATCACTTTTCTCCCTTATTCTTCAACCCACCATCTATTTTTCTTCTCTGCAATCTCCTACAGAAATATCCTTGGGAAAGTCTCCCAAAATCTTAGAAATTTATTCATATATATTTTCTATAGTTTCAATTTCATATTCTATCTCACAAAATTAGCTCTAATATTTTGTCCACTTTAAGACCTTACTTGGAATGTGATGTGTAAAATGACAACATGATTCTTAGAATAATGATAGAACATTCAAAATGGCAATGATTTGGAGTTGTATAATGGTGCCCATTGTGTTACAAAAAATTTAGTTTTATGAATGTATTATTAATATGGAACTAAAATCATGCTCGTTAATCTGAACCCACTTTTAGGTGTTCAGTTAATCACTAAATTACACCCTTTGCACTCCAAAACATACTCTATGATGTCAATTTGAGTTTAAAATTGGCAATGCATCCAAATGATTAATAAATAATTAATAGTACATATGATAACCAAATTAACTATTAAAAAATCTTTAAAATGTTTTAAAATATAGCATCATAATATTAAAATATTTTTTTCTATTGATTATAACTAAACCTAAATCTTTTCCCATTCTCAAGCTAAACATCAAAAGTTTTAAATTATGCATTATTAAATTTAATAAGATAATAACATAATTTAACTAGATTGTAAATATTAAACAGACATAGATTTTATTACAGATTTTTATAATTATAAAATTATAAGATAATCAAATGATAAACAGCCAAATTGCTCCGAATTTATAAACTTAACTTTCCACATCAATCTATACTATTAGGCTTTGCATTAATCTTATAAGATTGTTATGACATTGATTGTCATAATTGAAAGAGTCTTAATATTTTAATTTTGAATTTAGGAATTAAAAATTTTAATTTTTTGGCAAACATGTACAGGTAAGTTGATGGCTTATCTTATTTCAAAAAGAGTAAATACAAATAACCTTTCTTGATGATGTGACAAAACAATAATGCTATCAATCGCACTATTATGCAGTTGAAGAACATCATTCTCATTAGTTATACAATTTATATGATATTAAGAATGATCTCTTTTTCTATTTCATGCAAGGGAGAGAAGGAAAGAGAAATTACTATAAGATGATAATTTATGTGTGTCAATTGGCCCTATTAATAACGGTCTAATTTTATCTATGCTACAATAAAATTTGCCCATATAATTAGAGGTGCACACTAGTCGGTTCAAATCGAAAATCGAACCGAACCAACATTAATTGGTCGGTTTGGTTCGTTTTAAATCACATAGTTCCATTTTTTATTATAAATGTCTAGTTATTCGATTTTCGGTTTTCGATTTGATTTTTTTTTAAAGATCAGTTAAACCGAATAAACTGAATAAACTAAAATTAGATAAAAAATTAAATATAAATATGTAATTTTGATTGTAAATTCTTAATTATTTCTATAAATTTATAGATTTGTAATTGACTAATAAATTTTTAATGTATAAAATTTATTAGATGTTTAAATTAATTAGTTCATTAAAAAATAATAATTTTTTTTTTTATATGCTATTCGGTTTAACCGAAAATATAATCGAATAAACCGAGTCATAGTTTGGGTTAGTTAGTTCGGTTTTATATATTATTTGGATGATTCAGTTATTTTAAATTATTTAGTTCGCTTTATTTGATTTAACAAAAAATTCAACCGAATCAATCCAATGTTCACCCCTACATACAATCTTAAATAACCAAAACAATAATAATAATAATAATAATAATAATAATAATAATAATAATAATAATAATAATAATAATAATAATAATAATAAATAATGCTCATTTAAAATAAATATATTATAAATTAATTTATAATGATTATACTTAGCACTCTTCTCGATTGTTTGTGAGAATTTAACTCAAAGCTGCTGAAGAATTATTTTTCAATCACTATCAACCGATTAGAGTTGTATTCATTGTTTTTCTCCCGAGGAGTGATTAGAGTTGTATTTGTAGGGTGAGAGATTGCATCTCGCCCATTTGGACGGCGTTGCGGCCATTAGTGACGCATGACTTTCGTGTCAAGACATCAAGAGATTCACACGCTTTACATTTGCAGCGAAAACTTGGACCATGAAAATAGTCAATTCAGTTGACATTATCGATTATTTAATGAAAAGGTCGACAAAAATGGCATCATTCAGAGTTTTCCCGATGTCGTCTAGGGTTCCCTCCCTGTCGATGTGAGCGGTTCTTCTTCCTTTTTTCTTCTCTCTTCGTTGCCTTTTTCTCTGTTGTGCGAGGCTGCCCTTTCCCTCCGTAGGGGTTCGGCCTCCAGCTGTGGCTGGAGGCCAGGTTGTCTTCTCCCATAGGTTCGGGTATCATGGATCTTGCTTCGACATCGTACTTTCCGCATCTCGCCTCTGGTCCCGGGGCAGGGCTGGTCTCTAACCAACATCCTCCGTCCCATACGCCTTCTCTAGCTTGGAATTGGAAGGCTTTGTTGAATTCTCAAAAGGAAAACAAAAACTCTCTATCACTCTCCTTCAAACCCTCGCAAGATGAGGAAGTTTCCTTCTCGGAAGAAGAATTAATTGTGGGACAGAAAGATTGGGAGCTTTCCTTGGTTGGACATGCCATAGGGAAGAGGCCCTTCTATGGCTCTCTTCTCACTGCTATCAAGAGGAAATGGGTATTCAAAGGCCAATTGGATCTGTTAACTCTTGAGGGAGATTTTTTCTTATTCCGATTCACGTGCAAAGAAGATTATGATTTGGTTTGGAACGACGGTCCTTGTTTTCTAAATGGGAGACCCTTCATCTTTCGGGAGTGGACATGGGACTTTCAACCGATCAAAGAGAACTTTTCGGATATCCCTTTGTGGGTAAAATTTCCAAATCTTCTTCTTTGTTGCTGGAACGAAGAGGGACTATCAAAAGTGGCAAGCAGAATTGGTGTCCCATTAGCTGTAGACAATCTCACTGCCTCCAAGGCTCGGCTCACATTCGCCCGTGTGTGTGTCCAGGTATCTCCCTCATCTCAACTCCCAGATTCCATTCCCTTAAACCTAAATGGATTAAGGATTGATCAAGTTGTTCAGTATGACTGGAAACCTACAGCGTGCCCCAATTGTGTTACCTTCTCTCACGATGAAAAAACTTGTCCCTTGAACCCACCTTCACCACAGGGTGGCTGAGTCGAGACCTACCAAAACCAAATTTGCCCTCCTCGAGTAACCCTTAGCAGACCACTAACCAAAATTCCCCTACCAAACTCATTCCCCCAGTTCCACCTAACCCGCAAAATCCTCCTTTAATCTCCCTTCAATCTTCAATACCCGAGGCTTCTGGGAGTCAAATCCCTTATATCTCTAACTCCCTGAACGACCTAAATCAACTCCCCACTCAATCCTTATCCAACCTGCACCTGATGAACGACCCTTCTATTATTGAAGAGGCTGAAACTCAATCTAACCCTCCACCCTCATATTCCATTACCACTAGATCAGCCGCTTGTTCCCCTTCAAAAAATCCCTCAAATAGGCATCAAGATTCTATTCCTAGAACTCCTGGGAAGTTGAATCAAGACACTGAGATCTCCAAATCTCCGAACTCTTTTGCCCTCTTAGGCCAAAAGCCTAAGAAGAAAGGCAAGAATCATTAATCCCCCAATTATGTCTTTTCCAAAGTTTGGTTCTTTGAACGTGAGAGGCCTTCAAGGATCCGGGATCGTGTCTCAATAATTAGGGAAAATCAACTCGATATGATCTGTCTCCTTGAAACAAAAATAAGCATAGATGGTACAAATAATTCCCTTCTCCTAAAGAAGTTGACTCTATTTCCAAATGAAGACTGCTGTCACAATTTTGAGGAAAGCTCGGGTGGTAGGATATGGCTTAAATGGAATCCTTGCTTTCTCACCTTTTCCCTATCTGCATCACAATTTATTCATGGGATGGTTTCTTCCCTTGCTTGTCCGAGGTATTACATTACATGGATTTATGCCCATAATGAGGCTAGGGATAGAAGGGAACTCTGGTCTTTCCTAAGTCAACTTTCCTCATCTATGAATGACCCTTGGCTGGTGATTGGGGACTTCAACTGCATCCTTTACTCAAATGAAAAGGTTGGTGGCAATCCCATTCCTCCAAACCGACTTACTGATTTTAAAGGATGTGTAAGTGACTGCTTTCGGATCTTCCAAGCACGTGACTTTTTTCACTTGGTCTAATCTTAGAACGCATAACCATATTCAAACCGAATCGGCGGGCAATGTGCAACACGCAGTGGCTAGATGCATTCCCTACCTCTTCTTACAAAGTTCTTCCCCTCTACCTCGACCATTCTCCTCGATAGTCTCTTCTTTAACCACATTGCTGAGAAAGCATAGATTTATTTTCAGAAATCATTGGGTTCTCAATTCAAAGTTTCATGACACTGTGTATAAAGCTTGGCAAGGTTATGTCTATGGAGATCCCATAATTGTTCTCTTTAAGAAGCTCAAACGGGTTAAGGAATCTCTCAAAATTAACAAGATTGAACCCATCTCTTTGCATCATCAACTAAAAACTCTCCAAGGAGAACAGGAACACCACTTACATCTCCTTGAGAGTGACCCTTCTAATCAGACTTACATCCTGAATTTAGAAGAAATTAATGCTCGATATGGGGATATTGCTAAGAAAGAGAGCTTATGGGCTAAGCAAAGAGCCAAAATCTCTTGGCTTACTCAAGCAGATGATGACCTTAAATTTCTCTACTGTTCTATTAAGGAAAGGCGCAATGCCAATCTCATTAAGGAAATTCAGGTTGATGGAAGAACTATTACAAACAATTCAGACATAGCCATGGAAATCTGCAAATACTACTCTTTTCTCCTAAACAAAACTTCTGAGAAGGTGCGCTTTTCCTTTTATTCCTATGTACTGCCTCTACTATTCAAGCTGAAGAGTTAAGCTCTGCTATCACTGACTCTGAGATTATGGCTGCCTTAAGAAGCATAAATGAGGACAAAACCCCTGGACCCGATGGTTTTACATCAAAATTTTTCATTTCAGCATGGGATATCATAGGGGATCAATTCATGCTTGCTGCCCACCACTTCTTTAAAACCAAACGACTCCCTAAAGCCTTCAAGCATACGCTTATTACCTTAATTCCTAAAATCAAGCATGCTTCTTGTTTGAATGACTATCGACCTATATCTCTCTCAGAACACCTTTATAAAGTGCTTGCAAAGGTCTTAGCTAATAGACTAAAACCGGTTCTTCCCACCATTATCCACCAACAATCTTCATTAAAAGAGACATAGCATAATATTTCGGTTGCTCAAGAACTCTGTTTGGAATTCAACAAAAGAAGCTCTCTTAAGTTATTTTGCGCAAAACTTGATCTGTTTAAAGCATTTGATAGTGTTAATAGATCCATGGTTAAACATAGACTCACTCAAAAAGGCTTCCCGAAAATATTTGTGGATTGGATCAGTGCTTGTATTTCGGAAATCCCCTTTTCTATTGTTCTAAATGGACAAATTGAAGGATACTTCAAATCATCAAACGGATTGAGACAAGGTTGCCCCTTGTCTCCCTTTCTCTTTACCATTATTATGGATGTGTTCTCTTGTTTACATGAGGAAAAGGGAATACAAATCTATTCAAACCAATTACCAAGTATATCTCTCATCTCTTATTTGCTGACGATATCTTAGTGGCAGGAGTGGCGGATCATCAATCTATTTCTACTCTCAATGAGGTGCTGGGTGTTTTATCCTCCTTAACCGGTTTAGAGGTGAATCGGCAGAAATCACTTCTATGCTTTTCGAAGAATCTGGGAAACTTTGTTGCTCTAAGCTCTATATTAGACATTGAACCGGGAGACTTTCCTTTAAAATATCTGGGTATTCCTCTTGTTGCTGGACAAATTAAGTCATCTCACTGCACTCCACTGCTTGATAAACTCTATAGATGGCTCACTGGATGGAAATCTAAATGGCTTTCAGAAGATTCAGTTAATCCGATCATCTATTAAATAGCTTCTTAACCTATTGGCTAAGAGCTACTATCCCTAAATGTATTCTCAAAAGATCAAAACCCACAAAGAAACTTCTTCTACCATGGAGAGGTGTCTGCAAAATGCTTCCAATTTCATGGAACAAAACTACATTACCTAGGGAGAAAGGGGGTACCGGACTATGCTCTATCAACACTCTAAATTCTATATGCAAGACAAAAATCCTATGGAAAGTCCTTAATCACACATCTTCATTTTCGAATTGGTGTAGAGAGAAATACGGCTCTGTTTGGCAAAATCAACAGTTTCTTCTCCTCTTTGGAGAGACTTACAAAACTGTGCCTCTAGAATCAAAGGGAATCTACAATACTCGGTGATGGATCTCTCTTTTCTTTATACTATGATCCGTGGTGTAACGGTAAATCTCTTTTGAAAATTTGTGGTCCTGAATGTTTCTCTCTATTTAAGTTGCCCATATATTCTACACTGAATGCCATTCTAAAACTTGGCTGCTGGGAGCTTCCTTCTATTTTCTCAATTCGATTCCCTTCTTGCTCTCAATCCATTTTACAAACTGAGGTAAATTCTGGAATAGATACTATAAATTGGAATGGACAGAAGTCGATAAATAGCAAATGTATTTTAAACTCCCTCTTTAACCAGTTTCCCTCTTTAGAAAATTTCAAGGAAATATGGTTTAAAGGATCTGCTATAAACTATGCGTTATTCTGTTGGATGGCACAAATGGGAGGGCTTAAAACATCTGATATGCTTTGTAGGAGAGGTCTTGGTTCACACCTTGACTGCCCCCTATGCCACTCTGAAAAGGAATCCCATAATCACCTTTTTTTTTGGCTGTACATACTCCCATAACATTATAAGAAACCTTCTACCTAATGGTAGCTTCTTCCTTCTACAACCAACTCTCCAGACTGTTCTATCAGCCTCATCCCTCCTTGCTCATTCAGCAATGAAGAGACTTTATCTTCTAATCACTGGCGTACACCATTTGGGGTGAACGAAACAAAAGAATATATACAAACAAATCTAGCTCGGTTGAATCTATTTCTATAAATATTAGATTTCGCGTGGCTGCTAAACTTAGCAGATGGACTCTAAAAGATAAATGGCCGGTGCAGGTGATTACTTCTATAAGGAATTGGCTTGAATGTGGAAAAAAATGTCTGCAAGACTGAACCTCCGTGGGGCCTTTTGTTTTTGTTTTTTCTTACGCGGGTGCTTTGATGATTCTGTTTAAATTGCTTATACTCTTTCTATTAGTTTGGCTCCTGATTTTTGGATGGAGTTTGCTCCCTTTATTGAGAAGGTTGGCTGTAAGTTTACCCTTGTGTTTTATGCCTATCTTCTTTATGGCCTGGATGATTTTGCCTCCAAAGGGCAGACGGTTTGCACAATGTTTTACATTTCTATCGAGCTAAGACTGGACAATGATGAGTCACTGCTACACCAAAAACTCAACTTGAGAACTTACATGGGTTTGAGCTTATCTATGGTTGACAATGGCTGCAACCTGGAATTGGGATAAGATATGTTCTGTGTTCTGGGATCCTTATCCTTTGGTTTTGGTAGGATGAATGGTGCATTGTTGTTGCTACATGTAATCAGTGAGATCTTTTTGTTCTCTTCCTGAAAATCTATCGTTTGTAATTTGTGTTATTGGTTGGATCCTTCTCCTTTGGTTTTGGTTGGATGGATGGTGCCTTGCTGTTGCTACATGTAATCTGTGAGAACTTTCTGTTCTCTTCCTGGAAATCTATCGTTTGTAATTTGTGTTATTGGTTGGAATCTGTCGGGAGTGGACAAGTATTTTCAGTATGGTCTCAACTCGGCCAGCTTCGTCTCTTTCCCTTTCTACTGGATGGCAGCTATTGTCAACAATGGAGCGCTCTGTATGTTGACAAAGATTATGTATTCGATAGCACTGTCCCTGAGTCCAGATCTTCTTCCGCCCCATCAATTTTTGATCATTATTTGGACATTGATTTTACAGTGCTGTTGGAGAACTAAATTTATTTTGGCTTCAGCCTACTTCCTTCAAGTGGTTGGCTGAGATTTTTATAAATGACGTGCTTTATCTGGTAACAGTGTGCGAAACTGGTGTAGCCATTTGTGTCACAGTCCCTTTACATTATTGTATTAGTTCTGCTTTTGATGTTTAAACTCGATTCAATGTTTTTTTCATTAGATCTTTTGTAATAGTTTTTTGGAATGAAATTGCGCCTCAATTTTCCCAAAAAAAAAAAAAAAGGTCGACTTTATTTTAACTAAAATTAAGAAAATCAAAGGATCCGCTTGGTTTAAAGGAGAGTTTTTTTTTTTTTTAAAAAAAAAAATTATGTATCTGATTTTTTAATATACACTCATCTACAAATATTAATTATACATTAAATAGTATCTAATTTTTTTAGCATATTAATCAAATTAAAAATTAATTATTATTGATCTTTTAAGATAACTCATTAATTAATTTCCATGTAATTTATAGTAAGCAGAGATTAAAAGTTTAATTTTATTTTTATGATGGATTAAAATAAAATAAACTATACTCAAATATAATTAGTATCATAGTTCCTTATCTAAGAAGTGGTTCATGAATTTGGAAGTGAACGTATATAATATGCATACTAAGGATGTGTTTGGGATAGTTTTCTAGTTGCTTTGCATTTTCAGAAAGCAGTTAGAAAATAAAGTAGTTTCGTTTTTCTACTAGCTATTACTTTTCAGAAAATTTTGTGGTGAAAATATTATTTTGAGAACTAAAGCTGTTACAATATGGTGGCTCTCAAAGGCTGCTTTTTTGAATTTTTTTTTTTAAAATTGTAACACCCATCGTAGTTTTTTCAAAAAGCTATTTTCTCCATATCAGATTTTCAAAAAACTGCAGCTGCCCCAAACAGACTTTAAGTTCTATAATATGCCACAATCTAAAATGGATATAATGCAAATAATAATATATTGAATATGAATTTATTTGATATTTAGATATGTTTAGTGAACTATTTCCAGTCTTTTTTAGGACTCATTTTCTTCATTTTTTTTGTTGTTGTTCATTTTTTTCAAAATAAATAAATTAAACTGAAATAATATGTTACAAAAGCGATGTCTCTTATCTTGATTTAAATTTTTTTTTTTAACTTTTTAATGTTATTAAAGATTTATAAAAGCATTCGCAAAAAATGAATTGGCAAAAAAAAAAAATTAGCTTGATCATAGACTTATGCAATAAAAAATATATTTATTTTGAATTTTTCATAAATACAATAATGAGTTCTAAAGAAAGGTATATTGATCTATTAATAATTACTAAGAACTTTGTTTTAGTTATTAAGGTAGAAAATAATTTTCAAAATTTAAAATCAACAAAGAATAATAGCTTTTAATAGACCATGAAAAAAAATTTAGCTTGATCATAGACAAATTCAATATAAGTTAGTCCCAAAAAAACTCCATTTGAAGCCACTTCATGAAATATGGAGCTCACCAAATAAGAAAATCATCCACCTAAACCCTTAAAAAAAGATCATGCTGGCAAAGACAAAAAAAAAAAAAAAGTAATTAAAAAAAAGCAATCATAATTAATTCATAACTTATTTACAAACTCTATTGAGTAGCCCAAATATCTCTCATAATTAACTAACCAAACTAAATGAAATCTTCTATTAAGAAAAATTCTTAACAAGGATAATGAAACTAAACTTATAGTTAACAAAAGCCTAGAAAATCAACTAGAAGAGACAACCATAATAACTCCTAAAAAAATGATATCTAAACTAATTAAGCCTACAACCACTACAAAAGTTAGATCGAATACAACAAATAAATAAATGAATAAAAATATAGAGTAGGCATCAAGCTCCAATAGCTTAGAATAAAGAATATTTGTAAATACAAGGGGAATATACTCAAAAACATCAAAACATTCAACAAAAAGACATCCTAAAATGCTAAAGAAGAATGATTGAAGATTGTTGCCAACAACACACAAAGAGAAGGGTGACAAATATCAACCAATAGTCCAAAAAAGAATAAGGCAACCAATTTCTGCTAAAGACATAGGATTGTGCTATTCTAGATTAAATTTCCTTCTATGCCATGGAAAAAAAGTTTTAGGACTTATTTAATCAAAATTATTATAGGGTAATAAATTTTATACTAAAGGGATTTAAAATTTTGAATTAGAGTTCATGCCCATTAGCTGAAAAATTAAAGTTGTTAAATCTATAGCCTAATTTTGAAGGAAGAACAAAGAATAATAGCTTTTAATAGACTATTCATATCTTACTAAATCTATAATTAAGCTAAAAAATATCCATTAATAAGATTTAAATCTATCCTAGATCAATAAAGTAAGTCATGAAAGCTAAGAGCAGTAGGATGAGATTTTGTAAGACTATAATTATGGAAGAGCTCAATTGTGTATATGGTAGAGCACCAAATCATAGATAGGAATATTAAGGTTTTAATATATGCAAAATTTATAATTTTCAATTAAAAAAGGCAACCTAAAATACTAAAGAAAAAGGATTGAAGATTATTTCCAATAGCACACAAAGAGAAATGCAACAAATATCATCTAATACTAAAAAAAAGATTAAAACAACTAATTTCTGCTAAATAAATGTGGTTGTGAAATTCTATAACAAGTTTGCTTCTATGCTAAGGAAAGAAAGTTTTAGGACTTATTTAATCAACCATGAGAGAAATGAATTAATTATAGGTTAATAGCTTTATTCTAAAGGGATTTAAAATTTTGCATTGGAGTTTAGGTCTATTAGCTGAAAAATTGAAGTTGTTAATGCCATAGTCTGATTTAAAGGAATATTTGTTGACCTCTACATATGTGTCATAAATCAAGATCAACCCACAAATCGAATTTGGCGGGCTTTGAAGATGATAGTGCACAAATTGAGGCTTAAAATGCACTAGACATCACTGAAAATGGTTGAAATGACCTCCGATCGATGAACAGACTTCACCATCGCGTTCAGAACATCGAAATTGATCAAAATATAGATATTGCAAAATCTAACGAGCAATTGATTAAATGCTCGAGCTATCAATATGTCGGCACGCATATCAGAGTCGGAAAGTTGCGACGATGTCCGAACGACCTCCGTTCATGAAATTGATCATGTCGTTAGCTTCAAAATATCGAAATCTATCAAATGAGAATGTCCGCGCTTAATTTGGATGAGTTTGTGCAAATGTCGAGTGATTTGAAGTGACATCACACAAATCGAGGCTGAAATGCACTAGACGTCACCGAAATCAACTCAAATGACCTCCGATCGACGAACGGACTTCGCATCACATTCAGAACGTCAAAATTGGTCAGAATATAAATATTTCATGACTTGATGATCAATCGATCAAGTGCTCGAGACGTCAACGCGCCTGAACACATATCGAGATCAGGAGGTGCCGACGAGGATCAGACGACCTTCGTTCTTGAAATTGATTACGCCATTGGCTTCAAAACACCGAAATCTATCAAGTAAGACTATTTTCACTCAATTCGGACGAGTCTTCGCGACAATCGTCCGAAAGCGGACGTGTATTTTGAGTAAATTGACCCATTTACCACTCCAACCAAACGGCCTCGACAAATGATCCGTTATGTTTGAAACATCCAAATAACCTTGAATCAACATATATATTGATCATATAATGATGTCGACGTAAAATTCATTTTAAAATTGATTAATATTTGAAAAATTAATTTAAAAAAAATCTTTTAATTCGTCAATCTCCTCAACAGCCCCGGTGTTGGCTTTCAAAACCGTTCCCGCTTCTCCTCCTCCACGCATGGTTCGCATGCAGCCGCTCCCGCGCAGGCTCCTCAACCGTTCCCTCCAAGCTACGTGGGATCTCCCTAAAACCGAAACGCTCCTCGTCTTCGTTCGAGCAGTAACCGTTCCCCTCATATTTTTCTGGTGGGCAAGGAGAAAAGGATTTTTCTCACACGGCACTGGGGCCGTCTGCTTCCATTTCCAACTCCGTCGCTGCCTACATCCACCATCGTCGAAGCTTCTCCTATTATCGCCTCCTCGTCCGCCATTTTAATCGACGACCTTATCTCGCGGTTTGGAGCGACAACGGAGGAATCAGACCTGGGTGCCGCCGCCAATGACTCCGATGACTTGGATCTCACTGGCCTCTGATTGATCCGCGTCCCAAGGCACCACTTAACCACCGTCGATTCCAATAAAAGAGCATGCTCGATTCTGAATTCTTCACCGAATATGGCGAAGCTAGCAAATATCAAATTCTGGAAGTCATCGGGAGGGGAAGCTATGGAGTGGTTGGTGCCGTGATCGACATGCACACGGGAGAGATGGTGTCTATTAAAAAGATTAATAATGTCTTCGAACATGTCTCGGATGCCACACGGATTTTGAAAGAGATCAAGCTGTTGAAACTGTTTAAGCATCCAGATATTCCATCTTGATCTAGTATGTACAAAGGATCAAGTGATGCCACTCTATTTTCAAGTTTATTACCTGTACTTCCACATGAGAAATTGATCTTTCCAGATGCAGACCTTGCCGATGCATCATATGAGTTGAGAAAGAAAATAAGGATGCGGTTCAGGATGACTATAATGTTCACGTGATTGGGAGTTTGCTTCTTAATGATGAAGAATCACTTCTGGCCGGAGTGCTGGAAGATTTTGATCTCAGCAAGTTGCCTGGCCAAATAGAAGAAATGGAAGACTTTGACATTTTTGGCAGTGGTGGGGGAATGAAATTAGATCTTGATCCTATGGAGAATCTGACTTCAGGAATTTCAAACATACGTTTAAATGATGGATTCTTGTAAATGATATTTCTCATTATGGCCTTTCAAATGGAGGTGGAACTGTTGTTGGAGAGCACTCTTATGGGGAGCGAGAAAATGTGAATGTGAAAATACATATATGCTTACATTTCTTTCTCGCACCGCTAACGCCCATTATGAAAGCAAGTGCAAAAAAAAGGTTGGTGTCGCGAAGACACCGCTATGCTCATCGTGCACAAGTGATTGAAGGCCCCGTTACGCTTCATCGTGCACAGTGATTGAAGGCCTGCTATGCTCATCGTGCAACGAGTGACAAGGTCACCGAGGTGCTTCAAAACACCAACCGTCACGCTCATCAGGGCATGACGGGTAGGCCAAAACAGTGCCGACGTAGCTCTTTATGCGGGGATGATGCCAAAGTACTGCTGAAATAATACCGAAATTAAGAATATTTGCATATATATTTGCTTTTATGTAGGTGATTGAAGGCCTCGCATGCTCATCGTACGAACGATTGAAAAAATGACGCTTTCAAAACACCAATAAGCTCATCGTGGCATGACGGTAGCCAAAACATTCCCGACGCCTCTACACTGATGATGCGGAGACCAAATTTTCCTAAATTTTGGGACTTAACAAAAAAAATGTCCTAAAGAAATGGAGTGGAAATTAAATATAAATGAACTCGAAATGAATATGAAAGAGACTTGAGTACAAATAAAATTAAGAATTATATTTCAAATAAGAAAATCGGGATTAAGCTTAAGTGAACCTATAAAATTTGAAATAAATTTTGAATTCTTTTGATATACATCACAAATAAAATAAATTTGAAGTTTAATTTTCAAATAAATTGGGAATTTGATATGAAGTTAAGAATGAATCTAAATTGGGTCTACTCTTGTTGTAGAAAATGTGAAAATGCCTTAAATGATAAAATTAGAGACTTGAAACTTTCTTTCGGGCGAACTTCGAACATATAAATTTGTATGAATACAATTGTATGAAGCATGTCCTCGCACATATCTTATAGAAGTCACTCATTTTGGTCAAATATTCTAAAATACATGCAAATGCTTGAATGAAAATAAATTCATTACACATATCTAAATTGAATATATTTTTATTTAAAGCTCGTGTTAAATATTCACCATCGAATCTGTAATTCTTTGTACAAGTAGACAGAAGGTCATACAAAATTAAATGCTGCACGAATGAAGAAACTTTTCTTCAATTCAAAAATAAAAGAAATTTCATTCTAATTATGATTTTTAATGTCAATGATTTCATTAATTAGATGAAATTATCTAAGCTATAAACTCCCACATGGGTCCCGACACAATGATGAATGTTTAGATTCAAGTGTCTAGAATCTTAGTTGTTTCTGCTTAGCCTTGTGACTGGTCCGAGTTAACAAAGCCTAAAAATCTATTATAATGAGTCCAAGTCAGTGGAATATCCGAGAAACTGATTTTGTCATATGACAGTAGATCTAATCCTCTGTTAAGAGCTAAAACAGAGTTGACAGGATCTAAAGCAAGTAATATTTTAAACTACAATATAAATCAAAATACCTTCTTCACAACCGAATCTATAACCCTTTGTACAAGCAAACATAAGGCGATACTAAATCAAAATCTACGAAAATCATGGAGCTTTCCTTTAATACAAAGATTAAGAAATTTCATTCTAATTATGATTTTCCAAATCAATGAAATCACTAATTAGGTGAAATTATCTAAGCTATAAATACCAGCATGTGCTCGGACATAGAGATTTCAAGTGTGAATTTTAATGTTTGAAAAGGCTGCGCAGGCTAAATTGGAATAAAAAATGAAAATATAAAATCAATCTCATAATTTAAACATAAAAGTACCTAAAATTACTATACACCAAGATGGGCCACACTATCTCAATGCTTAAATTCAAGTGTCCGGGATCATGTTTAGTTTTTAGTCGTCCGTTAACAAAACCTAAAAACTTATAATAAGAGTCTCAAATCAGTAAATGTCTAAAAAATTGATTCTGTTAGGTGACAATAGATCTAATCCTCTGTTAGGAGCTAAACAAAGTTGACAGATCTAAAGCTCTTAAACATATTCAAATTAATCAATTTTTCAAATTAAGTTAAGTACAAATCTGAAATCAATCTCATAATTCAAACATAAAGTTACCTAAAATTACTACACACCCGAATGGACCCCGACACTATGCTGAATGCTTAAATTCAAGTGTCTGAGGATGCTGCATGGGTTGCGGATTAACAAAATCTAAAAACTTATAAAAAGAGTTTCAAATCAGTGAAATATATGAGAAACTAGTTCTGTCAGGCGATAGTAGATCAAATCATCTGTTAGCTACTAAACATAGTCGACAGAATCTAAAGCTCTTAAACATATTCTAATTAATCAATTTTTTTAAATCAATTTTCAAATATCAATCTAAAACTGCTCAAATGAAACTCTATCACTAAAAACTTAAACCAAACTCAATCTATCCACCTTCCGCAACTGTTTGTCGGGGATGATAAACTAAGAAAACTCTAGCTCACAAAGAAGCCAATATCAAATCAATTATTCTACTATGTTCGCTCTTATTAATCTCTTGCCGGCGTGGCTGGTCCTCTAACTGTGGTTTGACAGGCTACGGATGAAGTAGTTACGAGTCCTCTCGAGTGGTTTGGCTAGCCCATTATATTATCAATCCCATATGATACTCCCAATGGCTCGCTTTGAGTTGTGAATCATAGGGTATACTTGATAAGGCAAACAACCCTTTGTTAGTTAAGGTAGACTTAAGCATGTCTCCTTAGACAAACACCACCCCAGGTCTACAAGGATTTCTTGGATGACGTAATCTATGTGTTGCTGATGAGGATCCTTCTGTCAAGTTAGGTCGACTACCTCCTTTGACTAAGTAGACTAGGGACCACGACTGCCCGGGATGACGGAATCATGGGATCTAGATTGGGCACGCCATCATTCCCCCAACCATCCAGTTTAAGCTATAATGATGAATTTCATATATCAAATTCTAAAACTCTATATGCTGCTACTACACGCTACGTATTCAGCGATCTAAACGACTGCCTTAATCGAAAGTTCTCTCTCACTTATTGAGAGGGTAAATTAACTATAGGAGCTTGCACCTATAGAAAACCTAGAACTAAATCTAAAGTTCTCACCAAATGAGGACGAAATCTCTGGGTAGTGTCTTATCTACTATTCTATTTGCCTTCTGAAAATTACACCGACACCTTTAAAACACTCTTTTCATCGAAGAGGTCGGTGGCGAATTTTCGGAGCCCACAATATCAAAGAATAATAGGTTTTAATAGACTATTTATATCCTACTAAATCTATAATTAAGCTAAAAAAATTCATTAATAAGATTTAATTAGTCTTAGATCAATAAAGTAGGTCATGAACAATTGGATGAGATTTCATATGACTATAATTATGGAAGAGCTCAATTATCTATATGGTAGAGCACCAAGTCATAGATAAGAATATTTAGGTTTTGACACATGAAAATTTAATAATTTTCTATTAAAAAGGAAACCTAAAATACTAAAGAAGAATGATTGAAGATTGTTGCCAACAACACAAAAAGAGAAGGTAATAAATATCAACCAATAATAAAAAGAAAAAAAAAGTTTGCTTCTATGCTTAGGAAAGAAAATTTTATGACTTATTTAATCAATCATGAGAGAAATGAATTAATTATATGGTAATTGCTTTAGGCTAAAAAGATTTATAATTTTAAATTGGAACTTAGGTCCATTAGCCAAAAAAATTAAAGTCATTAAAACTATAGTGTGATTTAAAGAAACTTCAAAGAATAATAGGTTCTAATAGACTATTTGTATTCTCCTAAATCCATGATTAAGCTAAAAAAATCCATTAATAAGATTTAAATTAGTCATAGATCAATAAAGTAGATCATGAAAGCTAAGAATAGTAGAATGAGATTTTGTATGATTATAATGATGTAAGAGCTCAATTGATAATAGGGTAGAGAACCAAACTATATGTAGAAATATTTAGGTTTTGACACATACAAATTTGGACCGTGTTAACCTTATTAAAGTATAAGGTCATTGTGCTCTTTCAAGGATGCATAAGGGTTAAGACAAGTATCAAGGTAACATAACTTTATATTACATCATATCATTCCATAACCTCCAAAAAAAAAAAAACACAAAAAAAAAAAAAAAAAGAAGAAGAAATTTTTGATGCTAGCAACATCACCATTAGAAATAAAGATTCTACAAAAATACCACTTGAGTGTAATCTTGGGCCATTACTTAACCTTTGTGCAATCAACCACTTCTTTTTGCCTTAACTAAAACAAGACATTATCAATTCCATGAAGAATTATTTAGTATCAGATGATTAAATATTAGGAACTTACTATAGTGGATTTGTTTCAATCCCTTATGATTCCCATGATGATATAAAAGGGCCTCACACTGAGTTGCATCATCTATTTTGAATTACTAAAAGGAAAGATTGTCGCCATCATGTTAGTTGATTGCTTACTATAATACTCACCTTACCCTAATTTATTGTAGCTTAAATGACTAAAGTTTTAATCTTGGAAGCTAACTTGTTTAAATCCCAAAAGTTAGCAAGTATCACAATATATAGAAAATTATAAATTTTTACTATGACCAACTATTCATGAGTAACTTGTGGAATTATTCAAACATTTAACAATAAACATTTCACACCAAACTCCATTATAATGAAATGCATCACCTAAAGATGGATATACAAATGAGCTGACTAACAAAGATCTTGAATAATACTTGCGTTACTTCATAACGGATACTTTGAGCTTATGGACATAATTTTTTTGTTATGGTTGAATTCTCTTACAACACTTCATATTATGCTTACATCAATACGACTCCTTTTCAATCCTTCTATAAAAGATCATAACCATTCATCCATCTATATATGGACCATATATCACTTGTGGAAGTTGTCTACCATATTTTAACAAGAAAGAACATTGTTCTTCGACATCATTTGAAAAACCTTTAACACACTCAATATAGCATGAAGCAACAAGCAAACAAAAAGTGATGCAATTTAGAATTTAAGGTAGTGATGGAATTTTGAGGAATTTGCAATCTCATAAATAAAAAAAAAAATTTATGCAACACTAATCATTTCCTACATTGTGATGAAGGTTTTATGGATCATTCACACTTTGACTTTGATTTTACATCCCATTATTAAAACCATACAATATATAATTTACAACTATAGTCAAAGTAATTAGGATAAGCACCCTTTAATTTTATTAGCAATAATAGTCCTATCCCATCAAGTCAAAATGGCATGAGGATCAATTTCATGCAATAAGTGTAAAAGTAGTAATTTATTTCTAATTTGTTAATTATAAATTATGATAAGAGCTCATTTAGTTTTTTGGAATTATATAAATATATTTGAAAATGTTAAAATGCTTAGTACCCATTGTTTGATTTGATGTAGATAAAAATTAGCTATTATTATAAGTTTCAAAACTCTTTACTAATCCACTTTAAATATAAATCTTTTATTTATGCATTAAATTAGTAAAACAAATCAAATTATCCTTCATAAATAAGAGTAAGTTTAATTCAATTCCTTCATAAATAAATTAAAAGCATATTAATTATTTTGCTATCTTATTTGTAGATTGACGCAAGTGGTCAATCTACTAATATAAACACATCGAGATGTGCGTGCGGCTGAGGTGGGAAAAACAAAGAAGAAGCGCAAAATGGTAAAAAGTACAAGTCAGAGTAGATTGAAGCATGTAGAATGAACCGGCCGGTCCGAGCCGTTACTCTTCCAACTATTTTTAGTGTTTGAATGAAGAGATGGGTTGCCACGTGGCCCGAGCATGACGCGGACGTCGATCCCTCACAGAGGAGAAAATATTATGTTCGTAGTCCGCACGTAGCTTTATGTGCGGACTCTAATCCACGGACGACATGTGTCCCGGTTTTTTTCCCGTTTTAGCGATTAACGGAGAGCAAGATAACGGACGGCCACAAAGACATTTCCTGCCCGACCCATAAACGCCGATATGATTAGCGGCATCAGAATACATTTCCCACCTCGGCTCGCGCGGCGGAGAAGAAGAACGAGAAATAGACGTTGACATTCCTCGCCAGTATACGTAATCGAGGGCTTTCGATGAAAGATTTTTCTAGCTCGTGCCGATCGGCGACGTCCGGACGTCTGAGATATAGCAAATCATAAATTGAGGTATTGTAGGTGACTACATGAGGTATTTACATGCATTCCTAACTTGAATGAATTTAGGGTTTACTGTTCTTCACCGCCCGTGAAAGATTGGCATTTTTATATGTTATTTTGTATCAGACTGCATTCTCTAGAGGGTACATAACTTTAGGGCTCTTTTACCGCTTTTAGCTGCTTTCTTGAGATTATGTTCATTATATTCAAATGGAAGCATTTGATGGCAGTTTGAATGATTTTGGGTGGGTATTTTGTGTCTGTACTCTGTGTACCTCTTTGGAGGGTACATATCATTTTTGACCTTTTTTTTTCCAATTTATTTTGTCAACGTCTTATGATTATGTATAGGGCATTGCAATGGAAGCATTTGGAGGAAGTTTGGATAAATTCTGGGTGATATTTTCATTCAGATTCACTTTGAGGGTCACATCATTTTGACCTTTTTTTCCGCTTTTTTGCCAACTTTTATGATTATGTTTAGGGCATTGCAAAGGAAGCATTTGATGGCGTTTGGGTGATTTTGGGTGGGTATTTTGCATCAGACTGTGTACCTCTTTGAGGGTAGATCATTTTGACCTTTTACGCTTTATTTTGCCAACTTCTTATGATTATGTATAGGGCATTGCAATGGTAGCATTTGGAGGAAGTTTGGGTGATTTTTGGATGGTATTTTGTATCTCAGACTGTGTACCTCTTTGAGGGTACAAATCATTTTGACAATTTTTCCAATTTTTTTGCCAATTTCTTATGATTATGTTTAGGGCATTATAATGGAAGCATTTGGAGGCAGTTTAGGTGGTTTAGGGTGGGTATTTTACATCTGTACTCTATGGACCTCTTTGGCGGGTACAGACCATTTTTGACAATTTTTTTCCAGTTTATTTTGCCAACTTCTTATGATTATATTTAGGGCATTTCAAAGGAAGCATTTGATGGCAGTTTGGGTAATTTTGGGTGGTTATTTTGCTTCTGTACTCTGTGTACCTCTTTAGAGGGTACAGACCATTTTTGACCTTTTTTTCCCAATTTATTTTGCAAACTTTTTATGATTATGTTTAGGGCATTACAAAGGAAGCATTTGATGGCAGTTTGGGTGATTTTTGGGTGGTATTTTGCATCAGATTCTATGTACCCTTTGAGGGTACAGATCATTTTGGCTTTATTTTGCTAACTTCTTATGATTATATTTAGGGCATTCTAAAGGAAGCATTTGATGGCAGTTTGGGTGATTTCTGAGGGCTTTAGTGCATCTGTACTCTATGTACCTCTTGAGGGTATGACATTTTGACCTTTTTCCTAGTTTATTTTGCCAACTCCTTCGATTATGTTTAGGCATTGCAAAGGAAGCATTTGATGGCTTGGTGGTTTCGTGGGTTTAGTGCATCGTATTCTTTGGAGGGTATATACCATTTTGACCTTTTTTTCCCAGTTTATTTTGCCAACTCCTTCTGATTATGTTTAGTGCATTGTAAAGGAAGCATTTGGGGATTGTTTGGATGGATTCTGGGTGATATTTTGCATCTGTACTCTGTGTACCTCTTTGGAGGGTACAGACCATTTTTGACCTTTTTTTCCCAGTTTATTTTATCAACTCCTTCTGATTATGTTTAGGGCATTGCAAAGGAGGTATTTGAGGATTTTTTGGATGGATTCTGAGTGGTATTTTACATATGTACTCTGTGTACCTCTTTGGAGGGTACATATCATTTTTGACCTATTTTTTCCAGTTTATTTTGCCTGTTTATTGAGATTTTGTTTAGGGCATCTCAATGGAAGCATTTGATGGCAGTTTGGATAGTTTCTGGTTGGTATTTTGCATCTATCGACTGTGGAATGTTTATCTGCAAATACATAGAGGCAGCAATCAGGAAACCTCTAGTGAATATATTTAGTGCTGAGTTCGCTTACGCTACATTTTGTCTGGGACTTAAAAATCCAAAGTGAGAACAATATTATTTTGTTTGATATAGGATTTTGTTTAATGCATCTAGTGGCTTTGAAGACTGCCTATTTTTTTTGAAGTGCATGGACTGAGATGATATTTTACTCGCTTTTTTTAACTTCTCTCGATCTCATATAGTTTTATTTCACTGATATCTTACTCTGGGTTGATATTTGGGGGCGATACTCTTCAATTAAAAATGTTACCCAGCAGAATGCATAAAACTAATGCAAAATTAAATTAGCGACTGGCCATTAGGGATTATGATTATTGTTAGCTATTTTTTTATTATGAAAATAAAGCTATAGATTCAAAGCTCTGTCATTTTCTTCCTGCAATCTGATCAGTGAAGCTCCCAAAGCTTAATCCAAGAGCTCTTCTTCAAGTAGTGTGAAGAGATTAATGGGAGGGAACTCATCCTCTCTCTACTGTTCCTGCTTCAGCTTCTCCTCAGGCAAGTCACACAACAGAGAAGAAGAAGATGACTGGGAATGGAGGTGAATAAGTTTAATAGCTGTTAGTTTCAGTGTTTGATTCCTCTATTCTATGATTTAGTGTGTTTTCTTACCTTCTTCCTTCACTGCTACTTTGTGTGTCTCCTCCTTGTTTAGTAGTCAGAATGCTTGTGGAATTGATAAAGAATGCAATAAAGAGTGATTTCCTTGCCATAAAGAGTGATTCTGCACTGTATATTTTCCTTGAATATTGAGCATTTCTTTGACATAAAGAGTGATCTTGCATTGTATATTTTCACATATAATATGGATCTATTTATATTTGAGAGTGATGATTGATAATTCTCAGGTTCAGTTCCTATGAGATGGATCTATAAAAAATTACCTTCCAAAATAAAAACAAACACTGATTCAGAAGATCAAATATTCAGAGTCACTGACGTACCCTTTGAATGAATGCTTAGGTTTTTCGCTCCTGGAAATGGCTCACTTTGAACATATTTATGGGCTGTGAATTTATGTGGTGTCACATTAGGGTTGATATTCATTGTGATGATAATGATTAATACATTATGGAGTGGGGCTTTTTTTGAGTTAAATCAAAATCAAAATCATTGATTTGAACAATTATATAAATTTCTGTGATGCTTTTATGAATCTATTCGAGTTTTACAAAATTTCATTTTATGGTAACTCAAAATATTGAGAAAGTCCTCCCTATAAAAGTGATAATGCCTTATTATTTGTCTTTATTACAATAATGCTAAAACAATGAATTTTTATTATTCATGTGCATATATATTTTAAATTTTAGATATTAGTTTAATGATTTAAATAAGTTATATATAATAAATTTTTTTATAATATATCGGCTTTAGAGGCTGAATTTATTCGATTAAAGAGGCTGAAAAAAAGTTGGCAAAAAAAAACTGCAAAAAAAAGGTCAAAAATAATCTGTACCCTCCAAAGAGGTACACAGAGTACAGATGCAAAATACCACCCAAACAATCCTCCAAATGCTTTCATTATAATGCCCTAAACATAATCATAAGAAATTGGCAAAAAAAATTGAAAAAAAAGGTCAAAAATGACCTGTACCCTCCAAAGAGGTGCATAGAGTACAAATGCAAAATACCACCCAGAATTTATCCAAACTTCCTCCAAATGCTTCTATTGCAATGCCCTATACATAATCATAAGAAGTTAGCAAAATAAACCAAAAAAAAGGTCAAAATGATCTCTCTCTAAAGAGGTACATGAAAGATGCACTAAACCCCCAAACTACCCAAACTACATCAAATGCTTCTTTGAATGCCCTAAATATAATCATAACAAGCAAAATAAACTAGAAAAAGTCGTCAAAAATAATCCTCAAAGGTACATAAATATAAAATACCACCCAATCACCCAAACCATCAAATGCTTCCTTTGCAATGCCCTAAACATAATCATAAAAAGTTTGCAAAATAAACTGGGAAAAAAAGATCAAAATGGTATGTACCTCTAAAGAGGTACAGAGTACGATGCTAAACCCCAAATCACCCAACCGCCATCAAATGCTTCCTTTGCAATGCCCTAAATATAATCGGGAGTTGGCAAAATAAATCAAAAAATTGTCAAAATGGTCTCCAAAGAGGTAATAATGAGTACGATGCAAAATATCACCCAGAATTTATCCAAACTTCCTCCAAATGCTTCCATTGCAATGCCCTATACATAATCATAAGAAGATGGCCAAAAAAAATTGGAAAAAAACTGTCAAAAATGGTCTGTACTCTCCAAAGAGGTACACAGAGTATAGATGCAAAATACCCACCCTAAACCACCTAAACTGCCTCCAAATGCTTCCATTATAATGCCCTAAACATAATCATAAGAAATTGGCAAAAAAATTGGAAAAAATTATCAAAAATGATTTATACCCTCCAAAGAGGTACACAGAGTACAGATGCAAAATACCACCCAGAAACCACCCAAACTTCCTCCAAATACTTCCATTGCAATGCCCTATACATAATCATAAGAAGTTGGCAAAATAAATTGCAAAAAAAGGTGAAAAATGATATGTACCCTCCAAAGAGGTGCATAAGGTACAGATGCAAAATACCCACCCAAAATCACCCAAACTGCCATCAAATGCTTCCTTTGGAATGCACTAAACATAATCATTAGGAGTTGGCCAAAAAAAAAACCAAAAAAGGTCAAAAATGATCTGTACCCTCCAAAGAGGTACAAAGAGTACAGATGCAAAATACCCACCCTAAATCATTTAAACTACCTCCAAATACTTCCATTATAATGCCCTAAACATAATCATAAGAAATTGGCAAAAAAAATTGGAAAAAATTATCAAAAATGATCTGTACCCTACAAAAAGGTACAGAGTACAGATATAAAATACCACCCAGAAACCACCCAAACTTCCTCCAAATGCTTCCATTGCAATGCCCTATACATAATCATAAGAAGTTGGCAAAATAAAAAAAAAAGGTCAAAAATGATTTGTACCCTCCAAAGAGGTACACAGGGTACAGATGCAAAATACCCACGTAAAATCACCCAAACTGCCATCAAATGCTTCCTTTGGAATGCACTAAACATAATCATTAGGAGTTGGCCAAAAAAAAAACTAGAAAAAAAGGTCAAAAATGATATGTACCCTCCAAAGAGGTACATAGAGTACAGATGCAAAATACCCATCCAAAACTACCCAAACTGCCATCAAATTCTTCCTTTTGGAATGCCCTAAATATAATCATAAGAAGTTGACAAAATAAAATGGCCAAAAATTATCAAAATCAGACCTCCAAAGAGGTACTGAGTACTGATGCAAAATACCACCCAAACCACCAAACCGCCTCAAATGCTTCCATTGCAATGTCCCATACATAATCATAAGAAGTTGGCAAAATAAACCGCAAAAAAGATAAAATGATCTACTTCCAAAGAGGTACACAGGGTATAGATGTAAAATACCCACCCAAAATCACTCAAACTGCCATCAAATGCTTCCTTTGGAATGCACTAAACATAATAATTAGGAGTTGGCCAAAAAAAAAAAAATTAGAAAAAAAGGTCAAAAATGATCTGTACACTCTAAAGAGGTACACAGAGTACAGATGCAAAATACCCACCCAAAACTACCCAACCGCCATCAAATTCTTCCTTTGGAATGCCCTAAACATAATCATAGAAGTTGACAAAATAAAATGGACAAAATTATCAAAATGGTTCAAACCTCCAAAGAGGTACACATGATGCAAAATACCACCTTAAATCACCCAAAGCCTCCAAATGCTTCCATTGTAATGCTCTATACATAATCATAAGAAGTTGGCAAAATAAACGCAAAAAAGGTCAAAATGATCTGTATTCTCCAAAGAGATACAGTGGTAGATGCAAAATACCACCCAAATCACCCAACCATCAAATGCTTCCTTTGGAATGCACTAAACATAATCATTGAGTTGGCCAAAAAAAAAAACCGGAAAAAGGTCAAAATGATCTCAGACTCAAAGAGGTACACAGAGTACAGATGTAAAATACCCACCCAAAACCACCCAAACTACCGTCAAATTCTTCCTTTTGGAATGCCCTAAACATAATCATAGGAAGTTGACAAAATTAAATGGACAAAAACTATCAAAAATGGTCTGTACCCTCCAAAGAGGTACATGAGTATGTGAAAAATACCAAAACCAAATCGCCTCCAAATGCTTCCTTTGATTGCCCTAAACATAAGTATAAGAAGTAGGCAAAACCACCCGTAAGTCATCCAAATAGCTTTCAAATTAAACAAGAATGTAATGAACATTATTTCTAATCGCAAAATATATAAAAAAAAGGCAATAAATGATCTATTATTTATTGCACATATTTATTGGTACAGTCTAATGATTACAATGTCCTCAGTAGGGGATTAACTCAATCGCTTAAAGAGCTACAAACGTACCGGTCAAAATCTCCTAGCTAAATACAAAACCGATAATGTCATGCATCAAAATGTTTTCCTGAAATAATATCCATCATCAGCTTAGTGTACCCTTCAGCCAATTGATTGATTGTGGAGCTCGAGTTAAATTCCCGCATGTAGACATCGATTAGTTGATACTTTCTTACAAGATCGATGTGTGATATTAGGCACTCAAAAATACTCGCATAACAGAAAGGTGATGCAACTTGTGAGGAAACACGCTCAAAGAACGCTATCGACCGACTTTGGTTTTGCAACAAAAAAAAGTAGAAGGGTTTGAAGATTAAGAATATTTAAAATACCAAAAATAATAGTAGAAAATTACTCTTGGCTTTCTTGGATCTCCCAATATCCCTTAAGCCTAGTTGGAAACACCCTTGACGCTTTAACTGAATCTTTAAGATGTCTTTTCCTTATCTATCATGGTTGACTTCTTCTTAACCGCTTGTCGATGGAGGAGAATTCACTTATTATAGAGTCGACATCATCATAGTTTTTCTAGGGATCCAAGCATATAGTCCTCGCCTCTTATTGCCCCGTCTCGACGCTTATTTGATATGCATATCGACTTATGTGGTTCAAAAAATAATGCCGTAAGCATTTCCATCTGTTTGCCACATCTCTTAATTTTCTATGCACTATCAATGTAAATATCCCTTGCTCTTAGACCATCACTGAGAAGATACTTGTCCTGAATGCGACAACATCTTCCTCGACTAAGAACTCGATACAATGGGCACAAAGTAATCCCATCATTTCAAATTTTTTGCAAGTACAAGTTACTTCTGTGGTAGTCCTATTGAAATGCACCCATATTTTGATGCATTTTTATTCTCTAAGTTTTCACCAAATACTCCATGGTGTCATTATCCGACTTAATCGAATAGCCTCCAACCCATGCAAAAATTCCTCTTCAAACATAGTGTAAACCTTTCTTGTATAAAACATAGCAGCTTGTTTTAGAATTGGACTGGTCTTAACAATAGGAACAATCGATGATTGGCTACACTTGAAGTCTTCATCATGTTCATTCCGATGCCATGTCTCCATAACCTTTTCCAACCCCAAGAAATAATCTGTGAGTGAACTTGTTGGTTTAGATATTCCATGACATACATTATTCGGACTCACTACGCTATGCTGACAAGATGCCCATGCAAATGAGTCAATGCAAGGACCACTTGATCTAATCTTATAAAGCTCGACCAAACATGATCATGCAAATTGCCTTCTTCTAGCATGGTACAAGCCTTTAAACTCTTTCCTTCCAGTCACACTTACTCATGCATTTATAAAATAGCCCTTATACTATCTTATTACTATTAAAGCAATGAACCTTGGAAGGAGCTTTCTGAAATATGCCATTGGCACAACCTATGATGAGTATGCAATACAATTTCAATAGCTCGCCATAGCCGATCTTTGATCAATGAATATTGTTATAAATGTATTCATCAACCGAAGAAATGTTAATAGCCATGAGAATGACTCAATTGTCTCTTCCGACAAAAAAGGCTACTCCAAATAATACATTTTGCCTGATGATTCACTCCAACAAGAGGGGCACAAACGAGATTATATTTATATTGATATAAAAAAATTATCACATCCCTAAAACAAACATATTCTATCCTAGACATGCCATTACTAAAAAAAAACTTACTTAATCTCATCAGCACATCCCATGCAAACATCCCATCCGCTTGCCTTTCCTTAAACAATCAGATTAATGCATTACCATTCAATCCTCGATCTTTTCTCTTCAATAAAATTGAAAGCATCTCTTTTGTGAACCCGATATTCTACGCCAACTTCCTCGCTAGATAGATGAATGTATGGTTCTAATACTCTCATTGTCTTCAACCTGACTTTCTATTCGCTATCATGTGATCCGAGAAGATGTAGAGGCTCGCCAAAGAATGATTATGACTTTCAGTATATTTTAATTCCAAATCAACAGAGAATTTAATCATGGGACAACCGTTCTTGTATCAACTTTCCGGAATTTTGTTGTTATTTAGACCGGACTTCTTCCACCTTTTTGCACATAGAAAATCTTTTGATTTAAATTTCTTTGAGTTTGGCCATAACTAGTATGGTCCTTCCAACACGAACCCAATTTGATGTGCATAGTCACGATGATACGCCTCGCTTTCATTCGAATAGTGGTGCCAAGAGTTTCCTCAAATTTATCATGATTTACGGCCAAACAGATACAAAAATATGTTAGAAAATATAGATGTAAAATACCACCCAGAAACCACCCAAACTTCCTCCAAATGCTTACATTGCAATGCCCTATACATAATCATAAGAAGTTGGCAAAATAAACTGGGAAAAAGGTCAAAAGGTCTCAGACCTCCAAAGAGGTACAGAGTACAGATGCAAAAAACCACCCAGAAACTATCCAAACTGCCTCCAAATGCTTCCATTGAGATACCCTAAATATAATCATAAGAAATTGACAAAAAAAAACTGAAAAAAAGATCAAAAATGATCTGTACCCTCCAAAGAGGTACACATAGTATAGATGAAAAATACCCACCCAAAACCAAACTGCCATCAAATGCTTCCTTTGGAATGCCCTAAACATAATCATAAGAAGTTGGCAAAATAAACTGAAAAAAAATTATCAAAAATGGTCTGTACCCTCCAAAGAGGTACACAGAGTACAGATGCAAAATACCACCCAGAATCATTGAAACTGCCATCAAATGCTTCCTTTGGAATGTCCTAAACATAATCATAAGAAGTTGGCAAAATAAACTGGAAAAAAATTGTCAAAATGTTCCAAGAAAGATATAGATGCAAAATACCCACCCAAAATCATCCAAACGCCTCAAATGCTTCCATTATAATGCCCTAAACATAATCATAAGAAATTGAAAAAAGGAATAAAATGATCCAGACTCCAAAGAGGTACTGAGGATGCAAAATACCACCCAGTAAATTACCAAATCCATCAAATGATTCCTTTGGAATGCCCTAAACATAATCATAAGAATCGTAAAAAAGCGCAAAAAGGTTAAAATGATCGTCCTCCAAAGAGGTACACAGAGTACATACAAAATACCCACCCAAAATCATCCAAACTGCCATCAAATGCTTCATTTGGAATGCCCTAAACATAATCATAAGAAATTGGCAAAAAAAACTGGAAAAAATTGCTAAAAGATCATCTCCAAGGAGGTACAGTAAAACACTAAATTATTAACCATCCAAATTGCCATCAAATACTTCCTTTGCAATGCCCTAAACATAATCATAAGAGGTTGAGTAAATTGGGAAAAAAAGGTCAAAATGGTACCTCCAAAGAGGTACAGAGTACAATACCCACCCAAAACCATCCAAACTCAAAATGCTTCCATTATAATGCCCTAAACATAATCATAAGAAATTGGCAAAAAAATTGGAAAAATTATCAAAATGATCAGATCCTCCAAAGAGGTATGAGTGAAAATACCACCTAAACCACCCAAACTTCCTCCAAATGCTTTTGCCTATACATCATAAGTTAAGTAAAATAAAGGGCAAAAATGATCCGTACCTCCAAAGAGCATACAAGATGTTACCACCAGAAACCATCCAAACCGCCATAAATTACTTCCTTGTAATGCCCTAAACATAATCATAAGAGGTTAATAATAAATAAAAAAAAAGGTCAAAATGATCTGTACCTCCCAAAGAGAGGTACACATACAGATGCAAATAAATTTCACAAACCATCCAAACTACTAATAACGCTTTGGAATGCCCTAAACATAATCATAAGTTGGCAAAATAAACCTGAAAAAAGGTCAAAATGATCAGATCCAAAGAGGTACATGAGTATATGCAAAAAACACTCAAAATAAAATATTAAAAAAACATCCAAATTGCTTCTAATTGATGTAATGAACATATTCTCTTGAGAACAAGAGAAACATTAAAAAAAATGCACAACAAACCAGAAAAAAAATACACCGTAAACATTACCGATGAATTTCTATTTAATACTTCCTAAAATGATTGTTATTTCCTCAACGCTTCCATCTTTTTCAGAAATGAGATTTTATTTTCTAAGCTCGTTTTACTCGAAAAACTAACCCTAAACCCTAAACATATATTTTTTAAATTCCTCCCACATTCCAACGACTTACGCCAGGAAATGTATTACTCCCATTAATACGCCATGCATTTTTACCGCCTCGGGAAATTTTTTACGTCCGCGATTCATGCCCGACGCTAAAACGGAAAAAAAAATCGACACATGTCATCCAGAGATTGGAGTCCACGAAAGTTTACGCGACACCGGACGTAATATTTTCTCCTCGCAGAGAGCATGCCTGAGCAGCGATTTAGACCGTATGTTAGGTTTTGACACGTGGATCCTTTTTTCGTCTTTCACGTGATTTGAAGACTGGCTTTTCATGACAGTATGGGACACAAATATTTCATGTTTTCTTGGAATTTTTTCTAATTTTTTTATTTTAAAATATATTTATTATAATAATTTACATATTTTTATTATTTCTAAAAATAATCAACATTAAAAAAATGCTCAAAATAATATTTTAATGTTTTAACAAATTTCAAAAAAAAATCATCTTTATCTTTTCTCTGTCACAAATTTGTAATAGTCATATGTTATTATTTCATCGATAATAAATATTGCTTTATCGATAATTATTATTATTCTCATATAAATTAATTAATTTTAATATTTAATAAATATAAAAAATATAGTTTTATGATAGCAAACATATTTTATTTTAAAAAAATGTAAATAAAGTGAACTTAAAATAAAAAATATAATACAAAAAAAACTGATCCCAATAACCTCTTAATTTTTATGACTAGAGCCTATGTTTAATTATATTAGAATAATATATAGTTCTCTCTCTCTCTCTCTCTCTCTCTCTATATATATATATATAATGATAATAGTAATAATAATAATAATACTAATAAAATATTTTCTGTTTTGCACCTAGTAAACGACATGGATTCGACATGGGATTCTATCTATGATGTATCAATACTCTTAAAAATTAGCCGTCTAATACCGACATTCCAAAAAAGTCAGTCCGATTAAAATAGTAGAAAAAAATTAAAGGCACACGTGTCCTAAATAATTGAATTAAAATATTTTATTTTTAGAATGATATTTGAGCTAAAAAGAGAGAATAATAAGATATATTTATTATAAATAATTAAAATTATTAAAAATTATAATTAAATTTATAAATTTAGAATTGATAATAAATTTTATTCATTAAAATTTTTAAAATACATATATATATATATATATATATATATATATATATATATATATATATATATATATATATATATATAATGTCTGTGTCGTATCGTATCATACGCAAGTGGAGAAAAAATTCCAGCAATAGATAATGGTATACAAGAAGTTTACTACATAAAATCTACATTACCTAGTTTATATGTTAATTAATTAATTAATTAATTAGTTAATTTTAAATGAGAGATTTAGCTTTATATGCATTATAATACATGTAGTTCATTGAATCTCCTTTTATTTGTTTTCTTAGGGAAAAAATGCTATCTTTGAGATGGCAATATGAGGAATACTCTTTACAAATATTACAAAAACTTGAAGAAGATAGCTATTAAAATCTCTCTCTTTTTAAATATAATTATTTTCTTCTGAACATTATTTTTCTTCGCCTTCAAATGATCTCTATTTATCACGATGTTTCAATGCATCTGTATATGAACATACTAGGTTAGTGTTCATAGTTTTATGTTAGAAACATTTGAATGCAATTATCAATCATTATTTTAATAAGAAAAAAAAGCAACAAGAGTGTTGTAGGTTTGAAAATGAACAAACTTTGAATATCATATTAAATATTCAAGTTTTATAAAAACAAAGCTTAAATGTTTGTTTTGAATTTAGGTTTCTATCATCATATGCAAAATTAGGTTTGAAGCAGTCCATAAACAAGATTAGAATGCTATGAATGAGACTCGAACATAGGGCAAACCATGTTTAAATCATATTCGAAACACATAGGACAATCATTTCAACTCACTCTATAAATTTATCTTCCTACATATACAAACATACTAATGTAGATGACTAATATTATAGAAGGGATCTAAAGACAACAATAATGATACTTGAAGGGGGCAAAACTTAATAAATGATGTGTTTTCAATAAGTTCTTAAAGAAGGCATACTATTTAGTATTTTTTTTCTCAAAATTCTTTATTGTTACCTTTATATCAACCTTGTATAACTTTTTCCCATCATATACGTACACAAAAAAAAATTGATATATTAGAGAAGTTGATTTAAGCCAAATTTAAATGATATGATTCGAATCGACACATCAATCCCCTCTTAAACTCGATAGATTTTCTAGCAAAATTTTCGCCATAAATATTTCCACTAAGAAATTTTGCTTAAAATCCGTCGGAAACTGCTTTTATTTTGGGCTAACAAATCAACCCTCGACCCCAAACTCTATTTTTTTTTCCTTTGAATTCAGCTTTGTCTTTTTGACAAAAGAACGCTTAAGGCACACTAGATCTCCATAAAAAACTTGTCATTTTCTACCCATTTTTTCGTAGAATTGAAGGTAAACCACTCAGTCAAGCTTCTAAAGTTATTATTTGTGATTTTATCTGTTAAATTGAGTGGAATATGAATTTGAAGTTTTTGAAAAAATTTTAGATTTAGAACTTTGATTTTCTTCAAATTTGTATAAAACCCTTGTATCTCATAGTAATTTTCTATTTGGAGTTAGATCTATGATTGTTTATCTTATGGTTTAGATTTTCTTCAAATTTGTATTTATAAAAATTTTAAATAATTTATTTTATGTTAAATTTGTGAATCATATTTATGTTACCTATATCTCTGCATTTCATTATCTGTATCTTAGCAATTCAAGTGCAAAAAGGTAAAGCAACTTGTTATGTAATTAGTTATTTTAAGATAAATGATGCAAGAGTTTTGTGAGCGATTTTTGGAGTAGAAAAAAAACATTATTATTATGTTTGGCTAAATAGTAAGGAGTGAAAGAGAAATGTGGAGATTTTAAAAAATTTTATTGATGTTTTACTTATTCTCTCATGAAAGGGGATATTTTTGAGTCTATAGATTAGTAAAGGAAAAGTTCATTTATGATTTGAAGTGCCTTGCCATTAGGTTTATTTAAGGATTTAATTGAGCATTCGACCGCACTCAAGCTCGCAACAATTGTTCATGATCATTTGATGAATTCATTGAACAAGCTTGAACATTTTTATAAATACACGATCATTAAATGAATAAAGTTGAACAGCTTCATGCTCTATTTGATTATGATAATGAAGAATATCATTTAAGGTTCATTATAAGAAAAATATATTAGTCGCTTATTTTATTTGATTGATATATTACAATATTTTGAGATACCTAGTTGTATGTGCAATGTTTTGCAGGGCAAAGAGGAGATGAAGGAAATTCCTTTTCCTTGAATTGTCATGACTTCAATCTTTGAAACTTTATAAATTTATTCTAAGTTAGTGTTTTGTCATTATGTCTATTGCAAACTTTTTATAATGAGACCAGAGTTACGTAGTTGTTAAATATTTGTAGTTAGTTTGTTTTTGCAATCTATATATTTAAATCTCATGTGGCAGAGATGCATTCATAAAACTTAAGGCAAATAGTGGGGAATTGGTGATGAAGACAATGATGATTAAATATATTATCGCTATAAAAGATCTAAATTTTAATTATAGTTGCCCTTCTCTTTAAGCATTGTTGGTAGCCATTATATTGAAATTTTATTATAATATATTTGTTCGTTATGCATTCATTTTCTTCTAATTTATCAAATAAATGGACATATAGATCCAGTATCAAATAATCATGCTTATGCATTCATTTTCTTCTAATTTATGTTCGTTAAAGGTGAAGGAGTGCTCCTACACTTTTTTAATATTTTATATGCTATCGGTTGATTAATGTAATTTTATTTTGACAGTTATACACTTAGTATCTTATAATGGAGTTGTGTAATACATTACAACGTCAGAATTCACAAATAAATAGTTGTTTAGTTAATAAACATTGATGTAAAATTTTATTTATTTTTGTTACTTCTATTTTTGAATATTTACATTGCAATAATTAATAATGTCTTTATATGTCTTTCACTTCATCTTGCAAGGCAATCTTAGATTCCTTAAGGAGAAAAATCCATATACTCATGAACACAAATTACTTGTTTATGCTCATTTGTATACTTGTTTAAGCAATTCTAGTGGCTTGTACTAGTCTATTTATACTTGTAGTTTTTTGTTTGTAGTTATTGTATAGTTTTTTTATAGGTATAAAAATTAGAATATAAATGAAGCTCTTCGTGAGGTTTTCTCTGTAGAATTTTCGATAGAAATTCCTTCCCGACAGATTTTTATACAGGTTACTCCACCGGTTCATTTGGGAAAACTTTCCAACATATTTTCTATTGAAAATTCACTGCAAAGTATTTTCTAATGGATAAATTGACTACCGAAATGCATCTCCAACCAAAGTTTTACCGATGGGAGTGAATCCATCATAAACCTGCATTTTTGATGAATTTTTTCCTTCGAAAATTCACAATTTTCCTATTGTGTTAGTTTAATATAATCATAATCTAAAACTCTATAAATTCAGAGTACCACTTTTAAAATTAAGAAAATCACCTATAGTTTCTATAAAATATAAAAATATAAAAAATATAAAAATTAATCTTTTTAATATCTTGCAAAATAGTAGATAGTTATTTTAATTAAGCATTTTACATTTTGTTGGATAAAATCAAGTTCTGAAAGATTAGTACCTAACTTAATATGAATTAATATCGAATTTTGCTCAAATATTCGTGGGAATAATATCTTACTCTATATTATTTGATTTGACACGTGCACTTGTGTATAGTGTAAACATTACTAATTAAGTTTTCGACATTGTTGTTGGAGATTGAAAGTAAAATAGTATTTTGTATTAAGTTAATATTAGTCTTGCTAAACTAGTTTTAATTTAACATTTTTGTTAAGTGTATTTGTGTTATGTGTTATGTGTTAAGTGATAAATATCTTTTATATACACTCCTTTTCCTTGTTTAGTGTATTGTTGTTTCAATTTTGAACCAAAATTGTGAATTTTAAATATTGTATGCGTAGAGATAAAATTATAAAAATAGTGTCATTAGACTTAAAAATCAAATGACTTTGTATAAAAATTAGAAAAGAAAAGAGAGATCAAGTGATAAAACTAGCAATGAACAATCAATCAGTAGGAGATTCATCTAGACCTCTTAGGTATTAAGTCACATCATTGTAGATGGAATATAGCAAAGTATTCCTAGACCAACTATTCATGTCAATAAATTTGAACTAAAATCATCTATAATTCAAATGGTGCAAAACTCTCAGTTTGAGGGTTCACCTATTGAAGTTCACAATATGCATATTGTCAATTTTTTTAAAAAATTATGCAACATTTAAATACAATGACGTATGTGCAGGGGCGGAACCAGTCATTTATTTTAGGGTGGGCAAACTAATTATCAAAATTTCAAACAAAAATTTTTATTATCATTTATTAATTTTTAGAGTGGGCAAACTAATAAAATGAAAAAAAAAATTGTCTTTATTAGGCAAGAATTTCTATTAGGGGGGAAAAATTATTTTTTTTTAAAAAGAAACTTTAATTTAAAAAAAATTGAGGGTGGGCAATTGCCCACCCTCACATACACATGGGTCCGCCCATGGGTATGTGATGATGTTATTAGATTAAGATTATTCTCTTTCTCATTTAGAGACAAGACTAAAATATGTCTGGATTCACTATCTCAAGGATCTATAAGAACTTGGAATAAATTAGCTCAAAAATTTCTAGCAAAATATTTTCCACCATCTAAAATCTACTAAGCTAAGAAATGATATTACATCATTTATACAATTATATAATGAATCTATATATGAGGCTTGGGAAAGATATAAAAAATTATTAAGGATATGTCCTCATCATTCATTACTTTATTGTCTTATCATTCAATCATTTTATAATGGCTTAGTAGGATCATAAAGGACTATCATAGATGCAGTAGCAAGATGTAGCCTAATGTCAAAACCTTTTAAGGAAGCTTATGATTTAATAGAGGTAATGATGGCTAATAACTTTCAATGGCCTTCTCTAAATTAAATCCTAAAAAAGTATCAAGTATTAACAATAATGATATTATTACAATGTTGACTTCACAAGTAGCTTTTCTATCTAAGAAATTAGACAGTTTAAGAATTAATTAAAATATTAATAATATAAATCAAGGAGGAGAAAATGGATAAATATGTGTATTAGAAGATTGAAACTAATCAAGGATTGGAAATGGTTAACTATATCTCGAATAAACCAAACAATCCTGACTTAAATACATTCAATTAAAGTTGAAGGAATCACCCCAACTTTTCCTGGAATAATATTGCAAACTTTTATCAAAATGGAAATATGAAAAACTGGAACAATACAAATTATAACCATTAAAACTATAACTTTAGACCTATCAATCCACAAGGATATCCTCCCCAAAATCAAACTAAGAAAAAAAAACCATAGAAGAATTAATGATACAAATGGAAACTTCATTATAAAGCCAAAAAGATTTAATTAGAAATTTAGAAATTCAATTAGGGCAATTAACTAATAACCTTACAGATTGATCTCAAGATAATTTATCTAGTAACGTTAAAGCAATTCAAAAGATAAAGGTAAAGAACAATGTAAAGTAATTGAATTAAAAAATGGAAAGAAATTAAAAGAAATAGGGCTAGCAGATGAAAATAAGAAAAATAAAATATTATGTAAAGAAAAAGAAAAAGGAAGAAAATGAAAATAAAGAAATAGAAGAAAAGAAAAAGGGAACAAAAAGAGAAGAATTTCGAAAAATGAGAGAAAGACCACCAATGAACCTAGTTTCAAAGTGAAAAATAAAAATCCAATTCTTGCTTACAGTGAGAAATAAAAGAGCGTATCTTCGTCGATGTTGGATTTTGAGTAAAAAGAAAGCTCTCCAAGACTTAAAATATTCCAGAACCTTGAATGTTGAATGTTTAAGTCCTCCACTGTTAAACTTGGTTTTAACATGAAAAGAAACTCTCCCTTCGTCGATCTTAGATCTAGAACAAGGAAGAAGAGTGTATTTGCACTAAAATATATAAAAGCTGAACACTGCTAAGGCATTATGCTGCTGAATTTTCATAAAAACTCAATAAACTTTTTTAAGAATTCGGTTCAAAATAAACGTTTCCATCCCATAGTGACGTGGCGCTAAATCTTATCGCCGAGGCGCCAAGCTCCTAGGAACGAACCTTCAACAATCTATCTATAGCATCGAGGTGTCAAAAATTGGGCATTGTGGCTCTAAGCTCTCAAGCATAGAACAATCTATTAACATTGCCGCGCCAAGTTTCTAGGTCCTTTTATCTCTAATATGATGTTGTAGCCATCCTTTTGATGCTAGGCTATATCCTCCATTGTTGAACTTGGTTCGTGTGAATAAAACCTCCCTCCGGTGATCTTGGATCCGAATAAGAAGAAGAGTGCTTTGCACTAAAATTACGAAGACTAGCATTACTAAAGCATTATGCTACCAAAATTTTAAATTTTAGATATCAGTAAAGTAACATCGTGATGTTATATCCTCGGGAAAATTAAACTTAGGCCACCATCTTATAATGCCATGGTGCTAATATCTTAATGACAATGCACTGTACTCTTAGAATTGAGTCCAAGTGACAATTATAACGTTATAAATATACCTATAGCACCGTTGTGCTATAATTATAGCACCGAGGTGCTAACTCCTCGAGAAAGTAAACTTTGTTAGCGCACCTTATAGCGCCGTGGTGCCTGCTTCCCAGCGCCAAAGCACTGCGTTTCTACACTTAATAATAATAATATTGGGACATTCATAGCATAATCTAAATCATACCCCACTACACCATGGCGTTATAAATATAACACTAAGGCTCCAAACTCTCAGGTTTTTGAATTAATTATTTCAGCTTATTAGCACCGATGTGCTAGTCTAAAATCATTGAGCACTAGTTTACCAGCGAGCCCTATTGATAAGCAAAAAATTTTAAATCTTGGAGCATTACACAGTAATAAACACAAGGAAATAGAAATAAAGAAGACAAATCTTTATTAAATAAGAAATTTATTATAAAATAAATTATTACAGTAGGAAAAAAATAAAAAAAGAGGGAGAAACTAATAATCATAATCATTCTCCTCCTTCTGTATGTCTGGCTCCAACAAGGTAGCTACATAAGGGGAATATTGAGGCATCACAAGAAAAGAAACCTGACTTGAATCCCCAAAATCAGAAATTTCAAACATATGGACCAGTGCCATTTTGAACAGGGCCATATTAGAAAATTATTTTTGATGTTAATCCATATGATAATCAAATTGTTATTCTAAAGCCGTTACTACTACTCTCACCTACCTCATTCTATAAATCTGAGATTTGCTTGTTTAAGGATTGAGAAGATTAGGGTCTAGGTCATGGGTTACATGAGCTCTCCCCCACTTCAAACCTTATGCTAAACCCCTCAATAAGCCTTTTTGTTAGAGGAGCCTTCTGAATAAGAACTTCTTCATCAAACTCCCTTAATGCACTTGCCACTCTGCACAAACTATAAATAAGAGAAAGACGATCATACCCTACTGTAGTACTGCCCCTAAGCATATTACAAATATAATTATAAATAATCTTCTCTATATCAATTATAAATCCCTTTTGAATTGCAAAATTCAAAATGACCTTATCTTTGGTTACCTCATTGATATCACTAATGGACATCGGCTTAGCAAAAATGAAATAATGCCAAGCTTTTGATTGTACTATTAGGCTGATGATAGGAAAGTTAATAATTATTTCCTTCAACCATTTCCACTAGACGTTGACATTTATATCAATGAAAATATCAAGAATTTCATCAAAATCTAGGTGCTCATTATAATAAATAATATATTGATCATAAGACACATTCGCAATTAATATATGCATTTATGCGGTGTTATCAAAACTTACCAGTTTTCCTCGAATGAAAACTTTATTGTTCTGGTTCTCTTTCACATTGGCAAATAACTCTCGCACCACGAGGATGACATAAGAGATGTTTCTGTAGGCCAGCTTTGCTCAGCCAGATAAGAGATAACTTACTCTACCACCTGGGTTGTAGAAGCTCATTTCCGAGATGAGATGCTTGTGAGTGAGAGCGTATTGGTACCTTTCTTCGCCTCTATGCTATTAAATATGCTAGATTCACTTGAAGTCGCACTCCTTTTGATGACGAGCTTCTTGAGTGACATGATCACTTTCTTAGAAGGAGAAAAGCTAAGAAAATGAGAGAGAGAGAGAGAGAGAGAGAGAGAATAATGAAGTGTAGAATGGAAAATGTGTAAAAGGGATTTATAAACTCGACCTAACACCATGACGCTACAATGTTAGCCTCTCAGGTTTTGAAACAATAACATAGCGCAGCAGTGCTTACATGTAACACTATGACATTGGTCATCTAGTCAAGTCGGTTATTATGCTAGTCAAAAAGAGCATTCATTACCATTAATTTTATATCTGAAAATGCGTCAGACATTGATATAACACTACAACGCTCTAACACAATGCAAGTCAAAAAGTTTGTTCTTTCTATTTAAAGTGCTTGTCCATTTGTTAGCTTTTCTGAATCAACTTTTAACTGGTGCCACAATGGTATATGATTAGCGCCTAGGCACTAGTCAGTTGGTCCACGAATGTCTACATGAATGCTACTACAATACTAAGCACCGCCATGCACAATTTGATAGAAATATTGTACACCGATGCATTACCATAATAAAAATTATTTTATGTATATTATGGCATTTAATAAAAATAGACTTAAATTATCCGCATGGGTTCCAACATAATAATAGTTTCCTAAGTTTCATGTTTGAAGATGCTTTGAGGGTTAATATAAAATGAATTTGAGTCTCATGATTATGTATGAATTTGAAGATAATCTTTTAATTTCAATAAAAAATTATAAAAACACCCACATGTGCCTTGACACATGTATAAAAATCTAAATTAAATTGTTTAAGAATGTTGTGTGGGTTAGTATCTAGGTTGGATCTTATGATTGGGTTCGAGTCAATAAAACCTAATCATTCCACGATGATCTTGTGTTGATTGTAAAATTTATCCATCAGACATGTTGAAATTGAATGAAATTCATCATTCAAAATAACTTAAAGTAAACAATCATCCACCCATCCATCATTATTTCTCAAGAATGATAAGATAAGAAAACCTCTATTAATAAATAGCTAATGTCAAATTAAATATAACTATATTCACAGTCAAATAATCTTATGCCAATAAGAAAGTAGCTTCTGTCCTCTATCTTTGTGATTTTGTTGTTAAATGACATCACATGAAATGCAGATATGACCTAAACCCTCTGATCAAGTGGCTTGGCTTCTATATTGCTCCACTATATTTCAATTACAGTAGTATCCCGTATATTCCCTAATGACTTTGTTTCTTAAGCCATGAATTATGGAATATATTTAATAAAAAAAATCATCTGCTAGCTAAAGTTGACTTAAAATTTTCATCTTAGATAAATACCATCCTAAGGCTACAAGAACATCTTGGATGATGCAACCCATGGCTGTTGACAAGGATCTTGGCTAAATAGACAAAAAACCATGACAACTTGGGATTACAGAACCATGAGATCTTGATTGGGCATGTCATTATCCCCCAGCCCCAAATATACACTTTGGTTAAATGATAGTTATTTATACTATAATACTTACCATTATACACCACTTCATATTAAGTAAGATGTGTTTGTTTTCAACTTTAATTGAGAGTGCTCTTTTACTACAGTAAGAGGGGTAATTAACTATGAAGACTTGCATTCATAGAAAGTGAAACTCAATTCTAAATAAACTCTAATGTAATGTTAAGAAAAATCTAGTTGAATATATATTAATCTATCTCATAAAAAAATATATTCCTACCTATCTCAATAAAGATGGTAGAGAACATCCTCAAAGGTATTTTTTTGAGCAATCATATTTCTAATTTTGGTAGCATAATGGTTTAGCAATGTTAATCTTTATTATTTTAGTGCAAAGCAATCTTCTTCTTTATTCCAGATCCAAGATCAACAGAGGGAGGGCTTTATTTCACACCAGAACCAAGTTCAACGATGGAGGATATACCACCTCGATGACAAATGGATGGAGCTTCGGTGTTGTATTAAAGATAAGGGGACTCGAAGAGTTAGTGCGGTGGTGTTGAATGACAATGCGTCAATGCTAATAGAATTACTCCATGCCTAAGAGCTTAGCACCACGATGCCCAATTCTTGGCATCTTGGCACTCTAGATAGAGCATTGAAGGTTTCATTCCTGAGAGCTTTGCTTGATCTTTGGCTTTAACACCCTATGGAAACGATTTATTAAACCAAATTCTTAAAGATTTTAATGAGTTTTTATGAAACTTTAGTAGCATAAGTGATAAGTTTTTACATATTTTAGTGCAAATGCATGTTCTCCCTTATTTCAGATCCAAGATTGATAGAGTGAGAGTTTGTTCTAAAGCTAGAACCAAGTTAAATGGTGGAGGACTTGGCATTCATCATTCAAGATTATGGAATATTTTAAGTCTTAGGGAGCTTCCTTTTTTACATGCTTTTTTATTTCTCACTAGATCCAAGATTGATGGTGAAACTTTGGTTAGATTTCATTTTTTAAGAAGGAAAATCATGTAAAAAAATAATAAGTTTTTTTGTAGTCGATGAGAGTAAGTCCTGATCTTATTTCTTGTATGAGGAGATCACTCTCGTAGTAGAGGGAAGCACAATGTTGAGAGCATAGATGACTGAGAGCAAGCATATTGAAGGGGATTAGAGTGGGAGTGAGGGAGGAAAGAAGAAACAAGAGAGGGGCCGCTCTCCTATAGTTATAGTGAATTTCCCCTTGCTAAGAGCATTTTTTGCACTGTATAACCATTTTTCGCTCTCCCCCTAGGCGGTTATTTTTGCTGGGGTGGGGACGATGACTTTATTGATATAAAAAATTGAGGATACATGATAGCACCTTAGCGCCAGTATTAAAGTGCCTCAGTGCTGTGCCATTTTGTTGAGTAATCATCGAGGTTGGTTTGAGCTTCTATATTTTTTTTGTCTGCTGTAATAGCGCCTTGGCATTAATATTGCAATGCCGTGGCACCCCAAAGCTGAGATGCATAAATTTTTATCCTTTTTCATTCATTTTCTTTTATCATCATCTTTTCTCAGATGCAAACAAAATCGCCCCCCTCCCAATTATTTATGATTTTTTAGTAGCATAATAAATAGAGAGAAAACATGAGCTTTAATCATTCTCATTTGTCATGAAAGATAATGGCATAATAGATATTACATATATAGGTGATTGGCTTGAATTTCTCTAGTACAGATAGATATTGTATGAGCTCTATAAGCCATAATAGACTATCTTTCTCTAGATTTATGAAGATGTTGAATGACAACCTCTTGGTTGTGGACCAACGAGGATAGGACTCACTCAAGTTCAGTTACTTTGGTGTCTGTCTATGAGTAGTCTTCTTCTATAGTTGTGATAATCTGCCTGATCATAGTTCTTCATTCGAATAGAAACTGTCTCCTTGTTTATAACTCTCTTAATTCAGTTGATATATCAAGGTTCTCAATCTATGCTTTAGAAAACTCTCTCTGATAAGATCTCAGGCTGTTAGGTCTTGGTGAACTAGAGAGACTTGATGTGAAATGGTGCTAAGTGAGGTCTCAGTAATAGTGATTGTATCAGATAAAACCTCCTAATAAATACTATGTAATAAGGATATCCCAAACTCAACATCTCTACACAGGGATTCCCAAAGCTGTAGCTCTCCTACTTCAAAACCCAAAGTGGCAGCACAATCCAATAGAGAGTTTGCTTTCACACAAAAGCTAGTAAGCTCAAGTAAGACTTCTAGATCAACACTCAGAAGCAAATGGCATAATGCCGTCACTATGTGACATAAGCTCTTTAAAGAGCCACAATATAATGAGTTTGATTTCCTGTGGCATATTCTAGAGATGAAACATCAGATTTCTAGACCAGATAACCTTTGAGTTGTATCTTTCAAGCTATAAATATGATAACTCTCTATATAAAAATTAATATATGAGGAATCATCTTGAGGTGTGCTCAGTATCACTCAAATCGAATATGACAAGAGTGGCTTATAGCTAATCATCGGAGGGCCATATTTCTCTATGTGTGGGTCTTCTTCAACATGCATATGCTCGCTAGAGCTTAAAATCTTTGAAGGCATCGATAATACCAGCATGACATAACTAACCATCTATTTTGTGGGTGGCTTAGTTTCTACTAGTGGAATAGGAATATTAGTAGGCTCATCTATCTCTGCTACTCTCATATCATTATTTATCACTAAAATAAATACCTTTGGGGATGCTCTCTGCTATCTTTATTGAGATGAGTAAGAGTATATTTTTCGTGAGGAAGATTAGTATATATTCAATCATATTTTCCCTAACATTACATTAAGGTTTATTTAGGTTTGGGTTCCACTTTCTATGAGCACAAGCCTTTATAGTTAATTACCCCTCTTACCGCAGTAAGAGAGCACTATCGATTAAGGTTGAAAAATAAACATATCTTATATGATATGAATTGGTGTCTATTGGTGCGTACTATAGTATAAAAGTTTATCATTTAACTTAAAGTGTATATTGGGGGGATGATGACACACTCAATCAAGTGATCAAGATCCCATGGTTTCAACATCTCAGGCTGTCGTGTTCTGTAGTCTACTTTCCTAGGAGAAATAGTTCATGATCAAAGAATCCTTATCAGCAGCCATGAATTGCATCATCCAAAGTGTCTATATATACCTGGGGTGATATTTGCTTAATGTGATAAATTTAAGTCGACCTTAGCTAACAAAAGGCTTTTTTTGCCTATTAAATATATTCTATAAGTCATGGCTAAAGGAGCAAAGCTATTAGGGAACATACGGGCTATTGTAGTGACAAAAATATAGTGGAGTCATATAGAGGTCAAGCCACCCGGTTAGAGGGTTCTAGTCATATCTGCATTTCATGTAGTATCATTTGATGACAAAACCATAGAGATAGAGAATACATGTCATGCCTTACTAGCATGTGATTATTTGAATATGAACATAGATATATTTAATTTAATATTAACTATTTATGAGCAAATATTTTCTTAACTTATCATCTCTGATCAATAATGATGGATGAGTGGATGATTATTAACTTTCTGTTATGATGAATTTCATTCAATTTAAATATATCCCCTTCGAATGTTTTTTACATGGCCGTCATCGCAATATGAGTAAATTTTGTTAACCTGGACCCAGTCATAAGACCCAATCGGGAAATTAACCCGTGAAGCATCCTTAGGTAGACTTAGACAATTGTTATTGTGTCGGGGCCTATGCGAAAAATTCAAATTTTTTTCATTTTTAGGATAGTGCTGCAAGTCTGAGCATATATCACTGTGGCGCTATCATGGGCAGCACTGTAGCATCCTAGGGTAGGTATTTATGTCTTAAGAGCTAAGGATCAGTGCTTCGATGCTATACATATAGTGTCATAATGTTTACGATTAAACTTTGTGTATTTTAATTTATTCAGGTTGACTTGTTGACCAACACTTCGATGCTAATTATATGACACTATGGCACTAGTCAAAAATCAGTTTAGAAGGCCAACAAATGGGTAGACAGTTTAAATAGATAGGACAAGCTTTTGACCAATGTTACAGTGCTGTGTCAAAGAATCACACATTAATATACGATGTGCTTTTCCATTTTAAAATTAATGATAATGAATGCTCTTTCTGATCGGGACAATAACCGACTTAACCATCACTGTGACGTTGCATGTGAGCACTGCAATGCTTAGCTATTATTCCAAAACTTGAGGGGTTAGCACTTCAGTGCTGATATTGTAATGCCATAGTGCTAGGACAGATTTATAAATAGACACATTGGGCTGCTCATTTTCAATTACGCATTCTCTATGATTCAGAGCTCTCTCTCTCTCTCTCTCTCTCTCTCTCTCTCTCTCTCTCTCTCTCCCATCTTGCATTTTTTTCTTTATAAGCCATCATGCCAATAAAATTTCTTAGCAAGGGCAAGAAGAGGGCAATTATCAATAGAACTAATAGATTTTTTAGTTTAGAAGCTGATGAGGGGTATCACCACGCACTCATACACAAGCATCTCATCTCGGAGAAGAGTTTCTTCAATTCAGGTGGGTGCATGGAGAGTATCATTAATGAGCGAGGCTAGGAGAAGCTGGCTTACGATAATAAATCTGGTGTCATCCCTATGGTGTTTATTTTTATTCATTTGTATGGGGGAGGGGACACCACGAAGATCTGAGGGTGTACTTATTGAGGTGATCAGGTACATCATTGAGGAATAGGATACTATCTCGAAAGATAGAAGTCACTACCCTACAATGGACCTAATCACCTAATAAGGACTCCTAAGGCATGATGGGTCTTTGAATATATCAGAGATTTTTCTCCTACTTTACATGGATGAATAAAGTATGGTTTATTTAGACTGGGTTCTAAAGTTCTCTATGAGGAGTTAATTACATCTTCAGAAAAATGAATCTCTTAAGAATACTCTCAATTAAAGTAGACGATTATTGTCTCCAAAGAATTCAAAGATAGGACAATCAATAAATTGGTTGTATTTTAGAAAATCAAGTGGGATGATCTAAAGGGAAGAGTTATTATCAAAACTAAAGGAGATGAGTAGGAAGTGCTCATGATACTAGGAAGCCTAGTGAGCACTCCAATTTATCCTATAGTTGGGCTTTATATATTTAAAATTGAGGAGATTTATTTATTTGAGTTAAAATTTTATTAGAAATCTAGGAATTATAATTTCATAATATAAGATTGTGAAAATGCCTTTGAGGTGAGGATTTATGCTGCAAGAAATAGCAATCTCAGATCCTAAATCTAGGAAGCTTTGGTGAGGGCCAAAGCATGACCTAAATCTAAAGTGAAAGTGGGTATATGGTTTACCTCCATAAGAGAGAGTAAACCACTTAATTGTTGGACTTATTATCGTCTAGAGTGACAGCCAACTAACTCCTCCTATGCTTTAAATTCATGTAGGAAAGTCATATGCTTTTATAAGATGGCTAGGTTTTTATAATTTAGAAAAGAAACTAAGTCCATAACCCACTCCCTAAGAGACTAGAGCATGAGGGGTATGAATAAGGACTTAATATAATGCAAATTTTTATCTAATTTTATTTAATTTGGACTCTTTATTTTGACATAGGCTATAGGATTTTATATGCCTAAATGCATGAGAAGTTGGTTATGGGCCAAATCAAAAGGGAAAGAGGCATTCTTCTATTATAGGCTATCAAAGGTTAAGTCCTTACTATCTAGCAAAGATGGAAGCCCTCTCTTAACAAGAGTGAAATAAGATGATTATGCATGATATTAAACATACAACATCCAGCTAAGGGGTTACTAAATATTTTATTATCTTGATTTAATGTGTAGGCTTTTATATGAGGTTATGAGTTATTTTAGAGGTTTAGTTATGAGTTGTTAGTTTGAGTAGAGAAATTAATTTTTATTATAGGAGCCTTATCGTATCTAGGCCATAAGGCTTCTATCATAGGCTCTCAAAGGTTAAGCCCTTACTATCTGACAAAGATGGAAGCCCTCTCTTAATAAGAGTGAAATAAGATGATTATGCATGATATTAAACATACAACATCCAGCTAAGGGGTTGCTAAATATTTTAATCTTGATTTAATGCTTAGGCTTTTATATGAGGTTATGAGTTATTTTAGAGGTTTAGTTATGAGTTGTTAGTTTGAGTAGAGAAATTAATTTTTATCCTAGGAGCCTTATCGCATCCAGGCCATACAACAATCACCAATCATAAACAAACTATGAAAATACATGCTTTTTCTAATGCACAAGCTAAACAAAACATCAAATAATTTTATAAAGCTATCACAAAAGAATAAAATGCTGATGCAGTCGGGTACCACCGTACAACCTGAAAAGAAATGTGGGTAACCGAGTTCTACCCTTATACAACTCGAATTACAAGAGAATAATTACAAATACAAATGATGAATATTATGGGGGTCTTCATTCTTCATTCTTCATTTTTTCATCTTCCATTTCTTCATTTGATTTGCTCCATTTCTTTCTTCCTTTTGGCTTGATTTGGATGTGCTTGCTCCAATAACCTCACATGATACATAAGACTTGATCTTATAATCAATGCTCATCCTAATCCTCCATAACACTTATCCTAATCCTAATATTAAATTACATTAACTGAAGTAAAGTAAATCAAGCTACACTTACAAAAAAAATGTAAACTAAAAACACCATACAACCTAAGCAGTTATATAAAAAATTTGGGCTTAGCACCACATGGGTAACCAAGCCCACCTATCCTAACTTGGGTTATGCTTAGGGGCATAAGCAACTTTCATAGCAAAAAGCCTTTATATTTTTATTACAATGGCTCTTTAAGCACAACCCCAGAAGTATAATTAAAGATCGCTTCAATGCACATACACCATAACATCCAGTTTGCAATAATACATCACAAAATAAGCATACATCAAATCATATACCACCGTAACATAAAGCTAGAAGTGGTGACTTAGTCTAATGTGTGTGCATTAAAGCTTGTGTGGTATGTCCCAACTAGGCTTTAGAGTTGTAATTTTGCTAACTGTGAGGGATTTAATTTATAATAGGTTGGTTTCTCTTTAAGTGATTTAATTGATTTAAAGATTTTACTTAGTATTTTCTTTTATTTCATATGGCCTACACTTAACAGCTAAGTGTTATAAAGAGAAGAAAGAGAGGGAATCTCTCTTTCATCCCTACCTTAAGTCACTTCTAAAGCAAATTAATTAATCAATTTTCTTTAGTGAATGACTTATTATATGTTTTAATCAATCCTAAGTTTAGGTTCACTCTAAATGACCTTATTCAGTAAGAAAGATATCTTAAGATTAATTTGAATGAATTACTATCACATAACACACGTTTATTCATTTCTTTCCATAATATATATCATTCATATGATTAAATCCTAAGCATGCTTATACATATAATGTATGTCTTAGCATAATTAAATGATGAATGCAAAGAAGTGTGTTTGAAATTAAATATTTCATTTGATTGAATTATGAATGCATGTCTTTTTAATAGAAAAGAGGGATTTTTCATCCATTAGCTAGGTACACATTCACATGTATAAAAATTTTAAGTGAGTATGTCACCATTATTTTGCACTAGAGGCGTAAGGTACAAGACATACTTAGGATTACTTAAAGCCTCATAGCCCGAGGGTGTCCAAACTAATATACAACTTTTCTTATATATATATATATATATATATATATAGATGTATAAGCAATTATAAGGGTAGGAAAACCCATATAAAAGTTTTATTTGAATTATTTGATTTATGATTCTTATTCATTGGTCATATCATACATACATATGTATAAGAGTTCTAAGTGAGTACGACGCCATTGTTCTACACTAAGAGTGGGTAGAAGACCTAGGGCTACTACTTTATAGTAACCCCGGTGTCCGACTAATATACCACTTTTCTCAGATATATATGAATGTATAAAAAGAATCACAAGAACGAGAAGTCATGCAAGAAGTCATATTTGATTTGATTATATGATTTACATATGCAATATAAAATTCTTCCTAAGTCTTAGCATGGAGATTCATAGGAGTAGATTTAGACAAATGTTGTGTTCTTTTCAATTGAACTATACATTTATAAATCCCATGCAAATCCATATAAGATAAGAAAAGAGAGCTTCATATTGCATATCTTATATTATCAGGACATGAAAATATATAGATATTTATAATTAACATCACTCCATATATTATAATTGATTTGTAGGCTTTTGAAGATAACTTTTGATTTAATAGTAATAATAGCAGACCTATTTTTAATTTAAATCAACATGTAATTTGACATAAAAGAAACTATTTCATTTAGTTAATTTTAAAAGAAATGAATGCATGATTACATATGGCAAGCAACATTTAACATGATTAGAAAGAAATAAAGGAACATAAGCACATGATCTCATTCATTCTATATAATCTCTAAAGATAATTAAACTAAATAAGGCTATTTAAAATAAACCAAAGTTCTTTAATGACATTTTTAATTTTGAGTTTGATTTGATTTAGAAGATGAAAAAGGTTTGCTAATCCTAATCCCATTCCCTATATGTGAGTTAATTTGGTTTAATGATGAAGTAATTAAGTTAATTTTATGGTTTAATTAGGTTAGGGTATGAATTAAGCTAATTAATTAACCACTTACATCACCTTATGTTAATTAGCTAATTAATACTGAGCCAATGTAATATGCAACCACATGGAAAGTAAATTTGCAATGCTCCTAAGAAATGAAAAGGGCCTAATGCAATTGGCTCATGATTAATAGTTAATTAGGCTTAAGGGATCTCACTTAACTATTTTTATGGTCTTCTCACACATGTGAGCTAACTATAATTTCATTATCTTCCACTTTGGGTTATTGAACACCCAAAGAGCTACCCAAGATTAATTAAAGGTTGCTTATGTATGAAGTGAATTTTAGATAGAGTTAATTAAGTTTGTTAATTAATTGATTGAATTTTTTGATTATATTTTGATTAGAATGATGAAATTAACTTAGGGAAAGGGATCAAGGACAAGCCTCATTCTTTAACCCCTAAGTCACTTCAAACACTTAATTAAGTTCTAATTTTTTTTTATCTTGGAGATTAATTAATTAATTAAGCAATTAATTATCTCAATAATAATTAACTAATCAAATTCCAAAGAGTGAGGAAACTTAAGAAATGAATTTGGAAAAGTATCACAACAGTATTCCCTAAGCTCCCTTACTATTCAATAGAGGTGATTAGGCATAAATAAGTAATTAAACTACTGTTCATTCACTAATTATCACTAATTAAATTAAAAAAGTGATTAAAATTTAATCAATTAATTTTCCTAATTAAGCAACAAATAAAATCCCCTAAAAATGGAGGGAGGTAGAGGTAATCCCCCCAAATCCATAGAAAGTTAGAGATCAATTGGGTGATTAATTAAGGAATAATTAAGATAATTAGATGCAACAAATAAAATCCCCTAAACTAATTAAATCTTAATTAAGCTAAAATCACTATTCAAAATCAAATAATAATAATTTTCCTAGATTATAATATGAAATATCTTTAAAATGAGCCTAAGTTTGTATTTTTTGGAATTTTCTAGGATTATAATATGAAATATCTTTAAAATGAGCTAAAATCACTGTTATCCAGAATGTCGAAATTGATCAAAATATAGATATTGCAAAATCTAATGAACAATTGATTAAATGCTCAGATCGAATTACATGCATGTGGGAAAGTTGCGATGATGTCCGAACGACCTCCGTTCATAAAATTGATCATGTCGTTAGCTTCAAAATATTGAAATCTATCAAATGAGACTGTCCGCGCTCAATTTGGACGTGTATGTACAAATGTCGAGTGATTTAAAGTGACATTACACAAATCGAGGCTGAAACGCACTGGACGTCACCGAAATCAACTCAAATGACCTCCGAGACGGACTTCATCACATTCGAGCGCCATTGGTCGATATAAATATTTTATGACTTGATGATCAATTGATCAAGTGCTCGAGTCATCAATGCGTCTGCACGCATATCAAGATCAGGAGGTACCGACGAGGATCAGACGACCTCCGTTCTTAAAATTTGTCACACCATTGGCTTCGAAACACTGAAATATATCAAGTAAGACTATTTGCACTAAATTCGGACGAGTCTGCGCAAAAATCGAGCGGTCGAAAGCAGCGACACGTATTTTGAGCTAAAATTGACCCAATTTTGCGCTGACTCCAACCAAACGGCCTCCAATCACGAAATAGACTGCGTCGTTATATTTGGAATATTGAAATAACCTTAAATCATTATATATATATTGATCATATAATGATGTCGACTTAAAATTCATTTTAAAATTGATTAATATTTAAAAATTTAATTAAAAAAAATTCTATTAATTCCTCAATCTCCTCAACCGCCCCGGTGTTGGCTTTCAAAACTGTTCCCGCTTCTCCTCCTCCACGCATGGTTGCGCACACTCACAAGCTCCTCAACCGTTCCCTCCAAGCTACGTGGGATCTCCCTAAAACCGAAACGCTCCTCGTCTTCGTTCGAGTAGTAACTGTTCCCTTCTCTCATATTTTTCTAGTGGGCAAGGAGAAAAGGATTTTTCTCACGACTAAATTTTTAAATTAACTATGTTTTAAAACTTAATTAACAGATTAAATACCGGTAAAAAAAATTTAAATATAGGTACAGTCGCCCAATAAGTGGGCTGCCCACCTCTCAGGTGGGTAGGGTCGTCACTTTTAGCGACAGCTACGCTTAAGCCAATCGTCTGATAATGGGTCGACTGGCACTAAGTAAGCCGATGACCAATTATCGGCAAGCTGGCTTAGTGTAACCGCTGATAAGTGGGCGACTTGCCTGCTCTGAATTTTTTTTAAAAAACAAGTTGTCTTTTTTTTTTTTTTTTACGATGTACAAGAAATGCAAATAGATGTAACATGAATTTGTAATACCAGTGAATAAATGATACCAGAAAATATAAATAGATCAAAGAGCTACAAATGTACTAGTAATCAAACGATACAAAAAAAATTTCATCCATAAGCCAAAAATAAACTCAAGTATAGATGCGGATAAAAGTGAATAATAAAAATACCCAGCAACAGCTATACAAAATAAGTACACCTCTAAACATTATCGTCGACGACGCCGTATTTATCTAGACTACCTAGAGTATTGTGCTCAAGCTGAACGGACGACGCGCTGATGAGAGCTGGCTTGCATCCGATCCAATGTCCTATGAGTCAGAGATACCCAATCTGACGTCGCGATCTGTCATATGATACGTAGACAGGTGCTCTCTCTAAAAAGAAGATGGTCTGGATCGATAGGATGGCCCCCCATTCCGTCGGTAAAAAAGCGTAATCATAGACATGTGTCATATCGTGACATATGCTCACGCGACGCTCGACCTTGTAGTCTCGATATGTGTCATCAAGCTCGATCCCCGCATCATATGTTTCAGATTGATGGTGAACTGATAGTCCACGTCATCTGAACATCCGAAGAAATGCCGAAAAAGATCCTCCGTCGCCAAAATATGCTCCGCCTACAGTAAACTAGTTTAAAATGTTACTACGTAAATATGTGAAAATAATAACTAATAAAAATATGCAAATTATAGAGTTATCTTAACATATGCTCGCTGGTGCTCGGGTAATACGCCAACGGGGTCAAGCGCCTTGAGTACAACGATGCGCGACCTAAACCGCATCATGTACGCTGGACCGCTATGCATCGTAAGTATCGCCCACCATAGAACGTGAGCTCGCGGGCCTCCCTGAGCGAAGCGATGGATGCACTCGCCAGACCGCTTTCCTCTCGCCATCGACTCTAATGAAACCGCATCCATCTGACCTGGCCGGGCAAGTGACCAAACCGACGGCGACTCTATTAGGAAGGTGCCACTCCACCCTCTTCCAACTAATTAGTGGAACCCATGCTAACCAGATGTTCTCGCCAGCCAGGCAAATATCAGCCAGGCGACCTCTAATCTAAATATCATAAGGCTCCCAAGTCACATGTATGTGTCACTGCATCTTAGACAATGGTTTGACAGCATTTGTTGAGAATAATGCATAACAATTAAAAGAAGTACCTGGCTTAGTAGAAGTCCATCTAACTCATCCCTAAAAAATTTGATATTGCCGAACGGCATTTGACGCACATATCTCTCGTTCCACGTGATAAAAAAAATATCATATAGAAGTCAGGTAGTTGCATGTCATTATGTTAAAGCCAGCTTTAGAGATATTAATTTTCTTACCTGAAATCGATGTTGAGCCCATCGAGATCTCTAGGGTAGGGGACATGTATCATCGATCGACCAACATGCAGGCACTCCCAAGACCAGATCTATAGCAACTGAAGACACCCAGTCATGTTGGCCCTCCTCGGCCTGGTAGACTCATGCAACTCCCTGTATAAGTGGGCTAGCACTGCACCGCCAATAGATAGAGTGCTGAATGTGTCAAGATCCTCTAGCAATGGGAGATACTGCAAATGCACCTCTAACCCTGATGTATCTGGGAGTAAAAACTCCTAAGAAGGAACAAAACATAAGCTTGCACATGTCTAACGAAGTCCAACTCAGGAAGGTCTGTGTAGGACTCCCAGAAAAATGTCCAACGTAACCACCTGAGTGGCATGCAGGTCTGAGCGTGTGCCTGACCTATCCTGAATGTCGAATGTACTGCGAGATCAACTGGGTCATGATAAATAGTGTCTGGAATCGGATGCCCACCTATAAGCTCGTCACAGCAGTCCGACCAACTCTGCCACCGCCTACCATGTCTCATAATAATAGACCGACAACCTGGTCCAATGCACAAAACCTGTGATCATTGCACATCCTGCAATGTCACTGTCATCTCTCCCACAATAAAATGAAATGTGTTGGTCTGGGGAGACCAACACTCAACTAGTGCTGTCAGTATGTGATGGTCAAGTCGGATGTACCGCAGCTGGCTAACATAGTAAATTCTGAGTGCACGGAGGGCAGCTGAGAACCATGGGCACGTGACAGGCCACTCTCTGAGCATAAGAACGTGAGATGTTGCCTCCAAAATAGTCACCTGCAGTATGAAAAAGCTTAGGTCAAGTAACGTAACACAACGTAAATGAAACACATAGAAAAAAAATAAGTATATTCATACCGTATCTGGATGTGCTGCCCTATGTCTGCCATGAAGTAAGGCTATGCTGGGATGAACCTCTGTAGGTACGGGTCCAGGTGCGTCATCAACTAGCTCAGACGGCTCACGCCTAACCGCCTAGAAGGCTCGCCATCGACTGTGAACAAGAAATGGAAATTTATTAGAGTACTGATATAATTATAGAGACAAAGAAAAACTATGCATATTCAATTAGGATATATCTAAACACAAACTAAACTCACCGTCTACTAGAAGGGTTATGTGGGCACGATGTCTGGTAATGACCGATTGATTTACAACTACTACACATGTGATTATTTTGTGATGCGCTCTCATCCATTATGTTCTTGTACCTACATGATCGTGGCCTACTCGACCTGACTTTGACCACTGGCGGCATGAAAGAATGCACCCGCGCATCGCATTCTGCTAGTGTTTCATCATGCGACATGAAAATTAGAAGAGTATGTCTGCTCGTACATCGACATGGTGTAATATCTTGACACATAAGCTAGATGATTGATTCTCTTATATACTAGAGCTGATATGGTATGACTACACGGCATATGATAAATCAGTGTTCGTGTACAACTGCATGAGCTGAATTGATCTTCCGTGAAATCAACTGAAGGAGCACTCGCCCAACACTTGCACCTCATTTGCGTTAATATTGACCGCTATGGGAAATGTCTTTCCCGCTCAAATTTGCTTAGACCGCTTTGGGTTCGTGTGGAGAGAAGGTGAATTCGACCAATTGAACTTGTCCGCTTATAGAATAGAATCATGATGTTATAGTAAATTGCAGTTATCAATACTTGAATTGGTAGTCCCCGTGCACGTTTAAGTACACCATTAAAGCACTCTGATGCATTTGTGGTCATGGTACCGTAACGCTTCCCACCATCATGAATCAATGTCCACTTCTCCACATCACATTCTACCAACCATTGATATGCTTCTGGTTTAATTTTTTTTGATGTCAGCCATGTTGTGATTAAATATGTTGATGTCATCGGTGCTACCTGCCAAGTACATTTTTTTGCACATAAACTCAACATCCGCAATACTCATTTTCCTCACTGCCTTCTTAAAGTTTTCCCTAAGATGTCACAAGCAATGACGATGTGCGACCCATGGAAATACATCGCGGCACCCACGAACCAACCCTGAATGCTTATCCGAGATTACACAAAAATCACCCCTTGATGAAACAACTAGTAGCAGTTGTTGTAGGCACATAATGAACTAGAGCCAGGATTTGTTATTCTCAGATGCGACCACTGCAAAAGCAAGGGAAAATAGACCATTATTTGCATCAATACCAATGGCTGTGAGCAACGTACCTAGATACTTGCCCAAAAGGAACGTTCCATCCATGCTGAGAACAGGTCGACAATATCCCCACCTAGTAATAGATGGTCCAAAAGCCCAGAACAGTCTCTGAAACCTGCATGTATCTGATGACATAATTCTATAAACAGTACCGGGTAGCGCAGAGCATAACGAATCCATAAACAATGCTAGGGAGCGATATGAATCCTCCCAACTGCCAAATATTGCTCTGATACTCTTACGTCTCGCATCCCAGGCCTTCATGTAAGAGACCTTGATGTTAAATTTTGATTTCATCCTTCTTATAATCTCTCTAGGTTTCAGGTCTATTTGAAATCGTATAACTGACATTATGAAATAACTAATAAACTTAGAAGTGCATTGACGATGTCCTGAACCACGATGGCATGCGCGCAAATAACCTAAAGTTGATAACCTCCGTGCCTCCCAACCTCTTGCTTCTACAGCATGCGCCATTAGCAAGGTCCGTTAGGCTGATGTATAACAATAAAATTCTTCTGATTGGATGTCACGGTAATGAACTGAACATTATTAAGAATGGACCAGCTAGTTACTGTGAACTGAAGCTCTTTCTTATTTGAGAAACACCTTCATATAACTCTACCGAAACTTCGACATCATCTGAAAAACCTGAGCTATCAGATGGACCATCAAATACAATATCCGCATCCCAGTCTTTCATGGTCTGACATAGCCGAACGTACTCATTAGTGGAAATCATAACATCGCGATCCACCGAATTCTGGATTGAATGACTCCGAAGAAGATCATGACTGATACTGATGTCGCATAAATTGACATTACCAAGCAAAGACTCATCATCAGCATCGTTATTATCAGATGCAGTGCTTGATTCACTATTCATCATTTCATACTCATCATCAGGTAATTGTCTAGATGAACTAGGTTGATCATGCAGTTGCGCTTGAATAGGCATCTCGGTTCTACATTTAAACATATATCATCTTCTAAAAAAATTAGAAGATACCATACACAAAACAAAAATAAAAAAATACCAACAGTGATGTCGAGGTGAATGCTTACATTATCTCCTATTCGATAAGACCGCTATGATTCGCCGTTGGCAAACTAAACTTCGTGAGCATAACCGGAGTGTACTGCGGGCATGATGTCGTGACGCTGCGGTACATTGCTTTATTTCCACATAAACAATCAATGTTTGATGGAAGCGTCAATACGATCGCACATCATCATCATCAACAGTACAAGCTATGTATCCCGTGCCTACAGGAAAACGGCATGTAATCTCCACTGCGAAGTTATCAACGTCATAACACAGAGACCTGAGCACTTTTTATTTTAAATCTCCTAAGCTTGCATGACGCGACACTCGCATGGGCCGATTTTTGCCACCAACATAACTTGGAATGAACTGACCATCAATGATCAGTTGTCCGTCATAGAACGTAATTAGGAAAGCGAGATCGATTCATTCTCGTTTCAAGAACCAATGTTGTAACAAAACCTAATAATTCACTTAAAATCTATTACAAAAACCCATATTTAGATGTTTTGAGCTTGAAAGAGCTAAACAATACTTTAATAATTAGAGTCAATTCGAATCAAAATGATTTCAACGAGGTCATTATAATCAATACAAGTCAAACAAAAATAATAGAATCTAATTACTTTTCCACAAAACTACTTTTCCACAATAATTCTACAATTTTAAAAAAAAGTGCAAACTACCCTAAACAAGCAAATAGTCCCTTAATTAACAAAATAAATAAATATGTAGCTTTGAAGTTATTACTCATAACAATAAAATTAAGTCACACTAATCATATTCTAAAATCAAGCTTTGTAGCAAAAAGGTATCAATTTGGTGAGTTACAATACCTATAGGAATCTAATTACTTTTAATGTTATACTAAGAGAAACATAGAAACGGTAAAATGGCAGCAAAACATACAAATTAACTAAAAAATAAAAAAGGAATATTACTCATCAATGTTAATACTGTGCAAATGCCATCCTGGAGCTCCCTATGCAATTAAGCAAAGCAAAAAATAAACTACCAAATTACCAAATCAACTATTTATACACCTAACAATTAAGCAACACAAAAAATAAACTACCAAAAAAAACAAACTTACGGTTAAGCCAGCGAAAGCAACGATCACGACCGCGAAAGCTATGAACCGACCAAAATTCGTTGGGTGGACCCGACGAAAGTGACGAATGCCGAACGTACAAAATGGTGGAGATGGTGATGGGTCTCGTGTATGAAGGAGAACAGAGGAGAAGAACCGAGGAGAAAATTGAGAGAAGAACCGAGCTTAAAGAAAAGAAAGAAGTGGCTGGTGGGCCGATTCGACAGATTTAGAAATCGCATGCCACTTATCGGATGATCTAAACTGCCGCCACCCGATAAGTTAGCGACTGGCTTCATACCATGAAACCGTTAACGGGCGATCTTAAGATTGCAGTTGTTTCGATAAGTAGGCGATGGTCACGCCACCTCATGATGAGGGACACGCCACTTATCGGACGACTGTACCTAAAGTTAAATTTTTTTTAATCGATGCCTAATCTGTTAATTATTAATTAAAAATACTTAATTTAAAAATTTCTTCTTTTCTCACATGGCACTGGGGCCGTCTGCTTCCTCTTCCAACTCCACCGCTACCTACATCCACCATCGTCGAAGCTTCTCCTATTATCGCCTCCTCGTCCTCCATTCTAATCGATGACCTTATCTCGAGGTTTGGAGCGACAACGGAGGAATCGAACTGGTGCCACCGCCAATGACTCATGACTTGGATCTCACCTCTCGATTGATCCAGCCCCAAGGCACCACTTAACCACCGTCGATTCTAATAAAAGAGCATGCTCGATTCTGAATTCTTCACCAAATATGGCGAAGCTAGCAAATATCAAATTCTGGAAGTCATCGAGAGGGGAAGCTATGGAGTGGTTGGTACCATGATCGACATGCACATGGGAGAGATGGTGTCTATTAAAAAGATTAATAATGTCTTCGAACATGTCTCGGATGCCACACGTATTTTGAAAGAGATCAAGCTGTTGAAACTGTTTAAGCATCCAGATATTCCATCTGGATCTAGTATGTACAAAGGATCAAGTGATGCCACTCTATTTTCAAGTTTATTACCTATACTTCCACATAAGAAATTGATCTTTCTAGATGCAGACCTTGTTGATGCATCATATGAGTTGAGAAAAGAAAAAAAGGATGCAGTTCAGGATGACTATAATGTTCACGTGATTGGGAGTTTGCTTCTTAATGATGAGGAATCACTTTGTGTCTTTGGAATATTTTGATCTCGAAGTTGCCCGCCAAATAGAAGAAATGGAAGACTTTGACATTTTTGGCGGTTGGGAATGAAATTAGATCTTGATCCTATGGAGAATCTGACTTCAGGAATTTTAAACATACATTTAAATGATGGATATGTTGTAAATGATATTTCTCATTATGGCCTTTCAAATGGAGGTGGAACTATTGTTGGAGAGCACTCTTATGGGGAGCGAGAAAATGTGAATGTGAAAATACATACATACTTGCATTTCTTTCTGCAGGTTTCAAGACCTCGCTAATGCTCATTAGGTCATAGCAAGTGGAAAAAGAAGGTTGTGGTGTCGCAAGACACCGCTTGCTATGCTCATTAGAGAGTACCAAGTGATTGAAGGCCTCGTTACACTTATCAAGGCGTACCGAGTGATTGAAGGCCTCGTTATGCTCATCAGGGTGTAACGAGTGATTGAAGGTCAGCCGAAGTGCTTCAAAACACCAACCATCACGCTCATCGAACGGATATGCCAAAGCAAGCATGTAGCCCTATCGGGGATCTGCAGTAATGCCAAATGTTGCCGAAATTAAGAATATCTGCATATATATATTTGTTTTTATGCAGGTGATTGAAGGCCTCGTTATATTCATCAGGACGTAACGAGATTGAAATTCGATTGAGGTCCTTCAAAAGACCAACTGTCATGCTCATCAGGGCATGGCGGGTAAGCCAAAATACTCTCACACGGGGATGATGTCGGGAGGCTGCCAAAATTTCACCAAATTTTGGGACTTCACAAAAAAAAAGTCCTAAAGAAATGGAGTGGAAATTAAATATAAATGAACTGGAAATGAATATGAAAGAGACTTGAGTACAAATAAAATTAAGAATCATATTTCAAATAAGAAAATAGAGATTAAACTCAAGTGAACCTATAAAATTTGAAATAAATTTTGAATTCCTTTGATATACATCACAAATGACTTAAAATAAATTTGAAGTTTAATTTTCAAATAAATAGAGAATTTGATATGAAGTTAAGAATGAATCTAAATTGGGTCTACTCTTGTTGTAGAAAATGTGAAAAGGCCTTAAATGATAAAATTAGAGACTTGAAACTTTCTTTCGGGTGAACTTCATACATATAAATTTATATGTATACAACTGTATGAAGCATGTCCTCGCACATATCTTATAGAAGCACTCATTTGGGTCAAATATTCCAAAATACATGCAAATGCTTGAATGAAAATCAATTCATTACCCATATCTAAAATGAATATATTTTTATTTAAAGCTTGTGTTAAATATTTGCCACCGAATCTGCAATTTTTTGTACAAGTAGACAGAATGCCACACTAAATTAAATGCTGCATGAATGAAGGAACTTTCCTTCAATTCAAAAATAAATAAAATTTCATTCTATTTATGATTTTTAATGTCAGTGATTTCATTAATTAGATGAAATTATCTAAGCTATAAACTCCCGCATGGTCCCCGACACTATGCTGAATATTTAGATTCAAGTGTCTGAGAATGCTGCGTGGGTTATTTCTCGGTTTAGTCTTAGGACTGGGTCCGGGTTAACAAAGCCTAAAAATCTATTATAATGAGTCCAAGTTAGTAGAATATCTGAGAAGTTGATTCTGTCATATGATAGTAGATCTAATTCTCTGTTAAGAGCTAAAACAGAGTTGATAGGATCTAAAGCAAATAATATTTTAAACTACAATCTAAATTAAAATGCCTTCTTCGCTACCGAATCTGTAATCCTTTGTACAAGCAGACAGAAGGTGATACTAAACCAAAATCTACGAAAATCATGGAGCTTCCTTTAATACAAAGATTAAGAAATTTTATTCTAATTATGATTTTTAAAATCAATGAAATCACTAATTAGGTGAAATTATCTAAGCTATAAATACATGCATGTGCTCAGACATAGAGATTTCAAGTGTGAATTTTAATCTCTGAAAAGGCTGCGCAAGTTAAATTAGAATAAAAAATGAAAATACAAAATCAATCTCATAATTTAAACATAAAATTACCTAAAATTACTATACACTATGCACTATGTTGAATGCTTAAATTCAAGTGTCCGGAGGATGTGTTGCTTCCCTGCTTTTGGGTGAGTCCGTTAACAAAACCTAAAACCTATAATAAGAGTTTCAAATCGGTGAAATATCTAAAATTGATTACGTGACAGATCTAATCCTCCTTAGGAGCTAAATAGAGTTGACAGGATCTAAAGCTCTTAAACATATTCAAACTAATCAATTTTTCAAATCAAGTTAAGTTAAAATTTGAAATCAATCTCATAATCAAACATAAAGTTACCTAAAATTACTATACACCCGAATGGACCCCGACACTATGCTAAATGCCTAAATTCAAGTGTGGGTTGCTTCCCTGCTAGTCTTGGATGATCCGAGTTAAGAGTTTCAAATCAGTGAAATATCTGAGAAATAGTTCTGTCAGGAGACAATAGATCTTATCATCTGTTAGCTACTAAATAGAGTTGACAGGATCTAAAGCTCTTAAACATATTCTAATTAATCAAATTTTTTTTAAAATCAATTTTTAAATATCAATCTAAAACTGCTCAAATGAAACTCTATCACTAAAAACTTAAACCAAACTCAATCTATCCACTTTTCGCAACTATTTATTGGGGGTGACAAATTAAGAAAACTCTAGCTCACAAAGGAGCCAATATCAAATTAAGTGTTCCACTATGTTCACTCTCAATTAATCTCTTGTCGATGACGCGGCTCGTCCTCTATGCATGGCTTGGCCAAGAGCTCCACAGATGAAGCGATTCCACAAAGTCCTCCGACGGTGGTTTGGCCCAACTCCATTATATTAATCGATCGACCATAGTGATGCTCCCCAATGGCTTTGCCCTTTAAGTTGTGAATCATAGGGTATACTTGATAGAGAAAACAACCCCCTGTCAGCTAAAGTAGACTTAAGCCTGTCTCCTTAGACAAACACCACCCCAGGTCTACAAGGATTTCTTGAACGACGTAACCCATGTGTTGTTGATGAGGATCCTTCTGTCAGGTTAGTCGACTACCTCCTCTGATTAAGTAGACTAGGGACCACGACTGCCCGGGATGACGGAATCATGAGATCTAGATCGGGCACGTCATCATTCCCCCAACCATCCAGTTTAAGCTATAATGATGAATTTCATATATCAAATTATAAAACTCTATATGCTGCTACTACACGCTACATTCGGATCTAAACGACTTTTAATCGAAAGTTCTCTCTCACTTATTGAGAGGGGTAATTAACTATAGGAGCTTGCACCTATTGGAAACCTGGAACCAGATCTAAAGTTCTCACCAAATGAGGGTAGTGTCTTATCTACTATTCCATTTGCCTTCTGAAAATTACACCGACACCTTTAAAACACTCATTTCATCGAAGAGGTCGGTGGTGAATTTTTGGAGCCCACAATATCAAAGAATAATAGATTTTAATAGACTGTTTATATCCTACTAAATCTACAATTAAGCAAAAAAATTCATTAATAAGACTTAATTAGTCTTAGATCAATAAAGTAGGTCATGAACAATAGGATGAGATTTCATATGACTATAATTATGGAAGAGCTCAATTATCTACATGGTAGAGCACCAAGTCATAGGTAGGAATATTTAGGTTTTGACACATGCAAATTTTATAATTTTCTATTAAAAAGGCAACCTAAAATACTAAAGAAGAATGATTGAAGATTGTTGCCAACAACACAAAAAGAGAAGGTAATAAATATCAACCAATAATAAAAGAAAAAAAAAGGATCAAAACAACCAATTTTTGTTAAAGAAACAGAGTGCTATTCTATATTAAGTTTTCTTCTATGCTAAGGAAAGAAAATTTTATTACTTATTTAATCAATCATGAGAGAAATGAATTAATTATATGGTAATCGCTTTAGGCTAAAAAGATTTTTAATTTTGAATTGGAACTTAGGTCCATTAGCCAAAAAAAATTGAAGTCATTAAAACTATAGTGTGATTTAAAGAAACTTCAAAGAATAATAGGTTCTAATAGACTATTTGTATCCTCATAAATCCCTGATTAAGCTAAAAAAATCCATTAATAAGATTTAAATTAGTCCTACATCAATAAAGTGCATCATGAAAGCTAAGAATAGTAGAATGAGATTTTGTATGATTATAATGATGTAAGAGCTCAATTGACAATAAGGAAGAGAACCAAACTATTGATAGAAATATTTAGGTTTTGACACATATAAATTTTATAATTTTATTTTAATAATAATTAAAAAAGCTATATCAAATAAAATTTGTGAATATAAGAAAGAGATAAAGCCAAGTCAATACAAATTTGGACCTTGTTAACCTTATTAAAGTATAAGGTCAACGTTCTCTTTCAAGGATGCATAAGGGTTAAGACAAGTATCAAGGTAACATAACTTTATATTACATCATATCATTCCATAAATAATCCCACTACTATATATTTTATACAAAAAGAATAAAAAGTATCTATATTATACTTGAGAAGCCATCTTCCCAAAAAAAAAAAAACAAAAAAAAGGAAGAAGAAGATGAAATTTTTTGATGCTAGCAACATCACCATTAGAAATAAAGATTCTACAAAAATACCACTTGAGTGTAATCTTGGGCCATGACTTAACCATTGTACAATCAACCACTTCTTCTTGCCTTAACTAAAACAAGACATTATCAATTCCATGAAGAATTATTTAGTATTAGATGTTTAAATATTAGGAACTTACTAAAAGGAAAGATTTTGTTTCAATCCCTTATGATTCCCACGATGGTATAAAAAGGCCTCACAGTGAGTTGCATCATCTATTTTCAATTACTAAAAGGAAAGATTGTCGCCATCATGGTAGTTGATTGCTTACTATAATACTCACCTTACCCTAATTTATTGTAGCTCAAATGACTAAAGTTTTAATCTTGGAAGCTAACTTGTTTAAATCCCAAATGTTAGCCAGTATCACAATATATAGAAAATTATAAATTTTTACTATGACCAACTATTCATGAGTAACTTGTGGAATTATTCAAACATTTAACAATAAACATTTGACACCAAACTCCATTATAATGAAATGCATCACCTAAAGATGGATATACAAATGAGCTAACTAACCAAGATCTTGAATAATACTTGCGTTACTTCAATGATACTTTGAACTTATGGACATAATTTTTTGTTATGGTTGAATTCTCTTACAACACTTCATATTATGCTTACATCAATATGACTCTTTTTCAATCCTTCTATAAAAGATCATAATCATTCATCCATCTATATATGGATCATATATCACTTGTGGAAGTTGTCTACCACATTTTAAGAACATTGTTCTTGACATCATTTGAAAAATCTTTAACACACTCAATATAGCATGAAGCAACAAGCAAACAAAAGTGATGCAATTTAGAATTTAAGGTAGTGATGGAATTTTGAGGAATTTGCAATCTCATAAATAAATAAAAATTTTATGCAACACTAATCATTTCCTACATTATGATGAAGGTTTTATGGATCATTCACTCATTGACTTTGATTTTTACATCCCATTATTAAAACCATACAATATATAATTTACAACTATAGTCAAAATAATTAGGAAAAGCACCCTTTAATTCTATTAGCAATAATAGTCTGTCCCATCAAATCAAAATGGCATGAGGATCAATTTCATGCAATAAGTGTAAAAGTAGTAATTTATTTCTAATTTGTTAATTATAAATTATGATAAGAGCTCATTTAGTTTTTGGGAATTATATAAATATATTTGAAAATGTTAAAATGCTTAGTACCCATTGTTTAATTTGATGTAGATAAAAATAGCTATTATTATAAGTTTCAAAACTCTTTACTAATCCACTTTAAATATAAATCTTTTATTTATGCATTAAATTAGTAAAACAAATCAAATTATCCTTCATAAATAAAAGTAAGTTTAATTCAATTCCTTCATAAATAAATTAAAAGCCTATTAATTATTTTGCTATCTTATTTGTAGATTGACGCAAGCGGTCAATCTACTAATATAAACACATCCAGATGTGCGTGCGGCCGAGGTGGGAAAAAAGAAGAAGCGCAAAACGGTAAAAAGTACAAGTCAGAGTAGATTGAACCGCGTAGAATGAACCGGCCGGTCCGAGCCGTCACTCTTCTAACCATTTTTAGTGTTTGAAAGAAGAGATGGGTTGACAGCTCCACAAGAGTGTGACCGATCAAGCGTGACACACGGGATGTCGATCCCTCGCAGAGATCACGCCTGAGCCGCGATTTAGACCGTATGTTAGGTTTTGACACGTGGATCCTTTTTTCGTCTTTCACGTGATTTGAAGACTGGCTTTTCATAGTATGGGACACAAATATTTCATATTTTCTTGGAATTTTTTTAATTTTTTTATTTTAAAATATATTTATTATAATAATTTATATTTTTATTATTTCTAAAATAATCAACATTAAAAAAAATTCTCAAAATAATATTTTAATGTTTCAAATTTCAAAAAAAAAAAATCATCTTTATCTTTTATCTGTCACAAATTTGTAATAGCCATATGTTATTATCTCATCGATAATAAATATGATAGATAATTATTATTATTCTTATATAAATTAATTAATTTTAATATTTAATAAATATGAAAACATAGTTTTATGATAGCAAACATATTTTATTTTAAAAAATGTAAATAAAGTGAACTTAAAATAAAAAAACATAATACTAAAAAAAGTGATCCCATAACCTCTTAATTTTTATTTAACTATAGCCTATGTTTAATTATATTAGAATAATATATAGTTCAATCTCTCTCTCTCTCTCTCTCTCTCAAACATTTTTTATAATTTTTTTTTCTATAAAATTAGAAAAATTTCTTAGATTATCAATTAATAAGGTTGTTATAACACTAATAAATTTTTTTTATCATTAAGTCCGTATGAAGTTAAACTTGTAGGTGAAAATCTTTCATGCTGTTGTCATCGAATTTCAAAATAAGTTATAAGATTACTGTTTTCTATCATAAAATGAAGCTCAAAATTAGTATTTATTGCTTACGAAAATATTTTGTTTTCTTAACAGCGAAATATTATTTTTAACCATTTCAATTAATATAATTCTTTAGAGAACATTTGTTTTACTTATTTTCATTTATTCTTATTATAATTGTCTTAAAACCAGCCTAGAGAAAGTTCTTTATTTGTCAGCTCAAAGACACAGCGTAAATTAAAGAGCAACAGACATCTTTAACGTGGAAAACCTCAAAAGAGGAAAACCACGGGCTAGCCCAAGAAAAGCTTCCACTATGTATCCGTTTGAGTACAAAGTCTTCCCGATAACGGATTACTGAATTGTATGAGGAGGAAAAATATGTAACGATCGTTGTAATTACAGGAGATGGTAGAACTTGGGAATACATATACAATTAGTGACAACGGTGCGGAGGTGGTTGATGGCAGAGGAGTGCGATCTTGCTTGCGATCTTTGCTTGGAGGATCTTCGAGCTTGAGCTCTCTCTTCCCTCCTCACTTGCTTCTTCCTCTCGGACTTTCCTCTTCTTCCTCGCCGGACTCTTCCTTTCTTCCTTGTTTGACTCTTCCTCTTCTTCCTTTCTGCTCTTCCTCTTCTTCCTTTGGACTCTTCCTCTTCTTCCTTGCTTGGACTCTTCCTCTTCTTCCTTGCTTGGGTGATTGATCACCATAAAGGATCAGTGGTGGTTTGACACCCGTGGCTCTTCTTCACTTCACTTCACTTCACTTCACTAGCAGCCTCCCTCCTGGTGTGAGAAAGGCCTATTTATAGAGAGGAGATTCTTGAAATTCTTGTAAAGCTCACTACCTCCGAATGACGGTTCAGATGATTCCTTCGATCATTTGATGTATTTGAGCATTTGGATGCTCAAATGAAGTCGAATTATGAGATCTTAGGCTCGTTAGATCCGCTTGTCAAGACGCTTCGATTTGACTATAAACATTTCATATTTGAGAGCGTTTTGGGATTTAATTGATGTCCCAAAGATTTCAAATGATATTTTAAGCTTGATCTCAATCTGACTCAAAATTATATCGCACATCAAGATTTCTTAGTGGTATTTTGAGAGCCATATCAATAATTAAGTTTCAACATTTAAAAGTTAAACTCTATATTGTTAAAATATTCATTTCATTAATGTATTTATGGATATTAAATTTTCCAGCAATAGATAAAGGTATGCAAGAAGTTTATTACATAAAATCTACATTACCTAGTTTATATGTTAATTAATTAATTAATTAATTAGTTAATTTTAAATGAGGGATTTAGCTTTATATGCATTATAATACATGTAGTTCAATGAATCTCCTTTATTTATTTTCTTAGGGAAAAAATGCTATCTTTGAGATGGCAATATAAGGAATACTCTTTACAAATATTACAAAAACTTGAAGAAGATAGCTATTAAAATATCTCTTTTTTAAAATATAATTGTTTTCTTCCGAACAATATTTTTCTTCGCCTTCAAATGATACTCTATTGATCACGATGTTTCAATGCGAGCATCTGTATATGAACATACTAGATTAGTGTTCATAGTTTTATGTTAGAAACATTCGAATGCAATTATCAATCATTATTTTAATAAGAAAAAAAAAAGCAACAAGAGTGTTGTAGGTTTGAAAATGAACAAACTTTGAATATCATATTAAATATTCAAGTTTTATAAAAACAAAGCTTAAATGTTTGTTTTGAATTTAGGTTTCTATCATCATATCCAAAATTAGGTTTGAAGCAGTCCATAAACAAGGTTAGAATGCTATGAATGAGACTCGAACATAGGGCAAACCATGTTTAAATCATATTCGAAACACATAGGACAATCATTTCAACTCACTCTATAATTTTACCTTCCTACATATACAAACATACTAATGTAGATGACCTAATATTATAGAAGGGATCTAAAGACAACAATAATGATACTTGGGGGGGGGCAAAACTTAATAAATGATGTGTTTTCAATAAGTTCTTAAAGAAGGCATACTATTTAGTTTTTTTTTCTCAAAATTTTTTATTGTTACCTTTATATCAACCTTGTATAACTTTTTCCCATCTATATGACGTACACAAAAAAATTGATATATTAGAGAAGTTGATTTAAGCCAAATTTAAATGATATGATTGAATGAGATTCAAACCATGTTAAAATGAGGCTTGAGTCTCATTTGAATCATGATCAAACAAGATTCATTTTTATCTTAAGAATTTTCTTTTATCTCTTTCAAAATATATGTGGAGCTTCTAATGTTTAGGGTTATAAAAATTAGACCAAACCAACCGATTTGACCATAAACCAACCATATGGCTAGTTGGATTATTTTAAAAATCAACTTTTGCATTGAATTAGCCATAATCGGACTGAACCGCCAGTTGAACCGGTGAACATACAAACTAGTTCTAACTTGGAAAACATACTAGTTCAACAACTAATTATATTATATTATTTAAATATATTAAATAATTATATTTTAATATTAAATTTAATAAATTATGTAATTTAAATATTTTAATAAGAGATCTTATAGATTTTAAAAATATTTTTATTATTTTAATGAGCTTGAATTAAATTAATCATAATTTTCCTATCAAATCTAACCAAATTATATAAAAAGCTCATACTTAAGTGCTCTACTTCTTAAAAGAAAAGAGTACAACACTTAGTCCCTAGTCCCGTTCATCATGTGAGATTAAAAAAGTTGAATATGGTGAAACTTATTGAATTGGGCTTTAGGATTGAGATATTTGGACTTTATGAAATGGGCTTTAGTAATTTCAAATGGGCTTGAAAAATATGAGAATACAGGAATAATATTTTAATGTTTAACGTTATATTTTTTTATAAATTATATTTTACAATATAAAATGTTTATTAAAATATAAAATTTAAAATAATATTCAGTAAATATTATATATATTATATTTTCTAGAATTTCTAAAATAATTTTAATATTATAATGTAAGGGAAGTAATAGAACTTACATATTTCATAGAGGTAGCAAGCACAGTGTTGCAGCCGACATAATAGAATCAACAATGCTTTCAAGAAATTTTAGACGCAGTTATGGAAAGAATGTAAGGGAAACTGACCAAGGCTATTTCTAGGCTATATATATGGGAAATTTCCAAGGGAAAATGATTTTTTTTTATTGGAAAGAGGGTGAGTATATGTAAGTGTGTGAGTTGTTTATAAAAAACACTTGGAAAGGGATACTTCAAGCTGTGAGAGTGTTTTCTTAAGCAACAGCTAGAAAAGAGATTAACAATCAAGAAGTTTTCAGAGAATCTTTGGATATTTTCATGAGAAAGTAGTAGAGGATCGAAGAGTGAACTTAGAAGACTTACTCAATGCTCTTTCCTTTCTTCTTGGTTATCCTATGGTTTGTTTTACAATGTGTAATGAGACTTTTTTTTTCTCTATTATGGAGCACTAATTTATAAAGTACTTTGAATTTATGTGAGTTTTTGAATGTTTGCATTATATTAAACTTTATTTGTGGATTACTATAAAAAAATTATTTGTGCTTTTAATGAATATGATGTTTTACATTTTTTCAGGTTTCATTTACTTGGGATCTGGCCAATTGCAAAGTTAAAATCAAGTGTGATCTAAAGATTTCAGGAAAGTCCTAGAAGAACAATTAAAAAAAGACAAATAAATATACTAAATAATTATTAATGTGCTAGATAGTCTAGAAGTGTTAAATAACCATTAAAAATATGATTATTTTTAGAATTCACAATCATTTAAAGAGAAATATAGGTAATGCAACTAATCAAAATTTACTTGGCATTAAGGAGAAAATTGGATAAAGAGATTGGTTTTGTTATACTTGTCTAGATATAAAGGGTATAATATTTTTGCTTATACTTGACACTACAAGCTTAAAATTAATTTTACTACCTACACTACAGGAAAAATAGCTATTACTAGCCAAATTTATGGTGGACCAATCCGTGGAAAATTATCGGCAGATTTTCCAACATAATTTCCACCAGCAATTTTTCTAGTAAAAATTTCTGGAAAAAAAAAAATTCGACACATCAACCCCCACTTAAATTCGATAGATTTTCTAGCAAAATTTTCGCCATAAATATTTCCAGTAAGAAATTTTGCCGTAAAATCCATCGGAAACTGCTTTTATTTGGGGCTAACAAATCAACCCTCGACCCCAAACTCTATTTTTTTTTCCTTTGAATTCAGCTTTGTCTTTTCGACAAAAGAACGCTTAAGGCACACTAGATCTCCATAAAAACTTATCATTTTCTACCCATTTTTTCATAGAATTGAAGGTAAACCACTCACTCAAGCTTCTAAAGTTATTATTTGTGATTTCATTTGTTAAATTGAGTGGAATATGAATTTGAAGCTTTTGAAAAAAAATCATAGATTTAGAACTTTGATTTTCTTCAAATTTGCATAAAACCCTTGTATCTCATAGTTATTTTCTATTTGGAGTTAGATCTATGATTGTTTATCTTATGTTTTAAATTTTCTTAAAATTTGTATTTATAAAAATTTTAAATAATTTATTTTATGTTAAATTTGTGAATCATATTTATGTTACCTATATCTCTGCATTTCATTATCTGTATCTTAGCAATTCAAGTGCACAGAAAAAAGGTGCGAGCAACTTGTTATGTAATTAGTTATTTTAAGATAAATGATGCAAGAGTTTTGTGAGCGATTTTTGGAGTAGAAAAAAAAACATTATTATTATGTTTGGCTAAATAGTAAGGAGTGAAGGAGAAATGTGGAAATTTTAAAAAATTTTATTGATGTTTTACTTATTCTCTCATGGAAGGGGATATTTTTGAGTCTATAGATTAGTAATGGAAAAGTTCATTTATGATTTGAAGTGCCTTGCCATTAGGTTTCTTCTTTATGCTTCTTGATCAAGCTATTTAAGGATGCAAACGAATTGAGCATTTGACAACCTACTTGTAGCTCGGCTCAGTTAACAATTGTTCGTGATCATTCGATTAATTCATCGAACAAGCTTGAACATTTTATAAATACACGATCATTAAATGAATAAACTTGAACATTTCATGCTCTATTTGATTATGATAATGAAGAATATCATTTAAAGTTCATTATAAGAAAAATATATTAGTCGCTTATTTTATTTGATTGATATATTACAATATTTTGAGATACCTAGTTGTATGTGCAATGTTTTGCAGGGCAAGGAGGAGATGAAAGAAATTCCTTTCCCTTGAAATATCATGACTTCAATCTTTGAAACTTTATAAATTTATTCTAAGTTAGTGTATTGTCATTATGTCTATTGCAAACTTTTATAATGTGGAGTTAAGTTGTTAAATATTTGTAGTTAGTTTGTTTTACAATCTATATATTTAAATCTCATGTGGTAGAGATGCATTCATAAAACTTAAGGCAATAGTGAGAAATTGGTGATGAAGACAATGATGATTAAATAGATTATTGCTATAAAAGATCAAAATTTTAATTATATTTGCCCTTCTCTTTAAGCATTATTAGTAGCCATTATATTGAAATTTTATTATAATATATTTTTTTATGTATGCATTCATTTTCTTCTAATTTATCAAATAAATGGACATATAGATCCAGTATCAAATAATCATGCTTATGCATTCATTTTCTTCTAATTTATGTTCGTTAAAGGTGAAGGAGTGCTCCTACACTTTTTTAATATTTTTATGCTATCGGTTGATTAATGTAATTTTTATTTTTGACAGTTATACACTTAGTATCTTATAATGGAGTTGTGTAATACATTACAACGTCAGAATTCACAAATAAATAGTTGTTTAGTTAATAAACATTGATGTAAAATTTTATTTATTTTTGTTACTTCTATTTTTGAATATTTACATTGCAATAATTAATAATTTCTTTATATGTCTTTCACTTCATCTAGCAAGGCAATCTTAGATTCCTTAAGGAGAAAAATCCATATACTCATGAACACAAATTACTTGTTTATGCTAATTTGTATACTTGTTTAAGCAATTCTAGTGGCTTGTACTAGTCTATTTATACTTGTAGTTTTTTGTTTGTAGTTATTGTATAGTTTTTCTATAGGTATAAAAATTAGAATATAAATGAAGCTCTTTGTGAGGTCTTCTCTGTAGAATTTTCGATAGAAATTCCTTCCCGACAGATTTTTATATAGGTTACACCACCGGTTCATTTGGGAAAACTTTCCAATATATTTTCTATTGAAAATCCATTGCAAAGTATTTTCTAATGGATAAATTGACTACTGAAATGCATCTCCAACCAAAGTTTTAACGATGGGAGTGAATCCATCAGAAACCTGCATTTTTGATGAATTTTTTCCTTAAAAAATTCACAATTTTCCTATTGTGTTAGTTTAATATAATCATAATCTAAAACTCCATAAATTCAGAGTACCACTTTTAAAATTAAGAAAATCACCTATAGTTTCTATAAAATATAAAAATATAAAAAATATAAAAATTAATCTTTTTAATATCTTGCAAAATAGTAGATAGTTATTTTAATTAAGCACTTTACATTTTGTTGGATAAAATCAAGTTCTGAAAGATTAGTACCTAACTTAATATTGCAAACTTTAATCAAAATGGAAATATGAAAAAATGGAACAATACAAATTATAACCATTAAAACTATAACTTTAGACCTATCATTCCACAAGGATATCCTCCCCAAAATCAAACTAAGAAAAAAAAACTACCATAGAAGAATTAATGATACAAATGGAAACTCCATTATAAAGCCAAAAAGCTTCAATTAGAAATTTAGAAATTCAATTAGGGCAATTAGCTAATAACCTTACAAATAGATCTCAAGAGAATTTACCTAGTAACATTAAAGCAATTCAAAAGATAAAGGTAAAGAATAATGTAAGGTAATTGAATTAAAATGGAAATTAAAAAAAATGGAAAGAAAATAAAGAAATAGAAAAGAAAAGAAAGAAAAGAAAAAGAAAATTAGAAAATGAGAGAAAGACCACCAATGAACCTAGTTTCAAAGTGAAAAATAAAAATCCAATTCTTGGTTACAGTGAGAAATAAAAGAGCGTATCTTCATCGATGTTGGATTTAGAGTAAAAATAAAGCTCTCCAAGACTTAAAATATTCCAGAACCTTGAATGTTGAATGTTTAAGTCCTCCACTGTTAAACTTGGTTTTAGCATGAAAAGAAACTCTCCCTCCGTCGATCTTGGATCTAGAACAAGAAAGAAGAGTGAATTTGCACTAAAATATATAAAAACTGAACAGTGCTAAGGCATTATGCTGCTGAATTTTTATAAAAACCCATTAAACTTTTTTAAGAATTCGTTTCAAAATAAATGTTTCCATCCCATAGTGCCGCGGCGCTAAATCTTATCGCCGAGGCGCCAACCTCTCAGGAATGAACCTTCAACAATCTATCTATAGCATCAAGGTGTCGAAAATTGTGCATTGTGGCGCTAAGCTCTCAAGCATAGAACAATCTATTAACATTGCCGCGCCAAGTTTCTAGGTCCTTTTATCTCTAATATGATGTTGTAGCGCCATCCTTTCGATGCTAAGGCGCTATATCCTCCATTGTTGAACTTGGTTCTGGTGTGAATAAAACCCTCCCTCCAAAGGATCTTGGATCGAATAAAGAAGAAGAGTGCTTTGCACTAAAATTATGAAGACTAGCATTACTAATGGATTATGCTACCAAAATTTGAAATTTTAGATATCAGTAAAGTAACATCGTGATGCTATATCCTCGGAAAATTAAACTTAGGCCGCCATCTGCATGCTTTCTTAGAATTGAGTCCAAAGTGACAATTATAACGTTATAAATATACCTATAGACCGCATTATAATTATCCGAGGTGCTAACTCCTAAGAAAGTAAACTTTGTTAGACCTTATAGATATTTTCTAGAAAGCATTTCTACACTTAAAAATAATAATATTAGGACATTCATAGCATAATCTAAATCATACCCCACTACACCATGGCGTTATAAATATAACACTAAGGCTCCAAACTCTCGTGTTTTGAATCAATTATTTCAGCTTATTAGATGTGCTAGTCTAAAATCTTTGAGCACTAGTTTACCAAAGGAGCCCTATTGATAAGCAAAAAATTTAAATCTTGGAGCATTACACATTAATAAACACAAGGAAATAGAAATAAAGAAGACAAATCTTTATTAAATAAGAAATTTATTATAAAATAAATTATTATAGTAGGAAATATATAAAAAAAGAGGGAGAAACTTATAATCATAATCATTCTCCTCCTTCTGTATGTCTGGCTCTAGCAAGGTAGCTACATAAGGGGAATATTGAGGCATCACAAGAAAAGAAGTCTAACTTGAATCCCCAAAATCGAAATTTCAAACATATGGACCAAGTTATTTTGAACCGCCATATAAGAAAATTATTTTTGATGTTAATCCATATGATAATCAAATTGTTATTCTAAAGCCCGTTGCCTACTTAATTACTCTCACCTACCTCATTCTATAAATCTGAGATTTTCTTGTTTAAGGATTGAGAAGATTAGGGTCTAGGTCGGGTTGCGTGAGCTCTCCCCCACTTCAAACCTTGAGCTAAACCCCTCAATAAGCCTTTTGTTGAGGAGCAATAAGAACTTCTTCATCAAACTCCCTTAATGCACTTGCCACTGCACAAACTATAAATAAGAGAAAGATGATCATACCCTACCAGTTACTCTAAGCATATTACAAATAAAATTATAAATAATCTTCTCTATATCAATTATAAATTTTGAATTGCAAAATTCAAAATGACCTTATCTTTGGTTACCTCATTGATATTATTAATGGACATCGACTTAGAAAAAATGAAATAATGCCAAGCTTTTGATTGTACTATTAGGCTTGTTCGTGCTAGAAAACCACTTGTAGAGTAAAAGTACGCCTTAGCTTCTGGGGAGTCCACACACACGTATTTAAAGAAAGAATAAAACTCTAGAATTTTACGTGGAAAACCTCAAAAGAGGGAAAACCAGGGAAAGAAAAAAAAGCTTCCACTATGACTGTTTCAGAGTACAAGATCTTCCCGATACCGGGATTACATAATTGTATATGAGAAATGGACAACAGTTGCTAGTAATAGATAATGTTGACGATATATTGACGATGATGTTATTACAAAGAAATTTTATGTTGACAAAAGTTGACGACGATGTTGATGACGATGTTGACGACAATGTTGACGCCGATGACCGTCGATAGTAGTCGCGATGATAACAACAATGGTCGACGACAAGCGGGGATGCATGATGGAGGCGCCATGTTGACAATGCCGAGTGGTGGCACGATTGCTTGGAGGATCTTTAGAGCTCTCTCCTCTTGCTTGCTCTCTCCTTCAAGACTCATCGATAAGGGCTATTTATAGATTGGAGGAGTGAGCTCTAAATACATGCAAAACCCGCTACTCCATTTCATCGGACGGCTCAAAATGATCCCCTTGATCATATGATGTATTTTGTGCATTTGAATGCTCAAAATGAAGTAATTATAAGATCTTTGCTTGTTGGAACCGCTCGTCTACGCCGATTTGACTATAAACACTTCATATTTGAGAGCTATTTAGGATTTAACTAATATCCCAAAGTTTCCAAGGATATTTTAAGAGCTTGACCTCTCAGCCAACGGATCATTGCTTTTAACATCAAGATTCGTGCTTTTGACTAATAGTATTTTAAGTGTCATATCATTGATGATAGGAAAGTTAATAATTATTTCCTTCAACCGCTTTCCACTAGACATTGACATTTATATCAATGAAAATATCAAGAATTTCATCAAAATCTAGGTGCTCATTATAATAGAAAATATATTGATCATAAGACACATTTCGCAATTGTAATATGCATTTATGCGTTATCAAAACTTACCATTTTTCCTCGAATGAAAACTTTATTGTTACGGTTCTCTTTCACATTGGAAAATAACTCGCACTAAGGATGACATAAGAGATGTTTATGTAGGCTACTTTGCTCGCCGGTTCATTGATCAAACATTTTACTCTACCACCTGGGTTGTAGAAGCTCATTTTTGGGATGAGATGCTTGTGAGTGAGAGCTTATTGGTACCTTTCTTCGCCTCTATGCTATTAAATATGCTAGATTCACTTGAAGTCACCCTTTTGATGATGAGCTTCTTGAGTGACATGATCACTTTCTTAGAAGAGAGAAAATTGAGAAAATGAAAGAGAGAGAGAGAGAGAGAGAGAGAGAGAGATCTAATGAATAGTAAGTGTAGAATGGAAAAATGTGTAGCCCAAAGGGTCTATTTATAAACTCGACCTAACACCATGACGCTACAATGTTAGCCTGTCAGGTTTTGAAACAATAACATAGCGCGAAGGCTTACATGTAACTATGAAATTGGTCATCTAATCAAGTCGGTTATTATGCTAGTCAAAAAGAGCATTCATTACCATTAATTTTATAACCAAAATGCGTCAGACATTGATATAACACTACAACGCTCTAACACAATGCAAGTCAAAAAGTTTGTTCTTTCTATTTAAAGTGCTTGTCCATTTGTTAGCTTTTCTGAATCGACTTTTAACTGGTGCCACAATGCTATATGATTAGCGCCTAGGCGCTAGTCAGTTGGTCCACGAATGTCTATTGTAGAATGCTACAATACTAAGCACCTTACGCCGTGCCACCAATTTGATAACACCGAGGCGCTATATTGTCAGCACCGATGCATTACCATAATAAAAATTCTTTTATGTATATTATGGCATTTAATAAAAATAGACTTAAATTATCCGCATGGGTTCCAACATAATAATTTCCTAAGTTCCATGTTTGAAGATGCTTGAGGGTTAATATAAAATGAATTTGAGTCTCATGATTATGTATGAATTTGAAGACAATCTTTTAATTTCAATAAAAAATTATAAAACACCCACATGTGCCTAGACACATGTATAAAAATCTAAATTAAATTGTTTAAGAATGTGTGGGTTAGTATCTAGGTTGGATCTTATGATTGGGTTCGAGTCAATAAAACCTAATCATTCCCTGATGATGCTGTGTTGATTGTAAAATTTATCCATCGGAGACATGTTGAAATTGAATGAAATTCATCATTCAAAATAACTTAAAGTAAACAATCATCCACCCATCCATCATTATTTCTCAAGAATGATAAGATAAGAAAACCTCTATTAATAAATAGCTAATGTCAAATTAAATATAACTATATTCACACTCAAATAATCTTATGCCAATAAGAAAGTAGCTTCTGTCCTCTATCTTTGTGATTTTGTTGTTAAATGACATCACATGAAATGCAGATATGACCTAAACCCTCTGATCAAGTGGCTTGGCTTCTATATTGCTCCACTATATTTCGAAGAGTATTTGTATGTTCCCTAATGACTTTATTTCTTAAGCCATGAATTATGGAATATATTTAATAAAAAAATCATCTACTAGCTAAAGTTGCCTTAAATTTTCATCTTAGATAAATAGCATCCTAAGGCTAGAAAGAACATCTTGATAACGCAACCCATGTGCTGACAAGGATCTTGGCTAAATAGACAAAGGACCATGACAACTTGGGATTAACTATGAGATCTTGATTGGGCATGTTATTCTCCCCCAATATACACTTAAATGATAGTTATTTATACTATAATACTTACCGTTATACACCACTTCATATTAAGTAAGATGTGTTTGTTTTCAACTTTAATCGAGTGCTCTTTTACGTAAGAGGGATAATTAACTATGAAGACTTGCATTCATAGAAAGTGAAACTCAATTCTAAATAAACTCTAACGTAATGTTAAGAGAAATCTAGTTGAATATATATTAATCTATCTCATAAAAAAAATATTCCTACCTATCTCAATAAAGATGGTAGAGAACATCCTCTAAGGTTTTTTTTTTTTAGCAATCATATTTCTAATTTTGGGAGCATAATGCTTTAGCAATGCTAATCTTTATTATTTTAGTTCTTTATTCCGATCCAAGATCAATAGAGGGAGGGCTTTATTTCACACCGTAACCAAGTTCAACGATTGAGGATATAGCATCTCGATGACATATGGATGGAGCTTCTCAGTATTAAAGATAAGGGGACTCAAAGATTTAGCGGTGGTGTTGAATGACAATGCCTCAACGCTAATAGAATTACTCCATGCCTAAGAGCTTAGCACCATGATGCCCAATTCTTGGCATCTTGGCACTCTAGATAGAGCATTGAAGGTTTCATTCCTCGAGCTTTTTTCGATCTTTGGCTTGCACCGCAATGCAATATGGAAACGTTTTATTAAACCAAATTCTTAAGGATTTTAATGAGTTTTTATGAAACTTTAGTAGCATAACGCCTTAGCAGTGATAAGTTTTTACATATTTTAGTGCAAATGCATCTTCTCCCTTATTTCAGATCCAAGATTGATAGAGTGAGAGTTTGTTCTAAATGCATCTTCTCTTATCATGTCAATTATCAAAAGAATGATCGTGACACACTATTAAGAATAAGTAAATTATTTATAAATAAAATTAAAATTAGAACATCAAAAATATAACTTTTATAGAGTTTAGGGTTTCACATACAATGTGTAAGGTTCTTGGAGGTGGATGATGTAACTAATATTGTTGCATAAATTCTCTGATCTCAAATGTTAATGAACTCTTCTTCCTCATTTCAAATCTTACTGATTGTATCTTCTCTTTCATCATTATAACTCGACCAAAGCTACTACTCTCACCCAAATTATGAGTGCTTTGAAAAATGCATGCATTTGTACTCTTCCTAGGTGTTTAGAACCCATTACTATTGCAAACACCCTTTCATTTGCCTCTTCATTTTCATTCTCTCAATCCTTTTGTAGCAAGAAGTTCACAACCTTAGCCCTAATTTTATGAAAAATAATGAGAATTATAGTAAATGATGATATATCTACCATATATATATATATATATATATATATATATATATATATATATATATATATATATAGTATATATATCATAATAATGATAGACCTACCATATAAGTTAGCATAATAACATCCATCTTAATTTAGCATTATTAGAAGGCCATGATCCTTTATGCATCCTATTGATCCTCCATAATTATATTCTATTCTAGATAGATTATTCAAAAATCAAATTAATTACTTAGCTAATGTCAAAAAATAATGTATATTAAAGATTTTATACCCTCTATTTTTATCTCATAATATAGCTCATGTGACCCACAATGTGAGGGCATGACTATTTCTGAACATTTTCAGTTTTTTTGTTAGCTTTATCCTACAATAAAGTTTTTAGAAACTTTGAGTATAAGTAAACAAAATCACTTAAAATGTAAAACTAACTTGGTATTCTAGTTGTGACACCTCTCTTAGGGACAACATATAAGAAAGTTAAAACCTTAAATAATTAATGAATATACAACTAAACAGTAACTTTGAGTATAATTTACATACCTAATGATCATATCCCATCTTCTAATCACATGCTTGTTGTGTAGAGATATGAAATGCTTATCGTTGTGGTTGTTGTGCGCCACTTTACTCATTCTTCTCCTATAAATTTAGATGCACTGGAGTTGAGGGGATTTCATAAGTTTTATTTTACGCCTAGTGGAACCACCTCTTGAAATAACATTCTTTGATCTTCGTAACCATTATAGGACCTCAAAATAAAATATAAAAAATAATAAAAAATAAAAAAGCTACTTAAATGAAACATGTCAACTTAAACTTACCTTAAACTCTAATTACTTATGGTAGTAGTTTTCAGCGCCGCTAATTTCAATGGATAAAACTGTAGCTATAACCAAGTATATGTAGCTATTTTAAAGATTACTACTATGATATTCTACTTAATTCTTTTTTTTTTTAGTAGTGAAATTATACCTGACAATGCTCCTTTAACCTACTTGCCTATAGACATTAGGAACACATGTTAAATAATAAGATACTTAATGACTATGATCTGATATTTCCCATCCAACCATTTTTATTATGACTGACTATTATCTTTTAGTAGTTAATCCAACATAATTAAGGCACTCTTTTGCCACTATTAACATTTATTGTGATCGCCTGTTCGATTTAATAAGACTAAAATGAGCCTTTTGCTGCCACTGCCACATTCAACCCAAATGAGATACGTGTCATAACCCTACCTCTTATATTAGTGTTGAAGTCGAGCCTCTATCAGAACTCACCTCAAATGATGGACCCTTTCCCTATAAATGTTTCCTAGCAAACGCCAGTGCCCTTGTTTTAGAGCATAAATACGAACTAAGCTGTAAACACTTAAGCAACATTGACAATTTGATCGGTTAAGGATTTTCCACTAAACTCACTTAATGTCAATTCAAAGTTACAGTACTTTCAACCGGTTTTGTACTATCCTTTCCGTCTGCTTCTGTGCTGAAATCAGTTTCTGAAGATGCCGTCCATGGATAAACAGACATTCATAGCGTGCTTTCATACTAACGAGTCTCTTTCTTTCTTTTCGTTTTCTTGTTTTCATTATTCAAATCTGAGAATGCTTAACATTTTTAAGCAACTTTAATTTGTCTACATAAAGTCGACATGATCACACTTCCGTTCAAAATTTGAATATTGAATAGCATCGTTCATTTAGATTCTTTTTATTTTAAAAAATTAAACGATACTGTGGCTAATGATGTGTTTAAATTAAACTCAAAAAGGTTACGTACTTTGTAATAGTCATTCGTAAACTTCTAAGGCAATTAATTAACTTGCAGAGAATACTGTAAATTATGTCGCAAGATTATAATCGTTCGCAAATCTCAAAACCCTGCGATTTAAAGGCCATTTGAAGATTGGTTTAGATGTTTATTTTATTTTTTTGTTTTGATTAAATAAAATAAAAGTGAAATATTTTTTTTTCTTTTTCATGCAAGTATTGTTTTCAAAACTGAAAACAACTCATTCAACTCCCTTCTCCAATACAACTTCTCAACTTCTGCGGACAAGTCAAGCCAAGTAACCATCAACGCCCTCAATCTCACCGGCTACAACACGTGTTAACTTGGCTATGATATTTATCATGTTGATTGGTTATAAACATATAAATATTTTTATTTTTCAGATATTAATAACAAACACATTCATTATTTTAGTTTCTTTTAGATAAAAATAATAATAGAATTGAAATACAATGGAAAATTATAAGTAATAGGACTCATTTCTTGAAGTTTATCTTCATTAAAATAATGTGAAAATATATGTAAATTCTATTTTTCTTCTTTTCCATAGCCATCTCCAAACCCTTAATCACTTAAGCAACTTTTTCCACAACTCAGTCCCTTCTCTCTCTCTCCTCCCTCTCAAATCTCCTCATCCTCACCTCCAACTCCATCAATGGCTTGATCTTCATTTAAAAAGATCTTTGACCTTGGTATTTTGGGAGTTTTAAAGTTTCTAGAGTAATGGTTCTACACTGGTGCAAATTTAAGATGATATGTGTCAAGAGAGGACCTAGGATATGCTCAAGGTGGGTAATTGCACACCTTGAAATTTTTTTGTATATTAAAAGGCAATTTCATAATTTGACCTAAAAAACTCTATGTTTACACACCCACATTCCATTGATCGCGCACTCCCTCCCACTATCTCATAGCCACAGTGCCATGCTCAACGCTCCCTCACTCTTGACTAATTGACTCTAATACTCAACCATGGCCATGCAACCTACAACTCCATTTCCATTCTCTCTCCCTCTCTCTAGACTCTGACAGTCAATGACAATGCCCTTGCTTGTGCCTCCGTCCTCCCAACACACGATACGATATGATGGCACCCAAACAAAATAGATACACCATTCTCCCTCCCTCTTTGTAGATGCTAATGATTGAATTATAATTTGTAAAAGTGCTCTTAGATTTTGTCTAATAAGAAGGATTATTTGGGGATTATAGTATAGGTCTTCAAACAACATAGTATAACACAAAGAATTTTAACCATACATGAATGCTCTTGTAACCTAAGGAGCCTTAATCACAGCAGAATAAATTATTTGAACATGCCTTACAGAAAAATAAGGAATTACCAACGAAAATTTCTAGTAGCTTTATACACACCATAATTTCCGTCATCTTCTTCAGCGTACAATATGACAAAAATATATCATCATTTTTTTTTCATTAAATACTTTGACGAAAAAAAATTTTGACACTAAAAAAATTTTAACAAAAATTTTTTCAATGTTAAAATTTAAAAGAAAAGTCTGTCAGTTATTAGTGTGTTTGAGATCTAATAAAGAAATGTTTAAATTTTTTGATAGAGCTAGGTAAAATGGTTTTTGGTAGCTAGGCCACTTGAAATGAGCGTTGGTGATGGTGGTCATGAATAAACATACCTCACACAAATTGTTCCTTCATTCACTCTCTCTACCTAATATTCAATGTCGAACCCACTACAATGAGCTCTCCGCCTCTCCTCACCACCGATTGATTTTAAAGTAATTTATTTTGCAAAATTTTGTGTTTCCTTAGGTGTTCTCTCTCTATTTTTTTTTTTTTACTAAATCTCAGATTTAGGGTAAAATGAAGGAGTATTGAGATTTGATATTGTGTAGGATTTAAGGTAAAACAATGTAGAAACAAGATTTTAAGTTCTATAAGATTAGTGGCAATATAAAAGGAGAAATGGGATTTATATTTATGGAGGCTTAAGACAAACATTAAAAAAAATGAGATTTAATTTTGTAATATTTTAGGCAAATGGAGGATAAATAGGATTTTATGGAAAAAATATAAAGAAAATAAGATTAAAAATATTGTAGGGTTTTAGGGAACATGTAGGAGATATGACATTTAAAATTTTGAAGGATTTTATATTGATAGATAAGAAAGAGGATTTAAATTTGCATAGGATTTAAGGCAAATGGAGAAGAAATGTCATTTCAAATTTTGTAAGATTTAAGTCAAATATAGGAGATAGGATTTGGACTCTATAGAATTTAAGGCAAAATGGTGGATTAATGGGATTTAAAGTTTTGTAGCATTTAAGCAAAATGGAGAGTAAATGGAATTCAAATTCTGTAGAATTTTAGATAAAATAGAGAAGAAACTAAATTTCAAATTTTGTAGGATTTAAAGTTTTCATTTTTATTTTTCAACATGATTTAGGTTAAATCCTACCAAGCAATGTTGATCTTAGTAGCATGTTTGATTCAAGCTATTTCATTTTGAGTTGGATGATCCTCACTAAATTTTCAAATTGACGCTCTACTATAAAATGAAAATAATATTTTTTTGTAGGTCTAACTTTATATAGTTAAGGCGCATTAAAAGCAGATTAAGTTTATTTATTCAAAATACTACCAATTTTACCATACTTATGTATATTAATATCGAATTTTATATTGTTTTAATGATAATAAATGGATAACAAAGCGTAAAGGTATTAGATGTATAATAGATTACTTCTTGGTTATAAAGGAATCATCAAGGAATAAATAAAGCGAGTTGAATTCTTCATTTTATTGCATTACAATGGTCATCTTATATAAATGAAGGAAAGTTTAGATGTCCATATACTAAGCATAAAATTTAAACTATTTTAACATCATATAAAGTATTCATTGATTTATATTAGGGGATTTCATTTATACTATTGGTTTTAGACCTCACATGGTGAGTGTGAATCACCCTTTAATAGTCAATACATTGGATCAAGTAGTGGCCATCTACAAGAAAGTACTAATATACCATGCAAATATAAGGAGCTAATTAGTGATGCGGTATACCACAAACTCAAAATTGTTTTAGGAAATACTTAATGTTGAAGCATAAAATTTTATGACCTATTGACAGAGCACAATGACCATTGTGACATAGATGTACCTCCCATTTTGAGTTATCTTTGACTATTAGATTATTTAGCATTAAAATAGATTTTAATATGACACATGTATGCTTTAATCAGGTGGTTAAGCTAGTTAAAGAGATAAGCCTAACAAAGAATTTAGTTCCAAGTGATTATTCTTGCACTAAAATAATTATTTCAAAGTTAGGATTATATGCACAAAAATAGATTAATGCATCAATGATTTTATACTTTATTACAAGAAAGATGAATCAAAGATTTAGTGTAGATATTATGATGTTCCATGATACAAAAAATAAAGTAGGAGATCTTGTTAATAGAAAGTGATCCCATCTACAAGACTTTTAAATCTACCCTCACCTAAAATCTTCTATATTGGTTGTTAAATAGACATGTATATGACCTTTAAATCATGATGTATGAGCTGTTCTTTATAAAATAATAAATTTTTAAGTATGGGGATAGGTCATTATGAAGCCTTTTTCCAACACTAATTATAGATCATATATATAAATATTAAATGGTCAATTTAATCTTAAGCAAGTGATTTTCTTAACAATTAACATATATATATATATATATATATATATTAAAAACATTTTTTGTTTGATTATATAGAATGTTGTTGCAATAAATCATCATTTAGAAGAAATAAAGACTCATTAATAAAAATAGATTTGAGAAGAGCAATCAACCACTATAACTTATTGGAGATGACTTATGGAGGATAGTCCAACCTTTACCAAAAATTATAGATGTCCTAATGTTATAAAAATAAATAAATAAATAGGCACCACACTATGGTGTTTGTCACTATTCGGTAAAGATTAATATTTTTTTAGATTTACCTTATTGGAAGTCAAATTTAGTATGACATAACTTAAATGTGATGCATATATATTAATTTTTTTTTAGATAATATCTTCAATACCATTATGAATGTAAAAGAAATAAAAGATAATTTGAAAGATAAATTGGACTTATGAGACCATTATGGAGGAAAGCGAGTTGGATCTAGTTGAAATAGGTAGTGGAATTTTGAGGTTCAAGGACAAATATGAGTTAATGTTATAGCAAAGAAGAGTTGTGAATGAAAGGATTCAGTCTCTTGAAATATTGTAAAGGTATACATCTAATCTTTCAAGTTGTGTTAACTTGAGGTCAAGGAGATTATTTGGATTCACCATAGCTATCACATTTGTATGGAGTGCTTAGTACCAATTGCATACATTGCATTACTAGAGGGGATTTAGAGATCATTGAATTGAGCATTTTATTTAGAGATATGGGCCCTACTCATTTGAATGTGGATGTATTACTACAATGAGAGAATGAGAAAATAATATTTCTGACATTATAAAAATTGGAGCAAAATATTCTAATCTAATTTTTATTTATTTCATGAATCACTTACATGTGCATTTACCATATGAGGCAAGAGTTGATGGTCTAGTTCAATATCTTTGGATGTACCCATTTGAAAGATAAGAAACAGTCCTCACCTTCAAATTTCACAACATATTAGCTTACATTTATTAATTTACTATATAATTTTATAGATTTCTTAATAAAATAAAGAGATTGTGAAGAATCAAGCATACCTAAAGGATATATTTGTGAAGTGTAACAATCATAAGTGATTGCACACTTTTGCTCATATTATTTTGAATCTACTTTTCAATGTGCTCAAACTAGAGTGCCTCATAATGAAAATGTTGATATTATGAAAAATGCTCAATCAATATTAACAATCTTTCAAGAAAATGGTTAAGCCTCTTATAAGTGCACATTAAGATGCATGTATGATAATGATCTTGCTATAACAATACCCTATATTTTACTTACTATAAAGAAGCACAACCCTTCAAAGTGCAAGTTCACACTTCAAATGATATACATAAAACACAATTTTAGATTAACAAATTATTAATTTTATTTTGTGCATATGTATAATTGTTTGTTACTATGTTATAAATATATGATAATAATATGAGCAACAAAGTGTTGAAGAAGAGTTTTCAACCTACTTTAAGTCTTGCGTAATATTATTTGTGTTAAAATGAAGAACATTTTATATGATTATGATAAATATTTAGCATAATGTGCATATTACTTTTAGATTCATGATCCATTTAAAAGAGTTGAAAATGAAGAATTACATGATTTATGGCACATATTTCTAATTAATGGCTATATATTTTACATTAGTCCTAGGTTGAAGAAAAAAATAGATAATATGGAATATGGGTTTTGGGGAATACTCATTCAAATGATGAAGGAAATATTATGATGTATTGTAAGAGATTGTTTAGTTATAATATATTGGGAAGCATGAGAAAATTATATTCTTGTTTAATTGTGAGTGGTTTGACCCAACTCTAATTGAGGCACATGCAAGCACATCAAGTGTACTATGTGAGGTATCCTGATAGAGTAAATGAAAAAAATAAGAATTGTGTCATAATAAAAATTAAATTAAAGGGTAGAGTGATGATGAACTTCAATGAAACTAGTATTAGTTTTGTACTTTATAATATTTTCTATATCTTTTATAAGTAGTCTTTTATTGTAATACAATATAACTTTTGTCTCTCTTATAGATGGCTTCAAGAGGTAAAGACAAGTGACCTTGTAGTTCTATCACCTCTATATTTAGCAAAAGGAAGAAGACCACTAACAGTTTATGATCTACAAGTTTTCTCACTAGAATCACGCTACCACCACCATCACTACTCCACTATCTATATCATTGTACCTAGCCTAGTTCATACTCCTCACCTAATCGACACAAATCACCAATTTCTCCCTTTTCACAGCCACCTCCACCACCATAAATTAGCACGCATTTACACACACAACTAACCTACCCCCCACTATACTATACTATTACCATGCAAGGTCATTGCTAGAATGAGTATAGATTGTTTTGGCGGTTACTCGATGGGTTCACACATCTACATTGAGCTTGAGGGAGATACATAAGTATCTTTTATTTAAAGTATGGTGAAATATTTTTTATGTTATACATATGTGCTATTGTATTTCATTTATGCAAGTTTGATCATTCAAATCAGGCAATTCACAAGATCAAAGTTAGAGTAAGTTTATGCACTTAATATATTATGTAAAAAAATCCTATTGAAGTGACATGTAGTTTAGGGAGTTTGAGGTGGGTTATTTTTTGAATTATGACATCTTCTAATGAATGTTCAATTAACATCATTCATTTCTTATGCAGAAGTTTCAATTGCTTGAACATCATGATATGATTCTTTGAAATTTTGAGAGATGACGAGCTACATGCTTGTGGATATGTTCACAAACCTTTGTAAGTCTGGTTAAAGGCCTCTATAGATTGGTGAGGGATTGTGGGATAAACTATGTGCAACTTGGGTCACCCTAGAGTACACTCAAAATAGGGAATAGAACAAGCAGAACCAAGGGTCTAACTATAGAGGTATGGTGAGCTCCATCGGTGGTTTTCGCATACTAAAAATAAGAGAAAAATGGTATGCCTCTTATATATATTGCTTAATTGATCATATGTTTAATCAAATAAATAAATATAATTTATAATAACATTTGTAGAAAGAAATATTAGCGAGAGAACCTACACTATTAGAGCTATACATCCATGCATCAACGACATAAGACCAATAATGAGCCAATAGTATATCCTAGTAAGTATACTTTTTTTTTATTCTTAAGAAAATCCATAATAACAATGTATTTTGAAAAGTTATTGAAGTTGAACTTTAGAGGGGAGTATAAGCGATTGAGATATATCCAAAGTCGGACATCTTAGGAGAGTTATCTTTATAGCATGACGATTTTACTTTGTGATGGCAAGCACTAGGAGGGAAGAAATAAGTAATGATTTATAGCCTATGTTCATAGGGCATAGCTTATGATATTCTATTCTCACAATCCTTCTTCAAGCTCAAGAGGAAACAATTGAGGAATTTGTCGGAAGATGGTGTGCATTTGCTAATGAGATGACTTGCGGATGATGGAGATACAAGCATAGATACAAAATGGATAGCTCAGTTACGGGCATCAAAGTAAAAGAAAGGAAAGTAGTAATGGAAGAGGAAGAGGAAAAAGAGGATACAAGAAAAGATGACTAAGTTTTTTATTTTGAATTTATTATGTTTGTGGAAATGAAAAATTTGTGTACTCTATGGATATTAATGTAAAATTGAATTTGAACTTTGAATGGTACTTTTAAAATTTTATTTAGTAAAACTTGGTCTCGATGGATATATTTTGTGGTTATTTTTATGTTTATAAATATTTTATGAGTACAAAAGTATTATATCAACTATATCGAGGATTGTAAAAGGCCAACTTTAAGTAGGAGTTATTTTAAAAATAATAATACAATCTTTCCATAGCTTTTCCACCAAAACTTTTTAATGGAAATTTCCATTGGTTTTCTCACGACGATAATTACATGAAAATCAATAGTAAAAGACTACAACATTCCATCATTTTTTGGTCAAAGACCTCCAGAAATCATTTCTTATGGTTGTTACTTTATTAAAATGCACCTATGGCGTGTTTTATCATTGATTTTTTTTTCTTAAAAAGTGTCAAAAATAATGGTTTATGATGAAATTTTGATGATTTTAGGTGAATTTGAACACCATAAATTCATGATTTGCTTTCGTAGTGATCATTTGTATTATATATTTGCAATAGATTTTCAACTAATTTAGTTAAAAATGATTTATTGTGCTTAATATCTTTAACATTAGTGTTATATTTATAGTAATATGAAATAAAAAAAATAAAGAGGATATTTAAATCTACCCTCACCTAAAATCTTCTATATTAGTTATTAAATAGACATGTATATGACCTTTAAATCATGATGTATGAGTGTTCTTTATAAAACAATAACTATTTAAGTATGGGGACAGGTCATTATGAAGCCTTTTCCTAATTATAGATCATATATATAAATATTAAATGGCGATTTAATCTTAAGCAAGTGATTTGCTTAACAATTAACATATATATATATATATATATATATATATATATATATATATATATATATATATATATATATATATATATATATATATATATATATATATATATATATATATATATATATATATATATATATATATATAAAGTAGTATTAGATAGAAAAATATTCTTCAAACATGAAATAATGAGTAATATAATGCGGTGATTTAATTTCAAATTGTTAGAAGAATATCCAAAGAATGGTTGGAGCATAGTAAATATGACATAATATTTTGTTCATGATATAGATTGTTTATAATTCTTGTCAATATCACTTATATTTCTGATTTTACAGAATTGTTATTCTTCCATGCAAACCTACTATAATTTGAAGTTTTGTAATAATGTAGGAGAAAATTAACTAACTATGATAATGAAGAGTACTTTATTTTAAGAAAATTATAGATTATGTGCCTTTGTATTTAATAAAATGGTCAATGGTGTGCCTTTTTCTTAAAAACAATTGGCTAATTATGTGTCTTTATTCTTAAAATAACCAATTGTGCTATTTTATTTTAAAAATGGCCAAAAGTTTGTCTTTGTTTTAAAATGGTTGATGATGTGCCTACTATTTCTTATAGTTATTCACATATATTTGCATTTACTTGGTGTTTGGTATTGAATAATTTGGGTTTAAAAATTTTATTTATTTAGCATATATCATATTATTAATATAGCCATTCACTTGGAGATTCTCAATTATTTATATTAATATTAGGGCTTTCCTCATGCTTTGGGTTTCGTAAATAGATTATTCTTTGAAGAGAAAAGTGAGTGAAGTTTAATATTAACAATCTTTTGGTTGACCACCCTATGCTTTATTCTTTGATTTGATGTTATGATATTAATAAGGATAGAGTGTGAAAAGCATATTTAAAGGGGCAACATAAATAAAATAAGTCATGATTTCCCTTAAATAGGGATGGGCAATGTTGCATAGAGATTTAGCTCAAATTGATTTGAGGAATATCCAAACTAGTTATAATGTATAGAAAGATGCAACATATTATCTTTATTGCTACTTATTTAAGCCTCAAGAATAAGTTGCTACAAGTCAAGGAGGTGAAGATTCATTTGTTGGTGAAAGATTCAAAATTAGAAGAGAATTTTTTTTTATCATATAAGTGAAATACTATTGATAATAAGAAAAGATAAAATTGTGAGGACCTAATAAAGCCATAAAAATTGAGTGTTCCTACAACATGGTTGAGTAAGGATGAGAGAAATAAGAATAATATAGGATCATGTTGACAACAAGTGGTTATATTGATTTCTTTAGTGATGAGATTATCATTTTTTGATAGTAATGAATAATTTGAATAAGTTAACTAAGAAACCTATTTGAAATTATTTTCTTTCCTTGAAAATCATAATGAAGAAGTCAGGGATGTTACATTTAAAAATGCTACTATAAATCTATATTTAACATTATCAAAGGTTTAAAAATAACTTTTATCATGTAGTAGTTTAAACCTTAGTTTTCATAATTAAAGATATATGTGATTCTTACTATTTCATTATAGTTGAGGAGTGTCATGATATGTGAATAAAGAAATGATTGACTATCACTATGACATATATATGTTGATAAAAAAAGTGTAAGTTATTGAAAATTTTATTGGTATTAAACATATTTTCTTAACATGTATAGTTACACCCATTGCAACCTTTGAATCTACACTTGTTAAATATTCATTAAGCTTGCATAAGGTATAAAATTAAGGCTATGATTAGACACCCAATATGTGAGTTGAGTTTAATGGTTTAAAGGCATTCATCTTAAATGATAATCCTCAAACATTCTATATGTATTACTTTGTACATTAACTTCACATGAACTTAGTAGTTGTAATAATGAATCATTGGTAAGTAAAGAATTTTCAAAGTTCACCCCAAGAATTCTAAACACTATTAGAACTTCTTATAAGAGGAGTAATGCTTTTAAAATCATTCAACATGAGAAGATACTTTTCATTTTAAAACTAGAGCTTTAATTAGAGTGTGATTTGAATCAATAAACTATTTTGCAGTGAGCTAGTGACATCCACTAGATCTCATATTCTCATACTTTAATTAGTCTCATGAAATTATATGCATTTTTATTTAAAGTGGTTGAGTTATAAGTAAAGCTTGGGTGCATTATTAGTAGTTAGTTGAAACTAGTGATATAATCAATTGAAGCTAGTGACATAATATGTGCAATGGACTCTTCTGATTTTATGCTTGTAGTACATTTATTGATTAATATTTTGAGAATTACAAATAAATTATCATAGTCTTTATGAAGAGAAAAATTGGAACATTAGAATACAATGACATTAGTGTATGCATCCAAAAAACCTATAGATGATGAGAGAATGGATGGGATTATTTATTTGGTGAATTATCATAGTCTTTATTTATTTGGTGAATTATACATTCTAGCCATCACTTGAGACCAAACATTGATAAGACAAGTTGT